>LFJQ01000048.1:1200000-1841695 GCA_001182835.1 Oropetium thomaeum | reverse complement strand
ATATATAATAGAATTTAAAATTAAAGTTATCGATCAAAATCAACCGTAATAAAAAAAAAGGAGGAAGTATGTTCTTGACAGGTGGGCATTATATCACTGCCAAGCGTGTGTAGCGTAGGTTGTAAAGTGTAGTCATAGTTTCAAATGTTGTAAGTACGCTTATTCCGTGTCGAAAAGCTGGTATCTATCACCATCGTACACCTCGTATAGCTTGCATGTACAAGAATAGCACGGAAAATGTGGTGTACGATGTTGCGTTTCCTCGTCACTGAGTTTGTTGTTTTGTGTCCAGTTGGGCTTCCGTTGCGTGTGAGTACCAAGCAACGAAACTACAGAGTCCGTTGCAATGCCTACTAAGAAAACGTCAAAAAAATTTATTACTCCCACCTTTCAAGCGGGTGAATTGCAAAACTGGTCCTATTTTCTTTCTCAAAATTCTGAAAAATGGTTCTCTTTTTCTAACTTTACAAAATCGGCACAGTTTTTTAATTTGAAACTGCCATAAGTCCTATTCTATTGTTCCGTTACACCTGATTGATTTCTGGACTTAAATATATATATATATATATATATATATATATGAAAAGACGGATGTGCCTCTCTCTTATCCTCCTCTCATCTGAATACGCGGTGACGGGCCAGAGCGCACTAGCTAATCACGGTTTCGCGCTCGCTCGCGTAACGAACTCGGCTGCAGGTGCGTGCACGCGCTGCTCTGATGTCGGCTCGGTGGACAAATCGGCACCCAGCCCAGCGGAGCGGAGGCAACTACAGGACACGTGGGCGCCAGAGGAGCATGCTCCACGGTAAGTTTTTTGGAGCACGCCACCACACACACAATTTTTTTTTCCCGTCGACGCAGTATCCTCGCTCCTAGCAGTAGGTGATACGCACGGGGAGTGCATGATGGGTCCCGTCGCGAGAGCAATCAAGGGGCGTGTGCAAGACGGACGTTCCGCCATGAGTGGCCATAGACGCGACAAACAATTATAGATCAAGTTTTACAATGTATTTCAGTATATAACTATTTTAAATAATTCAAAAAATATTTATGATAGATTTTTTTCAGTCTAACTATTTTCTCATTAACTATTTTCATAGTGGCACCACACCGCATCACTTCGCTGCACATGTTGCTGACGTGATACCTTGGTACAACGCTTACTCAATGATTATTGATCCATTTGGTATGTCTGCACCTACACTGAGGATGAGCATTGTTGCTAGAAAAAGACAAAGGCACTGTTGTGCCGGCGCTCCGGGCACGACGGGGGCGTATGCAGTAAAAAAACAACAATGAATCTGAGGAACGATGGTTGCGTTTCTTGCCGGTATTCTATCATGGCCTCATGGGCTACTTGCGACGTGAGGTGGACGTGGCGTTTTTTCAGATCTACAAAAAAATTGCACCAAAGTAAGGGTAGCCCCCACCCCAACACACACACAAAAAAAAAAACCAAACGAATGAATGATAAAGTAGCTAGTATAACCATGATATGTGCATGTATCCAATCCATTAGTTGTATCTAGATTTACTACATCTTTTATGTTTGCACATCCGTGACATTATGTTTTTGAGGCACACATTGTTCAACCACTCTGCCATTCCTTTTTGTATTCATGTTAACGATTCAGACATCGATAATATATTATAACACCAAATTAGGACCCGTAAAACACAACAATATTTTAAAACATAACCAGTATAGATTAATTAGTTTATATATTATTGTGGATCCAAATATTTGTGTACGTCAAAATTGTCTTCTTTTAGTGGCAAAGTCATTTTCTGTATATCCCTTTTAGTTATTGCATTTCCGTAATAATAACTGCAAGGACTTCATCATCACTACAACTATTTATTTAGTTGTTACTAGATTTCTCTCTTAATTTTTACACACAAATTGTTTTTACAAGTGATAATTTATTGGTTCGGCCATCTAAAGTAATAAATTAATAATACAAAAAATCCAGTAACTTCAGAATGAAAGAATAATCAGCACCATGTATACCCCTCTAAAACTTAAAATCAGGCCAAATGTTGTTGTTGGGTGGCTTCCGCAGACATCCACAAGGGGTTCAGACACCCTTTTCTATTGGACTATCTCCTTCATCAAAGCTTCTTTTACCGAGCTCCTTTTCCTATATTATATATGTGCAAAAAAAGGGTTACCTCAAATTCTCTAACAAAGTCGACTGCTTCTGTTATCAGATTAATGATATCCATTATTCTTCTGTGCCTTTGATTCATCACTGATTTCATTCTTAGCTGTTTCAATTTTATGTACATGGTTTATTAAGGTGTCTAACGCAGAGAGATGTGATCTATGTCGTTCCTAAAAGATTGTCTAGCTTTACATCTAGGAACACATCAGATGCCTTGTTGGAGTATACTCCATTATAGGGGAATACGACATCTTTGGCATGCTGATGATGGGTTCCTCGTTAATCTGTAAACGATTACATAGTGCTCTAAATTAATCACCTTCGTTGTAGTATACAAATTTATTTTGTTTAATACTTACATGGTGTTTGTCTGGTCTTGGACTTTCACGCCCATTATTTGACGAAAGCGAGGGCGAGGCCACTGCGAGTTAGGGGGTCACGCGATGACGACCAGAGTGCTTATATGATGAGAAATATTTATATATGTCTTTGTTTCACATGTGCAATAGTCAGTGTAATTCTTCCTATTTAATATCTACTCTAAATCTCTCCAGCAAGTGCTAGCGCCATCGCAACAGATGTATAGCAAATCATTTCTACATTTTCTTGCCCCTCAAACAAGAACAAGAAGGTTACCTTTTTTTCATTGAGTTAACAAAAAGGAGAGATGTTCTGGTGTTTGGAGTTAATTATTACAACCGTCCGTTTAAATAGGTACAGATCAAGATGTACTTCACATCGTGGATGTGTGCTGAAATTGGATGGGCTAGGTTTCTCAAAAAACAAAATTTGATGTACTTCCATTTAGACAAGAAAGACAGAAATAAGACGTCCCTGCCATCACTTCACTTCTCTCTGCTTCCCTCTTTTTATTTGTCAGAAAATAGCACTGAAAGGTCCAAACTGTCCCTGCTCTGTTTCGCCCATTATCAGTCTTATGGATTCATTTATCTAATAAAAAACTTTCCATATTGAATTTTTTTTTTTACCAAACCATGCTGCCTCTCTATTGGTAGGGCGATGCTAAGGTTTCTTCTTGCTACTAGAAGATAGAGAGTGAAAGGTCGGTCAATGCACAATATTGTTACTTCTAGTTGAGCCAGATCCAACAAGAAGCCCAACAGATGATCATATTGTCGTCGGCGGCTCGTATTACAACTGACGCGTGCGCGTCTTTACACCGAAGTTTCCAACGTAAGTAGTACTACTACTGTTATTGACTCAGCGAGTCAACAGCGATGGTGACACGTTACACTTTACTTGCTGCCGAGGGCTCTGTTTCTGGTACCTGCACACTCTGCTTCCTTCTTCCTACCGTAGGACGATCGAGGACTAGATGGATTCATTCATTGTACTAGAAGCAATGCTCTGGTGTTTTCTCGTTCTGGGACGTGCGGCGGTTGCAGATGCAGCAGGGCCTCCAGCCGCATCTTCTCCTTGGTTTCGGCGATGAACGCTTCGAACCTCCTGTTCATCTCGTCGAGGTCGTCATCTTCGTCTCCGCATTGATCTGCTGCACCCGATCCTCTGCCTTCTCCCGCCGGATCATCATCGTCCTCCTCCTCTGCTGCTTCATTATTCTCGTGGTCCTCGGCGACAGCCAAGTTCATGCAGTAGGTGACCTCGCCGTCCACGGCAGCCGCAGGCGGATCAAGTCCACCTGCTAGTGCGATGAGAGATGGCTGTCGCCGCGACGAGTCTGTTCCTCCACCACCATGACGATCTCCCCGGCGGACACCTGAAGGTCGTGTTCGGGTCTTGTGGAATGGCGGTGGAACGACGTGGCAGCAGGGACACTCCTCCACGAGTGGTACGGCCGATTCGTACCGGTACGGCGACGTGTTCCGTGCCTCCGCCACCTGCTGCCTCCGCCGCCGCGGACGCCGCACGACACCCACGGCGCTGCGCGTCGCGTGCCGTGGCCGTTCCGGAGCAGCCGCGGAAGAAGAGCGTCGTCGGGTGGTGAGGAGTCCGGCGTCGCCGAGGAGGACGAGGAGGATGGCGTGGCAGAGCAGGACCATGTTCCGGCGCGTGGCGAGGTCGAGGACGCTGACGCCGTGGAGCCGGTCCAGCGCCGCCAGCAGGAGGTCGCCGACGACGACGGGGAGCAGCGACGACGACGAGACGTCGTGGCGTTGGTGGTGGAACTGGAACGGCGGCGGCGGCGCTTGCGCGACGAGGAGCAGCGCGGCACCAGGGACAGCAGCGCCGTGACGGTCCTGATCAGCGCCATCGTGATTGGTGCAGTGGCAGATGGCAGGGCAGGGCAAGCGCTTTGACGCTTCTCCCCTCTCTCTCCATTTATAGTCGTGTCACTGGACTGGGCGCCCGCGGACTGAACGAGTGTTGTGTGTCCGAGTCGGAGACAAAACGAATCGCGGTGGACCCACCTCTCTCACTCTTACTTACCTAGGCTCGGCCCGCGGCTAGCGGAGAAGACTGACCACGACTTTGACCTCGGATCGGATCACGGTCGCCGGAGACGCGCGGGCCGCACAAGTGCTAACAAAAGACCCTTCCGGACAGACAGAGACCGGACGGGATCAAGTCCACGACGGCCCAGTACTAGGACTAGGAGCAACAAGCATGGGGCGTGCGCGACGGGGTTGCGTCGCGAGGGGCGGGCGGGAGCAGCCAAGGGCGTGCACGACGGGCGTCCGCCATACATGTGCGTCGCGCGTACATAATACTACAAGGGGTTGGTACTGACAAGTGTTAAAAAGTTTCAGTTCTCAGATTCCGGTTGAAAGGAACCCAGTTTCCTTAAAAAACGGAGGTAGCAGTACTGTCTATAATTATTACAACGCGTTTTATGAAGTTGCGTGGAACTTCCCGACACGAGATGCTGGTCTGCGAGGACAAAACCGTGGGAACGCGTTCGCCTGGAACTGTAGTAACCCCCCACCCTTGCTTCACTATCTGGATCCGACTCGTCATTTTCAGAAGAGACTTGACCTTGCACCATGCAGTCAACTTACAAATCCAAAAAAGAAAAAAAAAACGTCGATGCTAGGTACTCCCTCTGCAGTCTAGAGGGCAATGAATCACTGATATGATTTTTATATTTTCAATCATAATAATTTAAAAGTTTTCATAATTTATATTTCTAATGTTTGACCGTAACTTTATCCTAAACTACATTCTTTTGATACCGGAGGGAGTACTATTTTATGTTTCGTTAATTTAAGACCCTAAGATTTCGTGGCTTAGTCTGAGAGACATTGAGAAAGTTGAATTTAGCTGAGAGACACTCAAAATTCATAGAGTTTATCTGTAAGACGACACATTATATAAACTGACCATTTATCCTTTGATCTTTCTCTAATATGATTACTTCTCAAATTTATAGGTACATATCTAAGAGAAAATTTCATAAGAAAATCTATCATCATAAAAAAAGTAAATCATAAGGAAATCTATCATAAAAAAAGGGATAATGAGAGGACTAAATATCCTAATGTTTCAAAGTCTGTTGAATAAAGCATGTGGTTTGGCCTCGTTTGGTTAACCCCTTCTCAAAAAAGTTTTGAGGAGAATGAGGATATTAAATCTCTAAAAATTAATTTTATCAACCTCTTTGATAGGGAAATATATTGAGATATAGAATCATATGAAAGGTGTGTATCCTTATTAGTCGTCTGAGATTTTGTATCTCTCAGTTTATTTTTCAAAAACAATAATATTAACATATAGAATATTTTGTTGTAAAGCTGGAATAATTTATAATTGGAGCTGAAAGCTAAAACAATGGTCTTTAAAGGTGAAACATTGTATTATTTAACAGAATATTTTTAATAAAAAGAATTAAAATTAGTTTTACCTAAAATACTAAATGTTCTAGCTTTAATTTTAAATTATTTCAGTAGTATGAATAAAATATTTCTATATATTAATATTGATTGTTTTAAAAATGTAACTGAGATGTACAAAATCTCATACAACTAATATGGAGCAAATATCTTGTATGAATTATTGATGAATAATTCATAACATATTTCTCCATGGACATTTGGATGCCCACTACTAGCTATATAAATTTTAAATTAAAATTTGTCTTTTGTATGAAGGAATAGAAAAGATAAATTGTAATAGGGGTATAATGAAAACAAATGATACAATTTTGAGGGGTGAACTGAACCTGAATAGTTTAGGGGATTGTCCATGGAACTAATTTTTTCTTTAAAAGAATATGTGAAGTTTTATACAGGAAGATATTATCTTTTCCTGTAATCCTGTTGGCACGCAAAAGTGATTTTTAATTCGGCAATACATATTCCTAGACCAAGGAGGAAGCAAGCGAGGGAAGAAATAAATATGTTGATGGGGCTTCTCTTATCCGTGTCCACTCATCGGTGGACCACCGTGTCCGTCCTCACTCTACCAACAGTTAGAATTGAGGAAGCCATCGTCAAGAACGACCGGCGGAAGCTCCATTTCTCAAAACAAGTGTTCAAAATCTACAGCTTCTGCTGCTGGTACAAATGGATTAGCATTGGCAGGCAGTCCTTGTTCCATTCGATTCCTGCTCCATTGATCCCATGGCTGCCACCGCCTTCCGATTGCAATCGGCCGCCGCCTTCTTCTCCGCTCGGCAGCGCGATGCAAGGACCAAACCGTTCCATCGCCATTGCTCGCCTCAGAGGAACACCATGGCAAGAAGAACGCGGCTTCTCAAGACCAGGTCCTCAAATGGTCGCCCGCAGATCAGTGCCAAGTTCAGCAATGGTACGGACAACCCCCAACCCAAACCTGCATCTGTATGCATAGTGAATTAGCAGCCCAACTGTGTGCGTAGTGACTACATATACGCCGAATTGATTTCTGTAGAGATGCTAGACGGGAGGTTGTCCGGTGAAGTGGCTGCCCCGGAGCAGCAGCAGGAAGGAGCACCGTCAGCATAACGGTCGTCGGCGCCTCCGGCGACCTCGCCAAGAAGAAGATATTCCCGGCGCTCTTCGCATTGTTCTATGAGGACTGCCTCCCGGAGGTCTGTGCACTACTTCTCCAACAATGAGGCTGTGCCTTCCGGAAGTTTCCGGTTTGCAGCTGTCAGTTTCAGTTAAAAATCTGTCGATGCAGCATTTCACGGTGTCGGTTACGCCCGGAGCAAGATGAGCGATGAAGAGCTCAGGACCATGATTAGCCGGACACTGACATGCCGAATTGACAAAAGGTAGATTCACATTTTCTGCATTGCTCTGCTTTTATTGTAGCAATTTATTCACACTTACTGCTAATCATGTTTTCAAAATTGTGACTGTTAGTCATCTTATTTGAGTTTTTTTTTTGATCGGGTTAATCATCTGATTGGTTTGCCAAAATGCAGAAGATTGTAGCATTGCGTCACACACTCAATGCAATTAGGTATTATTCTTCTTTTAAGAATGTCGGGCTGGAACTTTGCAATGAGAAAAAAGCAACAAGTTCAGAAGCTACACTCCCCAAAAATCCTTCAGCCCCATTCAGTCGGATTTCTTACTTTTTGTAGACATCACAATCACACTGATTTTATATTCTGAATGAAATGCACTTCCTGTGTCTGAGCAATTGACAGGGAGAACTGCGAAGATAAGATGGAACACTTTCTACAGGTGCTTCTATCAGTCTGGGCAGTACAACTCAGAGGAGGGGTTTGCTGAATTAGACCGAAAGCTGAAAGAGAAAGAGGTAATGTACATTACCTGAGTTCAGATAGAAAATTCAGCAAGTATTATCTGTTTATGAGTTGGGCACAAATGTTGTCCATACCAAATTCAACAAAGTTTCTGAAGCTCATTTGGTGAAATATGTGTCAGTAGTTGCTAACTTGCTATTCACAATCTGTTTGCCATTGTTTCTATGGCAAAATTAATAGTTCTAGGCTTCAAATTAAGTAAAAGCTAGTATATGTTTTGTCAGGCAGGCAAGGTACCAAACAGGCTATTATACTTGTCGATCCCACCAAATATATTTGTCGATGTGGTAAGATCGGCTAGCCGCATGGCGTCTTCTTCAAGCGGATGGACAAGGTTTATAGTGGAGAAGCCGTTCGGTCGCGACTCGGAGTCCTCGGGCGAGCTCACTCGGTCCTTAAAGAAATACCTAGCCGAGGAGCAAATATTCAGGTATTGTGTGTCGAGTTTTATGTGTTTAACTCTGTTGGGACACAATAATCATGCAATGAACATTTCTGTCGACATCCATTCTGTGCTGTAGGATTGATCACTTTGGGTAAAGAGCTGGTTGAGAACCTCTCAGTCCTCCGCTTCTCCAACCTCGTCTTCGAGCCACTGTGGTCGAGGAACTACATCCAGAACGTGCAGCTCATATTTTCTGAAGATTTCGGCACCGAGGGCCGAGGCGGGTCTGCACTCTGCAGTACTTTGAGTCTTCTTCCATGTACTCCGTATGACATAACGACCACGTTCTTCAATAGAGCTCCTTCAATATTGCGTTGTTGGATTGGGTTTTTGCAGCTACTTCGACAACTACGGGATCATCCGGGACATAATGCAGAACCACCTGCTGCAGATCCTGGCCCTGTTCGCCATGGAAACTCCGGTCAGTCTTGATGCCGAGGATATTCGAAACGAGAAGGTTAATATCAGTTGTGTAACAACATATCTTTTAACAAAAAAGAAAACACACTTTAAATTCGCTTGTTGTGACTGTGAATTGTGAAATGCGTCAGGTGAAGGTGCTGAGATCGATGCGGCCGCTGAAGCTGGAGGACGTGGTGGTGGGGCAGTACAAGGGCCACATCAAGGGCGGAAAATTCTACCGGGCTACACCGACGACCCGACCGTGCCCAACGGCAGCATCACACCGACCTTCGCCGCGGCGGCGCTCTTCATCGACAACGCGCGGTGGGACGGCGTGCCGTTCTTGATGAAAGCCGGCAAGGCGCTGCACAACAAACGGTTAGTACTTTTCTTTTCATCATCGATTTTTAGGAGTTGTTGGTTGCCCAGAGATGATTAAAAGGGAAGCTGAAATCCCGGGTGGGTGGCAGCGCTGAGATCCGGGTGCAGTTCCGTCGCGTGCCCGGCAACCTGTACCGTCGGAGCATGGCGGCGGACCTGGACCAGGCGACGAACGAGCTGGTGCTGCGCGTGCAGCCCGACGAGGCCATCTACCTCAGGATCAACAACAAGGTGCCCGGGCTGGGCATGCGGCTGGACCGGAGCGACCTCAACCTGCTCTACGCGGAGCGGTACGCCCGCCGCGAGATCCGACGCCTACGAGCGCCTGCTGCTCGACGCCGTCGCGGGCGAGCGCCGCCTCTTCATCCGCAGCGACGAGCTCGACGCCGCCTGGGCCGTATTCACGCCCGTGCTCAGGGAGCTCGAGGAGAAGAGGGTCGCGCCCGAGCTCTACCCGTACGGAAGCAGGGGGCCCGTCGGCGCGCACTACCTCGCCGCCAACCACAAAGTCAGGTGGGGAGATATCACCAGCGACGACAGCTAGATAGATCCTGGCCTCCTGGGGCAACTACTGTACAGAGCTAGTGGGATGAAGCGTTTTTTTTTCCTCAAATAATAATAATTTAATGATTAATTTTCAAAATAGGGGTCGATCGAGATAAATTACAGAAATAGAAGTCAATCGGTAATGGGATGACCAATAAGGGACCTATCGGTCGTATGAAAACCGATAGCCTATGTAGCGGTGACGAGAAGTCGCGTGGCGTCCAGGAGCTGAGTAGTCGGACGTAGATATATCTGACAGCACCTATCAGCATACTGAAGACCGACAGGTCCCCGGCTCCTATGGTTTGCCTCCTGTCGGGGATGTTAAAGACCGAAAGGATCCTATCAGTGATTGAAAAACCGATAGGACTATTGATAACCGGAAAACCGATAGGCACCCTTTCCCGTTATCCATGTCAAATCATGCAATATTGTTGAAACAAAAAGGTTTTGTTTATATATTTTATGTGTATGTTGTAGATATGTATTGGGCAATATGATTATTTTGTTGCACATTGTAGTGAGAACAAAAAATATTGTTAAATTAAGAAAGTATACATACGGATTATTAAAATTGCGAAGATACATTACTTGTTTGAAAGAGTGAGATACAAATACAATATATTCCCTTCTACACTACGGTAACTGCAGGGGTATTGTCGATTATTAGTACCAGACTTAGAGCAGCTAGTAGAAATGAGAAGATGAGGAAGGGCGTTGTTGCGGTGGAGGTTTAGAAGGTCTAGGCTTGTGATGTGGGCATCTACAATAAGGGACCTCGCATCATATCATATCATCATCGTCAACGATAAAAATGACAAGATCTTCATTTGATGGTTCAGGAGTCGAAGCATTTAGCAGTTGGGTGAGGTCGAAGATTTTGTCCTCCAGGTAGGTGATGAAGTACCGATACGGATAGATTAGCTCTGGATCAACCCATGCAGTCCATCCGTAATTGTCGTCATCATCATACGACTGTGGGAAAAGTAATATATTCATGGAAAGTAGCGTTATTCAATAAAAAAGAGAGTTAGATGTGAAAGAAAAATAGAAATTCATAGTTACCGCTCCGTAAGGACAGCGAAAAAAACGGCGACCACTATCCTCGTCATAGTCCATCGTTTGTACGACAGCATCAGCACTATATTTACACTTGGATCATTTCTCCTTTGTAGCATCATATGGACGCAGAGGACTGTCTGGACTGAATTCAGACTTGAACTCTAGGGGGAACTCAGGTTTTGGTTCGGTAAACCATGTTGGTCCGCCGACCGGAGGAGGGGTTGGAACGGCCCCCGACCTCCACGACCATGACCTCTACTAGCCATTGATGAAGTTGGGTAGTTTGAACTTTGCATATGCATGAAGAAGGGGGTATGGCATGATATATAGAGGCGAGGCGCAACAGTTTGGATTCCCTAGCGCTATGTGGGAGCACATGTCGGATATGGGAGGACCAAATAGGGTATCGGAGTGTTCATGACTGACATGTTTCAGTGGCTTTAAATAGTGTTTCAGAGATAGACTTTATTGGATTCTCTAACGCTATGTGCGACCGCATGTCGGAGATCAGAGTACCGAATAGGGTATCGGAGTCAGTGTTGAAGCCCGACATATTTCTATGCGATGAAATAATGACTGACAGACGGACTTTATTGGATTCCTTGGCATTATATGCAGCGCATGTCGAAGATGGAAGGACTAAAATATGTAGCAGATTTCTGATAATACACATAATCATAATGCAAAATAAACATAGTACAACATAATTATAGTGACACATAACCATAGTAACATAACCCTACTACGAGATATCCATAGGACAATATAGTCATCATGAAGCACTGTAGTGATGAACATTCAACCATCACGACGTCGGGTCTTCCGGTGCCTAATCTGATTTGTCGGGTAAGTGAGCTGCTCCCGTGCGTGGCGAGTTCTAGGACCGTCCAAAGGGTCGACTCCGCCTGCTGCGTGAGCTGAGTCGGTACTGAAGCTCCGGGCATCTGCGAATAACCCTGCACTTTCACGTTGCTCCATGACGTCAGCTCGTCTGAAATGGAGGGCGTGAGGTTCCTCGTGTAGGCACCTACAATAAGAGTATTAGTTTCACTCATTCATAAAGGGGTACTTCAAAATATAATATAAATCGAATGTGAGAAAGAAAAGATGAACCTGCTAGTGCATGGTAACCTGGGGTCGGAATGAAACTCGACCCAAAAGGGACGCATGATGCACCGGCCTGGAAATGGGACGGGTCGGGCTCCTGAAAATGGGATGGGCCGGGCTCCTGAAAATGGGACAGATCGGCCTCCTGAAAAGGGGACGGACCGGCGCCCTGAAAATGGGACGGGCTGACATCGAAGTTATTCCGAGAAGAAGAGGGTTCCTGATGAGAACAGAAAGACGGTGCTGCAGTACGAGGTGGGACCGAACCTATAATTTTTTTTAAGATAATTATTTTGAAAACTATGTGTCACTTGTGACAAATTACAGAAATATAAGCGAGTGGGAGGTTGGATCCAACCTGGCTGGAACCTCGGACGCACGTCGTATGACTGAAAACATGATGAGCACCGAAGGGCGTCCCTGCAGCACCGTGCAAGGCGAGCTAGTGCTGCTCCCATCTCCCGCGCATCGAACCTAGGAGGGTTCGCGTTGCACCGCTGTGTGTAACACTTAAGTTCTGTTGCGACCTCTGCACATACTTCCGACTATATGTATGTGATATATGAATATGAGTACGACATATGACACACAAGAAATATAGCTTTATGGATAGTATGTACCAACATGTGGTACGCCGAACTCGGCTGCGAGCGAACGTGTCTGTGATGTCAGCATCATGGTCCACAACCTCCACGGACACTGGGTGACATCGGATGCGTGTTCTCAGACATGTAATACGGGAAGATTATGATATGAATCCTCATAGGTGCCAAACCCTCTTTCCAATGTTTTCTATTTTGCGTCCATGCCATGTCATACGATATCTCATACCCATATCTGTTCTGTATACTATGCATGATAGCGAAGGGAGACATTGCAGTCTTTTACATTATCTCTGAATATAGTGCACAGTAACAAATTTTGTTCTCATATTTCTATGCTTCAGAAGAGTATTTCGCAACATACACGAGTGAGGTACCACAATAGAGACAACAAATGATGTCTCATTCTTCGGTAGGTACCCATGAACACACCACGTGCAGTCCGGAGCAATGCACTTTACATCATATGTTCTTGGGTTTGAAATTACCACTCTGAACTACTTCTTCTCAGAATACGCCTACCGCTTCACCATCATTTGTAAATCCCCTTATCACGAAACATCTAGCCCTGACTCACTTCTATAGCATCGTATTGCCAGACTGAGTTGTGACCATCATCACATGTCATATTATCCATATCAACCCAGTCCTGTGGCTCTTCATCACTCTCCGTCCACCCGGCCCGTGTCTTCACAAAACATTCATACTCATCATCATCCCTCTGCGTCTCATCTACAATGACCTTATTTTCTTCTCCACAATTTGCAACCATCATTTTCATCCGGCCTTCTCCCACCTTATCGTGCGTCTGATTAAACTGTTCTATGGTACTATTATTCTTAACTTCAATATTTTGCTCTGTGGTCTCAGCAATTGCTAAAGTATTTTGAAACATGCACATAACTTTCACCTACTTCCTCATGGCCTTCCGAGGTGCTACTCGATTCATGTTAAAAAGCAGCACGTGATCAAACTTTTTCTGGATACCCATACATACGAACTTCCGCCAACTTATTGTGTTTTTAATCTTAAAAAGCTCTCATTTGTATACCCCTTCGTACATTTTAGGAATTAAAACTTTCACCATAACCGATCATGTAATGGGATATTCAACAAATCTTACAACCATCTCCACACTTCCACTCTAGGCACCTCACAGGGTCCATTAAACCAACCATCCACATATGAAAATTCATTCAAATCTACACCATATTCACAATGTCTAATTTCTTCTTCCCAATAAATACTCTAAATCTGACGACACTGGACATCCTAACAACAAAAATATTTTTAGCTACTATTTATTTACTTTCTAATTTCATAATATTTCTATGAACATCGAATTTTTTTTCGTATGCTCTAAAATATTATATGTATATAATACAAAATTTTTAAACGAACTAATCTGTACTACAAGACAATAATGTAAAATAAATTACTATCTAAACAATCATCACAAAACTAAACTTGTTCTACATAAACTATCATACTACTTAATACAAGAATAAAATATTATACTTACTTCTAATCTCACATGGACGTTCTTCTTCTTCCTTCTCTTCCTATTCTTCCTTCTTCTTCTCTTCCTCTTACTCCTTCTCCTTCTCTCCTCCTCTCCTCCCGCGAGCGCAGGCCGCCTGACGCGTGCCTCCGGCTCTCCCCGCGCGCGCCTCCTCCTCTGCCTCTGGCTCTCCAAGCGCGCCTCCTCTGCCTCCGGCTCTCCCCGCCGTCCTCTCTCGTGTAACGCGCAAATGCACAGTCACGGGCAGCTGCCGATATAGGGGGACCTATCAGTCTCCCGCAAACCAACTAGCGAAGGCAATTGGTCGCCTGGATACTGACTAGGGAAGCCAATCGGTCGCCGGATACCGACTAGCGACACAAATCTAGCCCGTTGGGCCCCGATTGGCCCAGAGCTCCTACAGGCTGTCGGTATTCCAATTACCGACAGCCCGTTCATCGCCTGGCAGCCCGTTTGCACCGCCAATATGCGACGTGGCAGCAGACGTGTCAGCTAGTTGGCTTTTGGAAACCCGATAGGCTCATATCGGTTTTCAGACAACCGATAGGTCCCTTATCAGTCATCAATTACTGACTGCCTTCTATTTCTGCAATGTCTCTCAACCGACCCCTATTTTTGAAATTAATAATTAAATTATTATTATTTGAGAAAAAACGGATGAAGACGCGGGGCGGGAATATTGCAGAGTATGGTCGGTCTCTGTCCAGAATGGCACTCTGTTACCGAATGGTGAACGAGTGATGTTGTACTATTCGAGTGGGCCGTATTCTTTTGTAACAGTACTACACAAAGTAGGGAAACAAGTGATTCATGATTTCGTGGTAACAAATTAAGGGAGGATCTACATTTCAGTCGGTTTGAAATTTCACTCAACGAACGTCAATCGTCCGATCGAAATCCAACGTTCCACGGCATTTCTTTCACCTCCCGCCCCGCCCGCGTGCCCGCTCTTGCCGCCGCCGTCTTCCTCGCGTCGCTCCCTCCTAAGCTGCGCCATCGCCGCCTCCGGCCGCTTCTAGCACCCCCCCCCCTCGCCAACCCCGCCACCGCCCTCCAGCCTCCGGCCTCGCCGCCGCCGTACCACCCGCCACCCTCCGAACCTTCCTCTATTGTCGGCGGTGATGAAGAAGCTGCCCGTCGCCATGCCGACAATCCCGTCACCCTAACCGCCTGCGATAAACCGTCGGCCCGCGTCACGGCGGCGCCCGCCGCCGTGACGCACCGCCCGCACTCACTCCGCGCTCCACCACGGCCGCGGCGCTCCGTCACCACCACCACCAGCCCGCGTCGCGCCCCCGCCACCATGACACAACGCCTGAACGCACCCACGCTCCGCCGCCTCCGCAGAGCGCCCCGCGTGTGCCGCCACACCCTATCATGCGCCCCCCATATAGAAGCGGCATCGACTGAAGGATTCCCTCTTCTTCAGTCGATTGAAGAAGAGGATTACTGACAAATTAAATATGATGAAACGAAGGACAAAGTTACCCAACCAAAACAAATTAAATATGATGAAAGATCAACGCTCAATCTCTATTACCTAGGAAACCGTCATCATCAATCAGTTTTTTATGCTATATTAGAAGAGAGTAGGTAGGAATTCTCTTCCATTCCACTCGAAAACTTTGAATACCTGATATGCAATGCATATATAAGAGGTTTCATTTAATCCAGTGACACACTCCTTCCGTTCTTTTTTGTATCGCTGTTGACATTGACTAATAACTTTGACCATCCGTCTTATTCAAACAGTATAAGAAATATCAAATTATTTTGTTAGGATTGATTTATTACTGAAGATTTTTGGATCTAAATTTTTAAGGTTTACATATTTAAACTAATTTTTGAATAAGACGGAGCGGTCAAAGTAAATGACGACAAATAAAAAAGAATGAAGGGAGTACAATACAAAGCATTTTTCCTATCAGTTTGGTTTAGTGACAAGTGAAAATTCTAAATGAAGTACTTCTAACCGTTGGTAGTTCATAACTCTTGCTTACAAAGGTCGAGATTATTTTCACATAGAAAATATACTCCCCCCCCCCCCCCCCCCGGCTCCAAAAAAAAGAAATATACTACTTTGTTCCTGTATATTATAGTTGAAAACATCTAGATTGGAGAAATGCTTACATTCTAGGGTGGAGGTAGTATCATCTTGTCCGTAAGATATCCAAAAGTTAAAGGAAGTTGTGTCTTTTAGGTTCCCTTACCTAGCTACATACGGTCTCTTGACCTATTTTCTATATGATCTTATATATTGATCACCTTAGTTTCTATTACTAAAATATAGGAAGAGTTAAGTAGTGATAAAAGATAAAATAGCATCACTCTTGAACATAACAAAAGTCTGTAATATTGGATCAATTAGTAACAATATTAAGGAACCGTTGGACACTTATGATAAAGACCATAACGTAATGGGAGGAATTTAGAGTACAGAATGGAAGAACATGTTGTATGAATGGTAATGTCACTATCAAATTTATTTCTCAAGCCCTAGTTTACACTTCAATGCATATACACGATACGTCAAGGCTACACACATCTTTTTTAACACATACAGATACAAACACTCATACATATGCACGAATACTCACCTCTTATAAAGACACATCCACTAATGTACTTTAGAACAAAGCTAAGTCTTTATTCATTAAAGGTTGCAATATCAAAATGCTATCCAACCCTAACTTTATTTGATTTAAATGCAGAATAATTTTTGTTGCGAAAGATGGGAAAAGTAAAAAAAAATTGAGGAACAAGACCTAGATAGGGTGTGCCTAGATGGATATCCAACCATGGTTGGAAATGTAGTGGGCCTCGTGCGCTAGGTTCCTCACGTACCGAGGGCTAGCCGCCTCTGACACCCCCGGCGCCAGGCAGCGGCCCTCTTTGTTGACCCATGCCATGTGCTATGAACCCCAGGTGTCACCAGGGTTTAGTCGACACACCTAAAACCCTAATCGACGATTCACTCGTCTAAAAATAACAATCAATACTGGAGGTAATAAGAAAATGATATTTGAAATGCTCTAAAGAAATCACCAGGGAAACCTTGGCACACAACAGAACACTATAACTAATTCGGAGACATTTCATCCAACAGTGTCGAGATACTATTAACAGGGATTTAATCCAAACCCTAACTCATGGCTATACAAATTTCACAAAACCATAACCATATTTTTACATAACAATTAACTACACATTAAATAGAATTTTGGGAATTTTATAAAAATTTTTGGAAGAAGTTTAAACCCTTTTAAAATTCGGACAAATTTGAACCAAGTTAAAAATTCACAGACTTTTAGGAGCTGAATTATGGAATGTTCTTATAATAAAAGTTGTTCCAAATAATTCACTTAGCTTACACAAAAAGTTTCAAAATTTTTGAACTCGGGAGCTAGATTTTTCAATTGACTAATTAGAAATTGAAAATAGCCGTACCGTGAACAGTAGCCGCTACGCTACAGTGCGCCGTCCGGTACCTTTGCCGTGCTTGCAACCGAGCAGCACCGCGCCTTTACTCCGCCGTAGCATCACATCGCGGCAGAAGCGTGTCCATCTCCTTCCTCTCCCTCTCCTCCCTCTCTCTCCCTCGCTTCTCCTCCCCGCACGCCATTGCCATACCGGCCACAGTGTCCTTGTCGTCCGGTCGCCTGCCACCGTACGGGAGCCGCCGGCCATCATCGTCATCTTCGCGCGTGCACACGTCAACCTCCTTCCTCCCTCCCTTCTTTACCTTGCCTTCGAGCAAAAAACCGAGCACCGACGCCCCCCTCTTTCTTTCTCTCCCTGCCTTCCCCGCGCACAAGCCCGAGTCCTCTGTTCTGCCGCCGCCATAGCCGCCGCCCACCACCTCCACGACGCCGGCGAGTTCCAGCCATTCCCCAGCCTCACCACCTTGCCGGCTGGGCTCCACTCCTCCTACTATTGCTCTCCGACCACCGAAGCCTCGGCCGTGCCGCCGTTCCTCCGGAACACCGCCGCCCCTGTTCTTCGGCCGAGAACCTACCGTCGCCGCCTTTCTCCAAAATTTGTCACCATGGTACCGTGCCCCTTCAATTCCCTTCGCAGGCTAGTCCATCTCGCACTTGCGCATCGCTGTGACATGGTTCCAGCCAAGATCACCGTCGACGATGAAGAAATCCCGCGCCACCACTTCGGCTGCCATTGTCGCCGCCTCAAGCTCCACGTCGCCGACCACCGTGCGCTCTTCCCCGCGGGCTTGATCTTCTTCAAATCAATGCATTGGCTCATGGTGATGCTCCACGACACTTCCCTTTCCCCTCTACCCTTCTTCCCCGGTGGAATCGCGCCGGAGCGCCGCCGTGCCCTAGCTCTGCCCCGCTCTGCTACTGTTCCATTGGTTTCTTCAGTTTCCAGTAATTAGCCAGGAGTTGTCAAGTGTGTAGAAATCATGGAAAATATAAAAATGCCAAACCTAATTTTATTTGAATCCTTGAACCATAAACTAAATTTCTGTTAAAGCACTTTTTATAAAACGACCAAAAATTTTCAGGAATAATTAAAATACTCTTTTCTGTTTTGAATTTTAATTCAATTGTAGAGCAGTGCTAAGGCTAAAATTTGATCTACAAGTACCCCATGGCAGAGCACACCTACTGGAATTTTATGAGGATTTTAGGACCACCAAATTGTATATATACTTTCACAATACCCTAACTGCCTATTAAATGCCATTTTCTAAATACATTGTAGAAGTCAGTAAAAGATTAGACCCCAAAACAAAGTTGTAGATTTGTTCTCCTGAGTAACACCATAAATATCATAATTTATTCCAAGGTTTACATATGGTTTCTGATTTTATAAAACCCAATAACGGAACTTTGTTGAAGTTTTATAAATCTAGGAAATTCACCTAGGCCTCAACCCAAGCTTAAAATTCCTATTTCAGAGAGTACCATCAACTAAAAATAATCTTGGGATCTAATTAAAAGTTTCATTTTAACCTAAATAAATAGTCGTAGTATTACACAATTAACCCCCGAAGCAAAGTGTTGGCCGAACCCTAATTCTCTAACGACAAAACCCTAGTCGGTCTTTAATAGAAACATTATGACTCTTTGAATTAAACTATGAAATTGCATTTTCATCACATAGGAACCGACCAGGAACTCCCGCCGGTGAACGAGAATCCAGAAGAGGCACCCGCAGGAACTAACTCCTTGTTTGAGTGCTCTGATTATTCTGCAAATCAAGGCAAGCCCCGGTGCACACCTATGTTTTACAAATTTTCTGTTTACCACTATGTGTGTAGGATTGTTTGTGCATTAAGTTTCGAGAAAATTGCCGTGAAAACTTAGTTGCATGACTTGGTAGGTTTCCTTGGATTATTTTGGTAGAGCCCTCGATAGAATGCGATGCTTAAGATAGGAATCCGGTAGCATCCGAGTAGTATGGAGACTACTCGTGTTTATCAAAGAAGGAAAAGTCGAGAAATATGGATGACCTTAAGTGTGGTTAAAATTTGAGAACTCTATCAGGTGCAGTTGCATTGGTCAAGTTTGAGGTGTGTACCGAGTGCATACTGGTATATGGGACCAGGAAACCGATGTAGCTCACCGTGCTTTGTTGGACAATTGGCCATCCCTTTTTCTGGGTGAACGGACCAGCAAGGTGGATGCATTTGCTTTTGTTTTCTTGGGCTTGTGCTAGTGGGAAAGGCTTGGGGCCGTGCAGGGATGTAGGGCATCGCCTGGAGGACCATGTCCTTGGAGGGATGGATGTTGAGCCAACACTGTCACGATGTTGCGAAAGGTAGCCACGTGTGACTTAGTTGAGTGTGCACGTTCGTGTCATTCGGGTTTCTCCTGCAGGATGTAAATCAATTATAATTGCCACTCTTCGTGGTTAAGAGTAGCACTTGCTCCTTTCCGCCGCAACGATATGAAAATAGTGGATTATGGTGGAAGTGGCTAAATTCACTCTGCTTTGTTGCAATGAAATCTTGATTGTTAGAATAGCGGCACATTTAGTGAATTTACAGTGACCACAGTTAATTTGGCTAAAAATTTGAATAGAATATTAGCGCTGTTTTCGTAAGACCCGATCAACCTCCGCCAATACGCCTGCATTCTAGGAGTCGGTCATTAGATGGCCACGTTGACGGGTAAGTCTTGCTGAGTATTAGTTGCTCAGGCTTTGTGAATTAATATTTTTGCAGGTGATTCTTCCAACCTTGCTTCGTGTGGTTGTGGTGGTTGGGAAGGGGAGCACCCTCGGAGTGGACTTTCGAGTGGGTTCCCGCTTCTCCGACCTATGAAGATTAAGCACCCGTGGGCTGGCGTGCTTAATTATACCGTCGAGTTGTAATTCGTAGCTTCCGCTGACTTTCGCTTGTTTTCGAACTACGTTTCCGCACTTAATTATCTGAACCAATGTTGTAATATTAAGAATTCATGTACCCCTTAAATCATGTTTTACGTGTCCTTGTTAATTATTATACTGTATGATCGTTTGCTTCGTCAAGTGGCACCCCGAATGATCCTGGATGAGCAACCGTACGATTTTATCGGACGGGGTTGCGACATGTGCCTTCATTCATGTCTCTGACAGCTAACAGTTCATTCCTCTCTCTACAACGTGGTTGGTTTCATGTATCTATATTTCTTTTCTTTCTCTTTTAAACTTATTATTATTTTTATTCCGACTAGTACTTTGTTCATCTATTTTTGTTCTGACTAGTATTTTGGTTTGTTTTACTTATTTTTGATAAATATTATTCTAGCTATTCTCTTGATTTGTTTTATGTTTGAACAAACATTGTTCCTACTGCTACATCCATCTGTTCTACGTTTGAACAAAATTTGTTCTAGCTACTATTTCTATTTTGTTCCACCTTTGAATCAAAATTTTTCTAGCTACTATTTTTGTTTGTTCCACGTTTGAATCAAAAATTTTCTAGCTATTGTTTTTATTTGTTCCGACTTTGAATCAAAATTGTTCTAGCTACTGTTTTATTTGTTCATGTTTGAATCAAAATTGGTCTAGGTACAGTTTTTATTTGTTCCATGTTTAAACCAAATTGTCAGCTATTATTTATTTGTTCTATTTTTAAACAAAAATTATTTAAATTGCTATTTTTATTTGTTAAAATAAACCGTCAGTACTAAACTATCTAACTCGCGTACATTAAAAAGGATGGAAAAAAATATTACGCCAAAAACAGGTGGGTTCCGCGCTGACAAAGGGTGCGTCTGCGAAATTACGTTGAGAGCGGTGTGGGGTCCATGCCTAGGAGGTGCGTGAGGACCGCCATCCTCTTGGTCTCGCGAGGGCGCTGCGCTCCCGCCCTCGTGGGTGTGTGCAAGTGTTTGAACTTGCATCTTCACGTGGAGCGCTGGATTCTGCTGAGAGGTGTTAGAATGAGAAGGTTAATGCTTACACAAGGTGGGAGTAAATCATCCTGTCTATGTTAGTTTTTTATTGATACATTTAATTTTTGACAATTCATTTTACTTTTAAAATTATTTTAAATATATAAAAATATTTAGAGTGATTTAAATACTATTAGTGATAAATCAAGACACATCAAAATACTAAAATGGAGGTAGTATGAAACATTGGACTTTAGGTCCTGTTTGAATCACTATAATAATCATTAGTTAATTAACTTTTAGTCGATTAACAATTAATGGTATGTATGTTTAGAGCTAGAAATGTGTTCGTGCCAGTTAATGTATCCACTTTATAAATGGAATTAATCTCTTTTTATATATAAAGTAATGTTTTATTATCAAATAACCCCATATACAATTGTAGATAGCATTTTTGTAATCATATTGCAGAAACATGCAAAAGGGGGCATTTTTTTGAAAGTGGGTTGAAACACCAATGACAAAGGCCCTACCAAAGCCCAATACATTAAAGATGGTATCCACGAGGTAAAACCCCACACAAACAATAAAGAGTCCAGAAGGAAAGAAGGCGACAAGACAGAGGCGGAATTGGTCGTGTCGATCGGCACGGAACCAACTCGGGGCCCTTGTCCTTCCCCTTTAAATATAGAAACAATACGTCGTCCAGCACGTCGAATAGGAGAGAGTAGAATAGATCTTGACGAGTTAGCCAGCAGCAGCGAGTCGAGAGCCACCGGATTCATCCAAAGTATTGTAACTCTAGTTGCCTAGGTAGGATTAGATGATCTAGCCGGATAATTGATCTTCGGATTGATTATCTAAGGTTCTAGACCACAGAGCTTCATTATACATCATCAAGGTAGGCTACCGTGATGGTGAATCATTGATCAGATGTTAATGTATATCTTATCAGTTTATCTTGGCATTAAGCTACATTGCTCTTTTTGTATCTTGATTCTATCATCCTGGCATGTGTTTTATGTTTATCACATCATCTAGGTCAAGTGCTTGAAGTAGAATGTAATCTTGGTGATTAGGTTTTGCCTCTGACATAATGTAAAGTGGTAGTTGTAACAAGTTTGACAACTTCATAGGGTAGGACAGTGGTTCTACACAGTAAATGATTATAGTTCAAGCTGTTAGTAACATAATTTGCTTTCCGACGGAGCGTAGCTGTGTAGGTATGAATGAGTAGGCTTGGACGCAAGTGAAATCTTAGACAACCTATGTAAAGTAGGTGTGGAGTGCGCCCACAATAGGCCAGCACCAAGTGCAATACCATAGGAACGTTTAATCTTGTCTTTGTCATCTTTTATCCATAGATTATCTTGGTTTAACTGCTAGTAGTTATCTGGTTTAGACTCTGCTTATCTTAGGTTTCTTATGTGTTTATCTGTTTTATGTTTCCTATCGTGCTTTCATGTGCATAGTTTAGTCTGTTTGTCGTCCGTGCCGATTAGCGTAGTGCCCGTGTCGATCGTCACAAACCTCTTCTTTATAAACCTGAGCTCGACATAATAGGTAGATTAATCTATTAACTGTTTACTAATCTTAAACCTTGTGGTTCTCTATGAATTTGATATAAACCTTGGAATACTCTGAGAGAAAAGCTACAACGTCACGGATGGCTTGCGGTATACAAATCATGGTGCCAACTCTGATCAACAGGATACAAATTTTTTATTTTGTGGGTCAATGGGCCGACCCAAACATTTTAAAAATGACCTAGATATATCTCCCTCCTTTCACAAACTAATCACTCAAATGAATTAGAGAGATTCACCCACACTACCCAATGGATACCCACTTATACCCCTATATGGAGTTTTAACTAACTGTTAATAAAAAACCATAAAAAATCTGTTTTAACCTTGATTAATAGTTAGTCATACACTGTTTGAATTTATAGGCTAACAATTGACTAATATGTATTATTTTTTCCCGTCGTCCATTTAATTAGTTAGGTATACTGAATAGAATTGTTTTTTTTAGAAAGGAAATATATTTAATATTCCAGCCTCTGCATCGACCAATGCATGCAGCTGTCCATTATTACAACCTTGAAAATCCACCATTCAAACCATGGGCTTATAGCAAAAACATATGCCATGAAAACAGAATACTACAGCAGAATTCTATTACTAAAATTCCATCCATTATTAGCAAAAATCTCCATCATGAAGGTTTCAAGCAAACGACACCCCATTGTACGTGGGGTCTGTCTTCCTCCTTCTGCACCAATGCCCAGAAACGGATCCAATGTGTTCCTCGGAAGATTACCTGCAAAGAAGTAGCAACTCGTGTTCTGTTAAAAACAACATCATTACGACTCAACCAAATTGCCCAACAGAAAGCACAAAATCCAACCAAAATTTTGTACTGAAGTTTCTTATCAATTTGTTTAACCTCTTCAAAAATATGATGCATATTTAGGGGTCTAGGTATATTGAAAGAGACTTGTACAATTCTCCAAATATTTCTAGCCATAGTGCAATAAAAAAAGAGATGTTGTATAGATTCATTTCGATTACAATAACAACACTTTAAACTCCCTTTTCATCACCTTTTAGCTAGATTGTCTTTGGTTAGGACAACCCGTTTTAACGGATACCAAATAAAAACTTTGATTTTAAGGGGCAATTCGATTTTCCATAATGCGTGTTTATGTGGAATGATATGTGGCACAACCAACGCCTTTGTACATAGAGCGAACTGTAAACATTCCACTATTATGCAACGACCAAAGGAACATGTCCTTTTGCTCTGATAGTTGTATACTCACAACCCTTATCACCAATTGGTGCCAGGCTATTAAATTATCACCAACTAGAGATCTAAGGAACGCTACATTTAAAGGATTTGATCTAAAAATAGTTGCAACTGTGGCAACTTTTTTTCAAACAATATTACAATAATGAGGATATAGGTATTTAAACGCTACATTCCCTAACCAGATATCTTCCCAGAATCTAACCTGAGTACCATCTCCTAGTCGGAAGTGACCCAATAAAAAAGTCATCTTTGACCTCCAATAGGCCTGACCAAAAATGAGAATCTCCGGGCATATACTTCACTTGAGTAATGGTTTTATTTCTTAAATACTTTCTTCTCAGTAAGCTTTTCCAGATACCTTCCTCATTAATTAGTCGAAAAAGCCACTTACTTAAAAGACATCTATTTTCTAAGCCAAGGTCCAAAATTCCTAAACCACCCTGATCTTTTGGAGAATAGATAATGTCCCATCTAGTAAGCCTATACTTCTTATGCTCGTCACTCTGCCAAAAGAATCTAGATCTATAATAATCTAGTTTTTTAAGAATTCCTTTTGGCACTTCAAAGAACGATAACATAAACATCGATAGACTACTGAGGACTAAGTTCATAAGAATTAAACGACCTCCCACTGAAAGCATTTTTCCTTTCCACCCACTAAGTCTTTTTTGAAATCTTTCTTCCACCTCTTTCCAGTCAAACTTACGGAGTCTCCTATGATGCTGGGATGCCTAGGTATCGAAAAGGAAACGATCCCATTGTACAACCAAAGATCCGTGAATATTCTTCCTCAAAATCTTTGGCATCCCCATAGCAAAACATCTCACTTTTATGAAAATTGATCTTTAGACCAGATAATTGTTCAAATGCACAAAGCATTAGTTTCATATTCTTGGCCTCCTCAAGATCATTTTCCATAAAAATGATGATGTCATCCACATACTATAAATTGAGAGACCATCATCAGCTAAATAAGGTACTACTCCCCTAACCTGTCCACATTCCTTTGCTCTTGCGATTAAAACAGCTAACATATCTACTACCACATTAAAAGATCGCAATAGTTCTTAATTTTTATTGTTATGTCACCCATGGCTGCTTGACGCAGAGGTTCCTATAAAACAAACAATTGGAGTAAATCATTCTATAACTCTTCTGCAGTAGAAACTTTACCTTTTAAGCAATTGCTAAGCGAATTAATATAATAATAGAGATCTGAAATTTGTCCGACAATACCCCACCGAAATAACAAGTCAGCATTTCAAACTTAAAATACTAGTGGATTTCAACTCGATCTGAACTTTTAAATATTTAAAATGATGACAAACGTTGACATGAGTTAAAACATAGAAACGTGACCTACTCAACTGACTCGAAACTCAATGCATTCAACTGGAATTGTCACTTCAAACTGTTATTCACTTAGAGAAAATGGGGGCCATGTTCACAATATAATTGAAAAGGGGTCGTGGGTAAACTCCAATTGCGCGATGATAAGGTCCCATAAATCAACCTACAGAGAAGAGAACAATTACAACATACTAGTACACAACTAGCACACTTCCCGTTCTGAGGTCGATGTTCTTGCAGCTAGAAGCATCTGCGACCTACTGTTGCACCCCTCTTGGTTAGGTAGGAGGGCACTATTCGATTAATTAAGGGCAAACCACTAGGACAGTAATCTTATCTTGTTCAAACACATGGCCAATCAGACTTACACAAGGAAAGAAATGCTAAAACCCAACCAACAGTGAATGGTTAGCCAATGTTTAGCTGCTCCTTGGTCATCCGAGGGCGTTTTGCAGCAGCAGCTGCAACAGCGTTGAGTTGGAAAGAAACCCTCTGGCCTTGTGTTGGTGTGTGCTCATTACCCCTGTGATCTTGTGAATAGGTTGGATTAGGATTTGCAGGGTTTGGGGTCAGGCTAGGGTTCGCTTCGTCAATGTCATCTTCTGTTTCCTCAACTTGAGGTGGTGGCTTCAACGGAGGTAGGAGCTGGTAGTTCTGAGCCAACAACGTGTCCTGCTCAGGCGGCAGAGGAATTGAGCCAGGAGGAGCGATAGACTTGGGCAGCGGGATTCTGTTTCGGCTACGAGCCAACTCAAGAAGAACCTATCAACATGAGAAAAATAACTTATTATCCCATAACACCGGAATGCATGTGTTCTATGCATGTTCAAATCATTGAAGCATCCAATCAAACATTTAACAAGCAATTGACTGACAGAGTCAAAACATTAAGTAGCTCTTATCATAACAACAGGAGTACCATAACTTGAGTTCCACCTGAATGTTGTTCATTAGCCTTTCCATTGCACTACTTTTCCATAGTTCTAACTAAGAAAACCAGTTGAGCTCTTCTTAAAAAGAAAACCATGGGGAGCCGGCCATTCTTTTTTTCCATTGAACTTATCTGTTAGTGCCTACCCAAACATGTTTGGAACTAAAAGGCTTGATTGTTGTTGTTGCATTTATGTTTTATCTGTTAGTCTAAATCAAGACAGTAAACATGGAAGGTGACTCTGAAATCATATGGGGTGCTCTGATGTGCTGGTGTAACATTTGTAGATTTCTAACAAAGAGAACTTGAGGCTCTGGTACATTGAGTAGAGTTTTGGTAGAAGGAAGCTCTGTTGGAATTGTGTTGGTATTGATGGCAAAACTATTCTTTCGGGTTGTGCAGGTTCAGTTTTGAACTGTTTCTGTTCCTCTGCATCCACGGTAAGCTATTTTCAAAGCTTAGGGATTATTTTCTTGCGGTCAACTGGTCCTTATATAATGGATGTGGATAGCCTTGCACTCAACTTTGCCTTTTTACGGCAGAAGTTTAAATTTTACTACAGATTGGTGACAAGTGGTGGTACAAGTGTGGTTTGGGCCAAAAAAGTTGGGGTAAACACACATCAAATTCGAAAATCAGATTCTTGGACTCCAAATCTGTGGTCAAAACACAACATTGCCCCATCATGAAATACTGATATCGGGACAATATTTTCTATTGCATTACACGATAAAGGCTAAACACAGATGCAGGGAAAGCCTGTACACAATTATCTCAAAAAAAAAAGAAAAAGAAAAAGAAAGCCTGTGTACAAAAGACCCAAAGTGGTCAAACACTTTCAAAGTACTCTTTCGAGGAATATAGTTTTAAACTACTGCTACTGACCACAACCAGAAACATCCCAATCGCACCTAAACCCTGGAAACACTTGGACCAGCCTCAGGATTCCTATCATCTTATCAACAGTTGCCCATTGAAGAAAATAAAATTCTGTAAAACCCATAATTTTTTTTTACAGAACAATAGCTGCCCCTGAGATAATTGGCATGACATTTTATGGAGTGAGCAAAATCTACCTTGTACACTTTCAAAAACTCACTGCATCTGTTAGATGTTAGCCTAAGAGATAAAGTTGGATAATGTTATGCATACTTACTTCTCGGAATTGGTGAAAGAATTCAAGAAAGAAAACTCTTATTACAAAGTGAAAAGTCTATTTTGAATTCCATCTTTAATGGCACCTTATAAGTCCTACCTGAATTTTCATTAATGTCATTTAGGATAGGGAATATACAATAATTTTTAGGGAGTGAAAAACAACATAAAAAATCAGAAATATTTAGGTGTGGTCAGCGAAGAACCTCAAACTCATTTTATACAGCCAATAATTTGTAATAAAAGCTCATATAATCCAGAAAAAGCACCTACACCTTTTAGAGCAATCTGAATTGTTAAACTTTACTCCGTGGTCCTGTACTCTCCCACCTAGTAGTGTTAAGAAGAATCATTCAAAGTTGAGCTAAGGAGTATTAATAGTTGACATTTCCCTTTCAAAGAGATTGTTCACAGCTGATATGACCTCATTGTAAGGCAAGCATTATGTTTCAAGATAGGAGGGAATTTTTTGCTCCTAGTTGGATTTGGCCGATGGACACCACTCATTTCATATTTGACTATTGGACAATGAGAAATATTGTTCTTGTCCCTAGGTCACTAACACGCAAGAAGTGTTCGGATGAACATTTTTATCTCAATGCACAAGATATATGACGACTTAAACTTTGCATAAAGATTCATGGTTGCATGCTTCATCTATGTGTTTTATACAAATATTTTTGATTGTTTGTATGACTTTGAATTTGAAGAATATCGTTTTAGATCAAACTATGCAAGACATCAAAAATATTTTGTATAAAATCACATAGATAAAGAATGTAAACATGAATCTTTATGCATAGTTTCAATTTGTTATAAATCTTATGCATTGATATAAAATTATTAACAAGAACCCTTCTCACATGTTAGTCTCCTAGGGACAAGTCAATCATTCTCAGTGTCCAGCAGCCATATGTGAAACAAGCGGTGTTCATCGGCCAAATCAACTACGAGCGACGTCCGCGAGCAAAATTTCCCTATAATGAATTCATTAACATCAAGGGCAATCCCCAAAGCCTGCAGCTTAAGGGCAGGGATATGCAATTCGAACTAAACAGTGCGATTAACTACGGAGTTGCCACACTAAGAAAGGGGCGGTAAGAGAAACCTTAAGTTTTCGGCCAGCAGATCTAGCTGCTACAAAAACTAAACCAATGCCAAGAGCAAATAGTGGAGAAACAGAACATCTAGGGTTCTTCGACTGCACCATGACCCATAGGGGCCAATAATCCGTAGCAGAAGTCACGATTCTGGATCGGATAAATATTGAAAAGCATAGGAGACGACTTGATAACTACGTTTCTATAAGAAGGAGCAAAAGAGGAAGGATCTCGGGTGGGATTTGTACCTCGCGGGGCGGCGGCTGGGAGAAGGAGAAATTGACCTTGGCTTGGATGGCGATGCGGACGTCGTCGGCGTCGATCTGGGGCTTGCCTGCATGGTCAGCGTAGACCTGGGCGTCCCCGAGCACATCGCCGACGTAGCGATAGGCCAGGTCCAGAAACTGGTGCACCACGCGCGGTTCGTATTCGTCCTCGCCAAGCCCCATGGAGCGCAGCAGCTCCCGCACCACCCTCGCGTCCCGAGGTTCGTCTGAGACGGAGGCCCCTGCACCCGCGGCTCCGGCCGCGGGCAACGGTGCTGATGGCCGCGCTCCGCCGGCGTCCATGTTTGCCGTGGCTGTCTTGTGGGGTTGGGGGCCGTGTCACTCCCGTGTCGGTGATGGCGAAAGGGTTCCCTTTTTTTTAACGTAAAATGCGTATTTATGAAAACATTTCATATGACAGACATCTGATGACGCTTTGGCCGAGTGGTTAAGGCGTGTGCCTGCTAAGTACATGGGGTTTCCCCGCGAGAGTTCGAATCTCTCAGGCGTCGTGTTTTGTTTTCTTTTCTTCGATCTTTTTTTAATTATCCAGCAGCTAAATTAATTCCATATATTTGAGATACGAGTTTAACTGATTTGACTCTTTTACCCTTCCTTATTCTTACTGTTTGATTTTTTTTAATTATCCAGCAGCTAAATTAATTCCATATATTTGAGATATGAGTTTAAGTGATTTGACTCTTTTACCCTTCCTTATTCTTACTCCGGAGGTTACACTCACCTGTTTTCATAAGTTCGGAAATTGTTGATTGTGAACTTTAACTATGTAGACATGAGGTTATATAGAGATGATATGGACCTAGGTAGGGTTTATCCTATCATTTTATATTGTGCTTTTATGTAGTCCTATTCGCTCCTTATGGCTCGCTGACCATCCCTCACCCCTCATATCTCATCCGTTAGTGCATGACAAACAACATCCACCATGGCATGTCATTGCTTCCGCCATGTGGAAGCCGTAAGGGAGAGGAACTCTCCTCAGTTTAACTGAACGTGTGGACTCACAAGACTTATTTGTTGAGATCCTTTGTTATTACAAACAACATTTCTGTTTCTGCCATCTAAAAAAAATAGTGTATAGTGCATTGTAGGTCCCTAATCTATTCACGAGGTGTCGTCTAGGTCCATAAACTCTCAAACTAACCGTCTGGATCTCTAAACTATTTTTGTTGTGTTTAGTGAGGTCCAAAAATCTATTTTTACTATATCAAGTTAGGTCTTTTTTCTTACCCTACAAGAGAAAAAAAGCCAAATGACCTCTAGCCGGATGGTTAGAGCGTTCAAGTGGCACTTCTCAGGTCTTAGGTTTGATCTCTCACAACGTGAATCTCTGATTAAGGTTGAAAAGATCTCCACGTAATAGTCCGCATCAAAACACAGATTAAGGACCGGCCTAAACTTACATCAATCACGGACCCTAATATCCTTGCTATAAGGATAGAGTAAAGAAAGTTTAGAAAATTTTTTTGACCTACATAAGAATGTCTTTTTCTTAACAAAATGTCCGAAGGGTGAACTGTCTTATACTCGCGGGTCGAGTTTTTTAAAAATTTCAAGTGATCATATATGTTATGCATTGAGGATAAAAACTACGTTTTATCATTGTCATACTACCGATATCGAGTTGCAGTGTTCGTTGACGAAAATAAACTTTTTAAAAGTATCACATAATAAATTTTCTCTTTTAAAATGGTCACAATATATTTCTGGCTTCTAAACCTCACTTGACACAGCAAAAATAGTTTAGGGACCCAGATGTTCAGTTTGAGAGTCTATGGACCTAAGTGACATAGAATGAATAGTTTAGGGACATATAATGTATTTTACTCCAAAATATAAGCAAAGAGAATATGTTGCTGCAATATACAGAACTACCAATTAAATATGGATGTCAACTTACGTTCCTGTTAGGGTACTTGGATGACGACGCCTTATGTTTTCATAGCAGGCCTAAACCTTCTGGCTCACCTTTTGCATGATACCTCAGTGGCGCTTAGGGGAATTGTTAGTGTCAAAAGACTTATGGTGGGATCATTTGCTAATGTTCATCCAAGATCTGCACAATATTATGCCGTCATTGTGATTGCTGCAATGATGGTTGTGTACTAAGCGTGACAATTGTATGTCAGGTCAAAAAGTAGCTTGACTTAACGACCATTAACAATCTTCTAAGGGTAGGTTTTACATATTAAGCACGGTAACACACAAAAGATAGTGGCCAAGTGATCACACCAAGTATGGATTTTTTTGGAGTTCCTCTTGCCAAAGCAGTATTGGCCAGGGAAGATATCAAGTCTTATTCCTTAGTTCGTATCAAATTACAATATGTTGTTTGACCTCTCCAAATGCAGCCCCTAATTACAATTCAACTCTGACCACAAGACAAATTGAATGGTCGCTAGGGTGCAATGTATTATGTGCACATGTTGTCCAATCTAGACAGTGACGGAACCAGCCAAATGAGAAAGGGGGGGCCAGTGTGGCCAGCCAAATACATGGACCGGCAAAGTGTGTGTATATATATAATATAAATATCCATAAAATCGTAGTTTTTGTTGCGACAACATATAAAAGTGAATCTTTTGTAAAAGAGGATAAAAGAAACATACTTTTTTTCATTTGAGCCTCACTTTGCGCGTCTTCATAGCATAGAAATCATCTATAATGTCCGAAGTCGTAAATTGTATTGCTAGCTCCTTTTCAATATAGATTACCAAACAATCTCTCAGAAATGCATCTTCCATTTTATTTCGAAGCCTTGTCTTCACAAGCTTCATTGCAGAAAATGCTCGTTCTGATGTTGCAGTTGAAACCGGAAGAGTAAGGACAAGTCGAATTAACCTAAAAATAAAAAGAATGAGAGAATGCATCTTGTTGTTTCTAAAAACAAAATGATAAATAGTAGGAAATAGGCAAATAGTATTACCTGTCAATCAAATAATAGTCCTCTCTTCTATTTGTTTCTACAAAACGACGACAAAGATCACCTACACTTGTTAAATCCTGAAACTTCGGATTCGTAGACACATCAAGCAGATAATGTTGTAATTGACATCTCAACTTTTCTATCTCTTGATCTGAAAAGTCGGCAGGATAAAACTTTGAAGCTAAAGTACACACATCATCAATCTTCAATGAACTGAATGAATCTTTAGGATCCAAACTAGTACACAAAATGAGAAGCTCAGTTGCTTGTTCACTGAACCTAGAGTTTAGCTCTTGCATTTGTTGATCAACTGCAACTATGTAAACATCATATCTGTAGTGATGCTCAACTGTCGCCTCACTACCTGAACGAGATCGAATATAATCGGCATAGGAACCATTCATATCTGGCACAGTAATGCCTTGTTTAGTACAAAAAACTGTCACTTCTTCAAGAAGTTTGCTCCAACCATTATCTCTTAGATTCTGAATCAATCTTTTTGTGGTAGCAACATCATCCATAGCATTTACAATATCTTGAGATTTCTGCTGTAACTTTCTGCAGAGAAGATCTGTGATTCCCGTCAACTCTTTCATGAGATGCAAAATAAATACGAAGTCAAATGTCATCATCAATCTAACAGCACCAGCAGCCTTCTCATGCACTGAAGGAGTACTTCCTGGACCTTTAGTATTAGCAATATCTTTAAGTACTAAATAAGTAGCTTTGTATGCTCTCAAAAGGCTACAAACAGAATCATAATGGGAGCTCCATCTTGTGTCACCAGACCTCCTTAATGTTCCAATTTGGTTTGCTCCACTTGCAATTTCTAAGTCACCAAGTTCAATAAGACGTTCCATTTCAGCTACTTGATTAGCATGCAGATCATCATTTCTCTTACTAGAAGAAACAACGGTATTGACAATAAAAGAAAGATGATCAAAAAAGTTTTCAACCTCATATACTTCTTTAGATGCAGCAACAAGAGCTAATTGTAATTGATGAGCAAAGCAATGCACATAATATGCATAAGGGCAATCATCCTTGAATTTCGCCTGCAGTCCATTCCACTCTCCGCGCATGTTACTAGCACCATCATATCCTTGTCCACGAATATTTTGCACATCTAGATTATGATATGATAAGACAGAGCATAATTCTTGGTGAAGAGTAGCTGATGATGTATCATGAACATGGACAAGATCAACAAACCTTTCTCGAATGAAACCCTCTTTGTCAACAAAATGAACAACAACTGCCATTTGTTCTCTTTTTGACTCATCTCTTGACTTGTCAACAATCAAGCAAAATTTAGAATCACCAATTTCACTACGAATTGCCGATTGCACTTTAGAAGCCATAACATCCAAAATTTCCTTTTGAATTTTTGGTGAAGTATATTTGGCATTTTGTGGAGCATTATCTAGGACAACTGCATTGACCTCTTCGTTATATGAAGCTAGAAGTTTCACCATTTCACGAAAATTACCTTGGTTCGTTGAAGTAGCTGATTCATCATTTCCTCGAAACGGGCATCCTTGAAAAGCTAAGAATCGAACTGCATCAATAGATGTCCCAATACGCAACCGATTCTTCCTGATATCTTCCTGTGATTGTTTGTGCAGCACATGCTCAATATGGCCTATTGTATTCTTCAGATTATCATAACACTTCAGATTAAAATTATGAGCAGATTTACTATCATGTCCCATGTGAATCAATAATGAACAGTTAGCACCATCATTCACTTTTTTCCAATTTTTAAATCCTTTCACTACAAATGTATCAGACCCTGCCTTTCCAGATGGCTTCTTAGAAAATAGAAAGCAAGGAAAATAAAAGGGTGCATCTTTTGCTGGTGAATATTCTAACCAAGGAAAACCACTGAACCAATGAGATTGAAACCTACGTGGATGACTTTTTGGACCAGAAGCAGGATATGTGTCCATCTGAAATTGATAAGGCCCATGCATAATATATAATTTGCGGACTTGATCTCTTTCATTAGCAGGATACTCCCAAATTGCAATCGTAAGCCCGGATCTCGTTCAACTATCAAAACGCTGGCATCAGCAATTTCAGCATTAACCCTTGGAACTTTCGCTGCTAGTTCTCTTGGCGCTTCTTCAGCAATCATCTGTTCTTCAGGGCAGGGGTTGGGGGCTTCCTCTTCGACCACAACTTGATTACCATCTCTATCTACCTTCTTGAAAAAAGAATCAATTCTCTGTGTCCTTTTAGGGGCCATTGATTCCTACCTAAATTGGCATATGCATACGGTGATACACACAATCAAAAACTTGCACAGATTGAAAATAGAATAGAAATCGCATCATCATCATTAAACTATTATTTGCTTGACTTGCTCTCGTGTGCTCCTTGCCCTTGCGTTGTGACTGATGCCCAAATCGAAATTGAGTGATCGGTTGATCGCCTGCTCTCCGATGGCAAAGAACCGAAGGAAAACGAAGATCTAGCGACAGGAATCGGAAGGGACGCGAACTGGCGGCGGCGAACTGATCACGAGTCGTGAGGCGCGAGACGCGGACTCGACGTTTCTCCTTCTGTTACTAGGCCAGGCCATGAAAGACTGGGGGGGGGTCTAAGAAATTTCAGCCGCATGGGGGGGGGGGGGGGGGCAGCAGGGGCCGTGGCCCCCCCTGGTTCCGTCTCAGTGTCCAGACCATGCATGACACACGAGGCACCTCACAGGTGAAGGTGGCTAAGTTTTTCAAGACGGAGCCACCAAACATTACTAAAATAGAGAGGTCTTCGAAGGAAAACACACGAGTGGGGTTTTGACGAAGTGCCATAGTAGCAGCAAAGTGTTATGAAAGTACCACAAACTTAGACATTAAGAAGGCAACACTGAGGGACTCAACTGTGGACATCAAACTTCTTGAGGTCCTAGGGTTTGGAATGGCAATTTAACCATCAAACCTGAAATCCGGTGGGTACGGGTTCTGGTGAGGTTTGTCACCTGCAACCGATCGACCCACACCGTCGTGGGTGTGGGTTTTTCTTTGCACCCACGGGTGCCCCGTTAGAACTGGCCTTCTCCACATCCCTACCGATTCTTTTTGTCCTCTACCAGCCAGTAGCCACCAACCATCGTGAAGCTTCAAGCATTCCGGAGTGTGGAAGGCACCAAAAACAAAAAGAGCCACATCCAAAAGGAGACCGCGTAAGCTAGCGCTCGCACCCACCAGCTTTGAGTTCAGCACGCTACCTTGTCCGACGACCTCATCCTGACCACGGTTGCCATTTGCCAGCAGGTTTTGCGATGAGCAGCCACGCTGGCTTCAAGAGTTGTTCCTCCGAGTACATCGACTCTCTTGGTGGCCACTCGCCCGCTGCATTGTAGGATGAGGAGGAACAGCCATCGAAGGCTCGACACGCCCTACTCTCTCTTTTTGTTTTCAGCGAAGTCAAGATGCAAATCCAATTGGCACCCAGACCCACCCGAAACCCTTTCCGAAGCCCGACAGCGGAGGCAGACGTGGGTCTCGCTTTCCACCCCTGAGCGCGGGTGCGGGTCTCATTTTTCATTCGGAGCTAATCTCGTTGCGGCGGGCTCTACTGACCCGAACCCGACCGTTGCCATCCCCATCTAGGATGTCTTTCAAGCTCGTTTTTGGTGAATATCCAGGTTGCAACATAAATTGTTAATAGCAGACATGTTAAGTGGCTTAGTTGGCTTAGGTTGGTGGTGTGGCCGTTTGACTTTTCTAGCTCTTAATAAAAAAAAAATGCAAAGGCACGTTTGGGAAAACAAATGTTGGACCATTATGATAAGGTTCCATGATTCTTTTAACATTCGTTTCTACAAATTGTTCTTACTATTTATTGTTCAAAGGTAAACTTTTAGCATACTAGAAGTTACAATCTTAGTACACCAAAAAACTCGAAATAATAATGTAGAATAAACAAGTAGAAATAGTAATTTTGTATCTGGTAGCTCGCTCCTGCCCATCCTTGTCTCAATAGTTGATATCAAATCTTACTTTCAAAATCTTCTATCCAGTATCACAATATTAGTTTAGATTGATCTATGTTGTGACAAGTCTAGGACTCCTGAATGATTTGGAGAAGGCAACACCCAGACATTATTGTTGATGTAGAAATTGATTAGCAATTGATGTCGCCAATCGTTTTGGAATGATGTAGTACCTTGTCCTAGATGAGCTGTATTTCAATCTGTCTATGAACTTAAGATAATCTCTATCTCGTGCTTGTGGTTATAGAAGGTAAAGGTCTAATTACTCCATCATAAAGTTTCAAAATTAAGTGAGCATTTGGGCCTGATTCCACTCAATGGATGTAGGGACAGAAAGGTTTCCACTATTGCCATGATATTTCCATGCTTTTGCACTATGATTGCCCTTATATCTTCTTTAATGCATGGAAACTGAATTTCAAAGAGTGGTGTACAACATTACAGAAGCGGATGAAGAACACTTAGGCAAAAAAGTGAGATTCAATTGAATTTGATGATAAAGAAAATGACCCTTATCCCCTTTGATATAGGGCAACTAATATTATTTTTTAAATAGAAGATAAAAGATTAATAGCTGAGATACATGACATTTTTCTTGCTAAAACTCAATACAACCTATCAATCATGAGGATTCCTCTTTGGCTGCCTTGCTCACACATTTGCTCTAACACCGCGTCGACGATAGACAATACCAAACCTAAAGCAAAAGAATGGGTATAATTGTCGAAGCTCCTCCACGTCGATCCATGTTGTTCTCTCATCAGGAAAGCCAAACCATTGAATCAACACCTGCAACTTTCCATGGCTCATTCGTGACTCCAAAACCCTACATGGATAATGTCTTAATAATATTTGTCGACGTCGAGACTAGGATGGAGCAAGATTGGGCCGTTGTGGAGAAATCCTTGGGGGTCTAGGCATTCTCTCGCTTGGGAGGAGGAGGCCGGAGGAGGAGAAAGTTGATGAGGAGGGAACTTTTGATTTAGTATTGAAGAAAATACTCTATTCTAATCTTTATATAAATCTTTCAACAACGGTACAAGAATCGGCAACGATACAATATCCACAACGGCAAAATATCACCAACGGTACAATATCAACAATGGTAATAAGATATTTGTGAAGTCAATGGAATCCTACTATTCAAAAAATGATAGTTGGATCTCATTCGTATACTGCATTGAATTGAGATTGATTTCATACGTTATATGAAGGCCAGTTATTAAGGAACTTAATGAATTCCTCTGCCATAAGAATGCATGTAGTTGCCCTCGTACACACTAGGTGGCATTTGAGAGATAAAAACATTCTAGAGTTAATGAAATCATATTCTATTAAGGATTCATGCTGGGTCATGTTCTTTACACTAGCTCACATAAGGTGGATTTTCACATGATACATGCAGGCTATTTAGGAAAGGTAGTGGATTACTGAACCTCAAATGTACATGACACTCGTCCCATTATGTTTTATAGGTGAAAAATATGATACAAACCACATTTATAATTCCTGTTATCTTGAGGAGTTACCACATGTCAAAATGAGCCTGTCCAAAATCTTTGAGTCATGATTGAGCCAGAGTCTAACGATCAAAAGGAATCGAGAAGAGCCCCTTCTGAAGGGGTTGAATCGGTTGCACAATGTGACCTACTAACAATTATAAATCCATCTTATGACTTTCGCCAACAATGAAAAAGCCCTACCCAAATTTAGTAGGTCAAGAACCATCTTATGCTTGTGTTTGGTATGTGAAAATCAATGAGATGAATTACTAGCATGATAATCACCAAGTGATAAGCAAGAATAACTAATAGAGTAATTCTGCTTGCAAGAACAACAAACAAAACAATTAATGTAAATACGAAGGAGAGAAATGAAGAAGGCTCATGGATTTTTGTGAAGGATGATGCTTGTAGTGAGTCCTTGTTGGACCACTCACGTCGTAGTCTTGGTTCTTCACGTCGTCTCCAAGATGTTGTTCTTCAAAGGCACATTCAACTCCGGTAGTGGAGTCACAAGCATTTCTCTACTACCCCCAGGGAGTACCCCTTGTCAAAGATAAGCCTCTCGAAGGCTCAACTCGCTCAATCTTGATGGGCTTTGAATGTGGGGTTTCTATTTTGTACAAACTTGGCTTGGAAATCTCAATCAAAAACTCTTAATCAGTCTAGTGATCACCATAGACCAAGTTAGAAGCCTTAACATCTGTCTAACAACCACTCAAACTAGGAGGACACCAATGCTAGTGGTAGGATTCATTACTAAAAATTTCCACAAGTGTTGGTGAATATTTGCTTATAGGTGCTCATGGAGGGAAAACACAAGAAAGCAAGAGAGGAAACACACACCGAAAATGTTAGGCATTTCTACGGGTTTTATTTGGCCGGCGTAAGAAAGGCCCAACACCCCACATGCGAGCTGAGCACCCTTAGCGACTCAAACCGCCAAAAATGCATCGAAACGGGGCCCAAACTAGCCCGTCCGAGCTGTAGCTCGATCAAGCTACTTTGGGTGCGTCTCGGCCCCATCTTTGACATGTCAACTTGTCTCAAGGTCCTGAAGTTGGTCCTGACTGTTTCCTCATGAGTTACCGCCTCTATGTGGCACAACAGGATTGAATAAGGAGAGTAAAGGGTGGGAGGAACTCATTCCCCCAAGTTTCCTCCCCCTATAAAAGTAGTCCTCTCCCTCACTTCAAATATGCACAACTTAATCTACACATTCTAAAGGTGAAGCCCTGCAACAATAGTGCTTAGAATAAGGAGAAAGTGAGGAGGTCCTATGGGAGTATTGTCGGTCTGCCTGCACTCTCTCGGTACGAACCTCTACTAGTCTTGGCGGAGCGCTGTCATGTCGGCACTCCCACTTTACAAGTGTACCTTAACAGATGCTTTCTTTATTCAAGTAAGTGTTTGCGATTCTTTCTATGGTTTAGTCCTTTGATTTAATAGGATTTGCTCTTCACTCGCTTATGGGACCATTGCTTTGTATTGTGCCTTATTCTTATGTGTATGCTAGATTTAAGGTAATAATCAATATCACAGGCATGGTGTCTAGCTAGGTTTGTGGTTACCTTTATTTTCTACGTGTTCCACGGATTGTAGCGGTAGGCAATAGGTTATGACAGCCCAATCTGTCCTTAGTAGTCCTCCACATTCAGGTTCGTAATAGAGCCAGAGGCCGGAACGTCCTGACAGACCAGGGGGAAGCCGATGCCCGAAATAAGTGACTAAGTTTGACCTTACCTTTTCTTTGGACCAATACCTGACTAGGATCCTCTCTCTCCGCCTTGCCTACCTTGTCCTTGTTGTCTCTGGGTGAACTAGATTTGTAGATAATTCACACACGTTCCTCATGGAAATTAGATACCCTAGTTACTCCTAGGTGAAGTACTACATCAATACTTCGTGCGCTTACAGATATATCTGTGATTGTACGAAATATCAAAAGAGGCAGGTGAATTTCTCAATCTTTCACAAGTGCTCTCTTTATTACACGTTGATCTCAATTAAAAATGGTCAAATGTTCTTTTTGTTCCTCAAAAACGCAGGAGAGTTGCGCTTCATTATATTAAAAAGAAGAAAAGGATAAGAACCCTTGTACAACACACACATACACACCCAGCTAATGTGGTGTATTACATTAGTGCCTGTTACATGTAAGAAACCCCAACCCAAGGATGTCTAATCTCTAGGGAAGGTGACCGCCAAGAACGGAAGCCCTTGAGCCCCTGCCATCTCCCACAAACGCTGCTCCCTCCCTGCAACAATTAGGGCTGCAGTGATGCTTGAAACTGCTCCATCAAATACACATTTGTTGTGATGATTGCAAATTGTCCAAGCCCCCAAAATTATGAGAGAATGAAGACCGTTTTTTTTTATCATCCCACTAGTTGCTATGCTAGCTTTCTCCCACCAGCCATGAAAGGAGTGTTCTAAAGGTTTTGGAGCAACTGAATGAAGACCAAACTACCGAAGAATGGAGTATCAAAACTGCCTTGCGAACACACATGAGACTACTAAGTAGTCGACTGTTTCATCCTCTTCATGACAAAGTGGGCATTGCTCGGGATGAGCAGTCCATGTTGAGCAAGACGACCTGCTGTCTAGCAGTGTTTATGAGCGACAAGCTATAGGAAGAATTTATATTTAGCTGGCGCCCGGGACCTCCAAATTCTCTCCCATGGCTCAAAGTGAATGGCCCCCATGAATAGACTATCATAAGCAGACTTGGCGGAATACTTTCCATTGCTTGAAAACTGCCAAATATGAGTGTCCTCTACTTCAGGTTGCAACTCAGTTTCGTAAAGCAAGTCCCGTAGTTCGAGATATTCTAAGATGACACCAACTGTGAGAGCACCTTGAATATCATCAACCCATGCATGGTTAGTGAGAGCCTCTTCCACCGTTCTGCGTTGAACCCTTCTTTTAGGAATCACAACATAGAGGCGGGGCGCGAGACTAGCTATAGATTGCCCATGCAACCATCGACTAGTCCAGAATAGGGTGGTGGTTCCAGTGTCGACCTCCAATTGAATGGACATAACAAAGAATGATCGAATATGATCAGATACCTGAATTGGGAGGGAAGACCAAGGGCGGTGTGGTTCTGTTTTCCACAGCCAAAGCCATCTCACCCGTAAGGTCCAGTTCAGATTTTTGAGATTAAAGATTCCAAGTCCACCAAGTTCAGTAGGGAGACATCGCGCCCCAAGCAACGAGACAATGCGAACCCTTGGCCTCCTTGCCACATCTCCACAAGAATCCCCTCTGTATTTTGTTCACCACCTTGTTGGCCCATTGTGGAAAATCAAGAGTCATTGAAACATAAATGAGCATCGCCCTGAGGACAAACTAAACTTGTATTCTTCTACTAGCCCTTGTCATGAGGTCCGCTTTCCATCCGGGAAGCTGGTCAGCAATACAATCAATTATGGGCTGAATTTGCTCCCTGGTTAGTTTCCTGACAGAGAGGGTTAATCCCAAGTACTTACAAGGAAAAACAGAGAGTTGGCTAGGTAATATTTGTTGCACTATATTCAGTTCAGATTCCCACATCTTATTGGCACCACACTACTTTTTTGAACATTAGTCTTGGGTCCCGATGCTTCACTGAAAAGCTGCAAGATGTCCATTGTGACCGAGATATCAAGAGCCTCCGGTCGGAGAAAGAGGACCACATCATCCACGTAAAGGAGGATATGGTGCTGCAGTGCACATCGAGACAAAGGTTGTAGTAGTTCCTCCTCATCAGCTTTGGAAATTATGTGACTTAACACATCCATGACGAGTATAAAAAGCATAAGTGATAAATGGTAACCTTGCCGCTGTCCATGCCGATGAGTGATTCTTTCATCGGGAATTCCATTCACAAGCACCTGGGTTAAGGAAGAACACCATAAACCACTAATAATATCCTGCCAAATCTGACCAAAACCCAGCTTTTGTAAGACTTCAAGAAGAAAGGACCATGTGACTGAATCAAATGCCTTTGAGATGACCAATTTTAGAAGGATCCTGGACAGTTTTTGTTGATGAAGATCCCTCGCGGTTTGGTGCACAAACATGAAGTTATCTTGTATAAACTGACTCTTAATAAAGGCGCTCTGATTAGCGGTCACCATTTGATGCAGCCGACCCGCCAAACGGTTGGCTAAGATTTTTTGTGATCAATTTTGCGAAGCTGTGGACTAGGCTGATTGGTCAAAAATCTTTAGGTCCTTGGCATCCTCTTTTTTGGGAAGGAGGGTGATATATGTTGTATTAAGAGAGTCAAAACCCATGAATTTTCTGTTTCAAACAGCAGAGACTGCAGACATAATATCTTGCTTAATAATCACCCAGCAAGTTTTGTAGAACCGACCCGTGAAGCCATCCGGTCCTGGTACTTTGTCGGATGGCAATTTTTTGACTGTGGACCATACTTCCTCCTCTGTAATTGGCAGCTCCAGATCAGTGAGATCATGTCCAGGAATGTTCAGTTCTTCAAGATTCAAAGAGCGCTCTCATGTTAGATTATTTCCAAGCTAGTTGTCACAAAAATCATCTATTAATCTTGCTTTATCTTCGTGATTAATAAGAACTTAACCCTATGATATCAGCTGACCAATAATTTTTTTTTCGATGTCTAGAATGAAGATGAAAGAGATTTGTTTTGGCAAGGTTCTTCCCTGGGCACAAAACCAGATATAAAAATAAACCCACCATAACTTATGGTGGCTATCTCACCATGACTTTCAGTGACTAGCCACTACTATTAATTTCTTGCTTAAAAAACTTGTATTGAATAGTAGTCTACAATGGCTCACTAATCATAATCTACCTCAATTTCACGCCACTCTAAAGGCCAACGTAAAGTCACCACGACCTACAAAGGCTTCAGCTCACACTTGGACCAACTTTTGCAACCTTTTTGATATTCATACCCAATGTAACTTACCTTGACTAGGCTCAAGGCCTGACCCAGATTGCACCCATATGCTACTATGACTGAAGGTGAAACTTGATTCTCCACTTGATGATTTTTCTATTGTATACTAGCCTTTGGATAATACTATCTTTCCTATGGAGCTCAGGACTACAACTACTAAGCATCACACACTTGATCTTGCGTACTCTACCCATTGCTTGACCGTGAACCTCATTAGGATTCCACATTCATGTGTATCAATCACTGATGATCCTTCGAAGAAGCCAAAAATTGAGATTATCCATTGAAGAATAGGTTCGATTACATTCTCTTCTCTATATAAACCTTCTCCTTCAATACTCACGGATTACCTTTTTGTGCTTTGTATATTGTTGTAATTGCTATGATTGCATTGTGGTGTTTGTTTGCTTGTTTTTTTATAACCACTCGCATGATACATCTTCTTAGCAACTAGAATAGCATAGGACCCTCCTGTGATCAAGTTGCAAAGAAAGTTCAACTTTGAGTTTGTCTAGGTTGAAACACGCCTCCTTGATCCTTACATTGTACAACCTTCAACGTTTTAGATCAGGTACTAGAATTAGAACCACTTCCATAGGACTAACTTTGAGATTAAAATGTTTTTATATCTATGTTTTTCAACTCGCAAATGTTTGTTTGTTTTATTTATATACTTTCTAGCTAGGAAAGAACTTCGAGCATTGGGACACCCCAAGACTTTGAGATGGGACCACTCTTGATAGTTTTGCATATGTTGACTTCATACAAAAACTATACGCTTTATTGACTAACCGTTCTATGTTCGAATTGAAAACAGAGGACCTAAAAGTGTGTGCATTATTGTGGCAATAATTGAGAGTTACTAAATATGTGTTTAGCTTGAAATATATTTTTCACACAGAAGGATCTTAATCTGAGGCAAAGGAGAGGGTTGGAGTTGATAAAGGATTATGATTTAAGTATTCAATAGGTAAAACAAACATGGTTGCATATGCCTCGAGCCAGAAGGTTTCTTCTCTAACTATCAATTTACTAGTAGCTGCCTTTGAAAGCATTCATATATCATATTGCTATGCTGGAGTGGCAGAGGTAAAGATGCAGATGGTCTTATCATCAGCCATACCAGAGCGCGTGTTGGAGGCACAACAACATGATCGGATGTTGTTGGATATTAGGAAATGGAACCATGAAGGGAAGGTTGGAGATTTCATCTTTGATGTTTCTATGCTGGAGTGAGAGGTAAAGATGCAGATGGTCTTATCATCAGCCATACCAGAGCACGTGTTGGAGGCACGACAACATGATCGGATGTTGTTGGATATTAGGAAATGGATCCATGAAGGGAAGGTTGGACATTTCATCTTTGATGTTTCTAGGCTGAATTTGCAAGTTAAATCTGACCATCGTGTTTGGAAGAGGCATCTACTTGTCATGGTTACAACTACAATCTAAGCGTCTTCTAATTCGTTACGTACTGCACCTTCCAACCGCTTTATCTTTCTCTTATTCTCTCCCACTAACACTACGTAAAAAACATACAATAGTGACGCAATATAAGTGACAGTCAAAAGATAACTGTTAATTACCTACATTGCAAAGGTAACGGGCTACTTTTTGAAACCTTTACCTACGTTACAGAGCCATGTATCCTAGATGCAGTCAATGACCTGGGTAGATTATGGGAATGTTCAACAAAACTGTGATGGGCAACATAATTCCAACGTCATCTTTTAAACGTACACAAGTGATGGATAGAAACAACAAAACTGTTACTGATCTGATAGTCCAGGTGACGGTTTGCAATACGAGCCGTCACCTACATAGCTGTCCGAGTGACGGTTACCACTATGAACCGTCACTTTCATGGCACATATGTGACGGTTGTTAATTGAAACCGTCACCTCGGAGTACTACAAAAGTGAAGGGTTGTATTAAGAAGGTGACGGTCCGATAAGCCTAAAGATCTCAAATAAATCCTAGGATAAGGTGACAGTAAGTGATGGTTGCATGACCTTCACCTTTTACACCGTGTTATTAGTGACGTCTAGCAGGTGACGGTCAGCGGACCATCTCCTATATGAATTTATTATGTAGTGTAACCTTCTTGGCATAAGAATAGTAGGGCCAGCCTATGTTGGTACCAATGACTGTCAGTCTCTGGATCTGAACGGCTCAATTAGCAACTTAAAGATAAACATCATGTTTGGATGCAGCGCTAGCTTTCCTGCAGGTTTCCATCTGTTGGTCCTATATTTGTTTGTGTTGTGTGCGTGTACGTGACACAACACTACACATACGTAACACAACACTACACATAAATTAGTGTATATATTAGTAAGAAGTGTTTTGTTTAATGTTCATAAAACAAATTAAATATATATTACATAACATACATAAACTCATAAGACAACATAAAAGCAAATGATGAAGCATTTAAGCAAAAAAAAAAAGTCTAAGATTCAATCAAAATTGTTGACAGAGGAGATAATTTCATCCTCTGACAGAGGTCACCTAATAATAATGTTTTTCAGATATATGATAAAAGACTAAAAGCTGAGATACATGATGTTTGCTTTTTTTTTAAGAAAAAAAATCAAAATAACCTTCCAATAATAGGGATCCCTATTTGAATTCCTGGCCTGATACGTTCACCCTAACACCACGTTGACGATAGACAGTACCAACCTAAAACGGAAGAATGGGTATAGTTGTCGAAGCTCCTCCATGTCGATCCAACTTGTGCTTTAATCAGGAAAGCCAAATCAATGAACCATGACCTGCAACTTTCCATGGCTCAATCGCAACTCCACAATTGTGTCACTCAAGAGGAGCAGGGCTGTAGGGAAGGAGGAGGAGGGAAATTCTAATTTTCTATTGAAGAAAATACTTGATTTCTCTTCTTTATATATATCTTGCAACAACACTAAAATATCAACAATAATATATTTGGGGAGTCAATGAAATCCTGCTATTAAAATTATCGTGCTGGATAATCTCTTTCATACTACCCTGAACTAAGTTTTATTTCATATGCAAATGAAGGGCCTAGCAATAAAGGAAATTAATAAATGTCTCCACCACATGCATGTGTCGTGTTGCTCTCACTCCCATTAGGTGGCAAATGACACATACAAATCATCTCCGAAGTTAAAGAAATCCTACTATTCTATGGATTCATGTAGGCTTGTCTCGTTCTCCCTACCAAGGATAACGTGGACTTTCACACATGATACACGCAAGCTATTTAGGAAGGCAATTAGTGGATTCCTAAACCCCGAGTTTCCATGTTATCTCATTTTCATTAAGTGCTATATAGGTGAAAAAGATTCAAACAATTTAGAATACTTGTATTGAGGAGTTCTTCCACATGGAAAAATGAGCATGCCCAAATATTTGAGTCATAGCCTTGGCGGAGTTGCTGTGTGTATATGACACAAAACTACACATAAATTAGTGTGTATTAGTAAGAAGTGTTTTGTGGTTGTCCACGAAACAAATTAAATATTATATGACATAACACAAAAACTCACAAGACAACATAAGCAAATGAAGAAGCCATTAAGCAAAAAAAAGTCAGAGATTCAATCAAAATTGATGACAGAGGAGATAATTTGATCCTCTTTGATAGAGATCCCACCTAATAAAGTTCATCACATATATGATAAAAGACTAATATTGAGATACATGATGTTTGTTTCTTTTTTCCAAAAATAAAGACAACCTTTGAACCATAGGGATCCCTATTTGGCTTCCTTGCCTGATACGTTCACCCAAACACTACGTCGACAATAGACAATACCAACCTAAAGCAAAAGAGTGGGTGAAGTTGTTGAAGCTCCTCCACATTGATCCAACTTGTACTTTAATCAGGAAACCCAAATCATTGAACCATGACCTGCAACTTCCCATGGCTCAGTTGCGACTCCACAACCCTATGTGGATAACATCGCAATAACATTTGCCGACACGGAGAATGGGATGGAGTAAGATTGGGCCTTTGTGGAGAAATCCTTGGTGCTCCAGGCATTGTCTCACTTAGGAAGAGCAGGGGAGGAGTAGCAGGGAACTTCTAATTTTCTATTAAAGAAAATACTCGATTGTTCTTCTTTATATATATCTTGCAACAATGATAAAATATCAACAACACCATAATATTAACAATGGCACAACTATATATTTGGGGAGTCAATGAAATCCTGCAACTGAAAATACAGTAGCTGGATAATCTCATTCATACTACCCTGAACTGAGGTTGATTTCATACGCAAATGAAGGCTAGCTATTAAGGAAGTTAACAAATGTCTCCACCACATGCATGTCTCGTATTGCTCTCACTCACTGTAGGTGGTAAATGAAAAATACAAACCATGTCAGAAGTTAATGAAATCCTACTATTTTATAGATTTATGTTGGCTTCTATCTGTTTGCCCTACCTAGGATAAGGTGGACTTTCACACATGATACACGCAAGCTACTTTGGAATGTAATTAGTGGATTCCTGAACCCCAAGTTTGCATGTTTTCAAGTGCAAAATAGGTGAAAAAGATTCAAAAAAATTTAGATATTCTTGTTATCTTGAGAACCTCTTCCACGAGGAAAAATGAGCATGCCCAAAATATTTGAGTCATAGACTTGCCGAAGTCAATGTGTGTATATGAAACAACACTACATATAAATTAGTGTTCACTAGTAAGAAGTGTTTTGTGAATGCCCATGAAACAAATTAAATATATATGACATAACACACATAAACTCACGAGACAACATAACCAAATGAAGAAGCGACTAGGCAAACAAAAGTCAGAGACAATCAAAATTTATGACAAAGGAGATAATTTCATCCTCTTTGATAGAGGTCTGCTTAATAAAGTTTTTCACATTATTGTAAAAGACTAATACTGAGATAGATGATGTTTGTTTTTTACAAAAATCAAGACAACCTTGCAACAATAGAGGTCCCTATATGGCTTCCTTGCCTAATACATTCACCCTAACACCACATCGACGATAGACAATACCAACCTAAAGCGAAAGAATGGGTACATTTGTCGAAGCTCCTCCATGTCGATCTAACTTATGCTTTAATCAGGAATGCCAATTCATTGAACCGTGACCTGCACGATAGACAATACCAACCTAAAGCGGAGGAATGGGTACATTTATCGAAGCTCCTCCATGTCAATCTAACTTATGCTTTAATCAAGAACGCCAAATCATTGAACCATGACCTGCAACTTTTCATGGCTCAATCGTGACTCCACAACCGTATGAGGATGACGTCGCATTAATATTTTCCAATATCAAGAATGGGATGGTGTAAGAATGCGCCTTTGTGGTGAAATCCTTCGGGGTCCAGGCATTGTCTCACTCGAGAGGAGCAGGGGAGGAGGAGGAGGAGGACAAGGAGGGAACTTCTAATTTTCTATTGAAGAAATACTCGATTTTCCTTCTTTATATATATCTTGCAACAACGGTAAAATATCTACAACGATGCAATAGAATTTCTTGGGAAGCCAATGAAATCCTGATATTGAAAAAATCATTGTTGGATAATCCCATTCATACACCCTGAACTTAGGTTGATTTCATACGCAAATAGAGACTAGCTATTAAGGAAGTTAATAAATGTCTCCACCACATGCATGTCTTGTGTTTCTCTCACTCACACTAGGTGGTAAATGATACTACCTCTGTTTTTTAATTGTTGACACTTTTTAGTATAATTTGTACTAGAAAGGGTCAACAATGAAAAAACAGAAGTAGTACATACAAACCATCTTGGAAGTTAATGAATCCAACTTTTTGATGGATTCATATTGGCTTGTCTCGTTCACCCTACCTAGCATAAGGTGGACTTTCACAAGATGTCATGTGAAAGTTAATTAGTAGATTCCTGAACCTCTAGTTTGCATGTTCTTTCATTCCCTTTAAGTGCTCTAGGGGAAAAACATACAAAGAATTTAAAATTCTTATTATCTTCCAGACTTTCCACATTGAAAAATGAGCATGGCAAATATCTGAGCCATAACTAGGTGGAGTGTAAGAATCAAAGGCACCGAGAACGCGGGTGAATCAATGGCCAAATGTAACCTACTAGCAACTAAAATTCAACTAACGACTTTGGCCTGCAACGACAAAGCCCTAAATAATATGGAAGACAATGAGATGCATACACTAGTACAATAAGGCCTTCTAGGAGCAGTTCTAAGTCCTATTGGGCTCAGGCATGCCGCATGATTCACCATCCCTGTTATAGATAGATTGCCTGTTAGGATCAGTACCTCTACGGACTGATCCTAATTAATAGGACTTTATTAAATAATTGAAAAAACAAGGAGATTCTGGGAAGTTGGCTCACAGCCGCCACCTCCATGATCTGCTGCCCTAACCCGCTGCAGATTGTCCCCGTCGTAGAGATCGTAACCATGCTTGCCAATGAGCCATAGCTGTATCCTTGGAGCTGCCGTCAAGTCTATGAGCTCCAAGCCATGGTCGACGGCACCATGCCGCTGCCATGCTCATGGAAGAGGAGGCTGACAAGTTCCTCGTGGTGCGGAACAGCCGGATCTGGCTGCCCCATTGCTTTTTCCGGTTGCAACAGGCTCAGATCCATGTCGACGCCATTGTCGCTTTCAGTTGTTGACTGAGATATGCAGAGAGAAAGAGAGAGATGCACCTCGGGCCATCTTATCCGAGCCACCGCCACTGCCTCAACCACCTCACGGACGTCCCCTTAGATATGTGACATAGAGAAGAGTGAGAGACTGACATAGAAGGATGCTACCGGTCAGGGATAGGGTGGCGGCCAACATAGGGAAGAGAGAGGAGGCGGGTGGGGAGGTGGACGCGAAGAAGATAGGGTTGAGAAGAGGGCGGCAGATTGGAGGCGAGACAGACAGGGTTTAGAGAGAGCGACGGAGAGGCAGCGCCGAGAAGGGTGGAGGGGCTAGGGTGTCGAGTGAGGAGAGAAGAGAGGGAGGGTTCGTTTAGACTAGGGCTGTCTAATGTGTCGTGGACCTTTTCAATTGGCTACATCGGCCTAATGATGTAAGCAGGGTAATACTTGTAGAAAATATCAAACCTTTCTAGCTACCGACGTAGCAAGGCCGGATATGAATAGATTAGGATGTTGGTGTCATATCCGGGCTATTCTAATATGCTCTACTACTATCGGACCAATAGTAAAATGTATTGTACATCCCTATTAGTATCGGATCAATATTGGGCTCGATACATGGAACTACAGTGTCACTGATATCTTTAGCCCCATTTGTAATAATAAAGACATTCCATAGCTGATAAGTTCGTGCTCTATATGCAGTATCAGAAGTTGGTGATAGAGCCTAAACATTTTTCAGGACTGAATTGATGACTCCATGGGCACAATGAATTGCACACCTTTCTTCTCCATTTTCGCTATTGTACCACAAAGGATAGCAAAGAACCTCACAATACTGTATCTCCAAATATAAGACATCTGAGTTTTGTTAGGGTGCTTGGAAGGTATCTCTGGGTACTTTTTTGTTTGAATTAATCCTAACCATTGATACTAAAAGATAGTATCGGACCCATCGATTTTAGTACCGGTCCACAACTTGAAGTACCTTTTAGTAAATACCTCCATATTCTTAACCGTTAAATCTGATGAAATGAACGGTTACTGTTAACTCCAACATCATAACAAATCTCATGACATTTTATATAGTTTTGAAGTTCAGCCAGATCTGGAAGATTGCATATTTGGAAATTAACTTTGAATGGACAAATATTCCACCAAATCTGCTTAATTATGAATCATTTTGCTGGCTTCTAGCCTTGGGGAGGATATGGAGGACTTGGGTGCCAGAAGACTGCAGTTTCTTCTTGTATCACACGATCAATGTTGGATTGTCGATCGCCTAGCACGAAGACGACTTCCTCATCCAGACTGGTGCCTCTTGTGTGATTTGCAAGACACTTTTAGTTTTTTTTTTTTTTTTGGCACGTTGGTCCTCATACATTATCTCCACAACCCGGTGAGTCTTCCTTTCTTGGGAATCTTGGCTGTTGGAGAAGACAAGTGCAACAACGAATGGATTGATCAAAGAGAGGGCTAAATTCACTTATATATGTGAGCATTGAGACACCGCAAGACTTTTTAGATGGCACCACTCCTGATTATTTTGAGTACCGTTTCCATCCCATAATATTTGACGTTTTGGAGGTGGACACGGGAAGTAAGAAAGGGGCTATATTGTTCTTGCCCTCATTCTGAGGGTTAATTCTAATTTTGTCCTTGTTTTTCAAACTTACAATTTTACCCTATTTTGTTTTTTGAAACGAAGCAGTACCTTACCCCTGCTCTGTTTTATGCGGTTAACGATGTTAAATATGACGGAAAAGATAAAAGTGCCCCTATTGTGATTCTGATTTTACCCCTGTTTTGAGTAGATTGAGTATTGTTGTATTCAGTATTTGAACAGCATATCTTCTAAATTTGACATTTTTGCACAGTTTCAAAAGAAATTTGACAACATAAAAAACATATATATTTGACAATAATTATGTGGATAGATTTAGCAACAATTCAGCAACAATCAATCACATCAACATGCACACAATCAACATAAGCCTCAACTTTCAACATAAGCCATGTTTTAATGGTTACAGAAGTCATAAAGGCCACATATAACATCATATGACCAAATATTACATGTCCACAACATCATAAGCTTGTCCAACAAAAGGTCATACAAAATAGAACCATTACACTACATTGTCCAAGAACACCATCATTTTTCAAAGTCCGAACCATGCACCTAGCTATCTTCCTCTTCGGCCACCCTCCCCCTTCCCCTTCCCCTTCCCTTCCACTTCTCTTCCACTCGAAATTGCACTTGCGGTTCCACTTGCACTACACATATAAGAGGTTAAATCGGATTATTGACGAAGTTGAAAGAACACTTAGAACTGAAAGAACAAAACAGAAATCAAGATTACCTAGATGGATGTGAAATACTAGGATCATTGCTGCTCTCTCCTAAAGCTTTTTTTGAAGCTGAGAGTCGCTTCCTCTTTTCTTTAGCTGTGGGTCCTCCTTGACAATATTTCGGTACATGTCCAAATGCACCATACTTATTGCATCTCTTTTTCTTTCTAGTACCACTCTCCTCTGTTGCCTTAATCCTAGAACCTCTTGGTCTCCTTGGTTTTCTTCTCAACTTAGGCTTGCGGATTTTGTAGCCTAATTCAACACGCGGCCATTGATGCTTAGATGTCATTGGGTTAAAAAGTCTTGACTAAGCCTTCCTCAACCTATCAACAAGAGTAATATTCATGTACAAATTCATCCATTTGAACCTCCCTACTAAGCTCCCTAATGACAGCTAGAACATAGCTGCATGGCTTTCCACAAACTTGCCAGCTTTGCAACTACAAGTTTGATGTTCCAGGTTGATAGCATGCCTAACAGTTGACATAGTTACTTCAGCTTTCCCATTCCCACAAATCAAGATCTCATGATCATTTATATTCTTACTTGTATCATTCAAATTCTCGATAATTGATGGGATAATTAAGCCCCTCATGGCAGCAGCAACCTTGTTTCTCTCAACACGAAGGCTTATGATCATTTGCCGTATCTTATCAAGCATATCTACGATTTGCAGATCCTTGGTTTGTAACACCCAACTGCTAAAAGTTTCGACAGATTGTTACTGATGTAATTTACCTTTCATTCTTCTGAGAATTTGCTTCTACTCCACGCAATGAATAGTATTCATCCAACCATTCAATTGCCTCGGGATACTCTTCTTCTATCTTGCCCATATGGTAGTCTTAATTTTCAGTAGTGTAGCCTTTAACAGCTGCCCACATATGATGAGAAAAGAAAGGACCATGGAATTGCTTCTTCACGTTCTTCCAAAATATCTCATGCACTCTATGTTCTAATAGAGGATATACCTTATGTACAGCCAGTTCAAGCCCTTTGCAAGCATATGTACTGATAACCAAACCTGTTTAATGGAAGTGTTTCATGTTAGTAACTCCATAAGTAATGTGAAACATGCAAAGTTACATACCAATTGAACAATACAAAACTGTTGGATGACCAATAGCTTTCTTCAACTTATCGATGAACCATGTCCAGCTTTCAACGACTCTGTCTCTATCACTCCATATGCTACTGGAGATAGACGGTTCAGACCATCACAGCAACGGCTGATGCTAACTACCCCCTTGACCTTCCTATCATGTGGGTACTGTCCATAGCAATGTATGGTCGACACCCTTGCAAGAACCATCAATGCAAGGTTTGTGAGCCAGAAAGAACCTTCTGAAGCAAACATCCCCATTGTTCTCCTCGGTGTCCAGCTCAACAACACTGTCAAGAATACATCTCATAAGTTCAGCTTGGTAAGTATTAAGCAAGTCATAACTGTCATCCCACTTGAAAAGCTTCATCAATCTTCAAATGCAATGCTCTACATCTCAAGCTATTTATCTATCAAATCCTAACCAAATAAACATCTGAAGAAGAAGAAGAAGAAAGAATAGCTTACCTGGCCCCTTCCATTACTCCAGCACCGAGCTCCTCCTCGTCGCCCCAGCACCGCGTCGTCCCAGCACCACGTCGCCCCAACGCCGGGATCCTCATCGCCACGTCCGCTGTCTTGCCCGCTCTACGCCGCGCCGCGCCTCCCCACATCGCGGCCCCCTGTGCGCGCTCCACCTCCTGGTTGCGCCGCTCCCGCCGTCTTGCCCGCGTTGCAGCTCCCGTGCGCCTGCCCCCGCGCCGCCGCTTCTGCTGACACTCGCGTTAGGGTCTCAATAGCCTGCTCAGGAGAGAGAGTAATCGGGAGAGAGCCAGAAAGGAAGGGGAGTGGATAAGGTAGGACAGGTAAGGGTACTCTCGTCTTTTGTCTCTTTTCTTCCTTTTTTTTTCTTTTTTTTTACGTGGAAAAAGTATAAGGTCCTAATGGCAGCAAAAACAGGGGTAAATGGGAGCTTCATTTCAAAAACAAACAGAGATAAAATTGATAAGTTTGAAAAAATGAGGGTAAAATCAGAATTAGCCCTTAGAACGAGGGCAAGAACGATATAGCCCCATTAAGAAAAGTTGGTGAAGTTGTGCATAGAAAATAAGGATGAGAGAGATAGAGATGTGTTGGGAATGAGAAAAGATTAAAATATAGGAGGAGCTGATAAAGCGAAAGTATAAGATGAATAGAAAAAAAAATTCCGACAAACAAGAACCACATAGCAAATATGAGTGGTTACCTAGTGAAAGATTACTAGTTCTCAATAAAAAAATATGATCATTTGAAGAATGAATGAATTCATTGCTGCTCTAAAACCATGTTATCTAGTGAAAGATTACTAGTTCTCAGTTATAAAAAATGTAACCAATTAACATTCGGTGACGATTAGCAGATAGTGGAGGGAAAGAGGAACAAAAACGAACTAGTACTCAATTGACTTTTGACCGATCGGACTGCCAGAGACAATACTGATGGCTCCTGCGGTGTTTTCCAAGACTGTTGCTTGCCTGATCCTACTGGAAATCACTAACGAGGGCTGAGCGATCGTACTGTCGACGGGCGAGACGATAGATTGTGGAGTGGATGAAGGATGCGTACAGTCTTACGACGAGTTACTAGAGAAGCTTCGCCGCCCCTAATATACGTTGCTTCGTTGGGCAGGGCTGGCCACGCTATGCTGAGTACATCTTCAGAAAACTTTTGAGGCCAAGAAGGGGCCTGAGCGGCAGAGTCCAGGCTGACCGACGCCTGGCTCTACCAGTGGGTGCATTTGAAAATGAGGGTGTCAAATATTTTGAGAAAATTTAAGATGACTAAAGTGTTAAATATTTTGGGACTGATGGAGTAAAAATCTTACTCTTTATTTATGGGGAGTGTTTTGTGTCAAAATAAAGGACCTAAGAGTGTATGCATAGTTGTGGCAATAATTAAGATTTACTATCAGTGTGTGTGCTTTAACAATAGAACAATTAACTAAGTACTAGTAACCATTTTTTCACGTACTTGTGAACATTTTTTTTCACGTATCATGTTTTTTTTCTCCTTATTGTCAAGAACAAAGTTTGTATGATAATAAGAAAAAAGGAATGTATTGTTTTATTGCCTATTATGTTTAAAAAGGAAGTAATGTATTAGTGAGAGCAATTATCAGGATATAAAAAGAAATATATGTATAACAAATTTAGAAAGATAAGGAGGGACGTGGATCTCTAAAGAGGAGCCCTGACACAGCGGTAAAGTTATTATCTTTATGATCATAAGGTCATGGGTTCAATTTCTGAAAATAGCCTCTTATAGAATATAGGAAAAGGACGCATACAATAGATCCGAAGTGGTTGGACCCTACGCAAACGGAAGCTATGTCCACCATGCTGTTTTTTTTTTAAGGAGGGATGGGGATCTCTATCAGATCATAGATTTGATGTAGCATGTGAGGTAAATTGTTAGCCTTAAATTTGTAATGGTGTAACTTGTACTTTATAAGGGTAGAGAAGAGATAGAGAAGAGATTCAGTAAGTAGGATACAGATTTATGAGCGTGCACTTCATTGACAAGGGTAGAACTATCACCTACTTCTTCTATGTCTACTTTTGATCTACATATTTACCTAAGCACAAAGATCAATTAGCAGCACAAATCATTTACTTTGTATTGAAATATGCAAACATCAAAACCAATAGGAGCATGTAATTTAAAATTGTTAATTAACCAAACCAATAGGAAACATAAGTATTAAATACACTAACCAACCTAGAGCCCGTATACGAGAATAACTAATGCAGCCAACTGAAATGTGTAGATCATAAGTGGACAAATCTTGTTTAGTAATAGATAAATCAAAAGTGCCAGAGTGAGTATTCAGAAAGTATGACAGATTTAAGAGTATGTGGCTTGGTAGGATGAAAACAGCCAAGTATAAGAAGCTTATACATACTCCCTTTGTTTATTATTGATATCTATATTTAGTCAACCGAGGTGATGCCTCTTACTTTCTTCCAACCATATCTACTAGTAGTTTACTGTTGTATTCATTCCCTATGCAGATCAATTACTTGTTGCATTCACTAAGAGACGGTACAAAAGACCAATTACCCACGAAATAAAAAAAATATAAAGATTCATTGTGAATACTTTTATTATGATAATATGTAGATTAAAAGTGGACGAAAGGATTAGTATTTTATATCAAATCATTTCATTCAAGGGAGGCGGTTGATATCACTTCACTCGAGGAGGGCAAAAGGCCGTAAGATTAGGTAAGGAGAGACTTAGGGCGATTTTTGCTTTTTATTGAGAATGTCTAAGGTATAACAATAATAAAATGAAGTCATCGCAGGCCAGAAAACTGAACAAGAGAAGGAAGACTTCGATCCCACTATGATTCCGAAAGGCGTCTGGCGGCCTTGCCTACTCTAGCCATAGAGGAGAGAAAACAGATCACCTTTTCCTGCAGCGAGAAGGCCAGTCTCATATCCAAAATCCTCTAAAGCATGCATTTTCCAGTCCAACAAAACTGATGAAAAACAAATTTCTTTTGCGCCATAAACAATCAATTTTTCAAATCATGCAAACGGACTAAGTATATCACAGCACCAGCATGTCCAGACACTCAACAAAAGTATAACAATGGGGCTAACATGTACTAACAACAATTTAAACCTGAATGCTGGCAATCGGTGTGTAACCCTTGACCAACGTGGACAGGACAGATTACATCAGATATTATAATGGTCAATCAAGGAGGAGATAACGCTCTGATTCGCCATGAAGCACCCTCCTCGCTACAACCAGACTCAAGAACTCTCAATCTTCTAATGTAACGCTCGAGAGTATGCGCATTTTCATCGATCTTGTTGTCACATACCGTATCCTCAGCCAACTTCACTGCTGCTCTCTGAGAAACCTCAAAATTATCTCCGGCCTGCTGCAGCTGACGGGCAATTTCTTCTTTTCCTAGCTGCAACAGAATAACAAGCAGGCCTTTCATCTCATTCTGAGCACCGCAAGTTAGCGCCATGCCCTTGATATGCTCCACAAGCGCCATCTCCTCCCCAGGACTGCACAGAAATAAAAACGATGACGAAGTGAGCCCACATAATAAAAGGAAACCAAAACTCATAACTAACCAAACAGCTTTCATTAAATAGAAAATCTGTCAACACAATGCAAGTTGCGAACCTTCCAGCTCGTATTTTGCCACCTTTCTTTTGCCGCCTTGCCCCTCGTGACTTGCTGGCATTGCTGGATATCACTGAGGCACTTGATGTTTTTGTTGACCTGTTCACACAGTCACAGTATCATAACACTGAATAAACAACTAATATGTAACATGACACTAGTTGAATTTGGTTCCAGAATCTTTCCCAATAAAACAAGATAATCTGGAATACAGTAAGGGGAAACAAAAGAATAACAGATGGAAATAGCAACCATTACCACAAGGATTGTACAACTTGAATTGGTGTGATCTTACCTTGTGGTATACGCACTCATTTCACTGAAGCTCGTGCTCGCTTCTGAAATGTTGTCATCTTCAACATCCATAAACTGATCTTCTGATTGGAGTTTAGCAGCAAGTGACAATCTCCTCTGACGCACAGCCACATAACGTGCTACGTATTTACCAACCTTCAGCAATCCCTCCTGATACTCAGAAATCAGTGATGCGGCACATTCCAAAGCTGCATCTCTAACAGTTTCAACCAAATCTTGCCTGCCATGCATATAAGACACTCTAAGAGCCTCCTCCCACTCCCTTGCTGTGATATAATAACTAACACCTCTATCCACATCTGAACAGTACTCCAGTGCTATTCTAGCAGCATCTCCTGCCTTTCCAATCTCCTGGAACTCATCACATAGCTCGTGTGCAAGTTGAACAATTTCTTCATCTTTCAACTTCAGAAGGCCTGCAATGGTAAACACACCTCTCCAGTCCCCACAGGCACGGTAAGCTTTCAATGATTTTTCATATGATGAACAGCATTGGTAAGTCAATGCAGCATCTCTAAAGCATTTCTCTTCAGAAAGATGGTCACCCCATGCCTCATAAATCTGACATCTTTTATCTGGCTCAGTAAATAACTGGAGGCTAAGAGGGAACAGCTGAGGATTGGCATTGAGGAGTTTCATGCAATCCTCACGATACTCATCACCCGCTGAAACAATGTGTTTCAGAGCACTGGCATATCTACCAAGTCTCAAATCAATAGTATGCCTCATAATAGCAGGAGGAAGGCATTCAAGACTCTTGAGGAAAGGAAGGAACTCCTTAGGGTCTTTTTGAGAATTTAGCGCAACAATAGCAGCAAGGTTCAGATCATACAGACCCAAAGCAGCATTGTAAATGGCTTCAGGGTCCGTTAACCAAAGCAAGTGCTTCAGAGATTCTTCTGCAGAAGGGTAGAGCTTTCTCCTGGCATCATCAAGCCCAAGAAGTTCTAGTTCCCGAATGGACTTTATTCTATTCAGTGCTTCCTCCAACAATGGTGGTTCACTACGAGCCAAAGTGGTCAATATGCACAGTTCCCTTGATGTGTTTTCTTCTACTTGTTCCTCAAGGGCCTTCCGAATTGCCATCAAAACAGAAGTGATTTTATTTCTACTGTCAGAATTTGTTCCTGTACTGGCTACTGAGTCTCCATACTGATCGGGAAAAGATATATAGCCTCCGTATAGTTTCCTACTGACATTCTCATTCTTAATTGAGCAAACAAATTCGGTGATATGACTAAGGTTATTTACTTGTTTAACAAAGTCTGCAGCTGACTTGATAAAAACATCCCAACCACAATAGTCAACAATAATGTTGAAATCTATCCTATGCCGCCTTACCATGTCCATTGCATCTCTGAAACGCCTCTGAACCAGAGCATGAACAATTGAAACAAGGACCAGCTTTCTAGGGTACGTACACTCTAAGTTACCACGGTTTGTTTGCATTATGACAGCTGCTTCATCACCATGGAGAACACCAACCAACTTCGCTCCCTTTTCCCAAACAGTGATGTGCTCTTTGCTTTGGTTACCTCGAGAATGACTAGTGGCATGGCTGTCAATTGTCAGTTCGCCGTTTTTTAGTAAGATATCATTGATATCAATGACGAACAAAAGATCTTGCTTCGTAGTTACAAGCAAGTGGGTCATAACCTGCTCAGTAGTTCCATAAGCACTGGAGTAGAACGTGAAGCTGCTGCAGTTGTTACTCAATAACCTGTTTCTCATATAAAGCTTGCTGCTGTCATCAAGTCCAAATAGAAAGGGTCTAGCTGCACCATTTCATGACATAGAACAGCAGTCATCCAAGGACATGATGCTGGAAAACCATTTTCATAACCAGCATCAATAACTTGTGAAGTTGCACCCATTCTCGAGTTGTTTCTACTAGAGCAGTATTCAAGAAACCTTCCTCCACTTAATTGAATGATGGCTGAACCTTTTTTGGCTGGGTTTACTGAGACTCCAATGACTGAACTATCCGAAGTCATTTTCTTTGACATTCTAGCTTGCCAACCAGATGAACTGACTGAACCTGGCAAAGAATCCTCAGAACATACAAGTTCAATCTCATTGACAAAGAACAGTGAATCATGCTTGTCTACCAGGTTTCTAGTTTCACTGACCCCCATAAAGGTTGGGTGGCAGCTTTCACTATTGCCACAGATACTAATCAGGGTACATGTATCTATCCAAGTGAGGTGCATACAGTTACTCAAAGTGAAGTCAGAATAGCATGGTTCAACACCTATTGTTTTGCCTTCAAACTCTTCCCAAGTATCTGCTGCTGGAAGCTCTACAACACACAAGCTGCCATTAGTAAGGTAGGCAGACAAATGGTTCTTTGAGTTATTGGACAGAAAGGAAACTTCATTCACTGCACAAGGAAATGCAAGTTGGAACAGAGACATGGGAGGTGGCATAAGGCCCAAATTGAGAGGAGTAACATGGATGTTGGAACCATCAATAACTAGTGCAATGGAAGTCTCACTGACAGCTGTTGTCCAGGCAAACCTGTGCAAAACTACCTGACCACCCAATGTCCAGCAGATCAGATGCAGTGGTTTTGTTGGATCCCAACTGAATTTTGCTCCCTCCTCTTTCATGAACCGCAGTTCATGTTTTAAGTACCAGTGATTGTTGCTGCAGGAAAATATTTTAATAGCATCATACTTGCAAGCTGAAACAAGAGCAGCAAGGAGCTCAGAATTGCAGTTCCATTTCAAAGCTTGAATGGCAACCTCTTCTGGCTCATCAATAGGAAACTTGCTCCTCTCTAAACCATTCTTCTCATAGAATACGACAAGAGGGGACTTTCCCTCTGTTTTCCGATCATGTGCTGTGGCAATCTTGGCTCCACTTGGCATCCAATCCAATGATGTTCCCATAAAAGCCTTGGTATCCGAAGAAGAATGCACCTCTCCTGATTCACGTTCCCAGATAGTAACTTTTGTGGGGTTAGAAGAGCCAGCAAGAGCCCAAATTGTAGCAAAAAATTTTCCATCTCCCCGCCAAGAAATTGCACTCTGGATCTCACCACCTGAACTGTCCATCTCACCTGCAGTAAAAATCTGAGAAGCCAGTTAAGATCACAGAACACTTGAAACCACGCCTTTAGTAAGTAGGATTCGATACAGAACGCACATACTTGTGGGTCGAGGGAAGTTTCAAACAGCACTTCCCAATCCTGAGTGATGACAAGCAGCTGCCCCAATCCAGTTGTTACAGATATAACGGCCCCATCTGGGCTAGAAGCGACGGTGCTGACACCACCCTCAAGCCTTCCTACAATTTGAGTTGTCTTCTCCTCGACGTCGTACAGGAGCAAACAACCAGATGACGAACCAAGGAGCAGGGACTCCCTCTCTATGAGATAATCCATGGCGACTATGGAGTCTCCAGGCTCAAGAACCAGCTCCTCAGCATCGGAGTCAAACTTGCTCCATTGCAGCGGTTGCTGCGGAAGAGAAATGTAAAGGCAGGGTCAATCACCGCAAAACGAATTCTAGCAAGACATCTTTTACAGGGCTATAAGCAAGAAGCATGTCTATAATTTCCTTGGTAACAAATAGAAGATCAGAAAGTGTCTGCTACCCCGATTCCTAGAGTGGACAGCTTTGATACAAGTACTTAACAAACAGTAGAGTACGATAAACCAAGCCTGCAGCAGGTGGAACTGAATGGAACGGAGCGAGAATGAAATTTAGAGACCTGGCCCTGGGCGGAGGGGGAGGAGGGGAGGTGGGCGGTGTAGAGGAAGTTGGCGGAGGAGGCGAAGAAGGCCCGACGGCGCTCCGCGTCGATGACGGAGGCGACGACGGTCTCGCCATCGAGCTGAAAATGGAGCTTCTTCGACGTCCTCGTCACAAGGCGCAAGTTCTTCATCTCCTTGCGTCCCGGGAAGGGATGGGAGTGCGGTGGGCTGCCGTCGCTGGGGGGGGGGGAAGGCGGCGGCGGCGGCGGCGAGCTCGGCGTGCGTGGTGGTGGTGGAGGATTTTGGGGGTTTATCGCAGGCCTGGGCCAGATTTGGACGAAACGGGCCAAACATCTTAAGACCTGAAACCTTGATGTAGGTCACAGTTATCGCAGGCCTGGGCCACATTTGGCCCAAACCGGCTCAACGAGTTAGGAACCTTTTCTCTCTTTTTTTTCCATTTGAAAAAAAAAAACTTATTTTACAGATTAATTATACTTATCGTAAATACCTTGAGCCCTCAGTTTGTCAATATTTGCAGCCCACGATTTCCTTCTGTACACCAGTATTTGTATAGACTTTTCTTATAATATTGAATCCATACGTCGGTATGTGTCCGGTACCGGAATGTTCCATTCCAAACATCACACCGGGATGGAATTATGGTTTAGATACTTAAATAACTATGTATAGATTTGTCTCAAATACATTTTATTCTATAAAATTATATTTCATGATCTCACTTTATTATTACACAACTGAACGGGCCGTCGAAGTTGAATAATTATGAAAATAGCTACTTAGCGTACATGTCAAAATATAGTGCTATACCACAGTATAGTAATTAACATGATGTTAAGGTGAGCTAATTCAGCCTGTGATCAATGCTGTCATGCTGATGTTAACATGAGGCTCGAACCGTGTGGTGTGGTACGTACTTACTACAAATGCCCGCCCTTTCCCCTCCAACCACACGCCGGTCGTCATTTGAATCGTTTCACACAGTCGTTGAGGATCGCCGCGTTTGCTTGTGGCTGTCGTCGCCGGCGGCGTATCTGAGAAAGAATAAAATCGTGGTCAACCCCAGCCTTTTTGTTTTAGGTGACAGCAGATCACGGAACTCGCCGATCTCAGGAGATCTCGATGTGGGCTTGGCTCGCGTCATCCTCAAAAGCTGCCCGCGCAGTACATAGAAAACCGGCATGTCAACTCAGACCCGAGAAAAATTTGTAAAGCTATCAACAATGGGTTCATATTAACCCTTCGATCGGTTATTCGTGGTCTATGGAAACCAACTCATCCATATTCAAGTTCAAAATTCGATACGTATATATTGCATTTAAAATCAATTATTCTTGTCATGGTGGTAATCTTTTTGTTGACATGAGTGACTCTTTGTGAATCACAGTGTTAGTCAGCCGGCCTCGATTCTCTACTCTCAAATGTAGTTAGTCCCACACCTTTAAAAACATACCTTGGTATGCGCACGTACTCACTTAACATTTCAATTTAAAATTTTCAAGAGTGATAAACATAAACAAATTCTAGTGGAACTCCTATTTTTAATCATATAGTGATGTATGCATTTTTATACACACTATATAGTGGGTCAAATTACCTTGATCAGCTTTTATAATTGATAATACATTAGTTACAACAATTTTATATGCATAAACCTTTTCAGCTCCAAACTATAATGACCGCATATTTGGTAAGCAAGTGTGGATACATGGTTTTTACTTTTTTAAAAAAAAGTAGTAATTATGAATTACAAGTTGAAAACAGATATACGTGCATATATGTGAACATGCATTTGCATTGTGCTCTACATTTCCACTGATTTTCAATGGCTTGACATTCCAGCTCGTGCCATTATTAATTCCTGATGATGTGTGAGAAAGATGGACGCAATTCGTCGACTCATCAAGCTGCTCAAATACTATGATATCCAACCAAGGTCGTCTCGTCGATATCCTTCTTCCCTCTGAAAGTATGGTAGATTTGTTGGGTTGGGTCGAGCTCATTCCCAATTATTGTTAAGTTATTAGTTCTTCTTTTTTCTGGGAAGAAAATTAAGTCATCAGTCTCCACACGGAAAGTACGAGGGGGCAACTGAGTTGCAGTTTCGGGTTTTGTTGTTTCTCCTGGCCTCTTGCTTGCATCTCAGTTCATACAAAACTTTCTTGAGCTCCACTTGGTTTCATATCAATATATGTGGCACCAGCTTTCCCTCTTTTTTGATATGAGTTTTATTACGGTATTTGGAAGTACCTCTCCTTTTAAATTAATTATGATACCGGATCCATGTATTTTAAGACCAATTCATCATTTAAGTACTTTTAGTATATATCTCCACATCTTAACTGTTAGATCTGAAAATAAACGTTGTTGTTAATTCAAAGTACTATAACAAACCTCTTTTGATAAAGTCTAGAACTACTTTTTTTTTTATTGTTGACGCTCATGGAGGTAGTATGTGTATATATGCCTTGCCTTGTTGGCACTTTGTTGGATAGAGACAGCACAAACAAAAGGAAACTATATACAGGATAAACAGTTGTTTGAAATTATTGACAGTTTATTTTTCCAAGTACCATCATATTCTAGAGTTTAATCATAAAGAAAATGCTCCAAGGAGAGCATTTTGAGTGATGTGGATGATTTTGATGAGGACTCATAGATTTTTAGTGATGTGGCTGATTGTGCTGATGACACATGGCGTTATATATATATATATATATATGGTCAACACAAAATGAAGTAGGATTTGATCTTTAAACTTATTGTTCTCTTAATCCGTTATTCCATTTTCAAATCCATTTGAACCATCGTATTCGTTATAATTAACCCTACATAATGAGATCCCACATGGATATATTATTTTCAATTTATAAAATATTGAATTTCTTCAAATTCAATTAGATTCTATAAAAATCAAATTCTTCGGTAGAGAAAACACATTATTTCAGTAGTGAAAATACGTTTTAGTTGTGAAAATCAGTTGTTATAGCATTGAAAATTAAATGTTCGATATCAAAATCAATTGTTTAGATAATAAAATCAATTATTTTAGTAATAAAAATTAAATGTTTTCAAACAATTAAAATATTCCACGCTTAAAATATTACGAGACAACATATTGTTCTCACACGCTAAATAGATTATCCTTACACTTTATAAGTCTTATGAGCGCGTCAATTAGGCTAGTAATTCATATGCGAGGATGAATTCGTCATGCCGTGACAAACTAAAACAGAAGGAGGTTCTCGCCGTGTCCCCAGTAGTGCCTTTCTCAATCATCGTTAAACCCAATGAATAATCCCTCTGAAGAAGATAGTACTAGTATATTTCACTGTTCCTCTACAGTGATCGGAGGTAGACAGCCACACATGTTTCATTTCTGAAAGGCCGGCCCGGGAACATTTGCATCTGTAGAGGGTTTTTCTTTTAATATACTTTCTTTCGAAGTCCAGGTATTGAGAGTTTAAATTTCTAAGCGACATACACGCCCCCCTCCAATCCTTTCTCTGTTACTATCCTGCATGTTCTTACATTTGTGTCACCTTCTTTCAGATGAAAGATACGGCGACAGCGAGGACACCTTTTAATTATGATGCTGATGTGTCGAAACCAGTATGCGATGAACACTATGAGCATCCACGTCACGTCACCTTCGCTGAATTACAAAATAAGCATCCACATCTCACCATTATGTTTGTGCGAGTGGGAGGCTGCCTAAACGTTTCGTCTTCCTATCTTTTTATCTAGCTCTTTGTCTGTCGTCTGACTTTTAATTGATTGATCATGCCTGGAAGTTTCAGGCTTATCCGTGTGTAGAGAGAATGTAAGAGCTTGGAAGTATTATTTCTATTATCTTAAAAAAGCGTAGTGAAAAATTTAACTTGATCGAAATCATCTTTTTTCCTTATGAAAACTTGATCGAAATCTTGAGACTACCCTGCTATCTCGTCAGAGTTACTACATTACGTGTCATCATCCTATATACAGTAGTGGAGTTTAACAATAAGGATAGACTAGTCAATCCAGTAATTAGTAGACATTTCCACACGAAAATTTGTTGTCCATTGACGTTGACCCTTGACCGCTAAAGATCTTACATTTTCTGATCCCTATCAGCTTAGTGTGAAGTAATGGAATATAATCTGCCTGAACAGTTAGCCATATACCTTCTCTCTATCTTTAATTAGTTTACTCTCCAAAACCGTACCCATACTACGTCGTCGTCTTAACCAAACTGAGACAAGCTTAATTGTTTGGACAATTGACCACTGCTGCATACTTAACGATCAGAGTTGATCATCTGTATAAGACCGAGACCACCGCGCACGGACATGCACACGCACTGGCACTGAACGGTTCACGCACGTAGTCAGAGTCAGAGACGACGACGGGTCTCTGACAGACAAGCAGGTAATTAAACGGATGATTGCAGCAGCATGGAACCTAAGTCACCATTTTTATACTAGTACACAGCCCCAAAGTGCTCAAAAAGTCCGCCAAACGCCGGGCAAGTTGAGATGCGTGACTTGTGCGTCCATATATACCAAAGTCCTGCCTCCTACACTGTTAGATATAAATATAATCTTGATGTTATAATTAGTTCGTAATAACCTGAACAAGATGGACTCTAATGAGCGGTCCTTTACGACACTGTTCGTTGACGTACATGCAAGCAGGGAAACTGAGAACAGGGACGTCTTTAACGCACCAGGTCATTAGTTTACAAAGTAGTATACTAATAATAAGTCTTCAAAAGGCAATGAAAATGGCTAACAACGACGGGATGCTCTCGGCTCATAGGTTCATATGCTAATCCGAGCCGCAAGTGGCTACCGGAAAAGATGACCGTAATATAAGATGGTTGACTCATGAATCTGAATTGGAGCAAAGATTTTTAAGTGCTCGCTTCTAGCCGGCAAGTTTATGATAAATAAGTACACACTTGGTGATATTGATGTGTGTTTTAATAAGAAACTGGAGGGAGAGAGGATAATTAGCCCCAGACCTCCCCGTTCTCGTTTCTGTGTCACAAGATTGATTGTCTGATCAAATAGAGAATCTTATTAGTTCTGAATGGTGGTACGGTAGCTAGCTATAGCTTGCTCGATGTCGTAAGGGAACGTAAGATAGATCAATAATTAAGAGTTTTGTTATGGTGCTTAGAAGGTACCTCTTCTTTTAAATTAATATTAATCATTGATATTAAAAAATTGGTACCAGACCCACTCATTTTGGTACCGATCCACCACTTTAAAAATCTTTTAATAAGTATCTCTATATTGTTAACCGTTAAATCTGATCAAATGAACGGTTACTATTAATTCCAAGCACCGTAACAAACCTCAATAATTAAGGGTTCTGTGGGCTTAAAGAACTGTTATTATTATTTGATTTTGGAAAGTGCGTTCTTAACATCAGCGCACATCAGCGATATGAGATAAGAACCCAAAGTTCCTGAGCCATATGCATTTGGTTGGCACCTACCAAAGGTGTGTTTCATATGGATATGGAACAAACAACAAGAATTTCAGGCGGAGTGACATATGACAGACATCCATAGTTCCATACACATGCATGGATATATTAATATGCATGTACCAGAAACTAGTGACAATCACAGGTCACATCATGAGTTAACTCTTTTTTCCTTACTTCTAGAATAGAGCTGTCTAATTTGCAGGCCGCGATAGTCCATGCATGAATGTACAATCACAGGTGTAAGAGAAAATAGATTACGTATCATCATCATAATGCTTGGATTGTATTGTACTAATGCCTTCTCGATCGGTATTATTTATGGAGTATATAGGAGACTTTTAGAGAGTTTTCCGGTCATCCTCAGATCAAGTTTTCTGTCGTTTTTTTCCCTTCTGATTACTAATCGATCTGTATTGCAAATAATCATGTATGACAAACAACGACATTTGTTTTTCTAATGATTAATCCCACTTGGTTTCCTCGTGAAAAAACCCTTTCTAAAAATAAAAAAAAAAACTTTCTCGACCTCGTTCTTCTTGAAAAGCTTTTTGTTCAAAGGTTATTTATATGTTTCCGGAATGCCTAGCTTAATTATGTATGTAACAATAATATCGTGCTCTTTGAATGATTGTGCTATTAGTTACTACCCCCAATCTTTTTATGTGGTCGTTGCTTAGTTTAAAAATGACTTAAGCAGCATCAATTAAAAAAATGAGAGGGAGTACGTATATTTTCTTCAGCTTCCAGAGAGAACAGTTATGCGAATTCTCGTTTACCAGTCTCGATGGTCGAAATCACACAACGTGCATCAACACACGTCATACGTGATCAGATTTCAATCTTTTTCCCGTACATGAACGCTTATCGCAGACTGATGTATAGTCAGATGTGTGACGTGTTCATGGCTGCCGCCGTACACCGGCAACTCACAAACGAGCGCGGATGCGTTTCCTCGTTCGGGAATATATGCACATTTATTTTTATTTCCTTCCTCTGTTTATTTGTTTTGTAACATCACTGCTGCGAAGAGAGAGCTCGTGAAACAGGAGCTTAAGGTCTTCTTCACATGTTTGCCCAATCCATTTCAACTTGGAATACAAAAAGAAAAAGTGAGACTTAATGACATTATATTGTATAAATGTGAACATGTAGTTTCTGAAATTTCTATTATGAAAAGTTATCGCGTTTATCCTTCTCAAAAAGATCAGTTTTTTTTTCCTGGGAAAAAGACATTTGAGAGCTTCATATGTGTTGAGCATATGGCAAACCAACAACACGGCCATTTGTTCTATTTAAGAATATACTTTTTTAGTTATTAAGTTGAAACAGAGCAAAATTTATTAAGATCGAGCGTGGCATATGGCAATACTATGTGAATAGTAGTAATATAATACCAGTATAGCATAAATAATGTCTATGTTCACCTTCAATCGCGACACATTTGGAGCCTTCATATATATAAATAGACGTCAAAATAACCAACCCGATGTTTTTTACATATATAAAAAAAGAAACTTTTCTTAGATAAGAAACGCAGTAGCTGACACCTCTTCTCCAATGACACAAAACAAAAATAAAAAATGCCTTGTGCGTTTAAGCACCAGCAATTGGCGATATTAGCAAGCGTCCTTGAACCACGAGAAGTATGCATCGACTGAATTGAAGCATACTTTATTTCTCATTTTCGAATGCAGAACTGATTCTTAGTTTAATTTGTTCTCTTTTACTATTAACTTACGGTGGACTTTGGGGGGGAAAAATCGAAATGGGATGTTTGTTTACAGTTCAGTCGTCGCTGCAGTTCGTTGAGGCGTCACGGGCCGGACCGGGTTGCATATACGATCGAACACGAACACAGTATTTCAAACAAGCATGTGTACTGTATTCTGTATAACAATTTGAAAACGCGTGTGCTAGCTAGCTGCTTCACTTCACTTGGTTTTTTTCGTCACGTGGCCACGCATTTTTCTATTGCGATTGAGAAGATCCACTTACTGAAAACGCGCTGGCACAACACAATATTAATGGATCATAGTATTCGTTGCGGTTGTGGACAAACGCACGCAGCAACGATCGATGAGTACATATATATAATGTTTCTTTAATATCACGTTGCACTGCGCGCGCGTGGTCGACGTGATGAACAACGACCCACTTTTATTGATTTTTGGAGGACAGGCAAGGGGCTGGGATGACTATTGGACTTTGCTTAAGACGAAATACTATATAGGCTCGCAACAAGCTATTACCTTCATTTTTTAATTGTTCATATTTTCTAATACAAATTTATATTAGAAAAAATCCACAATTGAAAAACAGAGTAGTAAAATGTAAGGAATAAAAACAGAATACATCTGTACCATTTGTGATTTTGTCAAATCTTTTATTTATCATTGTATCTCACGTGTCAGTGAGCAAATCTGGGATCAAGTAAAATTTGTAATGACCATTCCCTTAATTAGTATCATTACAATTTTTCCTCGATCACATTATTGTGTACAACTTTCCGTTACCATGCAAATTCACAACATTCGTTTCTTTAATGGGGCAAATTTACGGAATATGGACTTACTGCACACGATAACACTGAAATAGACAATTCGTTTATATGGGTTGTTGTCTGCTAAACTATCTTAAGGGTCAATGCATGAGAGATGGTCATTCAAACGTCCCCTCTACATTCGCACCTTACTTGCAACTCTCTCTTCTTTTCCTTAATAGAAAGTTCACAAACCATATATAACTCAATGGAACATCACAGCCAGGATAGAAGAACCATGTTACGTCCCATTCAAAATTTGAAGAAACGGCAGTTAATGGCTGCATCTAATTAATTAATAAGCCACGTCTGAAAAGAAATGCTAGTACGCAACGGATACAGAATACGTATAGTACGTACTCTGCTGCTTCAAAAGAAACCAAAGTTGGCAAAGTAAACATATGTTAAAAGGAAAGTATTCTCGTGAATCGATCGATCAGGTCCGCGCAGGGCGGGTGTGTGTATTTTAGAAGAGTCTTGGAGATTGCTTTGGATTGCCAGAATTCAAGCCTAACAATAACACTCCAACTTATGAAATCCGGTTCGATTCCTACCTTCCTTCAACGCCATTAACTGCACCCAAGCAAGAAACGGGAAAAAGGCTACAGCTTCACGCATGCTTGCACTTGCACACGAGATCGATGTGTGATCGATCGACGCTGCTAACCCCTCAAATATTCAACGCCCGCGCGCCCTGCTGGCCGATTTCTAGGAACCTAATTCATCTCCTTTTCGAGGTTGAGCGCTGGAAATGGTAACCTGTCGCTTTACCCCCGCGCGCAGATTTTTTTTGTTTCTCTCTCTTTCTCTCTAAATTGGTTACGTGTTGCTCGTTGCGATCTAGTAACCACGAGCGTCTCGTTGTTTCGCATGGACTGTTCGTTAACAACCTTGATGGAACAGCTCAAGTTCTCGCTCTCTTGGGGGGCTGAGACAATGACGGTGACTTCCATTCCATGGCGCGGCTGTCAATAAGTCTGTGTGCTTGCTTGCTTCAATTCTCTGGGATGGTAAGAAATTCGAAGCCCTACAGATGCTAGACCCGAACGTTTTTTTCTCCGTGGATGGTTTGATTTGATCCGATTCAATGTATTTGTGTTGTGCGGCTCAAAGAAAGTTCTATCTTTGATTAATTTCCACTATCTAGAAAAACAAAAAGTGTTCTATTTTGAGGTAAGGAAGTATCGGGCTTTTCATAGCGCAAATCATAATATATGCACTTCGACAAAAAAAAATGTAGAGAAGGGAGTAATTTAGGTTTCATAATCCACATCAGAATGCATCAACATATATGAGATTTGTTACCAGAGATAATCTCATTTAGCTCTGCATACCATCCACTTTCAATGGGTGTTTTTTTTTTTTTGCGAAGGGACAATATGTTCATGTATTTTCTGTTGCAAATTTGTTGTAAGAGAATAATTATAAAATTATTGTCCTGTCGGCTCAATTTGAGAACGGAGGGATATCATCAGTCGTTGCTAGAAGGCATGCAGTGTCAAGATTTCCGTTAATAAAATGTTGTTACTAAAACAGCAACGAAACTAATTAAATTCATCAATTAGCAGCTTGGAGCAGAAAAGAAAAGAAAACAAAACGAGAGAGAAGAAAGAAAATCCGTGCGTGCGTGCGTACGTGTATTGGCAAGTAAAGTCAACGGTCAGCGAAGCGACATGTCATCCGACGGAACGCGAGGCCAGCTGAACGCGGCCCATCATCCCCCCTTACTACTCTTCCCGCGTGTTACCGGTGGAGAAGAAAGAGAGAAAGAAAATGAAGAACGTCCATATATACGGCATATATGTGGGGGTTGGTAATAAGTCCCACCTCCACACCTTCCTCTTCCTAGCTACAAATTCCCGCGATCCCAACCATCCGCAGAAGAAACTCATCAGATCATCGAGCGAGGAGGAGCTAGCTAGTGCTGCTGTTGCTAGCTAGCTGCTACTTCTTCCTTGCTTATTATTCGTGTTCTCTTAATTGTTGTCAACGGAGGACTGGATCGGACTTGCTTTCTTTGGAGGAGCTGTTTGCTGCATGGTAACAAGAGATCAGCGACAATCGTCTTAATTCATCGCCATGACAACGAGGAGGTCCAAGAAGAGCATCAAGAAGCAGCAGCAGGAGCGGTCCGTGTGGACGCTCCTCTTCGGCGGCTGCCTCGGCGGCGGCGGCGGCGGCGCGGCCGGCCGGAGCGGCAAGGTGCGTCCGGGTCCGAGGAAGCAGCAGCACTTGCCGGCGGCGGCCAACGGCGGCGGGGGGGACCCGGCGCGGTCGCCGACGACGCAGCGCCTGTCTCTGACGGAGGTGATGAGCGTGGCGTCGGACCAGGACCTGTCGGTGTCGCTGCCGGGCTCCAACCTCCACGTGTTCACCGTCGGCGAGCTCAAGGCGGCCACGCAGGGCTTCGTCGATAGCAACTTCCTCGGCGAGGGCGGGTTCGGGCCCGTGTACAGGGGCGCCGTCGCCGAGGGCGCCAAGCCAGGGCTCAAGGCGCAGCAGATCGCAGTCAAGCTCTGGGACCCGGAGGGAACGCAGGGACACAAGGAATGGCTGGTACGTCGTAGTATCATACGAACTAGTACTGTACAAGCGGTATTTACTCATCCGTACGTTACTGTTTTAGCCATCTGGAAATACTGATGATCACTGCCTGTTTATATATATATATATATATATATATATGTAATAATTGCAGTCGGAGGTGATTTTTCTCGGGCAGCTCCGGCACCCGAACCTGGTGAAGCTGGTGGGCTACTGCTGCGAGGAGGAGCACCGCCTGCTCGTCTACGAGTACATGCCCAAGGGAAGCCTCGAGAACCACCTATTCAAGAGTGAGTATATGCAGTTTCTTCTTTCTTCGTTATCACTAATGCTGTAATGATTTTCTGCTAGCTCTTTCTGCGTTGTCCCTAGCTTGTATTTTCCTCCACTTTTATTTTCGTGTGATTAGGACGACACAGAGATCCTAATTCAAAAATAAACTAGCAATCTTGTCTGAACTATTAAAAAATACTATAGGACGAGTACAGTATATTAGTTTGAGTATGCATTGATATATCCATATTATGTAGTATGAGAGAGTCCGTGTCATCAGCGGTTCATAGAATCTAGTTAGCTATATGCTATTACTTTCTTTTTCTTTCTTAAAATGTATTGCTAACGATAATTATTTGAAACACACGCGCACATAGATATAAACGCTACTTATATAATTTTTTTTTTAAAAAAAAAAGTATGAGGCATAGTAGTATACTGTAGTAGTAGCAGTTTATATATCCAGTTCCCCGCTGCCATGCGTGCCGCGCGTCAGCAGAAATGAAATCGATCGGAATCATCATCGATCGTTGGCAGGCTGACAAGAACTAGCGGGACCCATGTAGAACAACGCTGGTATAAGCGCGCATGACCTAATTAACTACTAGTGGTACTCGTCCTTAATTAGTTGTACTGCACTACTACGCCAGCCAGTTGTGAATTGTTTCTGACTGATGACCTCGTCAACGAGGGATCTTCCTCTCCAGCTAGCTCGCACTAACGAAACTGTCGGTAAACGATCAAACAGAGTTAGGGGGGGGATGACAATTTCTAACAAAGCAGAGGAAGCAAGAACGTGCCAAAATTAAAGGTGGTTGACCAGTCCCACAAAAGTAGTAGACAACCCACCCTGTTGACTTTGTTTGCTGGCTCCAGCCTTCTTCTTCTTCGTTCGTCCTCCGGTTAGTTGTAGAAAAAAAAGAACCAGAGCGCACACACGAGCTTTCAGGTGCAGTCCTGTGGGCGAGGTGGATGGTAAAGAAATTAAAGGACGGTCAAATTTGAAACCAGTAGTATATACACAGCGTTCCTACCACTAGTTTTTTTTTTCTTTTTCGAAAAAGTTCCTACCACTAGCTAAGAGAGGGAACGGTCAATGCAACTCAAATTTTGACAAACTAAATTAAAACCTTTGATGCAATATAGCTCTGCGTACATCGATGCTCCAGCTAGCTAGCTATAGCTAGCAAGCTATATACAGAAGTAGTAGTTGTTTACGTCAACAATAACACTCGTATTCTAGTTAAATAGTCACACATGCATAGAGAGATTTCATAACAAAATGACTGCACGCGTATGCCACGTTGACATTGATCGTAGCAATCTGCTAGTAGAGATTTTTATATGAACGAGAACGATATGACACAAACTCTCTTTTTTTTTTTCTGTACAATGATTTGTTGTGTGGGGAATGACACAAACTCTCATTGTTTATTTGCCTCTGAGCACTTCATTAGTTTTTGTGTACTGAGCGCACATGCCCTTTGATTTCGAGCTATTATTATTATTAGTTTATTCGATTTGTGACGGGGTCTTAATATTTGCGCATGGTGTGTGCTGTGTGCATGCAGAGTTCCCCCCTGTTCTGTCGTGGTCAACGCGGCTGAACATCGCGGTGGGCGCCGCCAAGGGCCTGGCCTTCCTTCACGACGCGGAGAAGCCCGTCATCTACCGCGACTTCAAGACGTCCAACATCCTGCTCGACCCGGTACTTAAACCAGTCTTTCTCTGCTTCCTTTATTACAAGATACATTTTGACTTCACACATGATCGAATCAACTACTGCTAGATGAGCGGTCAAAACGAAAGAAGCCATCAAATTGATGAGCGTCAGTAGTTTGACTTGGGTAGAGATAAAATATTTGTGGTCGAAAACCTTTAGTATGCCTCTGTTACTTTTCAACGGCAAATGGCAACGGACACAGGAGGAACACAACTTGTGGCTGTGACAATTAATTAATCAATTAGGGGAATTTTCGGCGGCATCGTCAAAAATAACATAGCAGCACTATACTAGTACTTTTCATTCATATTACTTTTCACTCAGAAAAGTGGAAGTAGGAGGAGTGAGTGCTTTCGTTTCGCCAGAAATGTCAAAATGACTAGCAAGTCTGTTCCTACTAGTACCCATTTTCAAAGTCTTTATGGGCCCTTCTGGGTGTCAAGGTTCCAAAAAGAACGAAGACTTGGGGTCCCATATCGAGCTGACTAAATATGAAACCAATTAATTGGGCCCAACTTACCTAGTTAGAACCGGCCCAGTTTAATCCATTGTGCTTAGTGCAACAAAATTTTGAACATTTGTGTTTTACTAACAAAAGTTCAAAATTAAATGGCTGGCTAACCTTTTGATGGATCCTACATGATGTTTGTTCATCAGGAGTACAAGGCGAAGCTGTCGGACTTTGGGCTGGCGAAAGACGGGCCCGAGGGCGACGACACCCACGTGTCCACTCGCGTGATGGGCACCCACGGCTACGCGGCTCCGGAGTACATCCTCACGGGTCACCTGACGGCGAAGAGCGACGTGTACAGCTTCGGCGTGGTGCTGCTGGAGATCCTGACGGGGCGTAAGGCCGTGGACAAGACGCGGCCGAGCCGGGAGCAGCACCTGGTGGAGCACATGCGGCCGTGGCTCAAGGACCCGCAGAAGCTGCGCCGCGTCATGGACCCGGCGCTCGAGGGCAAGTACCCCGCAGCCGCCGCGCACAGGGCCGCCATGGTCGCGTACCGGTGCCTCAGCGGCAGCCCCAAGAACAGGCCCGACATGTCCACCGTCGTCGAGGACCTCGAGCCGCTGCTCAGCGTGGCCGATGACGACGGCGAGCTTCCTCCGGTGACGTACGTGGCAGCGCCGCCGCGGCCGCCGGCACAGCAAGGCGGCGATGCCGTGAGGACGAGCGCCAAGGAGAGGAGGAGGACGAGAGACGGTGAGAGAGATAAGAAGGGCAGTAGTAATACTTATGGCCATGGACGGTATCCTGCTAACAACAGAGGTACTGCAGTCAGGAAGCGGGCTCCTCCGGCGCAACAGAGCCAGGAGTTTTGGGAGTGGCACATGCCAACGGAGGGGAAAGCGTAGTGTGTAGTATAGTATAGGTAGGGTAATCAATTTACGAGTGTTAATTGTACTTGTGTACTTGGTGCACCGTTGCACGGGGGCCTGGGCGTTTACATGTAAAGCAGAATTGAGATGTAGAATTTACTACCTCCCTTTTTTTATTAATGACACTTCAGACATTAGACATTATTTTTGACATTTCGTCTTATTCAAAAAATTATAACAAATATCAAATATCTTGTTATAATTTGATTCATAATTTAATATATTTGATCTACAATTAAAAATTTTATATGTTTGAAATAATTTTTTGAATAAAATGAACAACAAAGATGATGTAAAAAGTCAAACATGTTAACATTAAAAAAACGGAGGTAGTAGCTGGTACAGTAGTACGTAGTAGTACTTATAAATCGAGCGAGAGTGGAGTTTTTCTTTGATCAGCAATGGGGGTTCGATCAGCAGAGCAGGATGATTGCATCCCCTGTAATTCAATTTGGTTCTCACTATATTTGCCCCAATCGATCTTCTTCAATTTGTTCAGTTATATACTACCTCTATTATATTTTTGAATTAACCAGATACTACAATAATAATAGTAAAAAAAACAGACGTAGTACAAACTGAGAGAACATGTTTGTTTGTCTATAGATTGTCAAAAGAAACATGCTCCGAGATGCTCCCTCAGTTTTTTTTTAAAAAAAATATAATCACTGTTGCATATAACATCAACTTTGATCATTTTTTGTTATTTAAAAAAATAAAATAAAATTATATATACACTTTGTTACAGTTTACTTTGTGACGAACGATATTTGAATCATGACATATAATTTTGTGTATTTGAATTAATTTTTTAAATAAGATAAATGATCTAATTTAATGTTAAAATTCAACTGTGACTATATTTTGTAAAAAAATAGAGGGAGTATGATCTATTTGCATTGACGGCGACGATGATGATTCACGAGATAGATTAAAAAGCAAAATCCTAGTAGTATTAGTAGTACTAATAATCCTGTAGTAAGATGTACAGCAGGTGTGATCCCATTGTATATGCGCATGCATGATTTGATTTGATGGCACACACCCGGGCTTGTCTCGTTTTCGTTGTTTGAGTACCTGCAGGCACTAGCCGCAGTCTGCTGGGGCGGGGCACAGAACAAGACGACGCAGCAGGACTGCAGGAGAGGATCGGAGGGATTGGATCTCTAGAGTCTAGACAACCACCAGTCCACCACGGGACGACGTTGTCGTAGTCGGAGCCCCTGCTAACTGCTTTGCGTCGACACTCGATAGCGTGTGACAAAAGCGTGCAGTAATACTCGCTTCATCCCTATTTAGTTATAATTTTAAAATTCTCTAGTTGTCTTTTTTTATTTATGATTATTACTTTCTAATACATATTTCTCTCTTTTTAATATATCTTTATCTCTATCCCTCCTTCTTATTTTCTACGCACTTACTTTACTTTTCTTTTTTTAATTTTCATGCCGAAGAATAAATAGGGACGGAAGGAGTACGTCGCGATTATGATATGAATTGATGTGCCTATATACCATGTGTGTACTATCTAATAATAGTCCAAAACTATCTGTGCATGCAGAGCTCCCATAATCTTCCGGGACAGGAGAATTCAATCACGGTGGCACTATAATTAACACATGCCATCTCGTCGTCGCGCTATGTAACGACAAAGCTAGCGACCGGGGCCGTGCAGATTATTATTATTTTTGTTACCATGGAAATTACATTAAAGCTGCATCTCCCATCCGAAGGCTGCTGCCAAGGTTTTAAAAACCATTGAAAACCATTCAGTTTTTATTTTTTTTTCTTAAATTGGCTTCTCAAAACGAACGGTTTTCTCTAAAAATCATAACTATGTACTGTAGTAAAAACGGTTTCGATTGATTTTTGCAATAAACCATTCGGTTTTCACGCAATCGATTTTCGCGATCTGAACGGTTTTGAAACCTTGGATGCTGCACACTGCATTATTGTTAGGAGGAGACGGAGGGGGCAGCATATTTTATGGCCCCGTTTGGAGTCACGGTCCAGATTCTAAAATCTTGTATTTTTCTAGTTTCCAATAACCCACATTCTAGGATAGTAAAATCCTATCTGTTTGGAGGTAGGGATTCTGCCAATAAATAGTTGTAATTTGAAAAATATATTTCCCAAAATACCCTTGATCATTGTACATGTCAAACAAAGTAGATGGTCACAACTTATGTCATACATATCCATACAGAACGTGTAGTACTAACATTTTTACAATCACCTAATATCTTCAAGAGTCATGATTTCATTACAAATAAAGCACGGACAAGATTATCCCGAAACTTATTCATGTCTTCATCTTCATCTCCAAAATGAGCATTACCCTCACTTCTTTGAGCCGAGCAATTTGTTCCCAATGGCATGTAGTTCTCATCGCGGTCACACATATCAAAGTCCACGTCAAGCATTGCATTTTCTCGATGAAGTTGTGGAGGGCCATACATGAAAGTATTATTTTGTTTTGTTTTGGATTGGATAACCAGGTAAGTTTAATAAAATCCGCCATTTCATTTCCAAAACACCAAATGACCTTTCAATAACATTACAAAGCGATGTGTGTACGAAATTGAATACTTCTTTTTTCCCACTCGCTCTGGGGCCTTGTCGAAATTCTGTTAAATGATACTTTATCCCCTTGTATGGTGCAAGATATCCCGGTCGGTTTGGATAGCCCGAGTCCACGAGATAAAACTTTCCTGCATACAAACCACAATACATGTTACTGAATTAACTTCAAACAAATTTGAGAACCTAAAATAAAGATGCACTGTACAGTCACCACCTGGTGGAGGATGTGGGAACTTGTCACCATATTTACGGATAGTATCATTAAACACTCTCATATCGTGTATCAATCCCGGCCAACCCGTAACGACAAATGTGAATCTCATGTCGAAGTCGCATATAGCTAACATATTTTGAGTCGAATATCCATGACAACCAATGTGTTGAAGCAGTTTTGACGATGGAACTACAACTGGTATATGTGTTCCATCGATAGCCCCAATGCAATTATCAAAATGTGGAGCAAAACAGGGATTCTGTAATCTAGGATGGACAGTCTTAAATTCTGGATCCTTCGGTTTTATAATGTCCACTAACATCTTGTACACACAATCTAGCACATGCTCAAACTTGCGACTAACAGTCTCCATTGTCGCTGAAAATGATTTTCTACTTGTCTAATGGACTGCGGTGCACCAATGATCCATAGAAACATGGCAAGTGCCTCTATGGAGGTCATCTGTTTTGTTGACTTTAATCCGTATGATGACACTAGAATAGTATGTAATCTATTAAAAAGTTCTGGCCTCATCCTAAACATATTGAAGCAGAATTTTGGATTGCTTAACGTTCTCATGACCCAATCATAGCCAGATATATCAGGTTTTCTTCTCTTTGATTTGTTCATAAAAGTAGCATCGTAACACATACCAAGTATGCTTGCTATAGTCCCAAATTCTTGCATGACATTCAGATGATTCCGTGCAACCTCAAATGATTCATCCTCAGCATCACTCGATGGAGACTTTGTCTACAAAACGAAACACATGCGCATCATAAATCAAAATGTCCAAATATTCAGCAACAAGGCAACAAGTTCATTGCATAACATTATCTTAACAGAGTAACAAGTACATAAGTTGGCATTACATTAACCCAAAATAGTCAACTAGTGTAGCATTACTTTCACCCAAAAGACAGTCAACTAGTGAAGCATTACATTCACCTAAAAGACACAACTAGTGCAACATTACATTCACCCAAAAGTCAGTCACCTTACGCAGCAAAAGTTAATATATACAAGGCCCTAAGCCTGCTACTCCTGCCCTAGTTAGGTAGTTTTTATAACAATTTCATAGTTTTTTTCTACATCATGCTGGCTTTATAAACAAGTTCATAACTATTACTACAGCTTCATGAACTTGCGCCACATCTGTAACCAAGCCCTTCTTCCCTCTTTAGTTTCTATGGTGAAAAAGATATTACGATTTTCAGCTGTCGAGGGTCGATACCAGAGGCGATCAGCATTAACGACCCACGGTCTTAACAGCATGAATAAGGCGAAACAATCTCCGCCTCGCCCGACCCCTGTGCCATAGAGACACTCGGTGGCTCGGATCCACGGACGATCTCCGCCTTGCCCGATCTCCCCGGGATCGGATTTCTCACAACTCGACCGAAGCACTCGACCTCGCCGCGTCGGGATCGGGAGACCGCACAAGGCTCCACCTCGCCCGACCCTAGGGTCGGACGAACCGCCTACTACACCACGGATAGGCAGACCGGTGGCGGTTGGGCAATAAATACCTGTGACTCCCACGTCCACGGACAAGTGAGGATAACTACTCAAGCAAGTGGAGGAGTAAATGCGCACGACGCATACCGCCGAAGGACTGTCACTGTTCCGACGACACATGACAAGCCCATTCCCTAACTGGGATGGGACAATCGTGAGTAACAACCCGATGGGCACGAGGACGATGACGACACCTGCGCCGCTCCGCCGACCCCCGCCAAAAGTCATCCCTCCCATGCGGATGAGACACTCCAGATTGACGGACACTCCCGATCGAAGGGGCGCCGCCATACCGATGACACCATCCACAACAACAACCCCGAAGCCCAGGGAGTGCCGCTAAGCTTGACTTAGAATGTACGGCCACGACCACCACTCCACAGTCTCTCTCTCTCTCTCTCTCTCCCTCTCTCTCTCTCTCGACCATCACGCATCCCACGTCTCACCCCTTGCGGTATAAAAGGGGAGACCAAGGACCTCAAAGGGGGAGATAGAGACAGACGATCGAGAAGACGAGAATCAACACTCAACCACGCGCTTTCATCCACCCAAAGACTTGGGACGCTGTCCCTCTTTCGCCGGTTTGTTACCCCTTACTACAAACAATGCAAGTAACACGAGCAGCTCAAGACTGAACGTAGGGCGTAATTGCCTGAACCAGATATATCCTTGTGTCCTCTTACGAACCATCCGAACCCTAAAACGCGCATCCCACGATAATCACTAGCCGGTGGTAACGAACACCGAAATCAGCTTTCTCCACACTTCCTTCAGCAGCCCCACTCTCAACAGCCAACCGCATGGCCTTATTGATGGACTCTGTCCTAAGTTCCCCCTGCATCACCTTCTAGGCTGTGGCATAATTTGTTTGCATAGTTTCCAACAGTCCCTTCATAATCTTGACAATAGGGCTCTTTGATTTCTTCACAGGACTGGTTGCAGTGGTATAATAACTAATCCCCCACTTTATGGGATTTTTCTCATGAGGTGTCCCGACATCACTTATAGCTGCTTCATTCTCCTCCCTGTCATCATATCCGCCACATTCGTTACCCATGTTTTCTCCTAGGATACAAGAGGTTGATCCGTCAACTGCAACTTGATGAAACATCATTTCTAGTTGTTCCAAGCACTCAGGTGGGCCATTTTTTAGCATCTTTAATTCAAAATTGCCCTACCAAAAATAACATAAGAAGTTAATTAATGTGTACAAAAAAGGAAAAAACATGAAAGTGACACCGGTTGCAGGCAAATTAACTTCGTACCTTAGTATGTTGCTCCCACCACTCATCATCTACATCCACTATACCATTTGCCTAGCCAAGACCCGTGTGTGTTTTCAAAGAACACCAAAAGGAATAAAGCCTTCTAAGTGCTTGCAGTCTGTTTTTTATCTGTACTCGAGAGTGCCTCAACCCAGTTCAATTGTAGTACTTCTCAGCAATGTTCTTATACGCTCGGGGTGTGAAATGACCATTGTTCCTATTTCCAGCATTGAGTTCCTCGACACATATATGACATAAAACACTTGTATTTGCTGAATTCCAGTTAGCCTTGTCATATTGGCCCACCTTCTATTGTAAAGTATTCATGAAAAAACACATCAAATCTTGTAAATTTACCATTAACAAATATAAAAGTGGAGCATTATGCCAACAATTCCCAGAAACAAAAGGCACAATACCTGCCTTTGGTCTTCAAGCAATAGTGCAACATGTACAAGAAGAAAAATATGGCATGACATTTTAAAAAGTAGGGCAAACACAAAATTGCAGGTTTCCATATCAATAATCCATATCAATAAATTCTGATTTATAATGACTAGAGCATTATGCAAATGATTAAGTAAAACAAAAGAAGCAAATGATTGCTCACCGATGCATCATCTAGAAAACCTTCTTCTTCTTCTTGTTCCTCTTCTTCATGCCCAAGTGCATCGTTGTTAAGCCAATTGTCCACACTTGGTCCTGTGCCGACACTGCCAAGAGGAGAGCCTTCAGCCAAACTAGAAGGGCCAGCACGGAGTGCTCGGGAAACACGAGCATTAGTCGCACATCCTCTAGTACTAGTGTTAGGCGGATGAAGGGTTACAGAACCTCCTTGCGCAACAGCTGCAGACGTCCGTAGTACACGCCAGGGTGATGCAGCCGTGGCAGGAGGCTGGCCCCTTGACCCGGTCTGAGCAGCCGCGCTGGCCCGACCAACCTTGGTGGATTTGGACTCCGTCCCTCCGCGCCTCCCCGCGCCGACCGGCGCGGCCCTCTGGCTCGACGATTGTTGGGACGGATGAAGAACGATGGATGTCGGTGTAGGACTCCAAGTCGGGCAAGCTGGACTCCTGCGTCTTCGGGTCAAGGCCTTCCAATCCACGCTGGGGTGCATGGCTAATCGCGCGGAAAAAAGGAGCTTCATCAGCGAAGAAGTTCCAACCGACGATGTTGGCCTTAGGCGCATCGATTTCTCCATGAGTGTCAAAATCCATCGAGGATTCGGATGAAAGGGTCGGCGCAGGGAGGAGATGTAAAGAGGGCACGCAGGGAGGAGCGGCAGGGAGACGGCGCGGGGAGGAGCGGCATGGAGGATTGGTAGTGTGGGGTGGCGATGGGGCTGGTGTTCTGTCCGCAGGTGAACTTCTGGTCTAACTTTTGGTATGGACGGGTGTGAAAAGATAAGGAGCATAAATATCATTTGATGAGTAGTATCTCAAATATCTAGGTATCCATGGGTTACGGATTACCCCGTCTGCAACTCGAGTTTCTTCTGCAGGACCCCACAAACTCACTCGTTTTGGCTGCCCGTCGAAATTTTTTTTTTCCCGTCCACAATCAAGACGTGATTCAAACGGGCCCATATATGCAGCGGTAGAGACGGTGAACAGGAGATAGCCGGGCTGTAGTCAGGCGTACACACGAGACTACGCAGGTGTAGAGTGCCCGAGCCCGACAAACATCACGTTAGCTACTCCAGTCCAGTCCAGCTACGCAGGTACAGTAAACACAGTAGCAGCGATCCACATCCTAGGTCACGACCTAGTATACCTTATCTTTTATCCATGGGATGGGAGCGTCGCGCGTGCCGTTCTCTCGACTCGACCTCGACGTGACCACTGCAGCATCGTCAGCGAGCCGATCGAGTCCGTGCCGGGGACCGGCCAAGCTATATTATAGGCTCCTCTGCTCCGCCCCTCCCTATATCCCTATATTATAGGCGCGACCAGTCCACTCGTATAGGAGTATCACTGTTTCGCTGCAAAAGGAAGCACGCTCCGACTTTTTCTCTTTCCATGGCAAAATCGGGTCACAGGTGGGGTGGGGTACCAAAACCAGCGCCATAACTAAGTAACGGAAGCGACGGTCTGTTTATAAAAATTATAAAACTGATTGTATAAATAGATTATAATTTATAAATAATTATAATTGTTAAATATTTAAAAATTATATAAAATTGTTTATAGATGAATAATATGATTTTTATCACACTTATGAGTTCTACGTGTTTGAATAGATAAAATCACTTATAAATTATAAATAATTTATAAAATCAGTTTCATAATCCCTATTAAATAGGTCCTGACTTTCAGCCTTTCAAAGAAGTCTACTACACACTATTATTATATTTTTTGATAAAAAAAGTCGAATTAAGGGAGTAGTTTACATGAAAATAGTACAGAAATAAACATCATGAAGGGGTCTGGCACAATCTACTAGCTTAGGCCTTCTTTGGAACGTACTAATATTTTTATAAGAATTATTCAAATAAATTAAAGGAACAAGGTTAATATAGTATTTCTTTCGTTTCAATTTATTGGTTCATCTAGGATTCTATAGTTGTCCTATTTTATTTGATCATCTCGCTTCTTGATACATCTTTTCTCTTCCTAATATATTCATATTTTTATCTTTTTTTTCTCATTTTTTACGTAGCTAACTTATTCTTTTTTTTAAATCTTCGTGTCTGAAACTAAATGAACAAGTAAATTAGAACAGAAGATGTAGTAGTATAGTAATTAGGTTAGGAAACACGAGTTTTGTACGACTGTGTGTACTGTGTAAACATTAACCTGCCAGAGAGAGCATAAAGCTTGAAGCAGTGGTAGAGAAGGCATTGGTAATAAAATTCAGCAGTTTCTTCTTAACGATCGTATACGCGTACATGTATGATGATTTACTGTGTGAGGTCGCCTTTGGCTTTTACGCGGATCGGAGCACGAATTTGTAGAACAAAAAATTCGAAAGAAATGTCACGCCCCAGGCCGAAAATACGGATCTAGATCCGCTTGTACTTAGTGCGGGTCTCACCTCACAGCAATAATTGTTACGCTTTCGTTCTCACTTCGCGTAAAAGGGTTAACCCGGTTATTACTGCACTTCAAACTTGGGTATTTAAATTGGTCATGCTAGTAGCCACGCTACACTAGCCAGCCCACAGGTTGATTCTTTTGGATCGGGATGTCACAATCTCCCCCTCTAGAATTCGACGTCCTCGTCGAGCAGCGGACCAGTTTAATTACCCCGAGGGGACATGAACAAAATTGTCTCTCTTAGCCACGTCCGTACGTTCACTATGGGCATACGTGTCATACCGTGACCATACGGACCCCACGCGTCATGCACACCGTATTCGCGCCTCTGACTTGTACGCGCCCGTGAAAGTCTCGAGAGTCGGCTGTGATATCATTTGTCACGTCCCAATTCAAAAATACGGATCCAGACCCGCTCGCACTTAATGCGGGTCTCACCTTACAGCAATAACTCTTACGCTTCCGTCCTCGCTTCGCATAAAAGGGTTAACCCAGTTATTTCTACATTTCAGACTTGAGTATTTAAGTTGGTCATGCTCCACCTAAACTCACAATGTGGACTATTTCCGTGCTGCTAGTAGCCACGCTACACTAGCCAGCACACAGGCCGATTCTTTTAGGCCGGGATGTCACAATCTCCCCCTCTAGAACTCGACGTCCTCGTCGAGCAGTGGACCAACTTAATTACCCCGAAGGGACGTGAATAGGATCGTCTCTCTTAGCCACGTCCGTACGTCCAGTGTCGGCATACGTGTCATACCGTGACCACATCGGACCCACGTGTCATGCACACCATATCCATGCCCGTGAAACTCTCGAGAATCGGCTCTGATACCATGTGTCACGCCCCAGCCCAAACACAGATCCAGACCCACTCACACTTAGTGCGGGTTCCACCTCACAGCAATAACTCTTACGCCTTCTTCCTCGCTTCGCATAAAAGAGTTAAACTTGTTATTACTGTATTCCAGACTTAGGTATTTAAGTTGGTCATGCTCCACCTAAACTCACAATGGTGGACTTTTTCCGGCTGCTAGTAGCCACGCTACACTAGCCAGCCGCCGGGCCGATTCTTTTGGGTCGGATGTCACAAGAAACTAGTAGTACTAGTCCTACTATTAAGCTATTTAGATTGTGGGCATTATCTAATTAACCTGGAACAAAAAGTTGGAAGAGAAACAGGAGGCGGGTAGGTCCTCCCCTCCTGATTACTAATGGTATATACTCCTTCAATTGTTTATTGCTGTCGTTTAAGACAAGCAAATGAACTAGCAATGACTTAGCAATCACTGTCCAAACGAATATAAAAAAAGTGAGTACATTAATAATGAGATCTTTTTTGGTATTTACAAAGTATCTAGAGATACAGAGATATTTTTAAGATTGTTGATTTGTCTGGAGGTACAGAGATATTTTTAATCTAGACCGTTGATTTGAATTGGGTAAAGGAATGACATGAAAATTATCATAATTAATGACAGGTGGTAAGTAAAGACCTAATTTCATTTTTCTTACATCATACGCCAATCCAACGCGTTCATCTTTGGTCTCTCTACGTCTACTTTCCAGTTGATGATAAACGGAAATAGCACTAAAGTGGCAATATGGAACAAGATTCAGTGCAAAAGTCAAGACACATGTCATGGATCTCCATCAGAGTCGCAGAGGAGATTGAAGTACTCTACCTATTGCATAAACAAATTCAATTGCCTAGTTTTCTACTTGTTTACCCAATTTATATTCATTTTCATGCGTTAATTTATCCTAAATTGGGTTCTGCAATTTAGAGGAAGGAGATGTAAAATCAAAACTATTCAATTAGGGTGCGAGGAAGCCTTAAGAATGGTAGAAAACCGTTTGCGTGGATGGTTCGGATCTAGGATGTTGTGTGTTGAGTATTTCCTCAATATGTGTTCATTTACTCATTGGACATATTAAGTGCTCGTGTCATGATAAGAAAATGATAAGAGGATGAACAATAATCAAGTTTGATTTTGGTAAAATAACACGTGAGAACAAGAACAATAAAGTAATTTTTTGGAAAACTATCAAATAGAAACGGATCGGATCAACCTGCCCACCATTGTGAATGACCAAATAAAGCTTGGATAGAAATGCAAATAAGAGAGGAACAGTGAGGCGCAGAACGATAAGAAACAAACAATCTTGAGCAAAAAGTTGTCGTTGGTTTTCATGCGTTAATAAATGGACACCATATGGTTTGGTTCTTGGGTGTCGTGGCTTGTGAAAACAACATTAATTGGGCATGGCCGCAGAGGCTGAGGTGAAGTAGTATAGTTTTTCCTCAGAGGGCCCGTATATGGTGCTTTCCAGTTGACAATGGTGAATCAGGTAAATGAATAAAAAAGGGCAAATAAAAGGAGATAATCACGTAACCAGGGAAATATATATATGCGACTTAAGTTTTCCTTAATGCGGGTGACCTTCTATATTTATTGCACCATAAAATTACTGTCTTACCTTTGTTACCTGAATACCATTGTTAGTGTATTGGTATATTTTTTTCTAAGAGATTTGCTCCTTATCAGGTGACTAAAATTTTGCATATCTCTTAGTCATATTTTTAGAACAATTAAGATCAATATTTAGAACATTTTGTTTATACTATTGAAACAATATGTAATTGAAGCTAGAATATTTAGTACTTTAGGTAGAATAATTTTAGATTTGTTTATTAAAAATATTCCTTTGATCTAGCCAAAGCAATAAATATTTTGGCTTTAGTTATAAAATGTTCTAGCTTCATAAAAATAATATTTCATGTATTAATAAAGATGTTTCAAAAATATAACAGAGACATATATAAAATCTCAATCACCTGAGTAGGAGACACACGCTTTCTTTAATGCATCCGATGATGAACCATAACATCCGTGGCAATAAACGACTCACTATACTCGCAAGCACCGGAAAATACAAGGAGTCGCAACAAATACAATCAAGAAAAAACTAAGCAGAGATAAAATCATAGGGAAAAAAAAGAAAAAGTATGTTTGCTTGAATCAAATTTAACTAAAAACTTCATCTACGAAAATGTCCCTCTCATTTTGATATATTTCGACGATTCTGGTTCTGGTGGGCGGTGGTAGAGCAGCCCGGCACATGTTGCACACTGCCCCAGCGAGTGAGTGTGACAGGCAGCTCGCGGAGAGTAACAGCGCCCACGCCACGCCCCCCACTCACTAGATCCGTTTGGCCGTCCTTGGACTCTCGCTCTCTCTCTTTTCTCTGGACGCGCGCGGCCCCGACAGTCTTTCAAGCCCCATCCTCTCTCTCTCTATCTCTGATCAGCCGCAACGCAATAACGTCTGCACGCCGCGCCCTGGCCCTGTGGGCGTTGGCTTGGCACAGCGCCGTCCGTCCTTCTGTCCGTGGCCTGCCCTGCCCTGCTGCACAAAGCGCCACACCATTCCGGAAACGAAGAAGGCCTCGCGCCGTCTCTCTCACCTCCATCATTACCGCCCGAAACGGCAACCCCCCACCGTCTCCTCCTCCTCCTCCTCCATGTGCTCCCGCTCTGCGCTAGCTGCGCCACCACCATCATTAATCCGCTGGCTGCTGAGCCTGCTGAGAGCTCGCTCGCACTAGCAGCCAGCCACAACGCCCTAGCTAGCTACTCTAGCTCATCATTCTCTCCACTCACTCGTCATCACTCACTTGCCTTCCCTGCTGCTGATGCTGCTGATGCTCTGCGCTAGCTAGCTGCTAGCTACTCTTTGGAACCTAGTAGTTGGCGGCGGCCGGAGGGCGGCTGATCATCTCACCTCTTCGTCGTCTATCGCCCGTCGTCCAGCAGCGCAAGTGCAAGAAGAAGCTACTAGATCGAGGTGGTGGTGGCAATGGCCGCGGCGGCGGCGGCGGCGACGCCGAGGCCCAAGTCGCCGCCGGCCTCGCCCGATCCCTGCGGCCGCCACCGCCTGCAGTTCGCCGTCGACGCGCTCCACCGGGAGATCCGCTTTCTCGAGGTAGACTTATTACTGCTACAAACTGCTGTCGTCTATCAATAATGAAACCATGTACTACATATGCTGCCCGCGCTCCACCAGTTCTTGCATACTAGCAACATCCTAACACCTTTGGGGAGGAGAGGAGAACACATGCATTCTGAAAAATCCTGATTCGATGCAGCACCCTCCCTCTCTCATATTTTCGTCACTACAGTTTCCCCCTCCCGCTCCCGGTTGGCCTGTGTTCCACCTTCTCCGCTGCAGCAGTAGCTTCGAAAAATTTGGAACAAATACACAGAAAAAAAAAATGTTTGTTGGTCAACGAAACTATTGTTCTTCATTACACACAGAGAGCAAATAAACGAGTGCTTTTTTTTTTTCTTCGCAGAGATGAACCGAGGGCAAGAAAATTGAGACCTAGCTGTGACAAGACCGTTATATTAACCGGCCGGCGGGGAACAATAGATAGTTAGTTTATTCCAGCTAATCTCTCTTGTGTTTCCTCGCGGCATCACGTGCGGACCGTACAATCGATTCGCGCGCGCGTCAAGGCCCTAACCCTGCCCTTTTTATTCCTTTTGCCTCTCCCATCTCAAATTCACTCCATCCTGGAGTACACTCGTAGTTTGCAGGCTTCTGAAGTCTCTGTCACAAAACAAAGCTCCCAACCATACTAGTACTAGTTAGTAATAGTTTCCCTAGGGTTTACGGGGTTTAATAGTAGGATCTAGCTAGTCCCATCTCAAATAGTACCAATCTTTTCATGTCATACGGCAAGATGTGCATGATTATTTTTTGTTAAGCCTAGTTTGACCAGTAGTCGTCGCTTGACTTTTTCACTGCCCGTAAAACTCGAGTGGGCGGCTTTTCCTAGAGTTACCATTCTGGAGATTCTCACTACTAGTATTTTTTTTCTTTTTTATAAATGATTCTGGTTTCCAGCGTTTATACGCGGTCGTCATTGTGTGCTGCGCGGCCTTCTAGCTGTTTCAAAATCAATCTTATTACACAGCTCGTTGATCGATGAAAATCGATCTAGACATTTCGAACTACTCATACTACTGTCCGTCCTGTTCATTGGGGGCAATAAAATATTCCTGCAAATTATAGTATTAACTGATGGATGAGACTGCAAGAATACAGACTGGCCTTGCATGCAGGGCATGGCCATGCATGTATACGTGCCATCATTTGGAATTTTTTTTTTCCAAACTCAGAGTTACCACAACCAGATGCATATATCTGTTTTGATCTTGGTGGAGCAACAAGGTCGTCATGTTTATATGTTTGTTGTTTAACCTTCTTGACGCATTGTTTCATGCTTTTATATGTCGAATTAAAATGCTAATATCAGTGTGATCGAGGTATATGAGTAACTACCATGTCGCCAGCATATTTTGGAAAAGTCCCCTCTCTGATCTTCTCTTCAGTGCTCTCTCAACGTTGAATGTGCTGTGTGCTAAAAATATCCCAGATAGCAACTGAAAAGTTGGCAGCTGAGCACATGGCTTTCTTTTTCTGCATAGTAGTAGTAGTACTGCAATACAGCTATCAATAAAATATTAGTTTCCCTCGAGCTACTTTTAATTGAAGAGCTTATTCATTTGCAGGGTGAAATAAGTTCCATTGAAGGGGTCCACGCTGCCTCCAGATGCTGCAAACAGTAAGCATATCGTTCATTTTTTTGTTAGAAAAAAATATTCTAGTTTGAACAATGGCTGTTAGGAAGGCTAGATACCAAATAATGCGGTCAAAGGATACATCCAGATCGTCCTGTTATTCGTGTTGCTAGGATGTAATTGAAAATGTGTTGTTATTTTTTTTTTTGCGAATATACACTTTATAAGAAGAATATTTTAATTTAATGTGACCATTTGTTAAAACTTGAAAGAAACAATATTCATTGAAGTAACTTAAAATTTCATATCTCAACAAACTTTTGCAGATATAGAGGTTTTTGAAAATATGAGAATGATTATTATATGTTGACGGAGTCTTTATTGAACTTTTGCAGAGTTGATGAGTTTGTGGGACGAAATCCGGATCCATTCATAATGATGTACGGAATTTCAGGTTGAGAATATGTCTATAGCTTTCATATAAATGGTACACTCTCTTATAGCTCTGTTTAAACGCAGTGGGCCGGAGGAACGAAGTAATGATCATTCCCTACATTCGAAGAAGTTTCGGTGCGTTATTCCCTTATCTTTTTGTGTTGTTCTGGATTTTTATGTATGTATTGGTTCAATTATTCGTTATTCCTGCAAATACTCTAGTCAGCACATAAGGCCTTTTAAACTTACCTCAGCTCAGCATGTCCACATCTATAATGATTTGCATGGATGTTTATCTATTAGCATAAATATTTTTTTTATTAACTAGAGTATGTAGTGTTAAAATGGACTAGATTCTTACTTTAACCTAATCGTCACATTTGACAGAACAATCAGCTCGGTAGTAAAGTACTGAACTTGTCACCAGGACCTATATAATTGAGTTACAGTACATGACACCGGTTCCGGCGGATTCCAGAACCATCAACTCGATCATTAGTGCCAATTGGCGAAATAAATCATGAACTTGTCGATAGCGCAGTCAATCATCAGATCATCACTGATATTGTGAGGCCCTGGGGTGTGTAGTGGTAAATGGTAATCACTGACGAGCTGACGGAGTAAGGTTTTTCTGCAGAGCGAAGAGCTGCTTGAGCTACCTCTCGTGGATGATCTGCTGCTGCTGTGGAGGCTGCTCGTCGTTCCAGCTCATGAGGCCACCGGCGGCGGCGAGATGCTCCTGCGCCGGGCAGCTGAGGAGGCGGCGGTGCTGCCCCTCGAGCTACGGCTGCTGCTGTCGGTGCCGCGTGGCGTACGAGAGCTGCTGCGGCGGCTGCTGCCCACGCTGCTCGTGCCCCAGCTGCTCCTGCGCCGGCCCCAGCTGCAGCCACGCGTGCTGCGTCCCTCGCTGCTGTCTATGCTTGTGATGATGACGAGATTAGTATTATTTTTGTTTTTTTCTTTTTCCTTCCTTTTCTGGTTGTATGCGTGCTATGGGCCTGTTCGAATCAGCCAAAACTGCTGGCTGATTCACTGCTTGTTGCCATTAACGAATTGTATAGTCAAAGCCAAACAGTACAGCCAATACAGCCGTAACTGACTTATTGGATCAGAGCCTATATATTATGTGCTATATATGAATGGTACGAGATCATGTTTCTGAGGAAATTAATGGGCGTGGTCGCTAGTTTTTGTGTGTGTACGAGATCAGGTTTCTGAGGAAATTAATGGGCGCGGTCGCTAGTTTTTGTGTGTGTAGGTGTGTCTGTGGTATTATAGGATTTATTTGTTTGGTTTGGTTATGGTTGGCAAAAGAGTATATTTTCTCTGTTATTTTGTACTTGTTATCGTTGACTTGATCGAAAACTTTGATCGTTCATCTTATTTAAAAATATTATGGTTGGTAAAAGAGTATATTTTCTCTGTTCTTTTTTACTTGTCGTCGTTGATTTTGACTGAAAACTTTGATCGTTTGTTTTATTTAAAAAATTATTTTAAATGTATAAAATTAAAAATTAAGATCTAAAAATTTTAGTAATAAATTAAATCCTAATAAAATATTTAATATTTTTTATTTTTTTTGAATAAGATGAATGGTTAAAGTTATTGATTAAAGTGAATGACGATAAAGAAAAAGAACGGAGGAAGTAACTTGCTAATTGCTGAGCGTCTGTGTGGTCTCGCGGGTGAAGGTGAGTAGCGTGATAAATTGAGGACAGACATATATTCCCTGGTCCAAACAACCCATAACCAGCTCAATGAGTTTTCAGATTTACCCAATTTAGATATAGGCCCATCTGATAATTGCGATCATTCGGTAGGCCCATCTATATTTATTAGGTGTGCTATAGATGCTGCCCGGTGATGTTTCCGATGGAAAATTGATAAGTTGTCTATAAAACACCTGAGTATTTTAGAATCTCTCAATGTTTTAATTTTTTAACTATTGAATTTTTAGATCTATGCCCAAGGTTAAATCAAACTTTATATGCTAACAGAAAATTGAAGTGTTCTAACACCTGGATTTTTAATTACATTATCATCATTCCGAAAGTTACATGAAAAAAGTGATCATAATTTTTATGTAATATGATTGTAACTCCAGTATATATTAACTTTAACTATGGGTAGGAATATTTAGGTATTGGAGGTCTTGATAACAATTTTTTTTTATGCATGAGGGATCAATGAAGGTGTCAGGATTTGTTTTCCCTTAAAAACAGTCCAATGCGGTTTAGATTTCTTCCAAATTAATTGTTGTGGTCGCTAGGTTTTGGTTCAGATACTATCTCTATCCACGAATAAGTGTCTTATTAAAAAACAATTCACACATTACAATGCAAATACTAAAAAAGAAGTCAAAAATATTTCTAATGATAAAATAAATTGTAAATAATAATATTTGTACTTCTAAATAGTTTTAAATAAGACAAATGATCAAAAGTTATTGAAAAATCAAAGAAAAATACTTATATTTGAGGACAAAGTAAGGGTGCATTTGGTACGGTTCCAGATTCTCCGAGAATCAAAAACATTTCAGTTTCTCCTCGGAAACGTTTCTTAGCAGAAACAGAATCACTTGTAAAACTGTTTGACAGTATAGATGGATTCAGTTTCTAAAAGCAAGAAGAAAATATGGAATTGACCATTTTAACCTTGATATTTATCAATGTTTTTATGACAAAAAGTATTTATTCAATTCAGCCAAAAGAATAAATTAGTTCATCAATGTAAGAAAAATGGAAGAGGTAACTAGACAATACCAGGCCACCATGAATCAGCCGAACAAAGCCTGCATGAAGTTTTCGTTTCTGCTACTAGGCCCAGCCCATTAGCGGGTCGTTTTTCTCCGTCACATCAGGAATGGCTCCCGATGGAAGATGCAGAGCAGAAGAAAAAACCAAAAAGAGACCAGGGAACGGGTGGCGCGCTCCGGTGATGAATCGCGGTAACAGAAGTTGGGGAAATGATCTACTTGCCGAGAGAAATCCATCTGTTAGGTTGATTTGAAGAAGCGCAGCAGCATCCTAAACATTTTTGTCAGACGACCAGATATTACCGTGTGTGCAGCTCGAGATGGCTTTCTACGTCTTGCAGTTGCGTTCAGAAGGGAGAAGATAAGGTTGGATGGCATTTTGGTAGTAAATACGACGAAGTTGAGGGGGTATGGTAGCGCCTAAAGTGATTCGTGGGAGAAACACCTAATTAGGCGATTCTGCGCCCATGAACAAAATGTCGAATCGCTTCTCGCGATTCTAGGTCGAATCGTTTCGAATTTTCACCGTTTGGGAGCGATTCATGTGATTCTTGGTAGAATCAGAAATGATTCAGGTAGCCAAACATGTCCTAAGTATTTTGTCTTCTTTAATGTTGGGTGACGACTTGTTGAGGGATGAGGATGAGTTTGGTTGGACTCCCTACCACTCTAACCCTTTTTGACATGGGTGGCGTCGGACTTCTAGTCTAATTTTGATCTTCAACCCAAACACAAATGGAAGTATGCGTGCCGGGAGAGCTGGAGCAGATGCCATCCAAACCAAACTAGCCCTGACCCTGAGTCTCTTTGATCTTGCAGATGAGCTTCTTTTTTTTATTGAAAATCGCTGCTGCTGGAAGCTTCTCTATTGCTTTGGATGCAAGTACATAGGAACTTTAACAATAGGATCCTCAATAAGATAGAGTTTAAGTTTAGGTCCATTTAAAAAATCATGCTAAGACTACTAAGAGGACATAGATGGAAATTATATTACATTTAGGTCCTCATCGAAGAAGCTGAACTTGACTCTACCGCAATTTCACTCCGAACGTCGCCGCCCAGATCTTGAGTGGGAACTATGTTAAAAGTGTCTTCATCCACAAGTGGGACCAGGCTCTAGGCAGCATGAACAAACCATCAGACTGCTGCGACATGGAAGGTAATGAGCCGATCACAATGGAAGCTGATTGACAGGCCATCACCTCGAAGCTTGCATCGGTGGATGAGGTTGAAAACAGACGTATCATGGCCCGTCAGAACAAAGAATCGATATCAATATAAATTTTAGCCCATTAACTAGTCAATTAATTTAAATCATTAGATGTTTCTCTTGGAGCCCCATCTAAAAATTGTACCATTTTATGCAACTTAGAATTTATCAGGGCAAAAAATATCATGAGTGGTAAGGAAATTCACATTTTTACCTCTACAAATATAATTAAAACATTTTGAAGCGATTAGAATAATGGAAAATTGCTATGCACCTAGAAGGTCGGCCTTTGGTCAGCATGTAGTGGGCTTTTCTTTTCTTTTTTCTGTCTATTTTTAAAATAATTATAAACTATTTTATAAGGTTGGACTTGATTTTAATTAGGGTACTCCAAGCCTACTTAGAGACTACCATTCGAGGTTCGAAACCCTGTACATAATTCAACATCTTGCACATTTTAGTACATGATACCTATGTAAAATTGAATTTGTATTCCAGATTTTAAATTAGTTTCCTCGGATGATAACTTTATCTTTGAATCTGTTTGAACCATCACATTCTTTACAATTATTTTGCTTCGATTCATCGGAAGAATCAAGTCGACAACAACAACAACTATCAACTATCCTCCATTACTGAAAGGTAGGAGATCCCTTTCGGTCGTTGCGCAGAGCGATATAAACCAAAGGCTGAGCCCCACACTGCAAATCGACATCGGACTTGGTTTTTCAGGATTTTTTTTTTCCTGAGCTTTTCTGTCGGTAGTTAGTCCTCAGTTTATCTGATGTTTTGTAGTAGTGATCCTTTTTGAAGTTAGGATTTAGATCTCTCTAATTTGGGACTTACTAGTTGTTACCAACTCTCATATTTCTGAGTATATGCCTTTTTTATCAAAATATGTTATCCATAATAATTCCGAGAAACCATGGTGAAAGGTTATAGTATGATTCCGTAGTGCGTCCGATCGGTAAGAGTATAGTTGATGCGGACACTTGGCGTTGCACCTCGCTCGAGACCAAACGGGGGCCTCCCATCCCCGTCACGGCCATTCCGCACGACGTGACGGCGCCTAACGCATTGAATTACCACGAGTGCGTTGGGGTTTTCTTGCCGACGCGCGGTGGCCGGGCACGGTCGCTTTCCGGGGAGCATCCGGAGCGATGCGCGTGGGGTTCAGAGCGGGCCCCACCGCATCCCATCCATGACCATGATCCACTCGACCGTTGCTTTGTCCAGACGCCGTGCCATGGGGATGTGGGGTCCCTCTGCTCTGCGGTATGCTCACCGCCCGTCCTACAATTATTAGTAGTGCTTTTGCCTGTTATAGATGCTCTTTGCCTCCCAACTTGCAGGATTTGATAGGATACTTTTGCCCGAGCACTGCACTGCACCACACGGCCATCGGGATGCATCGTGCCTAGTAGTAATAAAAATCTACTACTAATTGCTAGTGGAAGTTAGTTAAGAGTTCCAGTGTGACGTTTGAATGTAAATATCAAAGCACACACTATTTGAGATAAAAAAGAAAACTACTCTGGGAAAATATAGTTTCCTTTTTGATAATTCAGTTGTGTCATTTTCATTATCTAAAATTTCAATGTTTTTGTTTTGTGAAGGCTAAAATTTCAATGTTGATGATCCAGAACTCCTAATAAGTGTTAAAAGCTGCTATATGTGTGTGGAGAGTCGATGCTTTGGTTAATTAACCGCTTGTCGACGGGGGCGGATCTAGGGGGTATGTCACGACATACCCTAGACCCATCTAAATATTAGCATATATACTCTAAATACTTGCTATAAAAAAACATTGGCTGCCTTAATATTCACAAACTTGGTCATAACTTTAATTGACTAGTTTGACAACTAATGTAGGTTCTAAGAGGTTAATACAAGCTCAATTCTTAATACCAACTATATTTTTAAACCTTTTTTTAATCTTTTAATTAATTTTTGTGTGGCATACCCTGTAACGAAATTTTAGATCCGCCACTGTCTATCTATAAAGGTGGTGGTGACGATAATTCCCCTTGCAATGTGATATGGAGACGTAAATATGTTATTACAACGAGAAGCAATTGATCTTGTAAACTGAACAAAGTACTGGTAGACATATAAAACTATACAAATCTTGATAACTACAAGACGTAGATGTACTTGACCTTAAAAAATCTAATACTAGTACTAATGAGTTGTCCACACACAAATCTAAATGGAAATCTTCTCATTCCCTTTCTTCCAATTCACCTCCATATCCGGTGATGACACCGCTGCCCATCTGGCTGCCAAGTGCCAATGCAGCGTCCATATCCTCTGCACGGCTTCACTCTTTTGCAGAGGTGGCCTTACCTGAGATCTCAGTCATTCAAATCAGTACTTTCGCCAACCCAAATAATTAAATGGTCCACAATTCACATGCATTAAATATATCAACTATAAAGGATAAAAGCAAGTAAATCTGGACACACTTTTGGCGACAACAAAACACTCTTTGGCGCCAGAACAGAACACCGCTAGTAGCCTCTTTTTGTTCTCCCCATCTTACTTTCTATTTCTTTCTCTAATCCATGTGGTACATTGCTTTCTCCTGTGGTCCATTGCTTTAATCTCTTGCGGTCCATCACATGAAGAGTTTACCTGAAGAAAGTGAAGAAAACATTATGGATGAGTCTTATAAGTAAGTCAAAAAAAAATTTCACTTATATTATTCAACTAATTTGGACTTGCAAATTGATGAAAAATCTACTCTGTAAATCAAGATTAAACCCGAGATTCATGAACTTTTTGTTTTTTTTTTGTACTCACAGGATGGAGAAACTACCAAGTTGGATGCCAACTATAGGTATGAAATTTAATATAGTGGATGATGCATGGAACTTCTGGATTAGTTATGGTGGTATGACAGGTTTTGATGTAAGGCAGCAGTACAATAACAAGAGCAAAGTAGATGGCGTATATACTTCAAGCAGATTTGTATGTGTAAAAGCTGGTTTCAGGGGGAAAGATAAAAGGGACCACCTAACAAAGAAGCCACGGGCTGAAACCAGAACTGGCTGCAAAGTTAAAATAGGCATTACAATTAATCGAGTAGATGGGAATTATGAGTTATATGATTTGGTACTTTAGCATAATCATGTCCTTCAGATACCTGAAACTTCACATCTAATGGCATCTCAACGAAAAATTTCCAATGTGCAAGGCACTTAAATTGAATTGGCAGATGCTTCTGGTATTAAACCCAAGAATGCTCATGAATTAGCAAGCATGCAAGCTGGTTGTTATAGTAACCTTAGTTACACACGTGTAGATCACAATAATTATTTGAGGACAAGGCGACATAAAAATCTTGGTCATGGTGATGCAGGTGGTATCTTGAAATATTTTCAAGAGAGATGTGCTGATAATCCTTCATTCTACTCTGCCATATAACCAGACTGTGAGGATAAAATAACCAACATGTTTTGGACAGATACCAAAATGCTTATAGATTATGCTCAATTTGGTGATGTCATTTCATTTGATACAACATTTGAAACCAATAGAGAAATTAGACCACTTGCTGTGTTTGTTGGATTTAACCATTTTAAAGAATAGTGGTATTTGGGGCTGCTTTGATGTATGATGAGTCATCAAATCTTTCCAATGGCTTTTCAAAACATTTTTGAAAGCACATGGGCAAAAGCATCCAAAAACCATCTATACAGATCAAGGTATGGCCATGAAAAATGCAATATCTATTGTATTTCCTAACACTTGGCATGGGTTGTGTACTTTTTTCATATTATAGAAAATGCTGTCAAACACCTAGTTCGCCTAGACTGTGATGGAAAGAGTGCTCTAGCTGTGTTAAATGCTTGCATGTATGGGTATGAGGATGAGATAACATTTGAAGCATCTTTCAGTGCCTTGATGAGTAAGGTCCAAAAGAACACTTGGTTATATGGTCTCTATCAACAAAAGGAAAAGTGGGTTGAATGCTACATGAAGAATGTGTATACACTAGGAATGCGTAGTACACAGTTAAGTAAAAGCTTTAACAAGGACAAAAAGACCTTTCTAAAATGTGATTTGGACATTGCTCGATTTTTCACACTTTGAAAGAGCTGTTGCAAGCAAGGATGCTAAAGAGCTAGATTCAGAATATAACTCAAGGAAGAAACTACCAAAAAGGAATTGGACAACACCATTGTTGGTACAAGCAAGTAACTTGTACACAATATGTATTTTTGAAGTGTTTCAGACTGAATATGAAAGAGTCATGGCAGCATATGTTAGACCAACCGAAGAAACTAATGAGTACATTATAGGGATCACGACTCTTGATGGCACAATGGAAAAAGAGTACAAGGTTGCAGGTGATCCGTCCAACCAGCTGGTTTCCTGCGCCTGTAGACAATTTGAAGGAATTGGAATATTGTGTAGTCATGGTCTAAAAGTTCTTGATATGATGAATATTAAGCTCTTGCCTCAACATTATATTTTGAAGAGATGGACTCAAAAAGCTAGAAGTGGGGCTGTACAAGACACTACGGCCAAGTCAATTTTAGCAGATCCAAGAAAAGATGCATCACAACAGTACCAATATCTCTCTCGAAAGTTCCTTGCTGTTGCTTCTCGAGCAGTTGACTATGGAGATGCAATATGTTTATATGTTGATGGTGTACTTGACACTTTGCAAAGAGAGGTTGACAACAAGATTAAGGACTTTAGAAATGGGACTACAAGTCAGCCTGAAGGTGAAGAATAGGCACTTAAACTATCTGAAGAATTCACTCGTGTCAAAGGAATAAAGAAGAGGGAAGTTCGTAAGCATACTTCGAAGCGGACAAGAACCTGGGTTGAGAAGTTTCATAAGAAAAAAAAGACAAGGGCAAGCGCTGCACACAATATATTCGTGAACAATGATCATGTCATGGCAGAATTTGGATATTTTACTAGCTTCACTCGCTATTTATGGGAAAACCCAGTACTTGGCATTATTGAAGCAAGATTCAATTTTCTTAACATCTATATATTGATTCATGTTGCAGGATGGAGCAGGACTCACGGGACCTAGTGGAGTAGCACCTAACGGAACAGGATCAAGTCAATTTGCTGGAGCAATACCAAAGTGGTGCAGGATCAAATCAGTTTGGTGAAGCAGGGACAAGTTACTTTCTTGAAAATTAGTGACATATTTAGGAAGCTAGCCATATTATTGCTCTTTTGTTATTAAGCATTATAATGTAATTTCAATCTCCGTTATATTGTTCAAGCTAAGACTGAAAAATCAATCCTAACTATTATGAACTATCTATTATGAATTATGGGGCAACATACATCAACATAAAAATAATCAGGGTGTAAGAGCATTACTGACATCCTGATCACGTCGAACGATTCCGGCTAGTGACGCCAAGTTCCATCGAGCTGGTCTGCCCTTCGACATGGCCGTGCGCACCTCCGTCGCGGACGCCCGCAGAGGCGACGAATCACGACGAGCGCCTATTGCGGTGAATCCCGACGAGCACCCGCCTTGGCAGCGGCGGCGGTCACGACGGACGCAGGTGGCGGTGGCCCCGACGGACGCCTGCGGCAACAATGAACTGCGCGCGACAAGCTACTCCAGTTGCGGCGGACTGCGCGCGACGAGCTCCGCGACGGCGGACTGCGCGCGACAAGCTACTGCAGGTACGGTGGACTGCACACGACGAGCTCCATGACGGCGGACTGCGCGCGACGAGCTACTCCGGCTGCAGCGGACTGCGCGCGACGAGCTACTGCGGCTGCGGCAGACTCCGCGCGACGAACTCTTGCGGCTGCGGCAGACCCTGAGACGAGCGGCCCCGACGGAGCCCCTGCGCTGCTGCATATCCGACGAGCTCCTCCGGTGAGAAAGAAGATAGAGAGAGCAAAGATGTAGAGGCAGCATCGGTGGATGGGAAAAGTGCACAGGCTTCAATTTTCTTTCCTCGTTATAGAGGTTGGAACCAATTCAATGGAAAGAGAGGAAGCTCACAGCAACCGTTGATCCGAAGATAAATGGCTATAGACAGTTAATGTCCTCTCTGCATGGACTGAAGACCAGCAGAGGATACGGATCCGCCAATGCAACCCCACCCCACCCAGCCCACCATTATCGTTAGGGAACGTTAACCTCCCTCTTAAACCACGCCAAAAACCAACTCGGTACCACACCCGCCATTCCCACGCCTCGCCTCCCCGTCGCTTCTCCTTCCTCACCTCGAACCGCACGCCCGCTCCTCCTCCTCCTCCGGCCATGGAGGAGGCCTTCGCGCGCGCGGTGGAGGACGGCCTCAAGCTCACCAAGCGCCTCGTGCTTCCCGGCGGCGCGGCGCCCCCGCCGCGCCCGCACGCCGCCATGGACAGGGGCGACCCCCTCCTCGCGCCGGGCGACCGCCACCCCTTGCTGCCGACTGCGCCCATGGCGTACGCCGTCGTCGTCGACCCGGGTGCCGTCGACAGCCCCGACGTGCCCAGCTACCAGCCCCACGTCTACGGCCGCCTCGACCCGCCCGCGCTCATCCCGCTGCAGATGCGGGAGGTCGACCTCCGCGTCGACGCCGCCCTCGCGCGCGCCGAGGTCACGCTCCGCGCGCGCTGGTGGGTGCACTGCGTCACGCGCAGCCGCGCCTGCGACTGCTGCGTCGTCGTGCCCATGGGACACCAGGTCCTGCTCCTGCCCCTACTGCTGTTCTGTCTCGGTTCATTCATTTTCCTTGCTTACTTGGCCCGCTGCTTCAAACGGTGTTACGCTGGTTTGGCCGCGGTTAGGCCGGCGTGGCATGATTGGCACCGATCGAGTTGCACGCCCTGCCCGGCAACTTGATTTTCGTTAGGTGGTTGGGGGCCCATGAATGCGCTGTGCATTATCATCCACTTTGTTAGTTTGCCCAAATGAAGACCTACTACTAGTCTAATTCTATGCCATTAATCCTCTGCTGCATTGGGTCGGAGAACTCGTGATGCATGACGACGCCACTTCTGTCTTGTCGTGTGGGACATATCCTGACCGCTTGCAGTGGATTCCAGCATACTTTCGCAGCAAAGCAAATCCAATTACTTGCTTTCCATGCTAAAGGATAGGAACCAAGAAAGAAATATTGAACTTTTGGCTTGCAAAAAAGGATTGCTGTCTTTGTACGCTGGTCCAGTAAAAGGCATTCGAGACATATCATTCGTTCTTCTTCACTCCCACAGTTGCACTGTATTATCTGTTAATTGCCAAAAATCAAGAATGTACATATAGAACTGGTGGATGGAGAAACTAATGATGAACAAAGTAATTAATTTTTGACTCTGGTGGTTAGAAGTACACAAAGAGTTATCATAATCTGTTGGGTTGATGTCATCCCCTTTGCATTCGGGTGTTGGTTCAGAAGGTCCTAAAAGAGAGAACTAGAGAGCTGTGAATCAGTATGATCTATTTCTTTTGATCTTTCAGATGGCTTGGAAATAGCATATTTGTTTTTGTTTTGTTTTGCGGAAGCAACCGGAGTTAACACGTCTCAGTGATAGCAATTTCTTTGGTATTTAGAGATGCAAATGCAGTATTGTCTCTTCTTAATTTATATTTGATATTATAGTTTTATGTGTTTGTATTCAATGCTTATAATTTCTGAAAGAATCCATCTTCAGTTTTGTGCCTGCTCCAATCTAAGAATAATTTCGATAATAGGGTTCAATTCTAGGCGCTGAGGTCACTGTTGGAAAAAGATCGTACAATACTCATGTAATTGATGTGGAGGATAACACTCTGGCGAACATTTCAAAGCCTGAGAGTGGGGGTCTTTTAAAACAGGAATTGTTTTCCTTGACAATACCACAGGTGCTTGTTACATGCTCTTACGTCATGTCAACTCCTACCCTGTGATGTCTCAGGATTCCATTAACCATATTTATCTTCGCCTAACTAATTTCTTTTGCATCCTCAAGGTTGGAGGTGGAGAAGACATCTTGGCCACAATTAGATGGTCACAGAATTTGCTATATGACAACGGACAGTTTTCTGTTGAAGTACCTTTTCGTTTCCCACCATTTGTAAACCCTCAGCCAAAAGTGTTCATGAAAAAGGAGAAAATACAGTTGACTCTGAACACTGGTGTGTGTAAAGAGGTTTTATTGCAGGGGACAAGTCATCCCTTGAAGGTAACAAAAGTATTTACTGCCTTTTTGTTTGTGCTTTTGGGAAAATCTCTACACCATATATTTATTATACGATTTTCGATGCGATTTCAGGAAAAAGGTAGACAAGGTGAGAAATTATCATTCCTACATGAGGCGGTTGTTGAGAATTGGTCTGTAAAAGATTTTACCTTCACATATAGTGTAAGTTATCCAACATTTTTCTTAAGGTATCTTTACCTATTCTTTGTTATTTCTATTTATGTTTGACTGCTCCTGATCTTTATCAGCTCAAGATTTTAGACCGTCCAGATATCAAAAGCACAGTGGATTTTATTTATTTTAGACATGCCAAACTAGAAGTACTTATTGGCTACTGAAGAACTTCCCATGTCTGGCAAGCGTAGCATGTACAGTATCCAGGATTTATGGAATAACTTTGCTAGGGATACGAATATTATCATTTTTAACTTAATCGGCTGTGGGAAAACCATGTTCTATCTGTCCAGTCTTGCAAAGTTGAGCATAGGTGATACACATAACTGTTAATGCATTCCAGAGTGGACTATATATATGCCTTTATTATTCATGACCTCTTTGTTTTTTAAAGAAAATATTAATGATAACTTAAAGGGTTTGTTTGATGTCTTTAGTGTTGCTGAGTGGTAAAGCTTTCTTTTTTGACCTAACAGTGGCAAAGCTTTCATTTTCATTCTCTGTGATGACTATCATTTTTATTATAAAGTAAGAAATATGACTGGAGTTCATTGTTCTAATTATAACGTAGACACTCAATTGAGATGTGAGTGTTCATCCTCTCCTAATTTTGTTTTGTCATCCATATAGGTTTACTCAGGTGAATTGTCCGGTGGAGTTCTTATGCAGCCCTCAACATTGCGTGATTATGATGAAAGAGACATATTCTGCCTTTTTCTCTTACTTGGAAATAATGAGGATAGAAAGGTGCTTACTCTGTTCTGATTATCATCTTGGTGCCTTAGCATTATTTGTAAAGAGTTTATGTCAATCGATAACATCTGGTGACAAAAATTATCATTTGTTAAAAAATTCTAGTGAGCTGAATCAAATCACATCATTTGAATCATCCAGATTCGATTTCAGATTTATTCAGTGTTGTTGATATCTTTTTAACTGTGGTGTTGCTCTTTTATCCTTTTGACCAGTGGTAGAAGTCACGAGTCTTTCTTAGAATTATGTCATGAATATTCATTGAACCTGAAATAAGAGTTTATCCCTCGCAAAAAGAAATAAAATAAAATAAGAGTTTATGTAAATGGATAGCATCTGGTTGCCAAAAAAGGTTGCCATTGGGTAAACTATTCTAGCAAGATGAATCAAATAATAATAGTAGTTCTAGTTTTGCCTTTCAGATTTATTTTCAGTCTTGTTGATATCTTTTTAACAATATACTGAACTTTTTGCCTTTTGACCAGTGGTAGGTGTTATGATTCTTTGTATGTATCGTAGGACACACCCTAATGTCCTGCAGACAAATTGAACATAGTGTCCTACAGACAAACCCTTCTTATAACGGTGTTAAAATATTCATTCAACCTGAAATAAGATTTATTTGTCACCGAATTGTCTGCGATCCATAATATTTCCTTTTTTTGGTTAATTCTTTAATTTATTAGGTCTTCAGGAAGGCAGTTGTTTTCATCATCGATATGAGTGGAAGCATGAAAGGGAAACCTCTTGAAAATTTAAAGAATGCCGTGTCCACTGCTCTCACTAATTTAGTGCAAGGAGATTATTTCAACATAATATCATTTAATGATGAGCTTCGCTCATTCTCATCATGTTTGGAGCAATTTAATGAAAAATCGATGGAAAATGCTGTTGAATGGATGAACTCAAATTTTGTTGCAAAGGGTGGCACTGACATCATGCATCCTTTGAGTGAGGTATGCTGGTTGTAAGATTATTATGTCAATTCTCATTTTTCACCTATGACATTCATGAAATCCTCTATCTCTGTGTAAGGCAATGGCTTTGTTGTCAAACTCTCATGACACTCTTCCACAAATATATCTTGTTACCGATGGGTCAGTTAATGATGAACGAAACATTTGCCATACTGTGAAAAATCAGCTCATGAATGGAGGATCTAAGTCTCCTCGGATCTCTACTTTTGGACTAGGTAATATCTCTCCTGGTTATATATACTAACTTGTCAAAATAAGCCATTTCCTTAAGTCAAATCTATATTGATTATAAGAGTCTCATAATATTCTTCAGCAAACAACATTTTTGTTGTTGTGGTCTTCTGAACCTTGGTTCCACCTATGGCTTTGATCGGCTGCACTCATTTTTGCTGTGGCTGTGGCTGTTTCTTCTGCTTGCTACAATACTTTTGACTTAATTGCTGCAGCAGCACAACTGATAAAAGTGCAGCCGATCACACCCTATGTTTAGCAATATAGCCGGTCCCAAGCTCAGATAGAGTAGGGGCTGTGATAGGCTTGGCTAGCCAGCAACTATTTTTAGCCATTATTATGGAGATGAAACCCATTATAGCCTACCCCACTTGCTTGAGACTGAAAGGCTTGGGGTGGTGGTGGTAGTTGTTGTGGCTGGTTATGAATTAGTTCTGAAAATACTGAAAAGAGCAATATAGTTTCTTGTTTTTGATATGTGATGGGCACAATAATACATAACAATTTGATTTCTGTACATAATTTCTTATTTACGAATCGATGCATCTTCTGATTTTCTGTACTTTTGACGGAACGACATATTAGGTTCATATTGCAACCACTATTTCTTGAGGATGTTGGCATCAATTGGTAAGGGTCATTACGAAGCTGCGTTTGATGCAGGTATTAACGGCTTTCTCCCTTTTGTTTTGATAGAGAGATGGGATCTCTCCCTGGTTTTATTTCTTAACTGTTGATGGAAATAAATGTAGCATATCGACCGAGTTTTTGTTTTCTTGTTTTAAAATTTGTTGTTATTCCCTACTATAGTTTCCCTAGATGATCCTGCTCATGTGTTTTACACTCTCCCACCTGTTTCTACAAGGAGAAGAGAACATGATGCATACCTTCATATTATCTTCATTCCTTCTTACACTTTGAGCATGATTTTCTTTTTTCATTTTTGTCCAAATAAAATATCCAACTCTTATGCAGTTAAATGAAATGCTTATCGTATGTGTTGACAAAAATGATTTATACACGACTTTGAGCATTATAGAAATGATAGAATCTGTTAAGGAGTATCAGTCGTATCAGGAACGTATTAGAGTCCTTTTACTATTCATGTATTGGGTCCATGTAACCTCTATAAATTGTCGCTATTGGAGCTATTATTCAACACTAGTGCTATTCGTAACAGAATCAATCAAATATTTAAAGATGAAGTTACTTTATTAATTTTTTTTTCTTTACTACAGGATCAATTGAGAGTAGAATGCTTCAATGGTTCCAGAAAGCTTCAAGCACAGTAGTAACAAATGTTTCCCTTGATGGCATGACACATATTAAAGAATTTGAAGTGAGTTTTACTCTTAATTTCACTTGTATTGGTGCCTATGAAAGATCAATCAATTTCATTCACCTTTCTTTTTTCCATTATCTTGCAGTGCAATTACATACTTATCCATTGTAATACTGTCTCATTTTAAAGGAAAAAGTCCAATTTACTCCCCTCAAGTACTACTGGATAACCCCCTAAACTAATTTTAGTTTACCCCTAACTTATGTCATTTGATTTAATTTACCCCCTAGTAAAATTTTCTTTTTTATTTCTCCATACACAATTTGAATTTGAATTTGAAATTTTATATGGTGGTAGGGGACATCATAATGTATATTTTAAAAAAAGTTAGATTTTTTTAACATTATTTTGCATATAATTTTGTATCACCATGATTATTTTACAGTTAAATATCCTTCTCTATCAAAATGATGAAAAACATTTGTGCAATATTTTTCTAACATGTGTTATGATGTGAACCGTCATCATGTAAAATTTTAACTTGTAATTTCAGTTATGCATGGAGAAACAAAAAATACAAATTGTATTAGGTGGTAAGTTAAACCAAATGGGTAAAGTAAACCAAAATAAAAATTAGGGGGTTATCTAGACTTTGGTTATAGTTGAGGGGAGTAAATTAGACTTTTTCCCATTTTAAATAAGTATCCAACTACCTTGTGGACAGATTAATGAGGCACAGATTGTCTACAACATTTTATGTTAATTGGGCCATTTATCCCTGATAAATCACATATTTTAACTGCTCATTAATCAGCATCTTGAACATCTCAGATCTTAGGATAACAAGAGAAAAATCAAACTATTCTGAAATCATAATCCCGTATATTGGGTTACTATTTAACAAGAAATGTACCTTGCAGATGCATGTATTGTCAGACCATTGTCATGGTATATCTTTGTGGTTGGCTCCCATATCTGAATAGCTACATTTCTTACACCCAAGCCTTTTCTTTTCGAATTAGGTTGATTCTGAATATATTCCAGACGTTTCAGCAAAATATCCGTTATGTGTATCTGGAAGGTACCATGGACAGCTTCCGGAGACACTTACTGTCAAGGGTCAGTTGGCTGACATGAGTCAAATATCCATTGAATTGAAAGTCCAACATATGAAGGCTATACCTCTTGACAAAGTAAGGACTCATTATATTTGTATTTCTATTCAACTGATTTTTTATATGATCAGTTTGAGCTTTGTCTTATAAAAGTCAATTTAATAAATAAACTAAACAAGTGGTGGAGTACTTTGCTCGACACTTATTTCATTATTGATATAGATACTGCTATTCAAACCAAGACCAAAGTTTTCTTCTATATTTATTGCATTGGAGTATGAAGTTATTTCTTGGCCACAAGCAATTTATAACACAACTAGATATTGTGACAGCAGCTTACTCATTTGCACAGTAAAGATATATGTGAATTGTATGCTTATAACCATATTAGATGTTACTGGCAAACAAAATAGAACAAGATAATGACATACTTGCCACTGGTTTGAATAATAAGTAATGGCATACTTGCTGTGGGTTTGTTTCCATTTGCTCATGCTGCACATAGAAACTGCAAATGTACCATTACCGTCATACCAAGACAGTGACCTTGAGAATGACCGAGAAGCGTCGGGTACAACAGTGACAAATTTGGTCTAATTAATTATTTATAGTTATTCTGTAGACAGGTCATGATATATTGGTAAAAAAAGTGGAATATTTTTTTTTATTATGAAGAATAGCATTGCATCAACATTGAGTGAAAACTGATTGATATTCATTGCCGATGTGATAATGAAAATTTCATATGGCCATTGATTTAGGTCTAAGTATTCACATGCAGGATCTCTTTTACTAATTGTTTCCCTGACATTGTGGTTCTGAGTGACATGATGGATCATGGATGTCATATGAATAAATTAGGAAAAATTGCAAATGCATATAAGAATGACCTCGTTTTCAGGTACTGGCAAAGCAACAGTTGGAGCTTCTCATAGCTAAAGCATGGCTTTCTGGAAACAAACAGCTTGAGAGAAAGGTAATCACTCTGTCTCAGGCTAATGCTATAATCACAAGTTCATAACACAGTTCTCTTTTTTTTTAGCAAAAAGATCACAACTAGTCTGCCTCAAAGGCCTGAATAAGACAAAATAATATAGGAAATTGTCATTTGATTACGCTCTACTAGCTGGAAACAAAAGTTTGTGTTATGACTGTTGAGATGGCACTGATCTAACTTGGTGGAGCGTGTAGGTGTAATGTAAATTTGGGTGCCTCTTTCTTCGTATTCTTACAATGCCCAGATAGTTCCTACTAGGCTGGTTGAATTGTGCTTTTAATGAAATAAGATGGGTTCTCCATGAGAATAATAACATACTCCCTCCATGCTAAAAAATTCTAGTCATTTTGAAAATGATTTGGATACAAAGGAGTGATTAGTTAGGGAGTATTTTTTCCTGTCTGTTCTTATTAAATACCTTCTTGGATTTCTCCCATTCCAGGGTTGATTGTTGAATGGGAATAACCCAAGAAGCTATAATAAGGACAGACGGAAAATACCCCCTAATTAATCACTCCTTAGCATCCTAAATCATGTCCAAAACGACTGGAATTTTTAGTATGGAGGGAGTATAGTACATAAATACTGATGATGAAAGAAAGGGTTGTTTCATATTATGTCATAATTTCCTAGTACATCACCTTTCTTCCATTGGCCTTTTTAATTTGTATATAGTTTGAACTATTGGCACTTTAACATATTCATGAACTTACTTGCAATCACAATTGCAATGTTGCTAATTTGCAAATCTATGTTGATTTCATTCTTGGAAGATTTAAAATTAGGTCTGCAGTGCATTACAACTAGGAATGTTACCATGCATTATGGGTTCATGGTCTACTTTCTTCCTAATATATAAGGTTGCTGCACACTACTACAGTGCAGCATGGAATTAGACCCTCCTTCAGAAAATTAATGCAGAAGCATGAGTATCCATGTTTATTCGATTTTGGTGTCAGCAAGTCTGAATACCTGTTCATTTAAATAATATTATTCTTATTTACTTTGTCTTTGATTTACAGGCTGTGAAATTAAGCATACAAAATAGCATCCCTTCTGAGTATACACGCATGGTCCTACTTCAGACCAGCTTGGACAAAATAGATCCAGCAGAACAGGTAGCATTCTTTGTAGATCTATCCAAGCCGGTCATTTTTATTTTTTTTCAGCTTCATTGCCCATTTTTATCATGGACTTCAATTATGTTATGCAAGTGCCAAGTGTCAACTAAGCTAGCTAAACTGCTGAAGTGTATTGAAACTAGACAGACAATCTGGGTCCTAGAATCATTGATTAATATTAATGTATATGGTCAGGCAAAAAAGAAACCAACCAAGCAAAGCATCCCAGACGAGCGATCAGCTGCACCTCTTCGCGGTTTAACACTCGGATTTGGTGATATTGCGTCAACAAGGGACAATCTGACAGAAGGATTTGGTGAAATAAAAGCACCAGAGAAGTTTGAGATATTCGAGAAGGCGGCAGGCTGTTGTGGCCGGCTCGCTGACTGCATCTGCTGCATGTGTTTCATCAAGGCATGCAGCAAGATGAACGATCAGTGTGCCATTGTCATGGTGCAGGTCTGCGCTGCCTTCGCTTGCCTTGGATGCTTCGAGTGCTGCTCGGAGCTCTGCAGCGGCGGGTCGAACTGACAGAAACACGTCGATGTCGTTATGTTGGAAATCATGTGAATAATATTATTTCTGTATAGGAAGGAGCTCATATATTTATTTAACCTAACGCTTCATCAAAACTGGCATCTATTTCACTTGTGTAAAATTATGCATTAATGAACCGTAAGTTGTATTAGGCTTAGGCGTACAATGTAGTTCCAATCCTTGTCCGAGGGTTTAATCAGACAAGAGGGAAGAGTATACAAACTATGTACAAGTTCTAAATCAGTTGCCGCCAAGACCATGCATTCCTTTTCATCAAAAAAAGAAAGAATAAAAGAAAGAAACAAACAAACGAAAAAGCATAAGCCTTGATGAGATGCTTGGAAGCCATCCATATTGATGAATGCTAAGATTTATTATCCTTCGCTGTTCTTCCGATAGCACTTTTGTGTTGCTTATTATGTGCCTTCTGTTCAATTTCAATCTCTGCATCTATCGCAACAGGCCGTCCGTCCACCACATTCTCTGTAATATGCTCCTTAACATCAACTTCAGGTTCTTCCTTGTCCCCAGGCTGTGCCTTCTGTTCAATTTCAATCTCTGCATCGACCGCAACAGGTTGACCGTCCACCACATTCTCTCTAATATGCTCCTTAACATCAACTTCAGGCTCTTCCTTGTCCCCTGGCTGTGCCTTCTGTTCAATTTCAATCTCTGCATCAATCGCAACAGGTTGACCGTCCACGACGTTCTCAGTAATATGCTCCTCAACATCAACTTCAGGTTCTTCCTTGTCCCCTGGCTTCAGTGAGATATGATGGATCTTTTCTTGAATCTTCCCGACGCCTTTTTCAACACCTTTCTCCACAGGTCCGATTGCCTGAGATATAGTAAGGGCTACATCCTTGACAACCTGCATAGGTAGACCGTCATAATCTGTCAGACATGAAGAATTCAGGCAGGTCCTGAAATATATTGAAATTCAGCTGAAATCAGTTTACATGTTGGCCACCACCCAGAACAACATCCTGCACGCTCTCCTTGATGCTTGTCCCTGGCGCTTCGACATGGGTCTCCTTCTGCTCCACTGCTGTCGGTGTATTATTGCTGTCGTCATTGACATCGACCTTCACCGCCAGTTTAGTTTCCTCACATGTAACCTGTTCATGATCCAGGACCGGAATTTGCTTGTATGGCTCCACACTAAAGACAAAAGCATGTGCTATAGCTGCAATAGCCATCTACAAAAAGAAAGAGAGCTTTACTCGAGTAACTGAAGAACAGGCAGTCTATAGGAACTGACAAAACTACCTCAATGCAAATAAGGAAGTCCTGTATAGCATTTTGCACTTTATCTTCCTTAGGCAGGAGCCCTGTCTGACATATGAGTGCAATGCCAACTCCCTGCCACCATGTAGCGAACACAATAGCCTTAAAGCTTATGAACTTGGCTAAGGGCCTTATTGCCTGTAGTTTTTCATGTGTTGCGTTGTAAAACTTAACCAGACAATACAATGCCCATGTCTGGCTGAAATTTATAACAACAGCGATGTAAGGGTAGCTGCGTATTAAAGCATGACAGTTGGTTAGAAAACAACAGCCTAGTTGCAGAATTGTGAAAGATACTTACATTTGCTGGTAATAAAGGAGGATCGGCTGCGCTATATTCAGCTATGCTGCAGCAGTCTTCCACTCAAAATTATGGTATGCAACTAAAGATATCAACCAAAACAGCCAGCCCAAAACAGGCAGCTGATCACTCTTAAAAGGCTTAAGAGAAGTTAAGATAGTGCTGAACATTTATAGAAGTGTCTAATGTTGTTCCTTATACTAGAATGTGATATTGTTTTTATTTTAAAAAATTAGAGCAACCATGGATTACATGAATTCTTAGACCCAAAAAAACGTGAATAAGATGGGTACCCGTAATTCCACTTGAATTCACCATCTCCATATGCTCCGAAGGGCTCCAAGATCAATGCCAATAAAGCACACAGTGTCTTCAGGATCATCTGGAAATTTATCAAACAGGGTTATGGTACCTCATTATATCTCAGTTTCAGGTGAGGAAACATATTGCAGAGAATGAACTCACATATTGCACAAGACCAAATTTTATAATTGTGTACAGATTCTGTCCAAGAGCATTCGGATCCCAGATGAAATAATAAGCCGTGCTTCGATTATGAGCTTTTGCCTCGTCTTGAGATTCAAGCAGGTGCTCAGTTAACTCCTCCCTTTTTCGGTTTTCAAGAAATTGTAACACTTGCCGCTCTCCCCCTGAATAACAAAGTAATAAGAAATTTTTATAATTAATTAAGAAAGTTGGAATAGTTGTCTATATGGATACGTAGCTGCTCATTACAAGATAGCAACTATCCAAATGCAAGACTGATTTAGCAGTATGTAGGTACAGGCAGTATTACCCAGGCAAGCGACAAGGTATCGCCCAAACGCATACAGAGCAAATGCCTCGTAACAGTTCCGCAATATATCACAAGCCAAGGAGAAATCCGAATTCCACAGTGAAATTATCTGAAAGAAATTGAAAACTGTAATGGGACATCAATTCATGTCATAACTAAGGTCACATGGAAAGAAAGTCCCAAATTCCCAACTACTATAACAGGCTAATCTTGACGGTTGACATTTAGTATACCACACCACAACTTGAACTCAATTGCTGAAAAGTTACATTTAATTGTTGACATTTCCTTCCCCAAGCAGCGAAGAACTACACTAGGCTTTTCAGCTCTACTAAGTAACAAAAGAGTCTGGACTTACTGATTCAGAGGCATACACCGGCACCATGAACAGCACAGCTATGATCCATTTCTGCTCCTGTAGATTTTTCCAGAAACAAGTAGCAAAATTTCAACATGGTACGCTTGAGACATTTCGTCGAACAGAACATCTTCCTTGGAATTAACGATTCCGTCGCACTTACGGCGCGATTGTTGTAGGATCTGAGGTGCTGCAGGATGAGCCAGAGCGAGAGCAGGAGCGCCACGAGCGCAAACGCGGCGCCAGTGAGCACAGCCGGGGTGTGGTAGTTCCTATACAGCCCCCAGAAGTTGGAGGGTCCTCCACCGAACGCCATGGCTCCGCTCCACATGCTGCTGCCTGGTTCGGTGGTCCTCACCTCTGCAACGACACTAAACTTAGAAACTCCCTCTCCTTTCCTTCCAATAGAAATGAGAACGAGGGGGCAAGAAAGACTGAGGGTCTGAGGGTCTGGGATCGAAGGCTTACAGCAAGGCAAGCAACGGCGAAATTCCGCGGAAAGAGACGGGCAATGCGTCACGCAGGCATCGATCTAGGTTGGTTGGGTGGGATGGATGGACGGACCTTCTTCAGTCATGGGTGCGCATGTTCTTGGGCTGAGGATGAGGACAACGAGGAGCTAGAAGGATGGACGCGTGGAGGAGTGTTGTGCGCGCGCGCGGTGCTGGAACGATCGCATCGCTTGAGTCCCACTGACGCTTACCGTCTTACAGTATCCCGAAATAACTTTCCTCTGACCTTTTCTTGTACGTATCCAGTTCTAGATCATACTAAATTGAGTACTACTTTACGAGTATTATTTTAGAGGCACTCTCGAATATTTCAATCACGCCAGATTATTTAATTCACAAGTTGCAACCTTTTCAAAAGGACTGTATGTCCAAATTTCTTAGAACCACTGAGGTTCCTTTGCACTGAACGTAGAAATTTTATATAAAACTTAATTGATTCCTGTAAAACCACTGTATGATTTTTTTCTTATAAAATTAAAATTCGTAGGTTTGTAAGGGGTCTGAGTTTTGCAAGAGGAAGAATGAGAGCCAAACGCGTTATACCTTCCCGAAATAACAAAAAAGAACCAAACGTAGAAGAGCACAAATTCAAGAAAAAAATATAAACGTATTAGAAGAGCATGAAGAAATGAATTGCCACATGAATGGAATAAAATACATTTTTCCTTTTTCTGAATGACATTAAGCATTTAAAACCAAAAATATAGCGAGGCGAGCCCATTCTATGGGACACACGTGTGGAATAGTCTCAACGTGGCAGCAGGGTTCGTGCTTGCGAGACAAGGACGTGGTCGCGCCAACAAGGTTCTCGTGGTATTCGAGAGGGATGATCGATTTTTCTATTAGTCCACGTATTAATTCACATGGGTTTTAGTGAGCTAGTAATAGTTATCCGACTAAAATGTAAAAATAAGTTCTTCATGAAAAATTCCTATTCGTTTTGAGAACCATAAACTAACAATTATCTTTTGTCACTATTTCTAAGGGAAAAATCAACTCCATAGACTATTGTTAGTTCACGGACTCAAATATATAGAACTAATGTTGTTAGTTCGAGATAATAATAGATCTTTCTTTGAAATCTGACATAGCATTAGAAATTAATTGTAATTATTTGATATCTACAAGCTGTCCAAATTATTTGATATTCTCATGCTTCTTTATCTCTTACTAATATATTTATGTCTCTATCTCTCTCCTTCTCATTTTTTTTATATCTACCTTATTTTTTCATCAGAATCATCGTGTCCAAAACTAAAACGTCAGTTAAATCAAGATAAAGGGAGTAATTCTTGGTCTGAACTAATAGTTAGTTTAATCCATTCAAAAGAATATTCATGCATATAACTCAGTACTTTTGACTGGACAAAGACATATGCAAAACATTAGGCTGCGTCCTTTTCTATTTTAATAACTACTCTAACTGGCGTGCTCCCGGCGCCTATAAATTATGAAAGAGTAAGTGCAATTTATTTCGTGCATCTCATTTTAATGAAACAATCTAAAAAGAATTTTTAAATTCATTTGTTTGAAAAAAAATTTATTAAGGACGTCAATTTTTTGGATTAATCTTAGAAATACAATAGTTTAAATGGATTAAAAAAATTAAATTATTGTTTGTGAGAAAAAATGCTTTAAATATGAATTTTTATTTCAATATTATTCGTGTTGACTACACAATGACGCCACGTGACAGATGAGATAATGTCTACAACGTCCCAAATTCCATAGCAGTTGCAAATCCTTTTCTTGATAAATCTGTTTATAAGGTAATGTTTATTCTCTTGCTTATAATGTGTTATTTATTTCATACCTAAAAGAAAATCTTATTAACTCGATTTAATCACTCAACCATCAAATATTTGCCATGAGCAATCTAGGCATATATACGTTTATGTCAATGTCAAAATGATATAGAAAAATTAAAGAAAATTGTGCTGTGATACTCTCTTAGAAGTTGATTTTAGCCATGGGACATTACCAAAATCAATAACTGAGAAAACGTTCCTAGGACACACAACAGAAGGCTCATATAATAAATTCTAGAGCAATACACAACATAATTTTCGGCTTGAAGAACATTTATTTTTTAAGAGTACAAGTATTTAAATAGTTAAAACAAATAATGGATAAAAACACAATATTACATAATGTAGCAGTACATATTTGTATAAGATTTCAAATCATTATTTATACATCTTGTGCATTGAGATTAAAACGTTTATATATAATAGCTTTCTTTCATGCTGCAGTGTGTAGTGGACAAAAAACACATTTTCTTTGTATCCTACAACAAATATTGAGTTTTACAGTGTCATATGGCCAACACCAACTTCACAGTAGTGTCCCATAGCAAAATTTTCCAGAATTTAATATAATCTCCCATCAAAAACTGGGATATTCAGAAATAGAGTTCAAGGTGGCTACTGGGCCGCATATTACATAGTTTTTTGTTAAATCAAGATCTATATCACAGTTTCATCGTCAAATTGCAAGGTAACCTGTTAATATCTTGCGTTAAGAGCGGGCTTCCTGGTATAAGTTAAGGAATAGAACGAGCGGCTACAATTAGTCCAGCAAGTGATCATAATTAAGATTTTGGTACTCACCGTCACAAAGGGATGCATGGCTCTAATCAACTAAAGAGTGAAGTGAAAAAGTACGCCGACGATCACACTGGGTACCAAGACCAATGCAAATAATAATTCTGGCATGTGTCTGGGCTCTAGCTAGCTAGCTTATCCCAATATAGCCCAGACAAAAAAGTTCTTCATTCTATCGATGTACAGATGGGAAAGATGCATGAAACGGCGTGTGATTACCATTTTTTTATGGTACTGTTCATGGTTGTGATGAGCATTGTCACACGTAGCCCAGTCAAACGGGAACCCTTTTTTCGGATTCCTATGCATTCCTTTTACAAGTTTCGTAGATCACACACACAGCTGTGTGTGCTTGTTTTGGAAGCCTTGAAAAACTCACTCCCCGTCGGACCAGCTTCAGTATTATCTGAACAGTACATGTATGTAATCCGGCTGATTTTACATTCAAATGGATCGTCTTCCAGGTGTGGGCTCTTCGGCCCCCCATTATATTGTTCCATCAGAAAAGAAAAGCAAAAAATTTTCCTGTCCCCTGGACCAGCTACAAGTAAACCAAATATAAATTTGTAGGATTGCATGTTAACATATATAGTCATACAAATTAATACAGTAGAATATGTACATATAATTTTGGAGGTGACAGGGATCGATATATATTGATATAAAAAACAAAAAATTGCCGCCTTGCGTCGTCAAATACTACTAATAATGATTTTTCCAAGTTAATGAATTCTAATAGTTTTACTACGTATATGATTGTATATAATTTTACCATGCTTTCTAAGTTTTTTTTAAAAATTAATGTCCAAATTAAGATGGGAGTTTCCTAATATGCGTAGTACATTCAAAATTAGAAGATTATTTTCCTCGTAATAGGAAGTGGAAGATCAAGATATCTCTTTTAATAAGAATGTCTAGGGCCTCACAACATGCCCTAACTTCCGATGCTTGCACAAATAAAAAATGGGGGTATAGTGCTACTGCGTGTTCCGGTCAAAGGGGTTGTGTGTGCATGCATCGTCAGCGCATGCGTCAATTGGGCCCCGGGAAACAACCAGGCTGTGTGTCAAAAGGGTTGTGTGCGTATCTTCAGGAAACATCTCTCTTCTCTCTAGGCTCCATCCAAGTCGACATATCAATAACTGCTCACTCTTATCATGTCATCACAAGGTGTATAGGGTAATATTTTATCAGTTACTACTACACACTTGCAAATGAGGAACGAAATGCGGGGATATAGCCACTCATGTTATTTTTCTAACATAGCATATTTCAAGTTATACCCATCCTTTTCCGCAATAAAAAAAGTTATACACATCAACCCAAATAATGTTGCTCAATGAAGTGGCCAAAATCTCTTCAAAGAAATCATGTGACTGGCTGACTTCGTATTATGATTTACAGTCATGTATCCGAACTTTTAGTGTGTTTTGCTCAACTCGACTTAATTTGTATTATAAATATAGGACGCATAACACCAAATATCAGACCACTATTTACCAATTTGTTTCTTAGTTTTGCAGAGTAATGGCCGTTTGTTTTTTTTCCTGAACTATAACAAATTAAAGCTGATATACAATAATTCTCTTATTATTTTTTACTTGTCTGTTTATATTCTCGAAACATTTTTGACCAAATCTACTCTCTCAAAATAGCACTTACCTGAAAAATTGAGTATTTTTGAAACTTATGGACTTGGTTATCACCTATTTACTTAGATCATTTCCAACATATTTTTACCCTTCATCGAGTACATATATATTCTTGGTCTCTGTATACATGATTGCAAATTATTTATTAAGTTGGCTGAGAAAAAATGTTACACTGAATTCTATGTTTCAGTTTTTTCCTTGGCTCAATGGAATGGATGCATCATTATTGCAAGAAGCTTAGTATTTAAAGAAACTTTTAAGCCTTATGAACATAATCACCCATTATAATCAGTAATCATAGATGATTATATATAATCTGTGGCTGAACCAATAACATATCATCGTTCAGTTGTTGTTGCTTGTTGCGATGATAATAATTGATTACATATGATAGCAATTAATTGTCATCAGTGAGTGCGGTCCAAACTAGTAAAGCATGCACTACCAAAACAATGCGGCTAATTGCATTTCATATTTGTGTGTCCTGAGGACTGCACATCGAATGTATCTAGTGTGTTTGGGCGGAGTTTGGGTCTAGAAATCAGATTGTGGCTTTGCCTGATATGAATATTTCAGGTTTACAGTTCATGAAAAGAAGAAACAGATTCAGGTTAATGATCTATCAGCCTCAGAAGTGAAGATCTGTTATGACTGGCACGCGGGTCTAGCAAAATCACAGGACCCGTTCTTTAATTAGTTGTTTTTTCTTTCTTTCTGACTGATGTTTCAACGCTCAGTTATCTGTCCCCACTTCAGTATCCCATCATGGCCATGGTTTCCTTAAACTTGAAGCGAATCAGATTTCTTATATTTGTTTGTACAGTCTACTGAAGTACCGGTTATAGTACTAATGCCATCATATGGACTACTAGTCAAGTAGTCATGGGCTATTTAAGCATAATCGTTCCCTGGGGGTAGCCGGGTAGTGGACCTGAGCAGAGTGACTACTCACTTCTGATTGGTGATAGGCACACTTAACAAGTGTCTGGCGGAATCTGCAAAAAGATAGCATCTGAATCTTGACTGCTGCTGCGCCATTGCTCATTGGTCACACAACCATTCTTTTCTAGGATCCGTCTTCTGGAACGAGATAATCATGGGTGTGAGTAAACTTCACTTTGACTTCTGTACAAGAACTATCTCATGATAATGTATTTTAGCTTTAAAATTGTGTACATACGTTTTTGCTGTTTGCAGATCATTAATTGGATGCAGAGCAGATTCAATGAGAAGTCGGAGAACAGAAGGGTCGACAGCAGCTCGTCTTCTCATGGTAATTCTTCTCACATTGCATTGTCTTTCCCACCTTCTGTGATCAGCAACAGTTGTAATTGCCGTGCTAATTTCAGCAGCTGCTGAGCCAGGTGCTGGAGTCCAAGAAAGCTACAGAGTCATGGACGAAACAGAGAAGCATTTTAATGCCGAGCAAGAGAAATGGGCTGAGCCAGGCTTCCTCTCGATCGGAACACTCGGAGGTAGTGATGAGCCTCCCCAGCGCGCGGTGCAGGGCCAGGACCAGGACCTGCTGGAGTTCACGGTGGAGGAGGTGAAGAAGCTGCAAGACGCCCTGGCGAGGCTTCTCCAGCGTGCCAAATCCAAGTCCAGCTCCCGCAGCTCGGCCGCCGGCGAGGACAGGCCGCCGCTCGACAGATTTCTCAACTGCCCGTCGAGCCTCGAGGTAGACAGGAGGGTTGTTGAGACGAAGCGCGCCGATGGCGATGGCGACCTCTCGCCGGATACCAAGATCATACTGACCAAGGCCAGGGATCTCCTCAGTAACGGCAGCGGCAGCATCAGGCACAAGTCCTTCAAGTTCCTGCTCAAGAAGATGTTCGTCTGCCATGGCGGCTTCGCGCCGGCTCCGAGCTTGAAGGACCCCGTGGAATCAAGAATGGACAAGGTACTGTAGAATATAGATGCGTGTTCTTTCGGATGCCTGCTCAAGAAGAGGTCTGTAATGCCATCTGAACTTCAATTCTCTTGCTCGCAGTTCTTTCGGACGGTGATTGGCAGGAAGATCAGCGGCAGGCCGGGCAACAACGGTGTTTCGGCGGCGAGGAAATACTTGCAGGATGCCCCCAAGGGGAAGAGGCGAGGCGACCGCCGTCGTCGCTGCGAAGACGAGGATGGGGAAGAGAGCTGCAGGTGGGACAGAACAGATTCTGAATGTAAGTGCATCAACTCATCACCCATAATCAGAGCGCACACAATTTCAAAATTCTGCGTCTGAGACAAACGTTTCTCCCTTTCTCCCTGTTTCTGACAGTTATCGTTCTGGAGATATGACATGAAAAGAAGGAACACACGGCCATGGAGATGAGGTATCTAGATAAGACCAGTGGAATCCATAACATCTTCCTACTTTCAAATATCACAAAGGCTATTATCACTATTTCGTATTAATTCTACACGGTAATGATCCATAATTTGCAATTAAACTCATTGCAGGTGACGCTCGGGGTCCAGCGATTTTCACGATGAAGAAATGAAGCAGGCTCACATGCTGCAAAGCAGCCTTTGGAAATTCTCCAGCTCTCCTTTTTTTTTCAGTGTGGATGTGTAAATTCATTCTTGCTCCACATATTGTTGGTTTAGAAATGTTTTCAGTTGCCTTTTTGTAGCCCTCAGGGCTGTTTCATGTACGGCAGCATTGGTGTGGTACTTGAGAATGCACTAGCTTTGCACAAGTTGTAGGGACCTGACTAGCAATCGAATCCAGAGAGGATCACTGCCACCGGCGCTTTGGATTTCAGTTTATGAAAAATGAGGGCACAAGTGCATCCAAAGCAAAGGCTGTAGAAAGCTAGCCTTTCCCCAGTGCCATTGTAAATCGTGTTGGATCAAACATATTTTTGTATCGATGTAAAAATCATGTGGCCAAATACGAGCCAACGAGTGATCATGGAAATTTTTTATAGTGTCAATTCCCCAGTTTTATTGCATCTTGAAGAGCCCCATGTTCAATCCGCACCACAATTTGTGCAGTCAACTCTGCTCCTAAATTTTTTTTCCATCACATCTAGTATCCACTTGAATCCTGACATGGCCCCTCACTTCACAAAGAAACTGTCCTACTCAGTCTCATATGTCATGTAGCTTGGCTTGGCATCCAGAGACATCAAAGATATTGGAGGTTGGAGTGCGTCGTGATTGTGCTTGTGACTGCGGCGATAATTCTTCTGCAAACTAAAAATCAGAAGTTGTCATGAACAATGGTCATGGCAGAGTATTTGAGACAAAACAAGTCAATATTCTATAATAATCTTCTCATATACTTATGAATATAGCTATTTTTCTATGAAGAGTTAAGATTTTGACAGGTGTCACATATCCAATAGTCTTGTGTGCCTAGTCCCTGGTGTGGATCCATCCTATAGGTAGGGTGGGGCAGCTGCCCCAGCTCAAAATAATCTTATAATCCTTATTAATCAAATACTAGTGAAATAATACTAGTTGATAATCCCGCGCAATACCACAGAATTTTGAGTGTATTTTAAACCGTCATAAAATATGGATAGAAAAGATTAAAATTTGTTTTCATATGAGGGGTAATTATCTAATTTTGATTACAGCACCCTTTAACTATGTTTGTAATTTTTATCTAACAAACTAAATGATGATGACTTAATGCTAAGTGGTTAGATTTATTTCTTAAAGTTCATGAGTTTAATATGTTGTGGTGTGTTGATGATATTTATATAGGTTAATGATGTGGCGGGATGTGGTGGGAGACAATTAGATAGTGAGCAATGGTTATTATATAAAGGTAGATTAACTAGGTGAGACAAAATAATAAAATAGTTGCTAATTATTTAGTTAGACACTAAATATATTATCTCTCTCATTAGTTAGTCATGTTTAAATAAAAACTATGGCGTAGGAGACAATAATTATTGTCACGTGGTTTGAAACACTCTAAATGTTATTAGAAGACAAACAACACTATTGAAATGTGTACGTAATTAAAATTTTGGCGGAAATAATCACTTAAATAATCTTATTATGTACCAGTTATTCTTTTGGTATGTAATTCATCCATCTCGACGCATTATTTCCTACACCATGCGCACTTAAAAAAATCATTAGTTACTCCGATCCATTTGATTTTTGGTTGTAATGTTGATTAGTTAAAATTACACTACTAAATATTAAGAATTAAAAAAATTAAAATAATAGTTAAGTGGTTAATTTTCGCCTCAGTTCAAATCTTCGACCGGCTCTGCCACTGCACGCGCACGCACCTGGAGTACGGTGACCTGCGAGTGCGGATCGGTGTATTTAGAAAACACGGCTGGAGCCGGTAGAGTCAGAGTCGAAAAAGTCGGTGCCTGCGCTTTCACGCAAGCGAGCGACGGCGGGGTTGGGGCGAGAGGATGGTGAAAACGAGAGCACTTGGTCAGCGGCGGCTCTCACACTTCCTCTTCGTCGGGCGACGGCAGCTGCCTTTACCTTACGTGCATGGGCCATGACACTGTTACGTAACGTCCATTTCGTAAGAGGCAAGATGGGCCAACATATTTGAGACCCAAAAGCTGAAGCTATGACGAGGAGTCACTCTTCCTTTTATGACCCTTGTGTGTGTGTGTATATATATATATATATATATATATATATATTGAACCATTTGATTGGAAGTTACATAAAATTTAAAATTTCTTCTAAAGTTATTTTAGAAACCCTTCTAGATCATATGAGAAGTTGTTTCTATACATATTGAACTCTTCTAAATGTTTATGATTTCACAAAAAAATTCAAAATTCTTTTGTTCCAAGTTCTGCTTTTTCCAAAAAAGGTGGTGTAAAACCGATCATAGTTTTCTTAACTTTCTCTACTGATGGGATGATGATGAACATTATGCCCTCTCAACTGCTAACATCTCTGTTTTGAAATGTGACCTCATATAGTTAAGTACCCTTTGGCGTCTACAAAGGGTGTGAATTGTGATCAAGTGCAAAACTAATACTTGTGTTCATTTACGATATTCAGACAGACTCACAACCATTGGACTCACCAGACTAGGGCCATACAGTCGCGTGCACATTGGTCACCAGAGCTGTTAGACTATCTAGTGGAGCAAGATTAATGGGCTCGCATATGCTCATTACGTAATTTGTTACTTTATTTACGAAAAAAAAGGCAAAGACAGGATAAGGTGGGGTCACTTGCACTAGCTAATCAGGCGACGCCACTGTCGCCCCTTGACCATTACTCTTATCTTGTCTAGTAGGCATAAACAGAGGCATATACTTAGGGTGCGCTTCCTGTGTGTCTTTGTTGACGATCGGCCATGGGTTTATGTGGGCATACACCAACATCTCTTTGCTTTTAATTTGTTTAATCTAATAATGAGATGTTAATAATAAAGTGCCTCTCTTTGTGAAAGGAACACGATCACCAGTTTACACTGCAGAAGGTGATGACTTGTGTGACCATGACCATCTAATTAGAATTGAAGGGCTCAATAATATTTTGGCAGAAAAAGTCATTGTCCAGATCACTCTAATCAGCATTGATTCGTTAATTTTGGTAGTGTCTTTCTACCATTCGTGTCATCCAGTTAACAACTTCATCACTATATTTTCCCCACCCCGAAATAAAAAGGCAAATCGATCAAAGGGCCTTTTTATTCATTCTGATTTTCTATTTCGCCTTGAGTTTTTGAACTATGATGGTACTAAAATCAATATAATTCAGATGATTTGGACTGGGAGTAATTTGTAACTTCCATGACTTGAATTAATGCACAAATTTAGAGGACAAGCACAAACTTAATAAGTTGAAGTTATATGAGTAGTATTATGAACTATTATACTGAAAATGATGTGTGAATATTGTTTGACAACTTGAAAATTTTCTTTTATTGATTTGATCAAATGTTACGTTTGTCCGGCATATTGTGTACCGGTAAGATTGAATCGATCAATTTCCTTGTTCCTGCCTGATTGACTAATTCCCAGGGGAATATCCAAAATTGCAGTCATCTGGAAGCTGATGTTTCTGGTTCATGATCCTTTCACTGATCGAGAACCGACAGGGCTCCGTCGGCATTTGTTTACACCAACAAAAAGTCCTTTTCACTGCTTTCAAACTCGCATGCTTCCAGAACGTGATAATTCTTTGATAGTAAGCAGTACTACTGCAAAGGTTTGGCATTTTGGAAGGAATATCCAGCCCATGTTAGAAGAGTGCAGTGAGTACTGCCAGTCAGGGTCTACCTGCCAACCTTCTCAAAGTAATAGAGTCTTTTTACGGTAGAATTCTTGTTGTCTTACAACTGTAAGATAAGATAACAAATCTGAACTATTTGATTTTATAAAGAAAAAATTTATCAAGTATACAAAAGGAAAATGAGGGGTCAATAGATGAAAATCAGTGTATCAAATCCGTGTTTAATTTGGCAACTAACTATTATACCTTATGATGCAAGACTTTGCTATATGTCTTGAGATCTATACAGATGGACAGTTCACAGTATTTGGGTCCACCGTAAAATTTGCCAAGTAATATTCCTGTCATCTTCCAAACGAGGAAAAGAAAGCTGCTGATACGCATTTGAAAAGTCCTGAATGAATGACTAAGGATGTATCACGACTGTGTCATCTTCATCCTTGGTTTTGAAACCAAAATGCAGTAGTAACTTGGACTATTTATTTTATTAAAAAATTAGTTTGAATACATAAATTATAAGTCGTGATTCAAATATCTTTAATGATAAATTAAATCATAATAAAAATTAATATTTATCGTAATGTTTCTAGATAGTCCTTGTGCTCACCCAACCCAACCACCGCGGCTGCACATCGCGGTATATTCTCTGGGTACAAAGGATCATCAAACATGCTTAGCCTAGAACAATTGATTTTCTCTTCAGCGGACAGTCAGTTGAATATTGTCGATCTGTTGAAGCTGTCATCAGGCCGCATTAGTTACAGAAACCATGGGAGCTTCAAAATGTTGAGTTGACTTATCTGAAAAAGTGTAACCACTTTAACAGTACCGCTCCAAGTTCCTTTTTGATGTTTCGTCATCACGGCGTCGGTTGTCGCCTAGATCTCTCTGTCCTCGCTGCTCTTGACTTCTTGTTAATAGACTTTGACTCGGTCGGGATCGCGGACCCAAAGTTTATCATTCCTGAGAATCTGCGCATATATATAGCCTAAGGGCGTTAATTAGTAAGTTTCTGAACTGGTGATAGATTTATTTTCTTTGTTCCAAAAGCTAAATCTCTGTAGTTGGTCACTTGGATATCTTCTTTTAGTATTGGCACTAGCTCTTCCGTGAGCCTATTGATATTCAGATTTGTTTGCTGACGATGAGGGGTTTGAATAATACACAAGTATAATTATTTACTCAACTATAGCAATATCGCAGCACAGTTGAAAACTTCACGATGATAAATAAATACACTAGTACTCTTCAATGGACAGAAATCAAAAGAGATTTCAGTCAATTGTCAAATCACGCCGGACTTTAGGGTTGGAGTTAGACTTCTTTAGCAAGCATCGATGGAGTACGGTCTTATTAGAAGGAGGCTTTGGGGGAGGTAGGTTCACCCAGTGGTGTGGTGGTACGCGGAGAAATGTCGGAGGCGAGATACAACGGTTGAGCAAGGGCAGGGACGGGAGACCTCAACGATGACGATGATTTTGCGTGTAGGGGCGAAGGAATCAGGCTCAACAGTCAGGACTTCAGTCACTGATTTCCACTCGCTAATAATAACATGGTTCATCAAGTACCTGTTCTACTTCTAGAATTTATCGTGAACGACTAAAGGTAGGATTTGGATATCTCAAGTCCACAGCGTGGTGTTTGATTTGGAGCTAAAGTTACATTTCGTACTCCTATACTAGTATAGTAGTTAGTAAATAAATTTCAAAATAATACTACAGTACACTCCAAAAGGATGATAAAATGTTACAGATTGATACGTATATAATTACAAACTGCTGTGTTAAGAGGCTTGGTAAGACTGCATCGTTTTTGTGATGACAAAAGAAAAGAGAGAAAAAAGAAAAGAGAGAGCCTCTAATTAATTTAATTTATCCCGGCATTGGTGTATGCTCTGCATAGTGCATATGCCGTGTGGTGGCGTGGCGTCTGATTCACTGCGTTGGGATCAACGGCTGCGATGGAGGATGAACCGACGACTGGAGCAGCCAGTCGGACTCCGGCAGGGGCGCCATGGGCGGCAGCGAGAAGCGCCCGACGGTGGAGCTGCCGCTCCGGACCTCCTGCATGGTGAGCAGCGCGGCGACGGTGTTCCGGAAGATGCTCTGCTCTGCGACGGCGAGCGCCTGCTTGTGTCCGGCTGCGTTGTTGGCGGGGGAGGCTGGGGGGAGGAAGACGGCCTCCATCATGGCCTCACAGTCCTTGACGAGCCTGGAGATGAGCTCGGTGGTGAAGAAGGGCTGCTGCAGCACGCCGGCGATGACGGGGAGCCGGAGCAGCCCGCCGGTACGCTTGTCGTACTTCTTGAGGATCTTGGCGAGGCCCGTGTAGTTGACGCTGCTGTAGTTGAGGAGCAGCACCATCTCGCCGTGGAAGTCGACCACCTCCCGCCGGATGCGCGCGATCTCCTCCAAGTCCGTGTTCGCCGCCGGCGCCGACTCGGCCGCCCTCTGGATCCGCTCCTGCAGCTCCTGAAGAAAATTAAACCAGCACCATGAACCACGTTATTTTCTTCTTCTTGCTACAACATCTACATACGAACAAGAACCGAAGAAGAAGAACGCAGCGAGTGAGTTCAGTGTACCCTCTGCCTGATGATGAACTCCTCCTCCTGCTCGAGGAAGAAGTGGTTGAACTTGTCGACCTCGGCGTTGAGGAGGGTGAGGAACTCGGCCTCGGCGCCGGGGGAGGAGCACGCCACGGCGTTCACGCGGCGCTTGAGCTCCTTGTAATTGAGGAACTGGCTCCGCCACTCGGGCAGGCTCTCCTCGATCTGCCTCTTCAGACGCTTACCAAACTTCATCTCTTCTCTCACTCTCTGACGATGTTGCTGCCCTTTTTAACTAGCTATATAATGTTTTTAGCTATATAGGCTAATTGATTATAGCTCGCTAATCACCTTGATCTCTATCTAGCTCAAAGAAAATATACAGTAGTATCTAACAAGGAAGTATATGTGTCCCTAATAATTAATTAATTAACAAACTAACCTGGCTAGCTCAAGATCACCATGCTGTCTAAGTGCGCGTGCTGGAAGCCTGGAATGGGGAGGGTTAAACACTTGACACGCAGGTTAATATAAGAGAGGAGGTCGGGTTGCGGCGCGCGGGGATGGTGCAGAGGAAGTTGGGTGTTGGTTGGGGGCAGAGCACGCCGGACCGGACCGGGGCAGGGGAGGAACAGGAAGCGAATATGTGGGAGCATATGCTATGCGTGTAATCGAGGACAGTATCACGTTTTGGGGATGGGGAAAATGCGGTGGTGGCCCAGAATACCTGCGCATCGATGTTGTTTGTGTTATTAATAGGAGTGAGAAAGCAAGAGTCATTTCATCAAATCAACAACAGTAGAACATTTTCATGTGAAATTTTAAGTCATGGTTCAAACATAATGTTAAAAAAAAAATACTCTGAGATGTACCCCTTTTGTAATTGTTCTCGTCATTGAATTTCAACATCATGTTTGATCGTTGGTATCATTTCAAGGAGTACGATAAAAATCATATATTATGTTATAATTCTCTTTATCGTTACATATATTTAAAATAATTTTTTTCATTTTATACATTTGAACTAATTCATTGAATCAGACGAATGATCAAAGTCCCACCAAACCTACTTTAGTACTATTCATGTTGAACTAATATATATATATATATATATATATATATATATATATATATATGTTGTCCAATAGTCATGTTTAATGAGTATGTTCACAGTGTCAACATTATATTTAAAATTGCATAAACCATGCCATATAGAAGTTAGAGATTTCCAATTATAAATATAGTTTTTTCTGCAAATGTGCAGCCACCTACTAGGTTCTCATTAGCATATCTGCATATATTTCACTGACTTTGCTTGTTTTCTTCACCTGTAGACTTATGAAATGCTAACAATTACTCTCAACCTTCGATAAGGACCCCAATATCTACTCCAAATGCAAGAAAATGACTTACGGGTGAGAATCTCAAACTAGGTGTTTTATATGTAGTTGTCAAATAGTATACTATATATAGAACAAGATTACCATTTCAGTGTGCTTCTCAATTTTTGTTTTGTAGTTATAAGGATTAAATTATGCAAATAAATGATGTTCAAAGTAGAAATTTGATGGTCAGATCACGCATTTTGTCATCAATCTTTGAAATTTGGTATATCAAATGGAAGTGTTAGAAGATTTAGGCTTGACCCACATAATAATTCAAATAAATCCTTAAGGCGCACTCACACATGCATATGATGTGATCGGGAATTTTATTGCCACGTTGCTACTCTAGGTGACCAGTTTAAATTGGGGAGTTGGTTTCACCTAGTTGAGGCTATGGAGAGAGTAAAAGGGTGAAGCATACACACGCTAGGGATTGCTCATTGAATGATCGTATGCTTCATCTACCTACATCGTCATTCGTTCGTCTGGTTCTGGTTCGACAAATTTTGTACTATCTACATGTTGCAATTGTTCTTGTCCACAATACTGGAACTAATTTCGTCATCACTAAATTGTGTTTATTTCCAATAGATAGATAGCGGACTCTAAACAAATTGTTAAAAGATGCAGATGTCTGTCATCTGTTAGGATTTCTTTTTCTATTTTTCAGACAAGTCGTGTGTTAGGAGTTAGTAGAGATCAAATAATATGCATAACAATGTAGTATAGACAGATAGCAAGTGGATTTAGTAAAAATGGGAAGGACGAGTCTGGAGAGGGCTCTTTTTTTTTTTTTAAAAAAAAGGTTAGATGCTCTAATGTGCGAGTAGAGTGAGGATTGCAACTTCCCAAGCATGAATCGTTCAGTGTGTGGTGGCAAGTGGCACGTCCTTTTTACCGGCTTTCCTGTTTCTTTACGGTTGCGTTTGCAGACAACGATAGAAAAGTGGCATTCCAGGGGATCTCCTTGGAGTTATACTTGTGAGATGCCTGCTTATGAAAGCACGGGTTACTTTAATTTATTCTGCGGAACAAAAACTAAAATATGATATGTTGCTGAGTTTTCTAGGCCTACAACCTCATCCTAATATGATTTAGCGACTTTCCGTAGTCTTCTTGCACACCCAACTTTTCATCATTTTGATTTTGCCCATGAAGTATTTGTTTATGAGGCAATTGCGTTTGGATTGTACTCCATCCGATCCATCCTTCTTTAATTGACGTTTTAGAGTTTAGACTTTGATTTCAAATTTTGGGTTTTTATCACAATTTTTTCATCCCAATTACATTGTCTCCAAACCTCTCTTTTTTTGTGAAAAAACAAAAAGTTATGGTTAAAATTCAAAATTTTTTGAATCAGGGTCTAGAACACCGTTGACCTCCAAATCTGTGTTCCAAACACAATTATCCCATTTTTATTCAAATATATTTTGTAGATAGCTTTTTCATCTAGTCAATTCAACAAGATTGACAGGTACACAAAAGTAAAAGATCCATAGTGGTATATGATTTCCCTATGGTTCAAGACCTCTTTTTTTTCCCACTTTTTATTGTATAAGATACTCTCTCCGTTCAGAAGCTTTGATCGTTGGTCATATTAAAAAATTATAATCAATATCACATAATTTTGTTATGATTTGATTTATAATCATTATATTTGAACTTAAAAGTTTATGCATTTGAATAATTTTTTTGAATAAGATAAATGGTTAGAGTTTTCAAAAAATTACAAAATTATTATCATGGGGTAAGCAAAATGTTGTTCTCCTGGGAGCTGATTGGTTCTGACCTTTGCCAACAGCGACCGTCCCACGTCTCCAGTCCATCACATGCTCCGAAGAATTGTTCACCATCAAGAACACCATTCTGGCTCCTTCACTTTTACAGCAAATTGTTTAACAGGAATTTTCAACAATTCAGGAAAGAGGATATACACATAAAAATGCGTGTATGATAAAATTCAGAGGCTAGGCCAAGACGAAAGGTCCAGCATGAGTATCTTTCAGTTGAGCCTTAGGAATCTCCCCTAGACTAGGCCATCACATGAATCTTTTTTTTTTCTCAAAGATGTACGGACACAGCTTTGCAGTGATGGTCCTACAAGGGCATTTATAACTTTGTAGTGCATGAATAAGGAAAAAAGATGCTGAATACAAAAATTGAATATCTTCACCAATTTTTTTTTTTGATTTGGGATTATCCCGCCCCCATCCCAAACGAGACGGGGTCCAACAGAACAGTACAAAGTGTAGCAAGAAGGAACCTCCTGCTAACACCACCCCCAATTACAATTCTGAGTCAGATTCCTAATTGGGGGAAAGGAAAGGAGACAACCGACTAGCTGCCTATTACAAAGAAATGGAAGTTCACTGCTACAACGTACCATAAAACAAGCATAAAGCAGCATATGGGGACTAATAAGTAGGGATGCACTTCAAGTCTGTCCAGCATCATCAGTCGTCGTGTTACTTCCACCATTTCCATCGGTAATTTTCAGCCACGGGGCAGCGCCTTGGTGCCGCTTCATCACAGTCAACGCCGCCTTCGTCATGGCCTCGGCACCCGCTATGACCACCGCCTGCATGCCACCTGGGTAGAGTCCTACCCATTAGCGCATAAAACCACAAGCATAGAAGATAATGTTACATGGATTTTTAGGCAATATTTTTTTCAAAACAGGCTTTATTACGTGTCTTCCAAATAGCCCAGCAAACAGCCACCAACCCAAAAACGAAAAACCTCTTTCCTCCCGGCAAGCTTGTTTGATCCAAGGCCAGAATTGATCGTAGGAAGCCGGACAGGAGTTATTCCCAAAACAGAGGGACATAATCCCCCATACTACCTTAGCAGTAGGACATAAAAAAAAAAGATCCACCAATTCTTGGTGATCACAGAAGTAGCAAGAGGGATCTCCACTCTATTGACACTTGATCATATTGTCCTTTGTCAAAATGGACTTTTGTTCCACCAACCACAGGAAGATCTTGATCTTCTCAGACACTTTGGATTTCCAAATATGATCAAACGAAGGGCCTACATCATCAGAGATCAACTAGCCATACAATGTTTTAACAGAGAATTGTTTAGAGGGAGATAAGGTCCATAAGGCCACATCTGTAGAGTCACTCAATTCCACTCTATTCAACAAACTGACAAGTTCATACCATTGATACCATAGAAACGCAGGAAATTTTAAAGGATATCACCCATTCTGCATTAGCTATGTCAAAAACTGAGCTGTCTTGATTCAAAGACAATTCGCTATAAACTTAGCTTAGGAATAATTTCTTCAATACCATTGTCATAAACTTGAACTCGTATTCGCTATCTAAAAACTTATATTTCTTCAATGTCATTGCATTTTAAATTTTGTTCGCTTGAGTGTCATAAAAAATGGCGTGCAAAAGATTAAAATTCTAGGGCTTGTTTGGTAGGGAGTATCAAAGTGATTATGAAATTGCTTAAAGCTGATTATTCAATAAAATGTTTTATCTACTTATATCAACTTATGCACATAATCTATTTTCTTATTTTTGTAAGTGTTTGACAAAACAACTTATGGAATGGATTATATGTATCCGTAAGCTAAAAAAAAGTTACTATTTTCAACTTATCCAAAATAGTTTATGCAAATTTAAAAATAGCTTATCGATATGTGACAATAATCACTTATGAGTTTTAAGTGTTTGACACACACAATCACTTATAGGCTATAAATCAGTTTGTATAATCAGTTCTATAATCCTCGCTAAATCTCTACTACCATTAATTTCATAACTATCGTTCGTGCACCTTTGGCGAGTGGAATAAGCCGTTGCGCGTCCACCCTGCCAGCCGCTGCCGAAGAGGTCTGGCACAGTTCCGGCTCCAGAAGAGTTCTGAAACTCCAGGAGTAAAGCAAAAGCAGAATAAGGGGTTCTGCTTGTTATGACATACTTCTGACACAGTTTCATCTCCAGAAGAGTTTTAGAACTCCAGAAGTAAACCAAAAGCAGAACAAGGGGTTCTGCTTAGCATGACATACTTCTGGCACAGTTCCGGCTCCAGAAGAGTTCTGAACTCCATAAGTAAAGCAAAAGCAGAACAGGGGGTTTTGCTTGCCATGACATACTTTTGGCACACTTCCAACTCCAGAAGAGTTCTGGAACTTCAGAAGTAAAGCAAAAGCAGAACAAGGGGTTCTGCTTGTCATGACATACGTTGGCACAGTTCAAACTCCAGAAGAGTTCTGGAACTCCAGAAGTAAAGCAAAATCAGAACAACGGGTTCTGCTTGCCATGACATACTTTTGCCACAGTTCCGGCTCCAGAAAAGTTCTAAAAATACAGAAGTAAAGTAAAAGGATATACGAGATTATCTTAACCGGATCAAAGGAAACAATGATAGATAGATAGCATATACTCCCTCCGGACTGTAAAAATAATTTGTTCTACATGAGGCCAGGCTCGTTGTGAATTTAGTTCGTTCTGGGTGCACCAGACGAAAATGCCCTTGAAACGTTTACAAGCATCGAGGCAATAATAAACGTCATTAAATGGACGCACGCCCCAGCACAAAACCATCCACTCCTCTCCGCTTTTGCCCGCTCGTCTACCTCTCGCGCTTCTACCCGCTCCTCTACCTCTCGCGCTTCGCCTCCCTTAGCAGCTAGAGCTCCCTGGACATGGACCCCTTCCTCGTTGTTGTGCCGGACTCAGAGAAGGAAGAGGAGATGGCGCTGGAGGAGGAAACGCCGGACATGGCGCTAGACGTGGAAGAGCCAGACGAGGTCGCGCCTGTGGTCGTTGCGTCAGACGAGCTCGCACCTTTGGTCATCGCGTCGGACGAGGTCGCGCCTGTGGTCGTCGCGTCGGACGAGCTCGTGCCTGTGGTCGCTACGCTGGACTCCGGCCCAGCCCTAGCAGTCGAGGATGTCTCCGACGTGCTGGACTCCTTGCTGCCTCCAGTCGAGCTCGCGCCGGACTCCTTCTGCAGTCGGTCGAGCTCGCGCCAGACTCCTTGCTGCCTTCAGCCGAGCTCGTGTCGGACTCCTTGCTGCCGCCGCCGGAGTCCTTGCCGACGAGGTGCTCTCGTTGTGGTCTTTTTCACAAAGATGATCTGATGTTGCAAATCATTTGTGACCATGTTCTCAGAACAATTTATGAGTTGAATGACAAGGAGGAAGAGAAGAAGCACAACGTCAACATGAAGGAATAAATCATCAGTAAGGTTACAAAATGATCTTGTTGTTGCTACTAAACTTAGACTAGTTGTTTCTTGCGCTAAACTATCTTTTGTTGCTACTAAACTTAGACTAGTTGTTTGTTGCAGAAAGTGCTTCCAATGCACCAGCCAACAAGGAAGGTTCACAAAAGATTTGCAATGGAAGCCGTCCTTCTCTTTTAAGCTTATCTTTCTTCATGTGAGGAATCTTGAATTTGTTTGATCCTTGAACCTTCATTGCCTCTTTGAAAACGCTTTGCATGGTTAAGTAAATCTTGTTTGCTTGGTGTGAATCATATTCTTGGAATGCCTACATGAGAAAGATACAATTAACAATAAAATTTAATAGTGATCAAATTTATCATAATAAAATTATTAATAAAATTTCCTCTTCAACAGTTGGAACTAAGTCTTCCATAGTTTTTGCTGCCTTCTTGTATTGAATAGATTGAATTGCACGAAAAAAATCCAAGTCGAGAATGTTGAAGTCGGGAGAGTTAGGAGGTTGGCAAGTTAGGCGAATGTCGAATCCGTCTTGCTTAGCTGCCTCACAAAAAATTGGATCATTCAATTCCACATGTGATGGTGAGTTGTCTTGTTGGATGAAGATGGGTTTGCTAATATCTTCTCGGGGCCATTTGGCACGGATGGCTGGCAATACTTTTTTAATCATAAAATCTCTAATGACCTCTCTTGTGATTGATGCTATAGGCTTCACTACTCTAGTACTAGCAGGCCTATTGACTCTACTCCTTTGAGCACTTTCGTATGTTACTAGTGGAAAGCATCCAATTTTTCCATCAAAAATGCAATGTCCATTTAGAAATCTTGGCCGAGCACAAACACACAAAAACATAAGCTTGGGAATGAAGTTCTTGTTCTTGCAAGTACGGTGGGGATCATCCTCATCGGCAAGCAAGTAGTAGTTCTCAGATTTTTGAGTTAAATAGAACCACTTTTCATCAATGAACACATAGTAAAAAAAATCTTTGAACTTGGGGTCACCAGGCAAACTATCTTGATCAATCATGTCAACGCACCACTGTAACCTAGCCTTCTTGTTAGCTTCGGTTAAATAAGGTTTGATGGAACTTGAATGGCGCCTAATATGACCTTCTCTCAAATACTTTTGCAATTTCCATTTGCTAATGCCTAAAACCTTGCTCACATCTTGAAGAGTCATTCTTTGTTTCAGAGGTATATGTCGCAAAGGTTCTAAATCAACAAGGATTGGCTTCCGCGCTGATCTACCTTTCTTTCTACTAGCAACATTAACCGGGATGTTTAGTAACAATGGGATTTTACCTCTCTTTCATAATTTTTGAACAACATGAATGTGCAAACCAAACTGATTAGCAACTTCTCTTGTGTCATGCTTGCCCAGCTTTCCATGCTTGCTTCTTGCCAATAGAGCTTGATAAACTTGCTTTTTGACCTGAAGGGGCACATCTTTCCTTCTTGAAGGAGCTGTGAATGTGATGACACACATCATGAACACCAAATACATTACTATTAACGACAATAGTATATCATATGCTGCTGATAAACGAAAAATGAAGGTAAAGAGCACCTCGTACAGGTTCCTCCAATTTCAAGTCCACAATGTTATCATCTTGCGGTTCGAGATTCAAATCAAAATCACCTAATATAACAAATAGCACCATACAATCAAGACTGTTCCTATAAATTAATTTCTGTTGAAAATAATACTTTTTGAATATGCATGGCCAATGGAACTACTACTAAAAAAATGAAATGAAAAGACGTATGGTGATGTATGTGCAGTGCTTACCTTCCAAGTCACTTTCCCCCGGAGGCACCTCATTTAGGTCCAACATCACAGGCAGAAGGAAGAATGAATGGGAGTACTAATACAAAGAATCTAGAACGTGAGTACGCGACGATTTAAATATCCAGGTTGAAGAAAGAAACGTGGCTAAAAAAATGGGTGCGGCAGAGTTTGGATCACGCGCGCCTATGCAAAAAATGAAAGTCTTGACACGCGCCTGCAGTACTTCAGACGCGCGCATGCAAAAATCCGCCGCGATATTGACGCCCGCAAGCAACTTCGGAATATTAACGTGCGCATGCAAAAACACGTACGCGGCGCGCGCCATGCAAATAAAGGAAAAAAAAAATGGTGCAAAAACTAACTGCTCTACTGCGGAGTCGAACCTGCGTGGGGTTTGCTGCAGCCACACCTCGATAACCACTACAACAACACGTATGCACATGAATAGAGAGCACCCACTAAGCTATTTCATATGGGCAAACAAAGAAAAAATTTGCTTAATTAATGACTTCTTGGTAAGCTAAATGATGTCCTAAACGAACTGTTTTTCCGGTCCGGAGGGAGTATGTGTTTAGCATATCATCACTGTCTAAATGTGTTTTATGTTGAGATGTGGTGATAGCCCGATAATTTTATTTAAATCTTCTAATATAATAGGATCATTTATTTCAATATATTTTCTTAGCTAAAAGTGTTGATTTGTTATAAACCCATAGCAACGTACTGTCGTTCAACTAGTAATATGTTCTAAGTTTTAATCTCTTAGTGCCACCACCATGACGTTTACGGAATTAAATTTATGGTTTTCCATAGCCAGCAACCAGATCAGGCTGCCTCAACAGTTTTCCTATTTTTGTTTTTTCCTCAATATAGGCGTGCCTTGGAGGAATGAAAGAAAAGGAAAGAAGGGAGGAATGAAAAGGCCGAAAAGGATTATAAAAAAAAAAAAGAGGAATGAAAGAAGCTACTTGCTCGGATGAACTGTGTGGGCCGAAACTGCGGATTGGGCTCAAACCGCTCGCACGGTGTCTAACCTTTCCGCCGTGCTTCTTCCAATCTTCCCTATCTCACTCCTGCTGCTACTCCCCGACGCCGCCGCCACGCCGGCGCGCGAGCGACGCTGCCTTCCCGGCGCCACCCTCCCACCTCATCGACCCGGCGCGCGACGCCATCTTGGGCGCCGCCTCACGACGAATCGGCCACCGCCGCGCGAAGAATCCGTTGATATATAGTTGAAACAGATCGAGGATCGATGGCAATGTTCTCATCCGCCCGCCACGCCCTCCGGCGGTCGCTGGCGGCGCAGTCGCTTGGGGCGGGATTACGGAAAGCTACGGAGGAAGGTTATCTGCGAGGGATCCCCCGTGGACAGCTCCTCCCGCGCCTCTTCAGCTCTGATGCACCGGGGGGATCGAACAAGGTATCGCCGCCTCATCCAAAATCTCTCTTGACCTCGTACTTGACCTAATGTTTGAAACCACACACCATACTCCAAACGCGGTTGAAATTTCCGTTCATATTTGCATGGAGAAACTGATCTTCTGGAACTAACCATTTCTTACCGTTTGCAAGGAAATACATTGAGCTTGTTTCGTGTATTATTTCATTTCGGTGTAGTTTATTTGTCTTCCCTATGAATTTGGGATTTGGAACACATGCTAGTTGAATTGTTCCATTCATGCAATAGCATCAAGAACCAAACAAATTATAGTACACATTATTTTGGTATTTGCACTGCTTGATAAAGCTAAATTATGAAAATACGTGAATCCTGTTTTAACTCCCACCAGTTTGTTTCTATTAAAAAAAGGCAGTACCGGTATGTGCATTTTAGATTATTATTATGTGTAAGCGTTGAGGATATCCTTCTCAAGGGAGTTTACTACCTTACCAGTCTTGATCTTGAGTATATTAAAGTTTGGGTCTTGGATTATGCAACAGTTTATCAATCTTAGACAAATATATGTGATTTCAATTTTTATTTGGCGTCCTCATGATGAAATAGATTAAGCTAGTTGATCCCAGTCTGTTCACCAGGACATGTGAAATTTACTGTCAGTGAGGCCAATTTCTGACAAGCTACAATTTTCTCAGATGATATTGATAGATGTCCAATCCTCCATATAATATTGCATATAAATGTAGGTTTCTCGTCTCCAAAGGTGTACTAGTGCTAATCAATATAACGATGTGTGCATCATGAATGGATGTACTTGAAACACTTTAAGTTAGACCTTCACATTGGTTCTTTCTTTGTATATTTATGCCCCTGAGGTCGGTCAGTCGATACAAAGTGTTATCAGAGATGTGCTTAACCCATATGCTCTACCTCTTTTTCTTTTCATTCTTATTTCTCAATGTGGAATGTTTGTATTGTGCTTTTGTTAATCATACAATGTTGAGATCACATTGGATCAATTTATTGCTGCACATGAGATTTTTTTTAATTACTTCCTGTCCGCAGCATTCCCCGCTTTCTGGGTTTCTCGCCAATGCCATGGGAACACGTGAATCTTCATTCCAAGATCGTATCTTAGAGCAGAACAAAGATTTCCAAGAGGTTCGTCAACAGTTCAATGCTAAGACGCAGTTCAATGCTCACAACAACACATATACTGGTGGGGCAAAGTAAGTAGGCAAATGGGATTTCCATGTACACATATATTTGTCTCTTTTATATTGATGGCTTATTCTGCCTCATTCTGACTTGACATGAAGGTTTGAGACAGCTGGTAGAGAGAAATCATCCATCTTTGGGGGTTCCCCTCCATTGACAGGTTCATGGGCCTCTAATGATAGGAAGCAATTTGCAAGGAAAGGAAAAAAGGATTTTGTCCATGTCTTACTGAAGGGAAATAAGACCTTCCTGACGGTGACGGATGCCAAGGGGAATAAAAAGACTGGGGCATCTGCTGGTTGTTTGGAGGATAGGAAAGGGCGGTCTCGTCTTTCTCGATATGCTGCCGAGGCAACTGCAGAGCATGTTGGGCGATCTGCTAGAAAGATGGGTTTGAAATCTATTGTCATGAAAGTGAAAGGAGCTAGTTTTTTCAAGAAAAAGAAGAAAGTGATCTTGGGTTTCAGAGAAGGTTTTCGAGGTGAAAGAGTAGGGGGGCAATCTCCAATTTTGCTGATCCACGATGTGACCAACCTTCCTCATAATGGATGCCGACTTCCGAAACAACGCCGCATTTAGATTGCTGTGAGTTGGAATTCGAATTGGCTGAATGAGTTAAACTGCTGATGGTGATCTGTAGTTCCTTTGTGAGCTGCCTTCTGTTGGTCTAGTTGACCTTCAATGGACGTGCTGTACTTGGCTCTGTGCGCGGTATTTGGCTAGCAACCCTTGTTTCTGTATGACTATGTTGCCCAGTGAGTCTAAGTTATTGATAGCTACAACTTTTCAGTGGTTAAGTGCTAATAATAAACTGAAATCCCAAATCATGATTTAACATCTGGAGTTAAACTGGGTATTAATGATCCACTCAGGGTTGTATATGTTATTATACTTTAGAAGGAAGCAAATTTGTTTCAGTTGTATCGCCTGGATGCGGTAGCATTTTTGTTATACATTACCATTATTTTTTTGGGGGGTACAAGAACGTGGTGTGTGTCTTTCCTAATCCAAATGGTCTGACCAGAAGCAGACTCTGCTGCACTATATATGTTGCCTGGGCATTGCCTCAAGAAGATTTCACCGGGCCTGCTTAGTTCTCGCAATGTTGATGTTCGATTCTAGAACTGGGGTATCTCTGAAAATATACTGAGAGTTTAGCTGACGGGAGCCTTTAAACATGACGGGGAGCAATCTGTTATGCAGGGAGAGGATGCTATTCGTGCAGGTGATTTACGAAGACTCTTCTGCAAAGAAGCATGACTGTCGACTCTCATATCATGTGGCAGCGCGGTTTCGGAGTATTGTTACAATACAGACAAGATGTTTTTGCATGATGATTATTTGGATGACATCAAGGAATGGTTTGACAAATTTATAACTGTTGGATTTGGATTTTCTTCGGAGTGTGGGGGAATTAATGAATTCAAAATATTCCCCTGTTACAGTAGGGGGCTATTTAAGGTTACAGTCATTACACTTTTACTAGTTTTATTACAGGAATACTCTTATTTTTTTTACTTTCCTCCAGGGCATTTGATAACTTAATTCCTTCCGGTACATGTACAACTGGATCTCCGTACTCTACACGTCATGAGCGTTCCTCTTCTTTCAGAGCTTCCTTCGGGGCAGAAAGTTACCGGGACCGAAGGACTCTTCGGTCTCGGTAACCGTTATCTCTTAAGCGACTTAGTAGTAAATTTCAGAGTCCTTTCCATTCTTTCAGTTGCAGAACTACCTGGGCTTTGCACCATTCTTCAGAAAGGGGACTTAGATGGGCCTTGACCCCCAACACCAGCCCCTAATGGCTGAGATCCGCCTTCGGAAGTATCGAAACCATGACCGAAGGACCAGGCCCATCGCCGCCCGCCCCCCCCCCCTCTCTCTTTCGGTTCTTCGGAAGGCCTGCGAAAGATAAACGAGATTCTAAAAGAAAAAAATGTTACGCGGCTTGGGTACGAAGCCGCGCTCATACGGTGCGACGGAACGCTTCCAACACTATTTTCGAAGGGACGCACTGCCGCTCGGCTCCCGAGGAAGCCACGCGTCGCTCCTGCTGAATGTCTCCGTGGCAGGGCGACCACGGGCACGGTCCGACCTATAAAAGCGGGGCGAGTGAGGCAGCGCGATTCATTCGCGCTCGCAGCTCTACACGCATCTCACTCTTCTCGCGCCGGAACGCTGCTAGGTTCTTCAGGTGCTCGATCTTGCCTCGCCGAAACCAAACCCAGCTTTGTACTAGTCTGATCTTTGCGCCGTGACCATGCCGAAGGCCGGAGGCTCATCTAGCTCGAAGGGTCATTGCCGTGTTTTAGATACTCTCCACACAAGTTCGATGCTGGGTCTGAGCACGGTTGGACGAACTGACGGAGCGGGGGTGGCTGGAGAGGCACCTGGCTTTCGTGCGTCCGAAGGGAGCAACACAGCCGGAAGCCCGCGGGGACTGCGATGTACTGTTCCTTCGTTTCTTCGATGGGGGGCTCTGGATGTCGTGCTCATCGTTTGTTGGCAAGATGCTGCAACTCTACGAGTTGGAGATTCAACAGATAACCGTTAAGGCTATAGTGAGACTGAGCATAATGGAGTGGGCTTTCCGTATGGAGGGAGTTATGCCGGATGCCGATGTTTTTGCTGCGATGCATCGGACTACATATCGGAAACATGACAGCCCCATGGGGGAGGGGTATATGATGCCCTATGCCACAGTGAGCTTCATGCCCATCGATGAGAGCAAACTTCTAGCGAAGGCCTACCGGGACCACTGGGGCCGGGGATGGACTCCTGGTTGGTTCTACTATCGGGTGGGGGAGGGAAGCCCGCTTCGGTCCACCTGTTCTGAAGTTCTCCACTAGCCTCGCCCTTCGATCAAGCTAAACAAGTAGTCGAAGCTGCGGATGAAGGCCTTGAAGGACGCGTCCCGCAGACTGACCATGCGGGACCTCTACGAGGAGTTTGTGACTGCCGGTATTAGCCCTCTGCTGAAGGATTGGTGCTGCGAATTCCTTGTTGAGCAACCCAACGGCCAAAGAAAACTGGTAGAATTGTACCCATAACAGTGCTCTGTTCTTCGGCAGTTGTCCCTTTACCGCTTCTGTTTTGTACTCATAACAGTATCGTGCAGAATTGACCCTGGAGGAAATCGAAGCGCGAACCGAACATTATCTCGGAAAGTTCTGCGACATGGAGGTGCGTCACCGAGAGCATGCCCAATGTGGGCCATGCCTAAACTGGGTTTTGCTGTTGAAGAACCCGCAGGTGCAACTTTCGGAGGGCAGGCTACCGGAAAAGGAGGATGCTGAGGAGAAGGGGAAGGGGAAGGTGGTGACAGGGGAGGCTTCGGGATGAAAGAAGCGAAAGGCCACCGTTGAGGCCGCCCTGTCTCACAAGCAGGCGCAACCGGCTAAAAAGGTTGCCACAAAAGCTATAACCGCACTGCAAGAGCGAGACTCAGCCAGCACTTCAAGCTCGTCAAGCGCTGAGTCTGACACCGAAGAGGAGTCCGTCACGGAGAGGATGGATTCGGGCGGTTGGGGTGCACCGGTGGGCGCTCCCGAAAGGGTCGTGGCGCTTGAGATGACCAAAGACTTCATAGTCGGGGATGTGGACCTCGGCTTTGAAGAAGGTGCGTACTGCAATTCGTTCATAGGATTGGTGATATACAATTGTATCCTAATGGTGCCTTTTTGCAAAGCCTATCCTGAGGGGTGAGCCCTTAACAGAGGCCCAGCCTTCGGTAGAAGGGGCGGGTCAGAGTAGAGGCTCTGAGGGCGGCGAAGGTGCCTCCAAAAGTGAAAGCTCTGAGAGCCTGCGAACCTACGGCCGCGGAAAGAGCCTGTATAGCTACCTGCCTCCGGGATCGTCACCAGGAGATGTGACTGATGGGCTCCGAAAGGAGGATCTTTTTGGCTCGCGAAGATGCGCGTCGCTCTTTGAGCTTGGCTGGACGGTTCGTGGACATGGCCAGAGTCGACGGACTGCTTAGTGAGCTGAGCTCAGCCGAGGCATCCGAAGTGCTCTCCGGAATGGCTATATAGGTACACCTTGTATATACGTGCTTCGCATCTGTATTTTGTGTATAGGTGCTAATGCATTTCCTATGTGCCCTCCTAGAGTACCATGCTAGCGCGACATGTGATTTCTTCAGCCCAGAAGAGTGACGAGGGGATACAAAATCGACTTGGAGCTCTGGAAGCCAAAGCGAATAAGTCTTCAGAGCTGCGGCGCGAGGCTGAGCTTCGAGTTTTAGAGTTGGAGCCTGGCTAGTGAGCTGACCGACATAAGCAATGAGTGCGATACTTTTCGCGAAGCTCTGAGGGCCGCCGAACGCCAGCTGATCATCATCGAGCAAATTACTGAAGGAGTTGGACAGTTGATGGGCGACGTGGATGATCTCCCGGGTAGGCTCGGGGTGAATGTGGTGACGCCGAAGCAGGATGCGTCGGAGGTTCCTACGACAAGTATATCTTAGACCTGACATGGAATTGAAGCTGACTGCTGCGCCGAGGGCGGCTCCTTCAGCCCAAGAAGCTGGCGAAGCAAGCAACCCTCGAACAGGCGAAGGCGGGTCCGAGGGCCACCCGGGGAGGAGCGCACCAGAAGTTGCCGGAGGGACACATCCTCAGGTGTGAACTGCTGCCTAGTCTCTACTGTAGATTGTACTTAGGGCTTTTGGGAGCCCTAGAATGAACTGTTTCTCGGTAGCTATGTAATTTTAACACTGAACCGGAAGGTAACTTAGATTCCTCTTCATGTGCAGGCTAGATTAATTCTTGACGTGGTGCCTGTGTCATATGTCCCTTCGGGAAGCACCACCGTTACCAAACTTGATTATGCGAGCGATCATCAGTGGCGCAAATGGTTCCGCATGAACCCCTTCGGGACCATTGAAGAGGTGCGGTCGTACATAGAAGATCACAACACGGTGACAAAGGGATCATGTAATAAGGTGAGCTCGGAAAAAAGGTTAAAGCGAAGCGTCAAGCGCGACGACCAAAGAGCCCTGCGAGGAAATCAAAGTTCGGCCCTCTTGCTTCGAGTTGAAAGTTGAGCCCGAAGTAGAGATTATCGAAATATCTAGTGGGACATCGTCTCCAGAATAACCGGGCCTGGAAGTAATGCAAGAGTTAGCTCGTGCCGTGAACGGTCCAGGTGGGGTGATGAGCCACATAGCGCGTCTTCGGCGGGAAATAGAAGAGGTAGAGGAACAACTGCTCTAGTATAGGACATTTCGATCACGAACCACCATGACATTGTACTTGTAAAATTGTATCTGTGATGAAGAAATACATTTGGTGTTGTACGACGTGAGCATCGTTCGGTTTTATTCCGCGTAACGACACATGAATAAGAGATGCCTTTCGGCTTGCGTGACTAAAATTCCCATGGGTTTGATACTCGTAGTAACATAATGTGAGAAATGTCCGAGGCCTTTGCGGCAAATATAGCTACCGCCGCCTTGCTTCCACACGTGAACGCTCTAGTGCGTCAAAGGTACGAGTAATCGCAGGAAACACAGCTTCGTCTTCTATAATAAGCCGGTATCTCGGTGCATCAAAGGCATGAGGGATCACAAGAGGCACAGCCTTGTCTTCGGTCTAGCTGACATCTCGGTGCATCGAAGGGACGAGCAATCACATGAGGCACAGCCTTGCCTTCGGTCGTAAGCCGGCATCTCGGTGCATTGAAGGCACGAGGAATCACATGAGGCACAGCCTCATCTTCGGCCGTAAGCCGGCATCTCGGTGCATCAAATGCACGAGGAATCATATGAGGCACAACCACGCCTTCGGTCGTAAGCTGGCATCTCGGTGCATCGAAGGCACGAGACACATGAGGCACAGCCTCGCCTTCGATCTTAAGCCGGCATCTCGCCTGTATCTTAATGAGATTCGGATCAATGCCATTCTTCGAGATCATGTAGCCCAGAAGTTTGCTAGAGCGCACCCCAAAAACACACTTAGAAGGATTCAGCTTCCTGCCCGCTCTGCGGAGATTCCCAAATGTCTTAGTGAGATCCAAAATGTGGTTCTCCTGAATTGAGCTCTTGACCATAATATCATCAATGTAAGCTGCTACGTTGCACCCAAGTCGCTGCTTCAACATTTGTCCGACCACCCAGGAGAAGGTAGCCCCGACGTTCTTGAGGCCAAAAGCATTCTATTATAGCAGAAGGTCCCTCGTTTGGAACGCTGTGAATGACTGACCCGAAGAAGCCAACAGACTTGATGAAAGACAGAGTATCCGTCCAAGAAGCTTAGCAGCTTGCACCCGGCTGTATCGTCAACTAGTTGATCAATACGAGTCAGCGGGAAGTCATCAGGCAAGCCTTGTTCAGGGAAGTAAAATCAATACACATTCTCCATTGACCATTGTGCTTCTTGACTAGGACGGGTTGGTTAGCCAGGTTGTACGATCTGTGGGCCGAATGACTCCAGTGTTGAGCAATTTCTGGACCTCTTCCTTGAGTACGGCCGTCTTTTCGGCTGTCCACTGGCGTATCTTCTGCTTCACTGGGGGGGTAGTTCGGGCTTATATTCAGTCGATGCTCCATTATGTCACGACGAATGCTAGGGAGGTCTTTGGGCGACCAGGCAAAGATATCAGCATTAGATCACAAGAAGGAAAAGAGCTCCTGTTCTTGGTTCGGAGACAATTCCGTTCTAATACGAATGAGCTGATCAGAGGCACTTTGGCTGAGGAGAACTTCCTTAGAGGCAACCTCTGTTTTTATTTTGGTTGGTGATTTGGGCAATGCAGCAACATGTGCTTCGGCAGGATCGTGATCTTTATGCCCAAAAGCTAGCATGTGAACTTGATTCTGGCCTGGAGCAATACCCAATTCAAGGTGGCCGGCTTCTGCCTGATCACCAAAGACTACAATAACACCATTTGGCGCTGGCATTTTCATGCATACATAACCATGGTGTACCATAGCGCTGAATGCATTGATTGTCCCTCAGCTGAAGGTAGCATTATAAGGGTAAAGAAAATCCATCACATCAAGGAAAACCTCTTCAGTGCGGTGACCTCTTGTGCCGGAGAATGACACCTTGAGTTTTGACACTGCCAAGTGCATACAGTGGCTGCCCCCCGAATCCTTGCAGCGGTACAGGTGCAGCTTTGAGATCCTCACGGGAAATACCCATCTGTCGAAAGGCACTAACGAACATGACATCAGCAGCACTACCTCCGTTAATAAGGACCCTCTGGACCTCATCCTCGTTAATACCCACTGACGTAACAAATGCGTTCTAATGCGGGTAGCCCATTGGTTTGAGGTCTACTTGAGTCAAGCTAATGGGCACATGAGACCATCGGCACTGAGCCAAACGAGGATGAGCCGCTACATGATTGACTCGCCTGATATACTCCTGGCATCGGCGTTTGGAAGGAAAATATTGACCCGAACCCCCTGTTATAGCGAGAATGACCTTGCACGCCTGGGTCTGCTGCGTCGAAGACGGGGCCTGCTCAAAGGTTTGCTGCGGGAGACGGGGAGGTGGTGGCAAGTATTCCTGATGTGTATTCTGAGCGAGAGGGGCCCAGGCAAGAGCAGGGCATGTTGGTGGTGTGGGCAACATGAGTTGCTGGGTTGGCTGATATGATGCTGAAGCCCCCTGTTGTCGTCTGAAAGTGTGTGAGACTTGCTTGGCAGTTTCCAATGCCTCAGCTCGAAGCTTGGCTTCTCGAAGAGCCAAAAGATCAAGGCAATAATTTGAGGTAGGTCCCTGCCCCAGACCATGATAGAGACAATAGATTTTGCTGAGATCTTTTAGGGGACGGTGTTGAGGACCGACGGACCCACCCCCTAGTCTTTAACCATGCGATGCTTGTCCTGCCGCCAAGACTCTGGTTGATGATTGTGCGGCGGGGACCTGGTCCGGGGCAGTTCGGAATCCTTATGAATGTGCAGCACTTCCCGTCGAGGTACCTCATAGGGCTTGCCTTGGTGTCGATTAAGGGAAGACCGACGCCTATCGAGGTGACCACCTCTCTGTGCCAAATGATGTTCTTTTTCTTGCATGATGTCATCCTCCATCCTGACTTGAGCTTCCAGGATGCTTAACATGTGATTTAGAGTCTTGGGTTGCACACTACAAGAGATTTGGCCTTTTATGACGTTTTTACAGTGAGGATTAATCGAAACGTCATGAAATATTTTGTTTATGACGAATTGATTTTGTGTAGTGACGAAAATGAATTGTGCGTCATAAACACTAGATCAAAAACGTCATTAACTATGCCAGGATTATATTGTGACGAAACACTCTTCTCTTTATGACACTATCTAGAACGTCATAAGTATATGACATTAGAAAATTGTCACTGTTTCAAATTTTTATCACAAAGATTAAAATTAATGATGTGAAAAATAAAATATACATATAGGAAGTTATTATATTTTCACATGTGCCTGAAAAATTGTATAAAAGGGCTTTTCCCTTATGTTGAGCATACAAGGTGAGAAATAAAAAAATTGCAAAAACCATGTTGTGGGTCCAAGAATCAAACCGGCCACCTGTATTGAATCGAGAGTGAATAAGCCTCGGTAGCCACTGAACCACACGAAGAAAGATGACGAAGGATGGACTAAATATTATATATCCAACTTTTGTTTGTGTGTGTGTGGGGGCTCAATTAGTGTACCAGCCCAAGTCGCGATGGACTTAGCAGAGGTTGGATCGAGAGCATCGATGCTGCCCGACGGACGGAACTCCAGCGCCCCCGGCTCCGCCTCCGCGTCGGCCACCCCCCCCCCCCCCCCCCCGCGCCCCACCAACAAAAGGCCACTCCGTGCTGCGAATCGAGGTCCTGCTGCTGCCTGGTGGCTCTAATTTGGGCACAGACGAATTTGGGCAGGGATTGGGCGGCCTGGGCACGGCGGGTGCGCGACGGGCAGGCTGCAGGGATAATCTACTACGCCGCAATCCTCTTCCCCATCACTACGCCGCGCTGCTCCCGACCATGGTTCCGCGCCTGAAAAGGAAACCGGAAGCAGAACAAGGTTAGGTTTCAGGTCCTCTCCTTGTGCTTCGTGTGCAATCGGTCTAGACACGCTTTAGAGTTAGGGATGGCTGGCGTAGGCAGCCACGGCGCCGGCGACGAGAAGGCCATGTCGCCGACAGCTGTAGAGGAGGGCAGCGGCAGCTGCCATGGTGTAAATCTGCAGTTGTCTTTAGGTAGGTGCCTGCCCCTGTTGCTCGGTAGTAGTACACGGGATGGCTCAAGATTTTAGAGGAGAGGTTAGGATTTACATTGACGTTACGTATGGTGGCTGCCCTAGTGCTTGGTCTGCCTTTTGAGTTCCATTGACGTTAGCTAGGACAGGTGCCTGCCCTATTGATTGTGCTCTGTTTTGTAGTTCTTTTTTTTTTGTCATGCCGCTGTTACTAATCTATTTTCTGGTAGTGAGATTCTCTGACTTCTTTTACTAACCAATTTCAGGGATAATCTAATTCTGTTGCATACAAGTTAACATGTATTCCTTTAAGCTGTCGTAGGAGAATCTTGTTATTTGTACTTTGCCTCTCGTACAAAAATACACATGCACTATGATTGTATATATGATACATTCTTGTTCAGTGCTCCTGTTTTCTGCTCGTCATGTCCTTATCCTACCAGGTCAGATGTTTGGTGCTTTTCGTTACAATCAGTTTTTTGAATGCAGATCAAGAGACTGTACTTACTGAGTATAAGAAGCAAAGGATAAAAAACATGATGAGGAACAATCAAATGATGCAGCAACTTGGTGTCAAATCACTATCCACACTGCTACACCAGTCATCAAAAAGATGGCTAAAGCTAGAAAATATGACCTTATGAAGAGGAAGCAAGGCGATAAGGTATTAATACTCTTTGTAGTGTCATAGAATTCTGTCTTTGTAATGACATATTAATGTGTCATGCTTCGTACCAGTGAATGAGATTTTAACATGTCTTACTGTATTTTGCCTATGAGGCGATGCAGGTGTCAGATGATATTTTACCAGACACCCCGCTGACACCAAACTCAGTACAAAGCGGAGGCACAAGATCAAAGAGGGTTATGGCTTCTGAAGTGCTTGTCCAGCCTGCTCGATTGACAAGGCAGAGGACAAGGGAACTGGAAGCAAGTGAGGAAGCTGTGCAAAGGTCAACTATAGATTTTCCACAGGATGTCAATCCCGATGCTCATGCCCAACTTAATGAACAGATCTGTCTATCCAATGAAGGCAAGCACCTTACCTATTTTTTGTTGGGCTTGTAGCATGCTTATTCTACAATTAAGCTTTCAGCATGTCTTTTTTTTTTAAGTTAGTCTCACTGAAGTGTTTTAGCTAGTATCACATTTTTTAGCTTGTACCATGTCTAATCTGAATGTTACCATATCACTCGTACCTGATCTATTTTTTTTAACTCCTGTCTTGTGTAATTCGTAGGTGAAAACAATGCCTTGGTACAATGACCAAGGGGCAGAAGTATGGGCAAAGGGTTGTCTAAGCTAACCCAAGGCTTAAACTCCAAGATGCCATTGCACATTGCTGAAGGGAAAAAGAGGCCTGAGGCATCGTTTCAAGCTGCAAAGCTCGCATCAGAATCTGGCATTGTAGTGCGTCAACATATCAGTGTTTTCCCACACTGGAAGGAATACAAGAAGCCATATCATGCTGCACAGCTCAAGGAGTTCATGGGTAAAGTTTCCGTAAGTACTAACTCTATGCTTTAGTTGATTCTTAATGTTCCACCGATATTCCTCATTACTGCTATACATTCTTCTGCCTAGGGTAAATTCAACATTGACCCCAACAACAAGCCAGTCACTGATGCAAGCACTGATTTGATGAAGGCTGGACTAAGGCAGTTTCGGTATAGACTAAAAAAGAAGTACTTTGATGGTGTCCCAGCAAATGAAGTGCCTACAACATCGCCAGTACGTAGCATAAATGATGATCAGTGGAGGGCATTGGTGGCGATGTGGTCGTCCGCAAAGCATAAGTTACACCCTTTAAGGTACACCCTTTGCACATAGTGAAAGACTTCTTTTCTTAGTGACTCTACAAACATGCTATGGAATTAATCCAATCTATCATGGAATAGTATCAGTTCTTCCATTCTAAATGCTTGGTTTATTACACCATTGCTTTGTAGAATCAATGTGAGGCAAACAAAAGGAATCGTGAAAAGTCCTGTTACATCACACTACTGGCTCTCGTTGCTATACTGCACATGGCTATATCCTTGTAAGTTATACAAACATTTTCGTGTTCACCAAAGTCAGTTTGTTTCTTATGTCCTAAACTAACTTCTGCATTTCACGTGCATTTTCAGAACCAGCAACTGAAATATAAAGATTCACCACCCACTCCAATTAACCTATTCAAGGATTTTCATTGCAGTAGCAAAACTGGGTTCACTGAACCAGTAAAAGTTCTTGTTGTAAGTGCATTTTGCAATACGAATCTGCTTCCTTTTTCCCCTAGTACAATACATGTGCACACCCTTTCTGATAGTTGGATAAACCACTTATTTAATATTAATTGTTTGCTGCTGTTAGGCATAAATGGAGGCTATTCTGGATGAACCTGTGGAGGAAGGACAGGTGCCAAAGACACCTGCTGAAGTTGTGGCTCAAGTGTTACCACCAAAGAATAAGTTTCTTCAAAATGCTGGCTTCAAACCAGCACTTGCAAAGAAGACTGACAAAGCTGCTACTGCCCGTGTTCAAGAGCTCGAGGCTGAACTCAAGACGAAGGAGCAAGAACATGCTCTTAAAGATGAGGTTGCAGGTCTAAAGGAGAAGGTTTTACAATCAGATAAAGCAATTGAGAAGCTGATGAAGAATAGTGAGGAGACTCAGTCGCTTCTTCGACTTATGGTGTCATTCAACACCAACAACAAAGAGTAGCAGATTCACAAAGTTATTTTGGTATGTTCTGGTCTTAATTACTACCTTCGCTAGTACATATATATTTGTTCTGCTAATTAAGCTATCTTTGTGTTGAGTTTAGCTGGTTCTATTTTGCTTATTACACTGCAGCACATATTCTTAGAAATGTGTCATACAAATTGGGATGATCAGTATTATGTGCTAATTTCACCTATAGTGTTTGCCTTATGAATAAGCATGTTGACTAGTTTTTTACTAATATGTAACATTATTGGTTGTTGCCATTACTGGTATATACCATTCTTGGTTGATAAAATTAGAATGGTCATGATGTATATAGGGATGAAGATTCAGTGGTGAACAAAGATGCATTTGAGCTGATCCTGTTCAAACTGATCGAGAGGGCCACATGTTAGTTTGTAGCTGACTCACAAAGTTATTTTGGTACTTCCTAATCTTAATTAGTAGCCGCACTACCTGTTATGTTGAAGCCGAACTTGGTTCAACTGGATTATGTTGCGATGGGTACTATTATTTTGTTATTTTCTGATGTAAATTACTAGGTGGATGGTATTGTTGAATGGTAATTTGACAGATTCACTAAGTTATTTTGATTCATTTTGATGGTCCGTAATGTGTCTTGGATGTGATTGAAATGATGTTCGCTACTACCTGTAACTGCTTTTTGTGGCTGAAATCTTACTGCCATGTCACGTACTAGTCAGCGCCACGCCACTAGTGGGTATAGAATTTAATGACGATCTCAAAGGTAATAATGGCAAAACTGGAGTGTCATAAATCAGTGACGATGGAAGAATCGTCACAAATAATCTATGACGAAAAAATATCGTATCGTCACAAAAAAGCTTTTATGACAAGCCTTTTGTAACGAAAAAAAATTTCGTCACGGCTTAGTCACAGATTGCAATATATGACGAAAAATTATCCTATTATGATGAAATGGAATTGTCACAGAAGCCTATATGTGTTGTAGTGGCACTTTGCGTAGCGTCGACCTGCCAGGGCCGAGGCGAAGCCCCTTCGTGACAGAGTCGATAATTGTGGCGCCGTTGATGTCTTCGGCTTGACATTTCAGATGAATGAACCCTCGGGTGTATGCCGTTAGGCTTTAGCCGTCACGCTGAATGCAAGCATGCAGATCCCCGGAGCTCACTGGGCGGGCGTGATTGCCCTAGAAGTGCACTGATACCTCATGCCTTAGCTGACCCCACGAGAAGTTTCTCAGCGGTTGCAACCTGGTGTACCAAGTTCACGCAATTCCGTCGACGCTAGCACGAAGGCCTTCGCCTTGACAGTCCCGCCGCTGATGGATTCAATGGCTGCTTCGTAACTAATGAAAAACTCTCTGGGATCGGAGATGCCTGTGTATATTGGGAGTTTGACCACTGCAAAGTGCGATAGCCAAGGTGCTTGCTTAAGTTCTAGAGCCAATGACGAATTCTTATCATAAGATGCCACCAGCGATAAGGGCGGAGGAGAAGTTTCGTGGAAAGAAGCGTAACCCGGTGCCTCAACTGCTGGAATGCCGACCCTTTTTAAATCCTCTATTTGCCTTAGAAGCAGCTCTTGCTGCCTCCGGGCGGCTTCTACTCGCAGCTTATATCCGGACTCTGCCTTGGACATGCTTTCCAGAGCTCACCGTCGAAGCTGCTCCTCTTCTGCCACCGCCTTGACTTTCTCAAGCTCCACCATAAGCTCCGCCACTCTCGGCTCTTCTGCCACCGTTGCTTCTTTCTCCTGCTGAAGGTGTGCAAGGGCTTCAACTTGTTGAAGTGATAGGTCTTGATTGCCAGCTTCAGTTGAGCCTTTGGCCGCCACCCTATCCGCCGGGGGCACAAGAGCCGAAGTTTTCGTTGCCACCTCTGTTGCCGCAGTGACTGCTGGTTCCTCAACAGAGACTTCTTTTTCATCTTCGGGGTGAGAACCCTCGCCATCTCTTTGCGGTTTTCTTGCTTTTCCCTTTGCTCCAGCCATCTTAACAGACTTTTTGTCCGAACAACGTGGACGAAGCTAGCTGTTGGATTTGGATTTTCTTTGAAGTGTGGGGGAATTAATGAATTCAAAATGTTCCCTTGTTACAGTCGTCCTGGGGACTATTTATAGGTTACAGTCATTACACTTTTACTAATCTTATTTCAGTAATACCTTTGCCTTTTCTATTTTCCTCCAGGGCATTTGGTAACTTAATCCTTTCCGGTACATGTAAAGCTGAACCTCCGTACTCTACACGTCATCAGCGTTCCACTTCTTTCAGAGCTTCCTCCGTGGCAGAAAGTTACCGGGACCGAAGGACTCTTCGGTCTCGATAACCTTTGTCTCTTAAACGACTTAGTAGTAAATTTTGGAGTCATTTCCATTCTTTCGGTCACAGACGTACCTAGGCTTTGTACCGTTGTTCGGAAAGGTGTTTTAGATGGGCCTCGGCCCCAACAATAACCATTTGTACACAAAGAGCAAGGGATCCAACTACTAGGCTCATTCCTAGTCTCGTACTAAATTGTGGTTTGTTTGAGTCTTCTCTAACTTTGTTTCGCCAAGCTCTCCTCCCTGCTTTTTAAGCATAGAGTGAATCTTCCAATCGGAAAAGCATGCTAAATCGTATAAAAATACATACATGAAACGACAGCGGTCCCTACAAATCCATGGTGTAGATATTCATATTCGTCAAAACATTACTGAACCAATTCAAATGAATGAAGGGTTGATGAAATATTAAGAAAATGGGCACGCAACAGAGGCATAGGGGCTGATTGGTTCGCTGCATATGGTAGAACCAGGCTCGTCAGGTGCGATGGACGCTTGATTGGATGGCTGAAGGGCCTGGCGACGGAGATGCAAAAGCTGTCCATCAGCCTGGTTCCCGGGATGCGAAAAAATTGCTCGTTTCCGTGGAGCCTGGCTGGCCGGATGCACGGGCGAGCGTGTAGCTGCCACAGACATGCACGCATTAGAAGAATTTGACACATCCAACCTAATAACCAATCATTGTGTCTAGCCTGTTCCGTGAGAGCCTGCATCCGCGACACGAGCCACGCTGAGATCGCAAGGAAACCAATCAGGCCCATAGTATTGCAGAAAATGCAGAAGGGTACACGGCCCGCGAGATGTTTTTTTCAGGCTGTGCACCATTAATCTGAACAAGAACAAGAGTAAGAAACAGCACAGATAGAGGAAGATGAGACAACAGCAGGAGCATCAATGCGCAGCAGCATTCATTGACTTTATACTAGTACAGTACTGTATAGGTCAATTCCTGGCTACTACAAGGTGAGCAGCACCTGCAGCTGCAGGCGACCATCGTGCTTCCTTTCAGCTCCCTGGTGAACTCTATCATTTCGGTTGACGGCGAGCTCGTGAGACGGGGAAATCCCAGGCACCTTGGGCTGGCGAACGCAACGATTTCGGTCTTGGTTTAAATGTGGCAGCGGTTATGTTGAGTTGCTAACATTGAGGTCAGCACCAGTCGCGAGGGGAGAGTGGGGAAGAGGACCGGGGATCCTGCTGGGCTGGGTCGGCCTGTGTCTTGGCCCGGCCTAGCTTGGGGGAAGGGAGGCAGCCCACTCTTACGAAACCACAAAAAGTTTAATTCAAATAAAATCCAAATGAAACCTTGCGTAAACCATGTGAGATACTAAAATGAAAACAAGATAATTCTAAAAATTTAATCATGCATGGTGTAGTTTACGCAAGTTTATGAAATCCAAAGGCTCTTTTTTGTTAGGTAATAAATATTTTCAAGTTGTAGCCAGAATCCTATGGCTCCTCCCATGTCACCAAAACACAGGCATGGGCGGATCCTACAGGGTTGTGGCTCTAGGCCCAAAGACTATCCAATATCTTTAGATTTCAGTGAGGAAAGTGTACTCTTTATTGATGTTTTAGCATATTTCATCTTCAATCTAGTTCCATTTCCAATAGGCATTCCAAGATTTAGCCCCAAAAACCTGATTTTGAGAGCAGAAAAAAGGCTACTAGGTGCAATGTTATCCTTTCCTCCAAACTTTGTAATTCCTCTAAGAGCGGTCAACATCACATTTAACAGGAAACATATTGGCAGACGGTGGCGTGAGACGACGGAAATAATGTAGGGGCTGATATGAAACACACACGCAAGAGGGGATCCATCGGGAGTCCCAACTTTCCCCTTTGTATGTAGCTAAAGACGAGGGAGGTTTTAGGACCAACAAAAAGTTGATAATATTTCTAGGTATCTGTTGGAGTTTTCTTTTTTTTTGAGCAGATCATCCAATAATTTTATTAGGTTGAGTTTACGGGTATTTCTTGGAGGTTTCTATGCCTAACCAATGTAGTGATTCTGGCTCACCACTATACACAGGGTGTATTACAAACTTGTCAAGACTGAAATTCAAACTTTATTTAATATTTTCTGGTCCCATACAAAGTTACATGTCGTAGAATTACAATGCATATATGAAGTTTAAATAATTAAGAATTATATTTTATACATGGTAGCTTAAATGTATAGCATTTAGATTATATTATTTGTTCCATTATTGATGATAAATCATATAAATATGGGGCTAACAATAAGCAAACTGTGTAACGCTATTTGCAACTGTCCTTTGAATGGTTGGTTCTATATTTAGATATATGATCATGGTTTGAGGGCTTCCTTGATCATGCCAGCAGGAAGAAAGGCTAGCAAACTGCCAGCTGGAAGAAAGGCGTTGGGACTAGCAAACAGTGTGCAAAACAATCAAAACACCGGTATAAATCAAATTCATGCATGCTATATGAACAGAAAGAGCGATGCTTTATTTTCCTTGTCGTCACTGCTGAGCTTGGAGGCCCTTCTTCCTCTTGGCTCTAGCAGGGACTCTCTTCCCATTCCCAGTGATCTGACTGTCTTGGCACCTTTCACTTTGTTCATTTAGGCTTGTGATGATGGGTTCTCTTCTGGATTCTAACTCTTCCACCTTTAGCTTAAGGTCTTTGAGGTACGCTATTGTCTCTGCAAGGATGGATGCTTTGTCCATCTGCGCGATCATCAGTTCATCAGAAATAAAAATAGGAAACATAGAATTTCTGTATATATACAGGCCGATCGAAGAATATCTCTCAGTATAAGTTACCTTGCGAATGGTCGGAAGCATTGACTTGAGAACCATGAACATGTCGTTGAGTTTTTCCCGACGTTTTCTCTCTGATATGACATGGTTTTTCATTCTACTTTCCTGTGTTGATCTCGTGGTGATTGCACCATCATTATCGATGGTCGTCCGAGGTCTGCCGGCTACCACTTTCTTCAGCAACTTCTGTGGCTCTCCAATAACCGGCACAGCCCGTTGATCAGATTGAAATCTCGTCCAAGTGATAAAACTTGTCATCTGAGAGCAATTTCCAGTAGTACTCAATGTGGCGTCGTCCTTACTAGCCAACGGTGTTTCCACTAATGAGGAGCAGTCGTCCATGATCCAACGACTATGCTGGAGAGGTTGCATGTCCAATTCCTCCCAGGGGCCATTATTACACAAGTCATTGAACTCCTTTATGATCTGTTCCAGTTTGTTTCTGAATCGACAATCAACTTCACCTATGTCGTGTCCCTCAGCCATGACTGTATCCTGGGGATCTTGATCCAAGTCATCTAGCATAATAACATCGTTGGCTTCTTTGATTTTGTATGTGGACCGGTCCTCCGTGCACCTTGTAAAATTTGGTTCGTCGAAGGATCTGATTGCTCGGTTTAGCAACTCTGGGTCTTCTGGAACCTGACAGTACACCACTTCATCTTTTGTCAAAATATGAGACCCTCAGGAATATTATGATTCACACTTAATATGCATTGCAGCTTGTAAAATAATATAAGCATTATTTCGAAACTTTGAGTACATGTTATTAGGTTTGTTTTATTTAACTGTGCTCTACAGCAGGAAGGGAGCCCAGAGATGGGATGCAGAAGCGACACTGACATGTTGACAGGAGAAGAGGCGCATTTTAACTTTTGCAGGTATTACTTTACTATCCATGCATGATACTAATAGTAAGATGAGTTATTAGGCAGCCAGTTGTAGCCTCCTGGTTAGGCATTTTTATAGTTATATATTAGCAAGATCTTTATTCAACTATCCAATAGTTTTTGAGCGAGAAACATACAGTACATTTACATACTATTAGGAAAATAGTACTGCCTCCATTTTTCTTATTGTTGACGCTTTTAGTATAAATTTATATTAAAAAATATCAACAATTAAAAAATAGAGGTAGTACTAGACTTTGAAATAAGGGGACCCCTGAAATAAGTACTAGACCTTGCTGCGTTTGTGATAATAAACTCAACAAATTGGTGAGGTGATGAAGATACGCTAAAAAACCAAGACCCTCTAGCTAGGAGAGACATGTACATTATGACTTTAGGAGAGACATGTACTCCCATCCGGACATTATGACTTCAGTTCACAACATATTAATTCATTTAGAATCATTTTACAGAACCAGCTAAAAATCACCCTTCTCCTAAAAACAGTGTTTGGCATAGTTGATTGCCACCACCACCACCCCCCCCCCCCCAAAAAAAAAAAAAACTTACAGCAAACATCCCCCACTATTACAGTGATATTTTTTTGTAACGGCTCAAAAGACTTGAAGTTGTAGAGTTCACATTAATTTTCGTGTACTCATATTGAGTTAGAGTTCGCATTCTGGCACATAGTGTTTGTTACTTTATGGAAGTAACAACTAGCATGCATGCAAGCTCCCTCCAAAAGCCCCACAGCAAGCAACAATAACCACACAATTAAAGAAATGGGGACTTCGCAAAAAAAAAAAATGATAGATAAACTTACGTACCGAGGCAGTGGTCCCTAGCTCGAGCACACCACCCCTGCGTGGGATGCAGACGATTGTCTGGTGGAAAATTCATAACGAGATTAGGAGTTTGCAATTAATATACTACGTACATTGTCTCAACGACTCAACGGACGTGCAGATGTACGGAGAAAGATAAAACATTAATAAGCTATATATGTACCTGAATAGAGGCACTCTGCAAAGAGCCAGCCAGTACATCGTACCACCGCGCATCAATGCATATATATATATACGGACACGTACGAGAGGCAGTGCGTGCAATTAGTAATTAATCAAACGAAGCGTCAGAAGAAACAAGGCAGTGATGTGAAAGATGCAAATTGTGTTCATGTGTACTCAATATAAACACCTAGTCCTTTACAGTATTATATGCTCTCTCCGTTCTTTTTTAATTGTCGTCGTTTATTTTAACAAAAAACTTTGACTATTCGTCTTATTTAAAAAATATAAAAAATATAATATATGTTGTTTTGATTTGATTTTTTATTGATAGTTTTTAAAATATGACTTTTAGTTTTACATATTTAAAATAAAATTTTAAATAAGATGAAGAGTTAAAGTTCATAGTTAAAGTCAATGATACTAAGTAAAAAAGAATGAAGGGGTGTTACCTTCGCCATGAGAGCTCGGGGGAAGGTTTTGCTGTCCGCAATGTGAGCGTTGCACAGCCACACGTGTTCATTGCTCGCAAAACTTCTGCCCGGCAACCTAAGGTAATGCATGAGTTAGTTGGGAAAACATGTCAAGGATGTAGGCTTTTGAAAAATAGTGTGCTAATGAAAGTTTTTGCGAAGTTTGGATGAAAGTTCTCGAACCGAATCGAGGCTTAATCTGTTTTTTGTTCACATTTTTTGCTTTTGTTCGGTGTATGTGTGGTCCATCTCTGAGCTATCAGACTAAGTGATTTTGTTAGTTTTTAAGGCTATGTACATCTCAAATGATGTAGAGGCTGGGATCTTTTCATTTGCTTGATGGAATACATATAAAAAGTTACTAATTCTCATTTAACCGTTACACAATCAATATATTATATATGACCGCTCTATTTTAGTACTTGTAATCTAAATTTAATTTTTTATTAATGAAATGATGTTATATGAACTCCTATATATCCGTAATCTAGACCACAGGATCATTACAAAAATCGAAAGTATAGATCCTTTTTTCTTTGTTTTCCTACTAATACTATTGGAATTTCTATGCCTAAAGAAAAAAACGTGAGGGATATAAGAGTAAAACAGGTTAAATTGTTCTTACCCTTGTCCAGGTCGGAAGGTGTAGGTCATGGAGATGATGTAGTACCACTCCATGTCTCCGAGATTCTCAGGTGACAACGATGCAATCGGTTGCGCCTCATGGTGCTCGCACCTACCTGACAGGAGGAACTCATAGAGCTCCCGTAGCTGCTCGCTTCTCTGCAAGATGAGCTGGTCAGCCGTCAGCTCCAATGAGCTGGCTATCCCACTTGTCTCGATCTCATTGTAAAATCCATCTTCCCACGTTACCCGGAGTCTGCAAGAGTTCCCATTACCAGGTTTTATTTACAACATATTAATGTTAACAAAAAGACATATTCGATGTTTGGTCTCATTAACAAAAACGACAAAAAGAACTCCAACCAGAAACAAAAACAAAAAAGGAGAAAAATGCCACACCCCCTCTGTTTCTCGTAAAATACCTACATCATAATTTATTGTGTATTCTTTTTTACTTTCCTCACTTATATAGAAGCTTCACTACAACATTGCAGATGTTTCAGAGTAAATTAAGAATATTTTCTCATATAGTAATAATCAAAGCATTCAGTGATTGAAGTAACAAGGAATTATTTATCGGCAGTGCAACAAAAAGTTTGAATTTGTCAATGAATATTAGGATGTTTTAAAAGGATCTCCAATCTTTCCTTTTATATTTTCAAATACAAAAGTTTTTAAATGTTATGTTTCGATGTTTGCTCTCACATAATTTTAGAAATCTGTGTTGAACATTTAATTAACTGAAAGCTTATCAACTTTCGACTAAAACTGAAATTTATTCAGGCCCTATATTAACTTTGATTTCTTTTAGTTGTTGGCTTTTGGCCATTTTCAAGAGTTTTGTAAGATTTTCTCATCAGCATGGAAGTGATGAGTCTTTCAACTAAAACATGTGTGTAACTCAATTTACTTTTTTTTTTTGTGAAGGTGTGTAACTCAATTTAACTGAATGTTGAGTATAGAGTATAGAGTACTACTTACACTGCGTGGCTGCTTGAAATTGACCAGAAGATGGCGTAACTCCAGTTGATGCTTTTCACAGTTGCGGCAAGTTGGTTCCTCAAACTTTTCCCATCATGTTGCGGTTCTTCCTGAACTACTAGAGGAGCTGATAGTAGTTCCTCCATTATTGCTACTGATGAAAAGTGCTCAAATGAAGCTAGCTGATACTACGTGTAGGCTGTATGTTATTGTTTGAGCCTACAATGAATACAACTGGATCTTAGATTGATGATAGATATGAGTAATATGGACCATTTGCCGCCTGAGTGACTTCCCAGGAAGGTCATTGAAGCGAGCAAACAATGGAACAAGGAACTAGAAGTGACTAAATAAAGCAAGAACTTTGCAGTAGTATACTAGATCGAGGAGGAACGCTACACTTGTAAGGGGACTAGGGGAGCGCTACTTACTTTTGAGTAGTTGAGCAAAAGACAGGTCAGTAGATCATGTGTCAAGCTCAAGCACACATATATATCCACAGAAAACAGCCAATGGCACCAAGTCGGAAAGGACGAACGAATGATTACTATTACGATACAGATGTCCAATTGTCTGGCCTTTGCTTGGACACATGGTACTAAAGGCTTTATTTTGTATTATGAAAAGTACTACCACTACCCGTCAGATACTATATTATATCTATATCTTCGACTTCGTCCAGAAGTATAAGGATTTATATGTTTTATATCAAAGTAAAACATTATGAACCTTAACTAAACAATAACAAAACAGCTGCAAAATAATTCATATATTCATGAAACAAGCCATCATGCAATATATATAACTTTTTCTGTTTGATGGTTTGTTGATAGTATTAGATAAATTAAGTTGAAAATATTTAACTTTTATGAACCTAAAAAATCCTTGTATTTCTCTGATAGATCAGAAGGAACAAACCACTGGAGCGACCCTTTTGTCTAGCTCTAGCGCTATATATATGAGCTCAACTTGTGATAACTTCAAAGTAAACTAACTTACTCCCTCCATTGATAAATAATTGACTTTGTTGATTTTTAGTGAACTTTGACCGTTCAGGTGATTCAAAAAATTATAATCAATATCCTATATGTTATTATGATGATTTGATTTATAGGTAAAGGTATTTGAATCAGGACTTAAAATTTTACACATTGAAACTAATTATTTTAAATAAGATAAATAGTCAAAGTTTAAGAAAAGGCTAATGACATTAATCATTTATATTTTAAGATAATTACAAGTCCTGATCATAGTTCGGCGCAAACAAACCCCCTATACCTATGACAACGTCTGGCCTGAAAGAGCGCACGTGGAACGTGGAACAGGACCTTGAAGTGAGTTCGGAGTATTCGTAAGTTGGAAGCCCGAGCACTGGATGGTGATGGGAGCCGGCACGGAATCTCGGACCACCAGAGAATAATGTTGATGATTATCACACGCCGTGAGAACTCAACCAATTATATGTCCTATTACGGGTGACTGTTGTACGATTTACTGCGAGAGAGCGACGTGACTCCGTCCAGCTGACAACTACTCTTCCTGCCACGTATTTTACTTTGTTACCATTCACAATTTTTAAATTCTAAATAAAAGCATGAATAGTTAAATTAAAGCATTTTTAGTGTACTTGAGCAAGAGCCGAGAGGCCAAATATATGTGCAAACATTGTATCTTTGGCTAAATTTTCATAATAAGTCATCGTTTAATTATTATTCCCTAGCGTTTATGTTATCTTGTCCATGTAAGGCCTCCGAAGTATAGTCATCTAATCGTATCAGCATTGTTTTGAACTTCAGCAGAAGTCGTGAAATAAGAATTCCCTAATTTCCAAAAAAAAAAATGTATCAGAATGCAAGCCGATATGATACATCAAATTGAATAAAAGAGACAGTAGTAGAGGATCCTTTGACACAGACATTTGTGATTGGAAAGTTTAAAACATTCATATTCATTATTAATTTTGATGCAGACTTTTTTGTCCTTTCTTTTGAACAAGAGAATTACCCATGTACGCAAAATATCACTCACAGCATGCATGTTCCAGTACAGAAAAATGAACATGCAATGTTGTACCTCCTTAAATAAACAATTAAGAAGTTATCATATGCCAGGAATTAAAAGTCTTTCAAATTTTGTGCTATTGCACTCAGCAGACTGATAGGTTGTCATGAGACATGTCACTTGCAAGCACTATCATCATGGCAATAACCTCCACAATTAAGAGGCTGACAATTTGGACGTACGGTTTAAAGTTAACAATATATGTCGAGTGGGTAGAGATGTGGCGGAGCGCCATACACGTACGATTTCACAGATTCATAGAATCTATTATTTTTTACAGGAACCATTATCGCATTGCTTATCGATCAAGTAAAAATTTTGGGCTATCAAAATCTGCAGACGTTGGCAGATTACTAATTATTGCCAGCACGGCCTATTCTGCTATGCTTTGGTTGTGATCAGAAGCCATAGCAAAGGGTACGTACGGGGCACAGGACCAAAGCACAACGTGATCAAGAGGCATCTTACAAGCTAAAACGTAGGCTACCAGCCGGTCACATGCAATAGCATGGTCACAAAACAGCTTGATTTAAATTTTGAAATTTAGAAAGAGGTGCATCGATCGTACTAGCTAGTACTCAGTAAGAGATAAATGTTTCGTTCCAGGAAACCGACCCAAACACATGGTGTCTTTGTACCTGCGCTCTTGGGATGATGCGACCGGTACGTGATAGTTCAAAACTCTTTGTGTGTTTTTAACCTTGCGAATAATATTTGGTCTCAGAGTAGAAATAGTACAGGGGTTATCATAGTCAAGCTTTAGTAGTACAGTACTAAGAAACTTCGTTGCTAAAAACTAGTCCAGGACCTCCAGGTTGCCCAGCAGGTATGTAACTTTCTTTAAATTAGAACCATGTCTAAACCTATGATTCTACTACATCAAACCAGCTGTCAACATGCCAGTATATATCAATTTCCTTCTCTTGTTTGTACAGCTCATTTTGTTGTCAGAGCTCAATTGATGGGAGCTTTAAAAAGGATGATATTTTTCCACCACAAGGAGCCTAACCATCTGAGCTAAGCTCAGTTTGCTTAAAAAGGATGATTATACTAAAGAAAAATTAGTTGAGTGATGTTTAAGAGAAAAGTTGCTTCAAAAGGATGAGAGAAGAGAGCTCTGTCGGTAACAACAAAGACATCAACCAAAAAGCGTCTCAACCTGGTTGCTATATTATAATGTACAAATTAGGCTGCATGTTCAATTCAAGATTGTTATTTAGATTATAGTTAAATTGATATTCTTGTTTTGCGTGAATTTGTAAATTTTGAAGTATTGATATCATGTTGCATCATGATATTCGAAATATGAAGTATTGCTCCACGGAGCACATAGGAATTGAAGCAATCCTGCTTCTTCTCTCCCAACCTTCATTTCCATGTGGTTCTCTATTTTCTTAGTACTCCATTATCTACTTATATAGCCCCATTAAATTTTGTAGATGATATTCTTTTTCCATCTATATCTTGTTTTTGTCATCCCTTTTATTATATCTCCATAGCTAATACTCTCTTTTTTTTAAATTATTATAGCTATTGACGTTGACCGTCAACTTTGATTATTCGTATTATTTAAAAAATATAAAAAATATCAAATATTACTTACCACATAGTCCAGCTCAAAATATGAAAGAACATAACTTTTCGTGCTGAAATGAATCCACAATTCCACTTTCGTGACCACATGTGTACAGATGGTACACGGCACCCAACGACGAAAACTAACCTTAATATCTAAGCGTCCGAGAGCCTCCAGAACACGGCAAAGTTCATACTACTTACCATCCTGTTGAAATATGTCAGTCTGGACTCTGGACTCTGGACTCTGAAGTCTCCATCACATTAGACCATCACATTAGATGAAGAGAGTGACATAATGGAAACAAAATATATACTAAGATAAGGATTCCGGAACAAGTAAATATGATTTTCAATCATCTCAACATCAGATAAAGAAAAGAGTTCGAAGACGACTCAAAAAATTTCGAAGGATTTCTCTTTTGAATACTGTCATTCAAAATTCACCAACTTGAGTATGTCATTTGTAGCGACTCAAAGCTGGCTAAAGCCAAATCAGTCTAGATTTTTTTTTACTAGTACTGATTGTTAACTTCATTGGTCCCATCAATCAAGAACATTAACAAAAAAAACACTCAATATATGTACATATTTTCCTATGTGTTTTTCAAAACTGACAGGAAAATTTGATTAACTGGTATCAGTAATAGCATAGGTTTTTGAATAGGTTAAAGAACAATTGACATTTATAATAAACATTATCAGAATGTTTACAACACATAAAAAGGAAGTACAAGAAGAAATAAATGTTTAAAGCACACGAGATCTGTTGAGAATTTCTATTCCAATCTTCTTGCCTATGTATAACTAGGCAATCTCTTAAAAATGCATCCTACATTTTATTTTGAAGTCTTGCAAAGCTTCGCGTAGCTGAAAATATGCGTACTCAATTAGTGTGAAGGCCCAAGTGTGCATTTATAACCCAAAACATGCAAGTGAAAAATTACATTTTGAAAAGATTATAATTACATATAACTGAACACATACAAACTTAGCTGACTTCACGTGTAATTTACCCTTATATCTAAACACTGCTTAGGCAATAATATATTTCACGTACATACTAATTATACAATAATGATGAAACACAAAACATGTTACAATACATGCACCGGGAAAATAAGAGACCTTATATTTATAATGTTGTCATATGTTTCTGCTGTAGTTTGTTTGAACCATACTAACTAGATATTGTAAAGTTCACATGATAAAGTGAGCTTTTTGTGGACATCCCTTTGGGAGTCAGTGCTCTCAACATGATGTTGAACATTTAGACATCCAATTCCATATACACATGTTATCTCTAATGACGGATTTGTGAACTATCTTTTCTATAGTATGTGCGACACATAACTAAAATTTTCTAACTACGGCTACAGGACACAATTCAAAGTGTGGTATTTATTGTGGGACACAACTAGAATTCTTTGGCTGCAGGACGCACCAACTACGGCCCTGCTCGTGGCACCGCTAGCTGTTGCTGCCTCTGGCTGGGCTGTGGTACAAATCAGCACGTAAGCAGCTCTTGTAGATAACTGCTTTGGCTGTTTGTTTTATAGAAGCCGATCTACTGTTTCGGCTCTGCTGAACAGTCACCTGCCGCGGCAAAAGCAATCTCTATCGATCAGGCCTATTTATTTTTTTGTGTCCTACATCCATATAATTTCAGTGTTGTGTCCCACAACAAATTTCACATTCGAATTTTGTCCCACAGCAAGAAAAAAAAACTAACTATAATATATTGATCTCTGAGTAAAATGTCCTATTAATATAGGATTAATTTCCTATTTATCTAGTAGCAAGAATAATTTCCCTGACAGGGCTAATCTTGCTAGGGAAAGTCAACTATTTTGGGTTCCATCATACTAAAGTGGTTATTTTCCTATCGGTTTGCGTTAGACAAGGATATATAGTAATATTTTATTTGAGTGGTAACAACCGATAAGGCAATAGTCGATTTTGGTTTCCTATTTTCCTATCTATTACCCGTTGTCTGGATTAAACCATTCAAAACTTGACGAAATCGATTTTCATGTGTGTTCCACTCCGTTAGGGAAATTGTTTCTAACGGAGAACCGTCAAAGAAATTTTGTCCCCTGTCGAGCTATCCATGGCTTACTCTTGCATGACGCTTTTAAATTTTCCTTACCGCTTGATAATTTCCCTAATGGTGTGGACGCTCTCTCTTGTCCGTTTAAAAATCATGGAAATTATAGTCTCTGATAGTGTTTTTAGCTCACAAGAACAATTTGTTACCCCGTTATATACGATAGAAAATTTAGCCACTATGAAATAGAAAATTTCACTGCTATATCATAATCTAGATTATATAAAACTGCCTAATAAACTATAATAGGGCCTTAGTATCCTACTAATTCCTTCTGTACATGATATGAATTTTGTTTCATTGACCCTTTGATAATACGGTTGGATAAGGTCCAAGATGTCGTGGAGAGGGTCTTTTCCATGATATACGCAACCTGCTGCGGTAATGAAAACCACAAAAACAACTAAAATAGTCCTCTTTAAACTTGCAGATTAAGTGGACAGACCCACTAAATCTAGTAGACAAATAGTACAACCGGTATATGCCTGAATTTAGCATAGTGGATAAATAATACAACATAAGGTTCCTAACTTTTAATGTTGGAGCAACCAATGTGTATTTGTTTGCCTAGCCATAATTATTTGTGTATCGAACAAACTAGTTCTATATTTTATACATATACGGACCTAAGAAGTTTCCTCCATAAAGCCTGCCAAACTGCTTTTGCAGCAGCTTTATGACTCATGGGCCGTCCGCTACACACTCCACCCGTGTTTTCCAATAGCACCCGAGATTTGCCAAAAAAAAAAAAAAGGACTTCAAGTAACAGGATAAACTTGATAATGAAAATTAATACTCCCTCCATTCTTCTCTGGATGCCATTGAGAATTTTGAAGTTCCTTACTTGCCATCCATTTTAATTTCTTATGCCCTCAGTGTCATTGCCATCCATTTTTCAATGTAGCACCGTCAAGTTGTGCGTCGTACCCGTCTTCACGCTCCTCCTCCCTACCACATGCACGTTTCCCCCTTCTCTAGAGATTTGATGGCGCATCTTAAGCGATTATGATGCAGCTCTCAGAAACGCGACCATGAGTGTCCCTGCTGCTCTCCCGTTCTCGTTGGTGCTGACGTATGCGAACGAGAAGGCCAGGGACGGCGGGCGCGCGCACCTGCCGAGAGCTTGATGTGTTAGGAGCTCAGACAAGATGCGCGCCACGAGTCGGTATGGAGAGCTCGATGAGGAGAGCAACTGCCAGAGCGTGCGCTCGCGACGAGCTGCCTGTTCTGCTATCATTGCCTGCCTGCGCGAGCTCGTGACGAGCTCCAATCCAATCCATCGATGGTGTCGTCGTTAAGCCCCGCGGTCGACCGTGGCACCATGCATGTTGCCACGCGAGCGTAAGGAACCTGCACTGCAGGTTCACCAAAGCAGCCCGCATGCATGAGGGCCTGATCAATCCTCCTCAGCCGGCAGGGCATCCCTGACACTGGTGCAACGACGTTGGGGCAACAATTCTGATGGACAACGCGAGCGAGGTCGGTGTGGCGTCCCAAGAGAACTTGGCTGGCAACTGAAGCTCGTGCCCATGACGAGATGAGAGAGGATCGCGACGACCGGCAACCTGGAGGCCAACAGGGAGGCAAGGGGAGAACCATAAAAGGAGCAGGGGAGACGGCACAGTGTGTATGGATACCAATGGCAGTGAGGGCACAAAAAATAAAATGGATGACAAAAAAGGTACTCCAAAATTCTCAATGGCAGATAAGAAAAAAAGTTAAATTTTCAATGGCATACAATGAATTCTCTTTTCTTTTTTTACTTGTCGTCGTTCACTTTTAACATCAACTTTGATCATTTCTAATTTAAATATATCAAAATTATAAATTATGATTCAAATATCTTTAAAAATAAATTCAATTATAACAAAATAAATAACGTTTATCACTTAAAAAAACGAATGATCAAATTTGACGTAAGAAGTCAACAGCAACAACTTAAAAAGAACTGAGGGTGTATCACTGACCTGCATCAATTAAATTCAGCCACTTAAATTCAGCTGCGACGATATCGGTAACATGCTTCAGAACTTAAGTAATCATACAAGTCAAACCGCTCCCTCGATCTGAAACATGGATAAATCCTGTTCTGATGTTTAGGGTGCAATTTATTTCAATTACCGCAAACATCAACATCACAAATATTTTTTTATGTCCAAGCGAAACCATATGACGATTATTTATAACACACCGCCACAATATTCATATAGCAACTCGCAAAGGTAACTCCGGAGGAACAACTCTAGGCCTTTCTGCACACACCCCCCTCGCACACATATCCTGCCGGGGTTTCTTCAGTGGCCTTGTTCTCCTCGCTCTTCTTTTCCTCCGCCAATGCACACTTGGGATGCAGGTCGAATTCGCACTCCACACACCTGTAGGTCCAGGTGTTGCCCAGATCTTCACATCTACCACAGCTATACACTTCACAGCGCATCAGCACAAGCTCGTGCTCATCGTGCAGTTCATGCTTCAACTTCTCAGGCCACCCCTTTGCCATTTCATCCATCTTCTTCTGCAGCTCATCAATTCTCTCCTCGGTGAATGGGAAAGCATCAGCACCGTGGATCATCAGCAGGGTTTTTGCATCCCTGGCAACAGTCTGCCCAGTAGGACCGATTGCGACGAGTGCAGGGATCCCTTGGATTCTGAAGGTCTTCTTTAAGGACATCTTTCTTTCATCTTCCAGGGGAAGAGCGAGCCATGGCATTTGAGAGAAAAATTCGTCAAAGGAGGTCTGGTCCCTATCAATAGAGATGAAGATGATCTCAAAATCTTTGTTTTTTTCCTTGATCTTATTGTATCCCTTGATTAGTGTAGGAAGGAAAGCTCGGCATGGTCCACACCATTTAGCGGAGAAGTACAGGAGGACAGTCTTCCCCACAAGTTCTGATACAGGAACCTGAGATCATGAATAAAAAGTAGTATATTACAATCATATAAAACTAGTCACCAATCTAGGGAAATAAAAACCATCAAAAGTGCATAAATATTATTCACAAAACTTATAAGCAGGCACATAATAACAGGAAAGGACGAACAAGATATTACTTATCTATTGGTAGTGATTTTATTCTATGCTATTTTTTCGCATGGTCCAACATAACAACAGGGCGAAATGAAACAAAAATCCCTAAGTAGTAGTCAGTAACTTGGTCATGTTGAAAAAAGTGTCGTGAATTAACCTAGATAACATAAAGGGGACAATTAAAGGTCACCATATCACATATGGATAACAGAATGGGTACATCTGCTTCAAGTTACTTCATCATGAAACAGTACAGAAGAATTTCACTACGACAAATAAGGCACCCCACATACTAACAATTCAAACACCAGTGACACATACCTTGGTTCCATTCTTCCCAATGACAAAGTCCAAATCACCACTGACCAGGAGGGACTCCAAGGTTTGCAAGGCTGCTTTAGCCTTAGCCTTCTCAGCAAGCATGTCCAACTTCCCAGCATTGAAGGGGAACCCCTCCCATGCCTCAAAGCCATGGTCCTCAATGATTTCAGCAATATTGTTGTTCAGTGTCTTCCCATCCGGGCCAATAAGGACAAGTGTCGGCAGAGTACTCAGCTCAAAGTATCGAACCAGTTTCTCACACATCTTGTCACCTGGAGGAATTGCAAGCCAAGGCATCTTTGTAAAACTCTCATTAAATGATGACTCATCGCTGTCCAGGGTTACAGCAACAACTTCAAATTTCTCTCCCACTTCTTTGAGTTTCTTATAGATCTCAGCAAGCACTGCCGTGAAGTCATCAACTGGACCATAACCATTCACCACAAAGCACACACCAATGTACTTCCCTTCAAGCTCGGAGATGGGTACCTGGGTACAGATAACAAACGAGGAGCAGGTAAGCATTTGTAAAATCATGAATAAAGTCAACGAAAATAAGCAGTGTCATTGAGCAGTTACCTTATCTCCATTGTTTGAAATTAGATAGTCCCGTGTGGATGTGCCAAACACGCTGTGAATAGTTTGATTATCCTTTGCTGCTTTCTCCTGCTCCTTCAGTTCATTGATTCTCTCTGGTGTGAAAGGGTAGGCCTCTACACCATACTCACTGACAAATTCAACGCCATCTTCAGTATAAACTTTTCCAGTCTTTGCATTAAGGATGACAAGGTGTGGGATACCCGTGACCTTAAACCGGCCATGAAGCCCCTCACGGCCTTCAGAGTCAGAGAAAGGGACGGCCAGCCATGGCATCTTTGCAAAGTATGCATTGAATGCTTCCTCATTCTGATCACCAGAAACAAAGACTACCTCAAAGCTCTTGCCTTGTGAGGCAAGTTCATTGTATACCTCGATAAGCTTTGGTGTGAATCTCTTGCAGGGCGGGCACCATGAGGCGGAAAAGTAGAGGGCCACAGTGCTTGCCTCAACACTGCTGACCTTCACCTGCAGGGCAATGAAACAGAGACATTCAGCTACCACATAGTATTCCATTTTAGGAGCACAAATGGCGGTACTCTCACCAAACTTAAACTGCTTCACCAAAAAAAAAAAAAAATCACCAAACGTAAACAGTTATTCCTTATTATTCAAGCCAACAAGAATCTGATGCGTGATTTCGTAAATCCAGCCTTGTCACATGTCAGAACTAACTAAAGGCAACCTTTTATCTACGGAACATGATATCCACAGTTATGGAATAAAACTTGGCCCCTTTCCAATAGCTTGTGACGAACTCACAGTGTCATACCATTCAGGTAAGAAATTTACAAGAACAATTCTTTCCCTCATCTTCTGCTACAACATGGGTGCAAAAGTACCGCTGACTATTCCGCGCAGGGCCGAAATACAGCATCGTATTCCAAAATAAGATCAGCAACAAACACAATGATTCCATATGAGATCACCATGCTACCCATTGACAGGGTACCCGAATTTTTTCACCACGCTAGCATGAATTATTGAATTATATAATGAAATAAAGATACATTTGCGTGAAGTGAATCGAATATCTAAAAAATGGGGATGCTGCCTCACACCAAGCAAGGGAAAAAAATTGACGATCAGAGCAGAGGTCCCATTTCATTTTTCTATCCATATTCGCATCGAAACAAGATCGAAAGCATCTTTGAAGCATAGCCTCGATTCTGTTAAATGGGTCTACACCTTCCAGAACAAGGTCGAAAACATCTTGGATGCAAAACCCCATCCCGTCCTGTTCAGTTGTTTGTAAAGTACACAGCTCGCTAAATTCTCAGGACACCGACACCAACTACGCCACCGTCAAGGAACAAGAAGCGAAACTAAAAGACGAGAAGGAGACACAGGGGATACGCATGAGCATCATCGGGCCTAATAGAAGTGCACAAATCTGCAGGAATCGCAGCGGAAAAGGCGCGGGGGAGAGAGAGGGAAGAAAGGACGGGACCTGCTCGCCTGAGTTGCGGACGAGGAAGTCGCGGTCGCCGGAGACGAGGAACGACCCGATGCCGCCGCCGTCGGCGGTCGCCGCCTCTGCCATCCGCCGCGCGATTGAAGAGGCTTGGATTCGCTCGGGTCAAGCGGGGGACTGATGAGGTGAGGAGTGGACTGCGTGGGGGTGTGTGTGACTGTGTGGTGGCTTCCCTCCGTTTCTTCCGCCCTCTGTTTTGGTTTATACCCGGCGCGGGGTCAAGTCTCCTTTTCTTTTTTTTTTTTTTTTTTTTTTTAGGAACTGGGTCAAGTCTTTGCTGACCTGCCTGCCTTCGTTGGGATCCAAGGCAACACACAACAAGATAAAGAGACAGCGAGCTGCAGAGCACCGTCACCACCACCATTTCAGATATTTTTTAAAACCATTTTCACATGATTATTGGTCTATAATATAGAAGTGTGTTGCATACATGAAAAGTCTAGAAATTCTTTTTGTGTACTAAAATTTTTTGGAAGATTTCTGTACTAATTTTAAGATTTCAAACCATCGATGCTTCTCTATGTTGCCGATCAGATTTAGGGTTTCTACAGAAAATAGTAGGTGTAAAACTTATCAGGACGTGTTCGCATCCTTTTCTGTAGAGGACTGCATGTAAAGAAGCTACAGTTCTTTGCATGAAGACAACTTTTCTGACCGTTCGATCGCTGCAAATCAACTGCTATAGGTCCTAGATAATGTCATGGCAGGGAACATTGTTTGTCTTCTCTGAAGTTACTTTTCACCGCAATAGTTCTCTACATAGACAACACTACGGGAGAGTTCGCTGTCTTGCATATGGCCAGTTGCTGCTTTGCCCCTGGTCAACGTTTTTCCTTGCAACCATCGATCGGGCGGCATGCTAGCTGTGCGCATCAAGTCAAGTCGTCGCTGCTAATGTAGTTCTGTAATAAGCAAAGAAGAATGTAATAACAAGTAAACAAAATCGGTGCGCCGTTTCTGGCCTCCAGATTCTGGATTGATCGCTCCTTTCGCATCGCCCTTTGGAAAAAACCGGTCCTTATCGCAGGTGGAGAATTTCTTTGACCATGTTGGTACAGATTACATCACAACCTCACAGGACACCGCTTTTGGTTCCGTCATGCCCAAGAAGCATCACCAGCAAGCTAATGAGATGAAGCAGTGTGAACCTGTCAAATATTTTGTTAAAATTTAATTTATTATTAAAAGTTCTTAAATTTTAATTTTTAATTTTATATATTTAAACTAATTTGAATAAGACGAACGATCACAGTTTTCGATCAAAATCAATAACGACAATTAAAAAGTACAAAGCTGACGACGATGTAGCCTCAACTAACAAGTATCCGTCTGAAAACATCCATTTGTAACCATCCAGTTATCATAAATATATACACGCTGCCGCCAAATTCTATCGTGATTAGGAGCAACTAGGACACACAATTCTTTATTTCTTTATTTGGCTCAACACATGCCAACTGGTAACAAAATATAAGAAAGTGTTAGTGGAGCCATTGATGAGGATGGAAGAATATGATCATCCACTTCGGTTCTGGAAAACTCGATTCAGAACACCTTGCACCGTGCCACCCACGCCTGCTCCCATGGCTTCAGCTAGGTATGCAGCCTGCAGAGAAATTGTTTCAGTTTCATAGGTTAACACCAAGAGAGAGGCAACGGAATGTTAAGATCCAGCAACATTGCTACCTCTTTAAAGGTTTTCTGAAGATCAAGAGCATCCTTGATGCGGTTGTTCACAAACTTCCATGTATCACGAAACTCTGCCAATAGTACAGAGATGAGAAGCAGTAAAAGATGTATATTACCTGAATCTACCATCGAAACACTACGAGATAGATACAGGACACTTGCAGAATCTCAATGACCTTGGAACTCAGAAAGAAGAAACAAAATCCGGTCAATGTACCACACTCATATGTATGTAATTACTTGCAAAAGACACCAAACCAGTGTTCAAAGTAGAAAAGACCGCCAAAAGAACCTGTGATGAAATTGTTATGTATTGATCCTACTTTTGCTGCCTTTCTTCATCATGACTAAAAAGAGCAGGAAAGCTTATGTTTCAACAGAATCAATTCTAACTTCTGATGTGCACTTCGAAAAGGAAATTGATGGAATTTCAAACTTCTAATTATCTCAGAAAAACACAAACAAAAAGTGAGAGTGAGAACAAAGGTAACAGCAGATCTTTAATTAAATTGTTTTATGGTTATGCGCTTTCAAAGAAACTATCTTTAAGACAAAAGGTAACTAGCCAAAGCACTCGAATTCAAAAGGTCTCTGGCTGTATTTTAGAACAAAAAAACTAAAGAATCATCTGTATTCTGAGTCACTACGTTGATGATGGGAATATTGTTCACGTTCAATACATGCCATCGAACTGTGCTCAGAAGTAGCACTAGTAAAGTTCACTACAATCCCAATTATAACATGAACCAGGAACCAACATAGAGTTTGAGAAGTGCAAACCTGGCGAATTGTCTGTCAACATGTACACCTCTGAGGTTGAGTAGATACCACCAAGCACAGTACGCTTAACATACCAATCGATATCTGATCCAGCATCTCCAGCAGCATGCCAAATTTCATCAACAAGGACAGCTCGCTGCTTTAAGCTTGTTGAGACGTTTGCTGGTTGAGACTGTCAAACATAGTATAGCTAGCAATCTAAATAACATGTCATTCAATTAAAATCAATAAAAATGGTGAAGACTATGGAGCACCTGGATACTCAGGGCTTGAGGCCACTTAGATATGTAAGGTGCCTGCATTTCCAGTCTCATCCGAACAAGTTTTGAGAGCTTCTCACTCAGTATTAAGTTCTTCAACTGCTCTCCTTCTCCAGCATCAATGCGATCTATCAGTTGTTGAAGACAGTCATCCATGAAAAACTACATAAAGGAAACAAAAAGAAAATCATATGGGTGCACTTTAGTGTGGAAGCAAGAATATCACTTGACCTCATAAAATTTCTTAATATATTTATCCATTAACAAATGATAATGTCTGCTCAGTCGTAGGAAGGGTTCAAAACTACAATCAAACTTGTTTCCCAAAGTACCACCCTGAGAGGTTTCTGAAAAAACCACTATAGAAGTATTTTGTCGTTGTATAACTAGTCCATATGAGCCCATGAAATATATGCTATCCAATTTATTGACGATCCATGGGATCAACAATAGTAACTCCTCTTTGATATGGTAAATTATTAGAGAACCTAAGCTGGCGCTGCTCTTTCAATTGTCGTTATTTACTTCACATTCTGTATTTCATATTGCTCCTAATCCATAGCGCTCCATCGTTTTGCTTGTTTCTTAGTTTCTATTCTTCCGCACTTTGGTGTTCTCTTCCAAGTTACAGCATAAACATTACTGTTTTCATGGACTGCTCCTTTTCTCTTCAATATAAAAACAAATGCCCGCAATGTGTTTACGATCTATATCTAAGTTCGACATAAGACAGAAGTTATGTCAGTATGAGCATTATTGCTACAAGAAAACTCAAGTACGTTGTTAATCCATGGCTGACACCTGACAACCTCATAGCAACTATGAACTCATTGCAGAGAAATGGATTCACCAAAAACATAAAGGCAGAGAAAGGAAAGTTCTGAAGAAAATTGCAAGGATGAAAATAAGCAAAATTGCTATCGCAGTGGTAGTATCCAGGGATACTAGTGGCATGATCTTACTCAACATTACAGAAATATAATAAAGAGGATCTTGACAGCCAGGAGCAGGTTGTATAATAAAGAGGTTCTGAATGCAGATACCCTAGAAGGTGAAAATCATGGTTTTTGTTATAATTAGAAGGATGTCAAGAATTTTCTTTTTCAAGGTACCATCGATTTTTTTAGAGATACAAACACCAATTTAGTTCTCTAGCTACCGCTGAATTGGTAAAATTTCTGTCACTCTCTAGTTAATACCTTAGATCTTAAGTGGGTCATATCATACTTGTCCCATCACTAAAACAGTTTATTCCTCCCTCCATTTCTGTCTTGTGTAAAGACTGATGAAATAATATAGGGATACCAAAGCAGTCACAACAAGTCATGCACTACGAGTCATGATCAGAACACACAAACCAAGGAAATGTATCTCTTCTGCACCTTGTTTTCCTAAACAGGATTAAACGGCCATTTAGACCGGTCTAAATGCTAAACAGTGGCCAGCTGTTTCCGATTAATTGACCGTTTAGCCCGATAAATTGCCTGTTTAGCCCGTTTATCGACCGCTTAATCCAAATAATGGCTCAACAGCAGGTGACCAACTGTTTACCGTTTAGGGTTTAGGATAACATAATCTGCGGTATGTGCTCATGAGATTGTGATTTGTCTGAGTGTGAAACTATAATCAATCCAGCAAATAATAATAAGGGCAATCCAAGGCCATGTCCACGCAATAGACACCTTAAGTGAACCAAGCAAAATCATTATGTATCCGAAGCAACGTAACATTCCAAAAATATTCTATTCTTCCTCGGAATGCCAACGCATCATACGAAGCCCAAACGAAATGGTAAGTATTGGTATCAGAGTCAAAGCAACGATACCTCAACAAGGGCAGCCTCCTTCCTTGGAAACGCCCCAACGATGGCCGGTGAGATGCCGACGTCCCTAGCCCCGGCGACCATTGCAGCCTCGCTCCATCCCATCCGCGGCTGTGGCAGAAAAAAACCGAAAACTCTCAAAATAAGAATCAGTCCATAAACCGCACAAACCAATTCGGGAGGGGGCGGGGGTCGTCGAATCCTAACCACGTGGAGCAGCGACGCGCGGAGGACCTTCTCCTGCTCCGCATCGTACCCAGCACCCCCCTGACGACGCGCCCCCGCCGAGGCTCCCGGAGACGACCGGTGGGAGCCGTGGGCACCGGTACCAGCGGAGGAGGACGATGCGCCGACGCCCTCCGAAACGGGCTGCTCCGCGACGGGCTCCAGCTGCGGCGGCGGGAGCGTTGGTGTCGGCGTCTGCGGTGGCACCGACGCGCCGGCGGAGAAACGGCGCCAGGCTATACCGGCGGTGGAGGCGATGGGGAGGGCGCGGTCGGTGCCAGCGACCCGGGAGAGCAGGCGGCGCGCGGCGATGGAGGCGGCCATTGCGGTTGCGAGAGAAGGTGGTCGGCGGAACGGCGAGGTCGTCGTCTTGGTGGGAGATAGTGGGATGGAAGGAACTGGGCCGCGGAGAGCGGGTTCGGAGGATCCTCCACCGTGCGTTGAAGCTAACGGACGGTAGAGATCCTGTACTGGCTGGAGAACCCCGAGAGCAGCCGGGCGGTCCTTGCCGCTCTCAGGCATGCCACGTATCGCGCGCTGCGATGAGCACGTGGATCGTTTTGGGAGAACTCAGCTGGTGACGTGTATGGCAGCAAATATTAGGTGTCTGGACGTAAACTGAGGTCTCTGAACCTGAGTTTAAGTTCTAGACTAGACTAGAGAATGACTCAAAAGTATACGCATTTGACATGAGAATCTCTACATACGATTCACATAACAAAAGCTGACCAGCTAGCATTTCTCGATGGGCCCGGCGACCGACCCAGATCGTGTGAGACGATACAATGTTACAAAAAACCATCCAACTATAGGGAAATCAACTCGCCGTCCGACATCCTCTCTCAGTTTATTTTATAACAAAGCATTGTCCTTTTCCAAAATCAACCCGCCACCCAGATTGTGCGTGGCCAGGCTATTTTACAAAAAACCCCTTTAACTTTAGCAATTAACGCGAGGTCTGACCTACTCTCAGATGTTTTATATAAACACCCTCAATATTTATTAAAATCAACAGGCAATCCAGATCCTTTATAATCTTTTTCTTATACAAATAAAATTAAATAAACTTTGAAATTGCGTAGTAAATCACAGAAAAAATCGTAAAATGGAAAAATAAATTGTTTCAAAATCCTCATAAATATATACATATATGCAGTGGATATAAAATAAACACTTTTTAGTAGAAAGTATAACTGTAATTTTCCCCTCTATTTTTGGGGGTAAATATGAAAATAAAAAACTCCTGAAATCAAATTATATTAATTCATATTCTTTCCCAAACTTTGTTTCATGATTCTTTTACTAATATTTGAGCACATACAATCGCTTATATATATAATATATATTATATATTAATTTTTAAAATTTAATATGTTATTAATTTTAAAATTTTTACAAATAAATTTATTAAAGCTTTGTATTGTGTATTAAATCATATAAAAATAATAAAATATAAAATAGATCTATGAAGTAGATACAAAATATAACATGTTTTAATAAAAAGTTTTAACGGTACATTATTACCTATATTTTCAAAGAGTAATATGAAAATCAAATAAAAACATAAAAAAATAATAAAATCACATCCCATGAATTCATATCTTTTTTCTATAAACTTTGTTTCCTGATTATTTTAATACTTGAACAGAAATAATCACGTTTATAAATATACATAGTATAATACTTTACAATTGGCTTCTCTTATCTATTAATCTTTTTTTATGAATATAATTTGCTAAAGCTTTTACTTACATAGTAAATCACATAGGAAACATAAAATATAGATAGATTTACGCAGTTCATCGAAAATATAACATGTTTTAGTATAAAAAATTTTATTTGTATATTTTTACCTATGATTTTAAGGGGTAAATGTGAAAATCAAATAAAAATATAAAAAAATACTCAAATAAAATCTTATAATCATATCTTTTTTTCTATACTTTATTTCATGATTCTTTTACCTATGTTCTATTCACCCTAACACACTGGTCATACGCAGCAACACTGACCATTTGTAGTGAACCCTGAAACGACCTTTTGGGCTGGAATGAGTTTCAAAGTCCTCTTATGTTACCCTGGAATTTGGCTAACTCCATTGAAAGCTTCTGAGAGTCTCAAATCACTTCTCTAGTCACAAATCACATGGCAATACGTAGAAGAAAAAAAATTGGTTTATGAGAACGAGATCGTAAGACAGATCATATGAAAAAAAAACAAGGTTACAAAGGGGATATTGGAATGAATGGGCTGCTCTTATCGTAGATTTCATTTATTACAAAGTCAAGTAAAAAAATACTCCCTTCGTTTTTTTTTTGTTGTCGTTTATTTTGACCATTCGTATTATTCAAAAAGTTAGTTTAAATGTGTAAAATTAAAAATTAGAATCTTAAATCATAGCCGATTCAGAAAGGCCTTACACGAGAAAAGAAAAAGATTAGAATAATCTGACGGAATTAAAATGAAGCGTCGGTGCCATGCATTCGGCAAACGGCAATGGAGCTACAGAGTTTGTTTTTTTACTTTTTTTATCCGGAGCTACTGAGTTGCAACAGATAAGAATGTTCCTGCAAACCGAAAGGGACTATCGGGTGCCCAACACACTTGAATCTCAGCCTTACAATGGAGGTGGACGGGTACTGGTTATGTTAACCATCCAACTACGGCCCCCTTCTGAACTGCTGCCTCCTTTATAGTTCGGTGAGTTTCCAAACCCAAAAACCACAAGCCCTCAACCTGTGAGAGCGATCAATCGATCGCTAGAGATCGGAATGAAAAGGTCAAAGCCACCACCGAAGTTGTAGTAGATGGCAGCGCAGCATGGATTGCAGGCTAAAGAAAATTAGAGTGTCGGGACGGGACGGGACGGGCTATAACACTAGTGTAGGACAGTTTTTCCCAAACGAAAAACAAGGCTGTGACCAAATTTATTCCAGTATCCATTTTTGTCAAATAATCAACGACAAATGATCCCGTCAAGATACAGGAATTTTACATTTTCATACATAAACTGCCCATCAGAATTATCTAAAAACATGATATGAACCGTAAGGCCAATTCTACATCAATAAAAGAATGTTCAGGTGGAAGAAAAAAGAACAGCTGAAATTTCCAAGATATTATCACTACCTGAAGCAACTCGTTGCAAGTTCCACATCTACATCTGTTTCTGGTTAGATGACTTCTTTGTAGAACCCAAATGTAGAATAATTGAGCAAGCGTCTCTCACCAGGCTATCAATGCTGTCCTCCCATTTCTCATATGCTTTGAAGCCTAGGAAAATCAGAGGAACACCTATTGTTTCCATACAAATATTTCACACTATTAGTCATGTGATTCTATGGTAGGATTTTGGGGAAGCTTGACATTTTTGGCTGTTACCTGTTTTGAATGCAGTCTGGGAAGACATGGAACTAAGGATGCTGACAACCAGTAGGAAGAATGCCACCTGGCAGAAATAAACGAATGACCACAAAATGTCTCAGATATAAAAAAGTATGCTAAGAATCACTGTGTCACAGTATACAGACAGTCAACCTAAAAGCATATAATAGAAAAATTCAGTTTAAAGATAATAAACATAAGGAAGGCTATTATTGCACCTTGCAAAACAGTGTCCAATCATTTCCTCTGCAAAGAGATCGTAGCATGCCAACTAAAGAATTCCATGATGAGCTGACAGAATGAGCCATTTTATGGGCCTTCATCTGTGTGATGTGAAAATTTGAGGCCTCAAGTTTCTCGATCCTGTGGCCAAACCTGCAAAATGTTACACAAAAATCATGATTTATTGTAGCATATGAAAAGACCCAAATGGTGGTCCAGCAAATGAGAAAAAGGACCATACGCATTTGCGGGTATCATGCCATGAACGAATAAGAACAGTGCAGTCAATGATAACAGCTTTGCCATAGCTGTAATGAAAGTGTAACCACATGTAAATAAGTGGTAGTATATGACAGCTAATAGTAGTAGCACTGTCACTGTTTGCTTCTTATCTTCCCAAAGTAATGTTTTCGCAACTGCATAACAAATGCCGTTGATAAGCATTTCGACAGTAGACAAAGAAAAGTGATATGCAAAGTTCTTGAGCTTCAACATGCGAAACATGAGGGGGGGGGGGGGAAGAGCTTCATACGATTTCCATTCCCAAGGAATATTGAAGCCTTGGATATACTCCTTTGATTCTGAGATTGTAGATGGGGATATGACTCTATTGTCCTCTTGAGCCCATCCTGAATTTTGAAATAGGAGTTCAATTACAAAGTGGTCAACATGTGACTAATAGGCCCAAACCCATCGAGCACAAAGGAGAAATTTCACCAGGAAGAGGAAACCTTAACACAATTAAGTTATATAAAAATCACTAGTACACCAAATGATATGGGTAAGTCCTAACCTTAAGTGATATAACGGGCTCATAACCAAGCTGGTCTTTCGCTCTTGTACAGCTAAATGTCCTGTTACATGAGAGCAACCTAATCCTCGAAGGTGTCAGCTGAGGAACTTTCATTCCATACTGAGCAAATTTCTTGTAAGTCCATTCAACGACATGAGCCACTGGCATCATAACAGAGACAGGTATTTTTATTGAAGGCCTGCAATCAAGTTTTAAAACATTATTATGTAAGTTACTGACCTGCTCATAAACCGACATAATTTAAACAGAACATTGATTGGCTCAGCATCCCCTAACTCTTTTCTCAGGCTGTGTCATATAGGTAACACGGAAGGCCACAAAAAAGGTAAGTCAAGTAAACATTTAAGAACACAAATAGTTCAGCTCACTCCAGTAGTCCAGAGTCACACAAATATCCATGAGACCAAATTTAGAGAAGAGTTTAAATAATAATTTCTCCAAACTAAAAAAAATGAATACCTTTCATATCCAAGACCTTCAAGAATCAATGACATGAACTCCCAAAATTTTATAGGTTCCATATTTGTTATGAAATAGGTCTGGAAGGAAAAAGAAAACATAGTGTCATTGCATCTTAAAAGTAAAAAAAGTAAAGCAGGACCTAATTTCACAATATCCTTACTTTTCCAGCAGCAACCTTAGCACCATCTTCAGATGATAGAGTTTTGTCCGCACAAATATGGCCATATGCAACATTTTCCACATAGGTGAAATCATAATAGTTGTTTCCATCACCAATAATGTACTGTACAGGAAAATAAGCAAAGTTAAAAAAAAAAAGAGAAAGTAGTTCACCATCCATAAAGTTACTTTGTTTCATATGATTTCTGAAACTAATTAACGAGTGGTATTCTGGATCTATCATATGGATCCATATCAAAATGAGATCATTGAGCTGAGAAAAAACTCATGAATTCTAAGCATAGCATACTGAAGTGCAACAGACATGTAGCTGTTCTTACTTTGGACTTTCCTGCCTTTGCAGCAGCAACTAAAGACGGAACCAATAGCTTATCACCAGGGCCAAAAATGCTACTTGGGCGTATACAACAAGTAAGAAGCCCTTCCCTACCATTAGCCCTCATCACCAGTTTTTCTGCATCTGCCTTCGTTTCTGAATATGAATCATTAAACTGGAGTAAGAAAACATTGTGTCAGGGAAGACGGAAAAATAAATGGGACAGTGACAAATCAAAAGAAAGTAAACCATACAAAAACAAACCTTATCTGGGTAAGGCATTGATTCATCTGCATTAAAGATCCCATGAACCCCATCAAACACAACACTTGGGGAACTAGTGTAGATGAGCCTCTTCACCTTGCAACGGATGCAAGCATCAATGACATTCTTTGTTCCTGTAAATTTGTATACAAGAACAAACCATCATAATAGACGAAAATTACTAGAAAAAATAATCATAATAACAATATCCGTTGTTAGAAATACAAATCAACAACAAGAAAATACATCGGTTAAGTGTTTATCTCATAAAGAAAAACTGAAAGTAATGAGATATCATGAAGTGGGAACCAAAGGAAGCTGGCAAATGAGCTAGTAGTAGCAACCTTCAACATTGACTGAATAATGAAGGTGGAAGTTGTTGATTGACGAATCTGGCGCAGCCATGTGGAAAACTACTTCTGCCCCCTCAAAAGCTGTAGGAAAAGAAAATAAGCAATGGACACATCAAAACATTTCTATATGACAATCTACTACAAGCAACAGAATGGAAACTGTGGCTTAAAAATCTTTCAAAATAAATAACAAAACTGAGACAGCTAAAGCAACTGCAACTAACTGGGAGACATCCAAAAGTGAAGGTGAAACAAATGAGAAAAAGAATGAAGGGATGGCACCACTGTATATTAACATTTACCAATAGGATGCTCAACATTATGTGAATTTTTTAACAGTGTAAAAGGAAAATAAAGAGGAGTGGCATGATAAATTCACAGTACAACATTATTAGGACGGTCCTTGTTTACAAAAGTTCCTTTTACTAGCAGCAAGAGATGTTCGATTTGCATAATAAAAATCGCTCTACTCAAATCAGCATTTTGGTCCAATTATATCCTTAGGCTACTTAGCATTCACACGAATGAAATCATCAACTTTGTGGCCTAAATCTCACAAATAGATTCCTTGTGATGTACTACCACCTATAACCATGTGACACAGGATCAAAGAACAGAGGAGGAGGATCGAAGGGTGAAGAATTACTCGCTAGAAAATCAAAGCACTAAGCCATCTTATAGCTAAAAAATCAGCGTGGCCAGTGAAAATCTCATGGTTTTGAGGTGCTGGGGTGTCATGTGGCGTTGTGGACATTCATCTACACCTAACAAGAACCTTGTGGCATTCTGTGCAAATCATAGCACTACTTGTCAGCATGGTGATGAAAAAAAAAAACATGGACAATGTAATTGAAGCGCATCAATGTGATCAACACTATATACATCTCTCTGTAAGAAGGCAGCAAGGTGCCTTACCCAAGCTTATTCAAATGATACAGAAGGGTCATCGTAGAAGGCAAACAGTGTCATCATGTTGCCCACCACTAGTTCATCAAATTTTTAAATCAACCCCGAAAGCTGATTCCAACAATCAAATCGATTCACTTCTCAAATGGAGAGATCTACGGGTCCTAAACTCATGCAAATCGATTAGGGCTCTGCAGCATCATCATTTCGACATCCTATCCCGGCTGCCTGCCTAACGATCTCGGAAGCAAAACGGGAGGGAGAGACCACACACCTCGTGTGACCTGGGCCTTGTCGCAGAGATCGGCGGAGGCGTACGCGGCCCGGCCCTCGCGGAGCGCAGTGCCGAGGATCCCCTCCTCCTCGTAGCGGTCGAGCGCGATGGCGGGGGGCAGGTCGGTCACGCGCACTCGCCACTCGCCGGAGCGGAGCAGCATCGCCACGAGGTGCCTCGCCGCAAACCCGCGGCCGCCTGTCACAACGCACCACCTCCCTCCGCCGCCTGGCGCCTCCATCTCCCTTGCCGTTGTCTCGTCGGAGAATTCGAGGCAGCGGAAACGAGAGAACAGAGACAGACAAACACTGTGGTGCACGCCGCGCCGTGATACCTGCGATCCGATCTATGGCCAAGCTATTCCGGCGTGCAAGGCTCCTACTCAGTCATGTGGGCCCGGATTGTCAGCTTGTTCAATTCATTTGGTTCAGTATTCCGGGCAAGATCAGCCCAATAACCCAACATGCCATTAAAATTGGAAAATCCAGTCTAATTAACCGATCAAACGGCAGTCAACAATTTTAAAAACAAAAATTGGTTGTGAACACTACAGAAACGTTGTTTTGTCTATGATACACTACTATACTCGAAATTAATTACAACATACTACAAAATTTAGAGATTATGTCTTGTCTCCAAGATTACCTAACAATGGGTGAGAATCAATACAAATGGACTACCAAAGCTCTTATATTTCATAACTATGATAATACTTCGAATATAGTAGCCAATCATCCAGCCTTGCTATTTCGTAAGAAATAAAAGCCATAGTACATTATATTCTAGCATTCAAGTCTATTAAATGATGACTTTGACAGTGTCATTTCTTAGACTTGTTGCATTTGAAGTGTTCTGAAATTGTAAGTTTAGTAGGTTCATATATACTATATATTAACCTTTTAGCGCTTTAAATCTCTTTACTACTATTAATTTCGTAACTATCGTCCGTGCACCTTGGACAAGCGGAATAAGCCGTTGTGCGTCCACCCTGCCAGCCGCTGCCGACACTGGGTCGAACTCGTCGTCGTCTTCGTCCAGGACTCGCCGCACTCCTACCTCAAGAAGCATCCGATGGCGAGGACCCACGCTGCCGCTGAGGTCACGGACCCCGCGCTCCGCTGAGGAGCCGCCATCGCGGAGCCATCGTGGAGTCTCTCTGCCGGCGCCGGCGCCGCCCCATCTCCAATCGCAGCGCCGCATGGCATGGAGCCGCGATCTGCGCTGCCCCCGAGTTATTTAAATTGTTTTTTTCATGGTACGCCTTGTTGTAACTCCAGAAGAGTTCTGTAACTCCAGAAATAAAGCAAAAGCAGAACAAGGGGTTCTGCTTGCCATGACATACTTCTGGTACAGTTCCGGCTCCAGAAGAGTTCTGGAACTCTAGAAATAAAGCAAAAGCAAAACAAGGGGTTCTGCATGCCATGACATATTTCTGCCACAATTTTGGCTCCAGAAGAGTTTTAAAACTCGAAAATAAAGCAAAAGCAGAACAAGGAGTTCCGCGCGGCCGCCAAGTTCACGGTCGACTTTCCAATAATAATCTTGAAACAATGTGGAATCAAAACAAGCACTTATCCATGTGTCCTCAAAATTCTGGTTTGCTTGCTAAAAATCTTGAAACAAATGGACATTAATCATGAGTCTTTCTTTTCCCCTATTGCATATACAATATAGATTGACTTTTTTTTTTAATGGTAGTGCTATAGAGCCAAACGACATTCCTTTTTCTCTATTGCATCTACACTATGAATAACTTCTTTTTGTCTTAATGGTAGTGCTATGGAGCCAAATGAATTTGTACGGTAGTACAACTAATCACATATACAAGTGTATAAAAGTTGTTGCATAAACTCAACATGTATAATACATTAAAGCACTTATGCAGGATGGGAGGACACTACGAAGAAGTTTTTTGATCGACCTACTAACATATAATGGAAATTTAAGTAAATCGATAATACATACCGACATACGAGATTATCTTAACCGGATCAAAGGAAATATGATAGATAGATAGATAGATAGATAGATCATCGATGTCTGAATATGCTCTATGTTGACACGTGATAATATGTCCGATAATTTTATTTAAATCATCTAATATAATAGGATCATTTATTTTAATATATGCTTTGAGCTAAAAGTGTTGCTTTGTCATGAACTGTAGCAACGCATAAGCATTCAACTAGTCAAGTATTTAAGTTTAAATAATTGTTTTGTTGGTCGATAGTTTGAATGAGACATCAAAGTCATTAATACATGTATTAAAGTTTACTTTTATGGATAAAAAATAAAAGTATGTTGTTTATTACCATCATATACTTTGACGTCGAAAGGGAATTTCATTGTAGTTAATGTGTCAGTAGTAAACTGGTGGAACATGTAAAGTGCGAACCTTTTTTTTTTTTGCAACGAAAGAAGAATTATATTAGATAATAGCCGGGTATATGAACACATTACAAGCACTATGGATTAAATAATATCTAGACACTAAATTTTACCTAAATTATAATCACGCTGCGACTAGCTGCAGATCTCAAAACCAAACCTATACGATGCTCTGTAGTATAGAAGATCGCACAGACAAACACTCGGCAAAAAGGGTGTGGCAGACCCACCCAAGAAAACTCAATCCGGGACGGATCGGCCTCTCGCCGGGACCCTGTTGGACAATGCTGGGTGAAGCGAGCATACACATGGTACAATAGAGGCAGAATAAACAACAATTTTTGACAGAAGGAGAGAATTTAATACAATATAGTTCCATAAATTAAAGTTAAATTTTACATCAAAGTACGGATAGAGTTTCTGAAAACACAAATACATCGGAAGACTTTAAACGGGGCACAGACTCCGACTCTCATAATTAAGCAAAAGTATGGGCCTTGCCCAGTGGCACCATACTACTAGCCACTCAAAGTTTATTGCGGCGAATCACAACGTTCCGACTGAAGGTTCACGAACTCCGGACGGGGCTCTTCCCACTGGTAACTATCATTCTGGGTAAACGCATCGGCGTCTGAAAACTACGTATTCGTAAAAGCGTGAGCTTCTAAGAAGCTCAACAAGACTGACCCGTCAAATTGGCTAACTACAGACGACACCTGGACATGCTGGCTGACTCAGTGTGGGTTTACCTTTGCAAAAGGACTCGCATTACCTGAACTATTCTTGATTGAGTTTTAGCTCAGGTTAAGTGTTTAGAATCATAACTTTAGTTTGCATTGATCTAGGCAATCATATAGAACAATAGATAATAATCATCATAATTTGATCTTCATCATCCTCAAAGCTCGCCATCTTATTGTATGCGATAGAGAGGTCAAGCAAACTCATAGACTGAGAGTGATAGTGGTTTGAAACGATTTACACCTGCAGGGATAACCTAACCATACGACACGTACGCGTCCCAGGCTGCACGTGGCAACCGTTCACACTAGATCCGGAGACGTGCACGTGGCAACCGTTCATATCAGATCCTGCAAAGTCAATTTCCTTCCTAGGCCTGTCTTAGCAGTGCCGCAATCCACTAGAACACACGTCCCGGATGGTTTCTGTGGAGTCCCCACGACTGCCCACCCCAGATCGCCTCCAAATCAGACATCGTAGGGCAGGTTCACTTTGCAATCACCAGGCTACATAGGTTTACTAGGCCCCATTATACCCAGCATATGATCAATACATTCAATACTTGACCAACTGTGCCACACGGATCAGACAAGACTACGGTCACCCTGGACCCGGTCCAGTCGCCGAGCTACTTGTACCCTGTCTGACCCTCCAGTTTTATCTTTTCTTAATCATCTATAGCCATGTGTCATGTTTCATGTGAAAGTTTCAATCAAAACCCTAGCAATCCCGAGCAGCGTCCACTCTGCTCGACTTCTACCGGTAAGTATCGCTAAGCATAGCATACTACATTGGTTACCCATACTAAGTACCGATAGGGTTTCCTATGGAAAACAGATGCAACTAGGGTTTCAATCAACTCCTAAAAACCTAATACACATTCACGACACATAGTGATAAAGGAAAAAAAACTTTAAAACAAGTTGTGTTCCGGGGCTTGTCTTGATCTCCTGTGTTGGTGATGAGAACTTCTTCGGGCATCGAGGACTCCGGATCAGCAGCTACTTCGTTTACTTCGGTGTCTACATGATGCAATAAGAGTGAGATGTGTTATTATTAAATAAGGAAAATAGGGTGTTTTTATTAGAGATAACCAAGAGTTTACTCCTGACAAGGTGGGTTCAACTATCACTTATGATTTTTGTCTTTGGCTTTTAATTAAATTGATTATTTGCTTAACAACCATGATCTATGATGAAAGTTTTCACACCCTATCAGGAGATGATTTTATCTGACAGTACTATCGGAACGATGATTTTTGGGGTTGGATCGAGGTTGAACTGAAGTCCTTAGATTTTATAACAATTCTAATGAGTTTCTGTTATGAGATTATTCACAGGTATGCATGAAATCTTGTTAGGGTCAAATTCTAGGGAAAAATTACAGGGGGTTCTGCTGGCTATGACGCACCTTCTGGGGGTTCTACTGGCTATGACACACTTCTGTCAAAAGTTCTAGTTCCCGAAGAGTTCCAGAACTCCAGATGTGAAGCAAAAAACAAAACGTTTAAGTTCTGCTTGCCATGACACACTTCTGACAGAAGTTCCAACTCCAGATGAGTTCTGGAATTTCAGAAGTAAATTAGAAACAGAATACTTGAGTTCTGCTTGTCATGACATACTTCTGACAGAAGTTCCAACTCCAGATGAGTTTCTGTAACTACAGAAGTAACTAGAAATCGAACACTTAAGTTCTGCTGCCATGACACACTTCTGACAGAGGTTCCAGTTCCAGATGAGTCCTGGGACTCCATAAGTAAATCAGAAACAGAACACTTTTATCCATTTATTTAAGAAGTTCCATGGAAAAGTGCTTTCGGCAGATGTTTAGAGAATTCCTCAAGGATTCTAGAGAATTTTAGTTTACCATTTTTAGAGCTTGCGTTGATTTATTATGCTTACAAAGTCGACCAGAAGATAACAAAATCATTTAAAATCCCATAACAGGGACGGCGGGAGTTCATCGCCGGTGATGCGCGCGGTGAAGGAGGGGGGGGTGGTTAGGGTTCGAATGAGATGTCTGGAAGCATCTCCATGACGCGTGGAGTTGATTGGTCGGTGATGAAGATCGCGGGGATGACCGGATGCTAGTCGGCGACGAGCAGCTCACGGCGGCAACAATGGCGGTGGAGACGGTGCGGGCGAGTTCGTCGTCTCCGGTGACTCTCTGCGGCCACAACCTTGTCACAACAAAGCGCAAGGAAGAGAGGGAGGGGCCAGAGGAAGGAATTGAACTATGAAGGTACCGTGAGGACGAAATTGAAGCTCGACGGCTGGCGGCAGCGCTCTCGGTCGAAGGTTGAAGAAGGGGTGTTCTCGGCAATTTAGTGCACCAGAGAGGGAGCGCTTGCTATGGGAGTTGGAAGGGAGGATGGGAAGGTTAAAGGGCAAGGTGGAGTGCTCGGAAATTGCTCGAGGCGTGCCGTCCACGCAAGCGTGACCGGGGCGGCAATGGTGGCCAGTCGGCGTGCGTGCGCGCGGGGAAACGAAAAAGGAAAGGGGGTGGCAGTGGCGCTTCAATGCTTTGCGGGAGAGGGAGAGAGAGGTGTTGACGCGTGGTTCTTGTCTGGAGCGCGTCGTCAACGGAGGAGCAGAGAGAGCGGGGTGGCGTCGAGCGGCGGTTGTCGCGTGACGGGCGGCGGCCTTGCGTGCGTCAGAGGAGCGGGGAGCGAGGGAGAGAGAGAGAGAGAGAGAGAGAGAGATTTGACGCGGGATCTCCTCGCCGGAGTGAAGGCCTGGCTGGAAAAGCCGTGCCGGCCGGCGCCTGCCACGGCTGCCAGCCGCTGCGGCGGTTGGCCGCCGGGGCGGTGGCCGGATTTTATTTGATTTTTTTCAAATTATTTCAATTACCCTTTTTAAATTTATGTGAACTTAATACTTCCCAAGCTCAGAAAATTTTAAAAAGTTTTGGGGATACTCAATGAATTATTTGGAACAACTTTTGTTAAAGGATGAAGTCCTCTTTCTGCCTCTAAAAATTTATTAATTTACAACTAAATTCAAGTTTGTTTGAATTTTTAAGGGGTTTAAATATTTTCCAAAAATTCTGATAAAATCTCAAAAATTCTATTTTGAAGTTAAATTATTTGGCATGTAAAATATTGCTAGGGTTATATGGGGTTTTTGATGGATTTCAAAATGGGTGTTTGAATTCTTTCCTGTTAAGAATCGATTTTGCTACTGCGGGTTCAAACTCATGATTCAATAAAAGTGTTCTGTAATTCACCAAAATTTTTTGTGGATCCTATTGGAAGTGTTTCAAACAACATTGCTTATTAACTTAAGTGTGAATTTTGCTTCAACGTGCATGATTTAATTCTTAGGGTTTCAAATTTGTCGATGAATTTTTAAGTGACACCTGGGGTGTCACAAAAGGGCCTGAGAACAAATGCCCAACAAACAGCGACGTCCAACATTCAGGCGGAGTTGAGAAACTTTTTCTTTCTGGTGCCTTTCTTCTTCTTATTTCTGCCACCAAAGAATGAAAGACTCATCTACAAATTATTCTCACTAGTCCTTCGTTGTGGTCTGATCTAACCATAATAAAATGAAGAAGAGAACGGAGAAAATTATTCCATGGCGATGACATCATCCCCCCTTGATGTCACCGTCCGAAAAACTAATCGCCATGTCGAATCGATGAAGTTGTTGACGTTATATTCACCCTCATCTTCAACACAATTGCCAATGAAGAATACGAATCCACGCTGCCTCGCCGGAGACGAGAAGGAGGAGATAAATCTCCAGTACTAAAAAATTTGGCATGGAGAGACCCTAACCCTAGATGACTCGGTCTACTAGGAAAACTACAAGGAAACGACGGATCCTCACTCGGCGTCAAGCCGAATGGGGAAGGGAGGTGGACCAACGGTGGTGGGTGCAAGGAGCGGTGGTTGCAGCGCTAGGTCGAGACACTGCGTCGGGAAGCTTCCTCTCAAGGTGACCTATGTATCTCGCAAGTCAATGGTCTTTTTTCACGAGCCCTTCAAAAACAAATATTTACAAATGATCCCTTTGAATCTGTATTTATAGAATCTGGCCCTTTTAGCCACGTCAGTATATTTGGCGTGACACATCTCAATGGTCACGTCTTGCGTGACCAAATGACACGTATGAAAGAGGCTTTACTTGATATATTCATCAGACGTGACACTGAGTCACACCAAACTGCTTGGCGTGTCCGCGTGACTACGAGGTGCTAGATTTTGAAAATACAGATGTGGAGGGGTTGGTTATTCCTGAAATACTAGTTTTAGAAGGGCCAGAATGTAAAAAGAAAAAACCCAAGTCAATATATGATTGAACTGTAATCTTCACTCCATCATGAACTAAACTACAATGCAACTAGCTACAAAATCGCACTAGGTATAATGCAACTAAATTATAAGAAAAGACTGAAATGTATGTTATTAGATTCAAAAACTCTCTCAGCTCTTAGCTCTCTAAGTCGCTTAGATACATAATTTTACTTTGTTCTAGAAAATGGATGCATTGATATCCTTTACCGACATTATCAAGACTAAGGCAAGATTTTGAATTTTGTATCAGGTTCCCACATTCTCAGGCTCGACCATGAGGTTACTAGGTTTGAAAATTTTGGTTACTTAATTATCTCTCTTGTTTCTAACCCTCCCCATTCTTGTTGTTGTGCTTCTCTATCTATCGAACAGAAGACCCTAATTCCTTTGCTCTATTGTCATCGAGTGTATATCCCCCACTCTAAAAACTAACCAATGCAATGCTCATAACATGGTGCTCGATGATCAAGATAAGAGGGGCACATAAATGACACCTAAAGATGCATGTTACTGTAACTCACAAATTCTTCTATTATTTATCAATGGAAGTGAGTAATTTTGTCAAATGTTGCCCCAATAAATCAAGACTCGTTACATAACTAGACCATGTTTGGCCAATTCAACAAGTAGGGTGTAAGAGACTGGGTAAAACTTAGCACACCATATAGGACTGTTAATCTTCATATTTAACCAAATGAATACTTCTTATTAGAACATTAAATTCCTTTGTATGGCTGGCCTGTCATATCATAAATCCTTATGAAAGTTGGAGTTGTTGAGCTTTATTGCTTGCATCAATCATGCCTCGTCTCCAAGATTATCTAATGCAAACAATGGTTGAGAATAAATACAAATGGACTACCAAAGTTCATATATTCCATAACCATGATAATACTTTGAATATAGTTAAAATAGACAAAATAGCAAACCATCCGGCCTTGCTATTTCATATGAAATAAAAGTGATGCATTATGTTCTAGCGCTCAAGCTTATTAATGATGAATTTGACAATGTTATTTCTTAGTTACATTTGTTCCATTTGAGTGTTATGAAAGTGTAAGTTTATTTGAAAGTAGGTTCAAACATCATACTATACATTGACCTTATAGCAATTTAAATAAATATTTAAGTTAAAACAATAGTTTTGATCGATAGTTTGAATGAGGCATTAAAGTCATTAATACGTGTTTTGAAGTTTACTACACTAAGCATTTATGGCTCAAAAAGGAAATTCCTTGTGAGCCCCTAAAAAATTAAAAAAATCATGTTTCCCTCTCAGGTGCTGAAATTTTTTTTTTCTGCCCCCCTGTTTGAGATTTTCCCCTTCCTTATGCACCACTTCCTGTCCCTCAATCAAATCTTAATTATATTTACTATCTGTTAAAAGTGCAAAAGAAGATTGAATTCAAAACGTTTCAAATAACAAAAGTGAATCCTGACATGCTACTGTATACGAAAAAAAAGTCAAAAATGTTATAGTGGTCGGCAACTCATAGTTTTGACACATAGAACTGTAGAAACTGATTAAGTCTAGAATGGAATGTAAAACCAATCTAAGCTTAAAAACTTCACCTTCCTCAGTGGACTAAAACAACTACTTATGAGCACTAAGACCTTTTATTTTTGCGTCGATAGCGAAACATGTGAAGAGCAATTTTTATATTTGATTAAAATTCATTTTCATTATGCATTTTTAATGTCAGGGAATATAGTAAAGCTAAGCTTTCATTGATGAGCGGAGAGTCACACAGAGGGAAGGGAAAATCTCAAGCAGGGGCGTGGAAGGAAAAAAAATTTTCTAGTGGTTGAGAATAAAATAAGATTTTTTTTCAGGGGCATACAAGGAATTCTCTCCATATATTTTGGAGCCAGGAAGAAATTCGGATAATGTGCTAATAGTAAAATGGTGGAACATGTGAAGTGCCAACCTTTTTCCTTTGAAGATAACCTATTTGTCTCTCAAGTGAACATACGATTGAACTGTAATCTTCATTCCATCCTGTACTTGGTAAGAAAAGTATGTTAGGATTTTATTAACATTTTGTTAAAACACTAGGTTAAGAACTAAGAGAGTTCAAGTTAGGAACCTTGAGTGTCACGATAGGTTCGTAGCCAAGTTCTTCAACAGCTCTATTACAACTAACTGTTCTGTTAAGTATTGCATATTTTATTATTGTAGGTGTTATGGTTGGTTCTTGCATTCTAAAGAACTTGCATCCCCACTCTATAACATAGGTTACTGGAAGAACAAAAAGTGACGGTATTCTTATGCTTAAAGGTCTGCAATAAACGTACAAAACATATTAGCAAACATGTTTAGGAAACAATATATATATATATATATATATATATATATATATATATATATATATAAGCAAAGCAATGTATATTATTTTGAAGTAAAGAGTAATATTAATTTCATTTCATAAATCCTCATCTAAAATGTCTTCTAATAAGAGCACCATGAAAAGACATGTTACTATCATGATCTATTGAATAGTATCTGAACATACGTTACACTTATGAATTTTTCGTACAATAAAAATGTTTGTATGTGACAATGAATTTGTACACGGTAGAAGATGAGGCGTACATTTGTACCATGATAAGAAAATAATTACAAATGATCTAGCAATTAAATTAATACATATTTGACAATGCATCATATTTGTTAGAGAAGAATTTTAAAAGATATACCCTTGAAACACAAAAATACAACTTACTCCCTCCATGATTTCTTGTGTTTCACCGTTGACCTTGACCGAAAACTTTGACCATTCGTTTTATTCAAAAAATTAGTTTAAATATATAAAATAAAAAGTTAAGATTAAAAACCTTTAGTAATAAATCAAATTCCAACGAAACATTTAATATCTTCTATATTTTTAAATAAGACGAGTGGTCAAACTTATTGATCAAAGTCAATGACGACACACAAAAAGATCGGAGAGAGTATTTAACTTGTGCCTCATGTACTTCTCGTTTTTTTGATAAAATCATCTATTTCTTCGCTCTCTTCTGTCTAATTAATGAGCATCTTTTTCCTCCACCATCAGGAATGGTGAGCCCCCCCCCCCCCCCCCCCCCCCCCCCTTGCGCATTGGCCTCTTTTCCTCCCCATAGCTACAACACAATCTCGCTCGCTCGCGCTCTCTCTCTCTCTCACACACATAAGCACTCACTCACCCTCTTCTATGCAGATCTGGTGGCCAGCTATCTCACCAAATAATAGGTGCAAGGGAGCTCGGTAACCTTCTATGGATCGGAGAGACTACATAGTATGGATTCGGGTTCGGTGACTTGAGATCTTCTGCCATGGCTCAGTTGCTAATGCTCGGGAATCGATGGGACATAGAAACATCATGCGCGGCATGTGCACACAGAGATCTTAATTGCCACTGTGTGATACTAGGTTCACGTGGGCCTGGGATAGGAATAATTCATCAATATCGTATAAATCCCCTATTGGATTTTTTTTGTCACGTGGGTCTTTTGTTTGATAGTGTATCCTTACCATCAGTAGTAGTTTTTTTTTCATTTTATAAGACGTATTACTCTAATATGGTGGAAATTTTAATCGTACAAATCCCCTATTTGATTTACAGTAATATCCAAAAGTCTTCCTCCCCCGTATTGAAGTAATTTGAAATATATACTCATCCTTTAGCAGAATCAAGTTGTCGAGAGATGCCATAAAATATGATGTGGGGACAAAGAAAAGAATTTTGGGTAAGAGTATCCTATCTTAATTAAACGTGTGTAGAATATATAGGACGGACACTCTCACCGTACTCAACTAGCCTAAGTTGCGTCCTCCGCCGCTGCCGTAAGACGATAAATAAATATAAAATAAAAAATTATATAGCAGGTATCTACAAGAGAAAATAAATATATCAATTATTAAAAAAAGAAGCACCTCAATATGAACCTATATCGCTAATTCTTTCTCTCTAAAAAAAGACTACGGGATAAGAGAAGGGGATGTTAGATTTGAGAAATGGAACATGTTAAATCAAAATCTAGAGGGTATTACTTTGTAAAAAAAAATAAAAATGGATCTGAATCAATTGGCAGTGTGATTTAAAAAAGTCGCATTCTGAATAAATTTGACTAAAGTACATAGTCCAATAGAATTTAATTAGTACATTTTTTACAAAAAAAATCAAAACTATAGAAATTACTGAAACAATTGAAGGAACATTCAAATCATTACGATGGAATATTTAGAAATTTAAATTCAAATAATGAAAATTTTGGATTTCAAAGTTTTGAAAAATTATATTTTATGGGATCTCATTTTCTTAGATTTATTTTAAGGGACATGCTGGTTCAAACGGATTGGAAAACAAAGGAATGGTTTAATGGTAAAATCAGTTTATAATTTAATCAAAGCTATAGAAATTATTGAAACAATTGAAGCAACATTGAACCATTACGATGGAACATTTAGATATTCAAATTCAAATATCTTAAAATTTTGAATTTCAAAGTTTTTAAAAGCTATCTTGTGGGATCTCATTATGTTGGATTAACTGTAAGAGACATGCTAGTTCAAACATATTTGAAATGAAGTTACAGTTTAATGAAAAAATCAGTTTAAAAATTAGATAATTAACGCGCTCCAACGCGCCCGTAAATCTTCAAAGAGTAGGGACAATATATTTAGTGTATGGAAGTAATTTGTTGTGTCTCGCAACATTTTTAGCATCTAGAAACAACTCTTGTTGTAAAATGTTTTTAATTAAGAACATCTAATTTTTATTGCTGAAAGAACTAATTTGTGTTATTTAAATAATTGGATCTTTATTTTTGTAATTGTAACATTTAATTTTTAGTGTTAAAACAATTGAGAACATCTAATTTTTATTGCTGAAAGAACTAATTTGTGTTATTTAAATAATTGGCTCTTTATTTTTGTAATTGTAACATTTAATTTTTAGTGTTAATATAATTGAGAACATCTAATTTTTATTTCTGAAAGAAATTGTGTTATTTAAATAATTGGCTCTTTATTTTTGTAATTGTAACATTTAATTTTTAGTGTTAAAACAATTGAGAACATCTAATTTTTATTGCTGAAAGAACTAATTTGTGTTATTTAAATAATTGGCTCTTTATTTTGTAATTGTAACATTTAATTTTTAGTGTTAAAACAATTGATTCCAATGAGCTTTATACCTTGCAAGGAATCTATATCTGCTGTAAAGCCTAACTAATACTATGGAGACTGGAAAAATATAGCCTAAAAAGAGACTGGTAGTACCTTGTATATCCAAGTTCTTCCTGAATCATGCGTACAAAGCCCCACACATTCACTGGCTCCATATTAGTTATAAAGTAGGCCTAGAAACGTTTCACTATATCATGATAGTTTATAACAAAAATCAATAGTTTACTATTACTATGCAATAGTACAATACTTACTTTCCCTCCACTAATCTTTGCACCCTTTTCAGAAGCAAGAGTCCTCTCAGCACAAAGGTGACCATGTACCACGTTTTCAACATATACAAAATCATTATAATTTTTCCCATTTCCAATAATGATCTGCAAGAACAAAAATCTATTTTATTCACGTAGAAACTCTAGAAACTAATTATTGCTAAAGACAATGTGGTGCAAATGTTTCTTTGAAAACCTAAATTAATTGAGTGAGTTCTCACATCATGGCATCAGGAGAGCCCTCGATCATCTTGCAGTAGACAAGCTATATGATGTGTATGTGTGTGCTAGTTGGGGCGATGAGCACATATTGGTAGGAGGCATTGATCGGGCGGTGCAATATGGCGACGAAGCAGGATCAAGATGCTTGTTGTTGACTGGACCAATTAGTGGTGAGAGAGGAACCCTAAATGTGATGCAATGACTCAGAAGTGTGAGCAACCGATTCAATGGTGGTACTATAGCGGCGGTAGATAAATGGTGACCATATATATGATCCATTGCCACACGTTGCCCATGAAGAGGGGCCAAGCAGCATGCACATGATCGAGCATCGATTGAGAACGTTGGGTTGGATAGATATATTTATGCGGAACTTTTCAATTGATGCATATATGATCGTTTGAAATTCCATTACTGTATGTATGTTGTATTATAACTATCTAATGTTTTTTTTTCTGCTATGAAACTATCTAATAAATTTGACAGGAATATTTGAACCTATTTAAAAATCAAACTAGACTCGAAAAAAAAAAACCCTACGCTTTTAAAAACCATTTGGATAAACTTCTGCAACTTGTGCTAGGTATAGGTCAGTTTCTTAATTAGTTAACAGGACGTTTCCCCCTCGATGGATAAGTTAGCACAGGACATTGTTGTTGCGTCGGCCGACCGTACTACTATGAAAATCCAGTTCTAGTTCTCCTTGGGTACCAAATTAGATTCATATACAGCATGTAATCAATAAACTCTAATATAATAAATTGATACGCCCTTGTATTATCTTAATAATTTTCTATACTAGCTTTAAGAATAAATTTCGAATTTGATTTGAGATATTCACTAATCCATTATAATATTTGAACTATCACATATTTCTAAATGTATAAATCAATGGATGATGCGATTTACCGCCAAAAAAATGGATGGTGGGTGAGAATATATTAAAAATTAAACGTGACCTATGCTCCCTGACCAGCATTCTTCGATCCGCAAATGGTACCATGATATCCCCAGGACCAAAAATGCTACCAGGACGTATACAACACGTTAAAAGCTCATTGCCGTTATTGGCCTTCATGACTAACTTCTCCGCCTCTGCTTTGGTTTTTGTATACGCATCAGCAAACTGGCATTATAACACAACAGATGTGTAGATAAACCATTATTAGCACTATAACGTAATTAACAATTGGTATTGCCACTTTTATAAGTAAAGTAGCACATTTTATGATGCAAAAAAATAATCATGAACCTTTAATTTATTGATGAGGTAATTACTGAATACAAATGATCAGTCGAATAGCTATAGTATATAACCTTATCTGGGTATGACACAGATTCCTCTATCTCAAAAAGCTCATGGACTCCATCGAATACAACGCAAGAAGAACTGGTATATATAAGCCTTTTCACCTTGCAGATCTTACAAGCACTGAGTCGTAAAGAGGTAGTTAACAATCAACGCAAAAAAGAAACAAAAGAAACAGTCATTAACATTGTACTCCCTCTGTCGTTCCCAAATTATTGTCGCAAGAAGAACCAACAATTCTAGTTCATTTTTCAACTAGAATTCTTGCCTTAATGACAACACCTTAAAAACAAAGTGAATTGTATATACTGAATCTATAACACTCATTCTTTGTCTCTTTGTTATTATATCTGAAGATCCAAGCACAGGAGTCTTGCGCTCTCAAATAAACGAGTGAATGATGTGTCCTATATACCATAACCATACTCTGCCTCTTTTAGTTTCACATATTTACCCAGTGGCGGACCTGCCACCATGGCAACACAGACCATGGGCGCCCTAGTCTTGATCTAACTAAACAGTGGAGAATTTTGAAATTTTCACATAAAACAAGGCCTCAATTTAGTTCTGCCCATGGTGCGGCCCGAGTCTTAGGTCATTCCTAGGTCCGCTACTGTATTTACCAAAACATTGTCCAACAATTAAGGCATCTTCTTCGATGGAAGGCTGACAACAGAGCTATGAGGTCATACATCTAGTAAAGAAAGGTCATACAAAACTCTAAATAATAATCTATTTTAGACTAAAAATAGTGTCAGACCAATTAATACAGCTGGTAATAAGATACTTTCCCAAAAAAATTCCGTCGTTTCTGACCAACAAAAGTAGCTATCGATAGTATAAATTCTTGGTCTATGAAAAGAACATAGGAAAAAAATGACTGCAGGAGTACTAACCATCAACGTTGACCTTGTAATGAAATTGCAAGTCATTCTTCTTAGGAGCCCCTGCAGCTGTGTGGAAGACGACATCTACCCCTTCGAAAACTAAATATACAAGAAACATAATCAGATATTAAAATTCTAATGATAAAAATAAGTGCAAACTTGATACCATTATTGCACATCAGCTAGAACATTGTAAAAAAAAAAAGTAGTCGTTAGCTCGATGGTGATTGGTGACTCATGGATCAAATGAAGATTTTATTTTTGAACATTAGAGTGGACAAGAAGATATGAGGAGGCACTAGGTCGACATGGTGTATGAGCGTAATTTTTGGCTTGGCCCAAGCACAGCATGGAATGGTCTTCATCGTGCCAATCCCGTGGGCACACGACCCGTCACTACCAGAATTTAGGGTTTTTGTGGTGGTTCATCATTTTTGTGACAGGGAGAAGAGAACAGACAAGTGAAACTAATTTTTCTTGATGGTGTTCTTAGACAGCCACGGATACACTATTTTCTTGACTACTTTTCCTGCTTCCTTGAGGTATGGTGGCCGTTACAAAAATCCTAGATTCAACGAACAACCTTAATTTACATAGCACTGAGCGGGTTGTTTTTGCTTGGCTTCAATTTTTGAGTTCTCAGGTTCAATATTTTAGCTGGGCTATCATATTCTCTATGGATCTATGGAAAAGCTGGTTGGATTTTCATCGCCAAAAAAAAAAAAAAGCTGGTTGGTTTCTCTACTGCAGAAGAATAACAAATCCATGGCTGCGGCTTCGGTTGTGCGGGCACAGAAAAGGAAAGCTTCGTTTAAAGTTAAGAAAAAATAGTGGAAGTTATGAGAAAAGCCACGAGCAAAAATTTGTTAAAAGCTTTTGGAACAGAAAAAAGTTGCTGAGGACAAAACATTATTTCAAAAGAAAGAAAAATGAGGGGCATTTTTCCTGTGCCGCAGCCCGCAGCCTGACTCAGCGGGAGCACATTAGATGCATTATTTTTCCTACTTCTATTATATACTATTTCACAGCACTTGAAATATGTCTTTAATAATCTATATGTTTTATTTACCTGAGATGGTTCGGAAGGAGAATGGGGATCAGATGGAGACAAAGCAGGGAGAAAATCGATCGCGTAAATTAGGCCTTGGTATGGATTCTATAAAATAGATTCTCTAGAAAAACAGCTTCTTCATAAAAGCAGCTTCTTTAGAAAAACAACTTCTCTTTAAAAGAAGTGTTTGGCAAAACAACTTCTATTGATTTTTGAGATAGGATAAAAGAAAAGAAATGCCCATAATATCATGTAAATTTGGATATCAATTGCTTTATTTTATACGACGTAGATTACTGATAGTACTCGACGTACTTACCTGACTAGCCGTCAGGGCGGTTCCTGTATGAAAGTCAAGGAGTAAAAAAAAAAACTAAAAAGAAATGACACTGGATGAATATGGAGACAGAGGAGAGAGCCAGGTTAGGTTGATTGGAAAGGACACGGGACCGCCTGACCAGTGGCATTTCTCCGTAATTGTTCCCTAACTTTAGGGGCCAACTCTTAAAATACCGTGGGACCTAGCTCGGGAAGGAGGAAAGGAGCCGCGCGGAGCAGCGTTTTCGCCGATTCCAGCTCCATATTCATCGCAAAATTTTAGCTGGTGTCGTATTAGACGTTCGGATGTTAAGTAGGGAGTTTTATTACGGTGGTTGGAGGTTGCCTCTTGATATCTCTTTTTATTAATTTTAATTGTTAATATTAAAAAATTAATATTGGATTTATTTATTTTGATCTTGATCTATTATTTTAAGTATCTTTTAGTAGTTATTTTTATATTTTTAACTGTTAAATCAGATTAAATGAACGGTTACTTAATTTCAAGCACCGTAATAAATCTCTTAACTAGAAGGATTAAATATTAATTATTTATAAAACTAATTGGTAATCTACGAGATGAATTTTTGAAGTCTAACTAATTTATGATTAGCTTATGTACTGTAGCACAACATGTAAACTGGCTTAAATTGTCAATCAGAATAAACTGGCTTAATTTTTCAAAACAAGTAAATCCAGAATAAAATAGCTAGGTGTAGTATGCACCTTTTATAAGCTGGTCTAGGTTGCAGACATCGGCTGAAGCATAAACGGCCCGGCCATCACGGACACTGTCGCCTAGGAGCTCCTCTGTCTCGCCACGGCCGAGTACAAGGTCGGAGGCGAGGTCCGTGACGCGCACGCGCCACTCGCCGGAGCGGAGCAGGGCGGCCACCAGGTGCCTCGCCATGAAGCCCCGCCCGCCCGTCACCGCGCACCACCTCACAGCGGGAAGGCCACTGCCGCCACCGTGCGCCCCCGTCGATGAATCCATCTTAATTAAGCACACAGCTCGTATGGGTGGCCTGAGTACTAGCTAGCTACTGCGCCCACGCGCTGCAATCTTACGTGTGCCTTGCAAATCTATTTATAGCCTGACGCTCAGTTATATGTTGCACGTACGTATAGCCTCTAGCCCTCTACACGATAGAGGAAAGGAATATAATGATGGTCCTGTATGGTCACCATATAGGATAAAGAAAACGTGGGTAATAGTTATTATGACAGTTAGCGCCTAACTACTTACTAGTACTGTAATTAATTGCTGGAAACGGCGTGGGCAGCTCAGTTATTAGTTTTTTTCCTCAAATAATAATAATTTAATAATTAATTTTAAAAATGGGGGCCGATTGAGATAAATTGTAGAAATAGAAGGCAGTCGGTAATCAGACGACCAATAAGGGATCTATCGGTTGTCTGAACGCCGATATGCACCTATGGGAGTTCGGAAACCCGACTAGCTGACACATCCGCTGCCAGGTGGCCTATCGGCGGCGCAAACGGGTTGTCGGGCGATGAAAGGGTTGTCGGTAATTGAATTACCGACAGGCTGCAGCAGCTCTGGGCCAGTCGGGGCCTAGCGGGCCCGATTTGTGTCGCTAGTCGGTACTCGGGCGACCGACTGGCTTCGTTAGTCGGTTTGCGGGAGACCGATAGGCCCCCCTATAGCGGCCGTGCGCCCGTGATTGCATTTGCGCGTTACACGAGAGAGGGCGGCGGGGAGGCGAGGAGGCACGCTTAGAGAGCTGGAGGCGAGCAAGAGGCGCGGTTGGGGAGAGCCGGAGGCAGAGAGGCGCGCGCGGGGAGCTAGAGGTAGCAGAGGAGGAGTCGCGCGCGGGGAGAGCCGGAGGCACGCGTTAGGCGACCTGCGCTCGCGGGAGGAGAGGAGGAGAGAAGGAGAAGGAGGAAGAGAAGAAGGAAGAAGAAGAAGAAGAAGAAGAAGGAAGAGGAAGAGAAGAAGAAAGAAGAAGAAGGAGGAAGAAGAAGAACGTTCACGTGAGATTAGAAGTAAGTATAAAATTTTATTGTTGAATTAACTAGTATGATAGTTTATGTAGAATACAAGTTTAGTTCTATGATGATTGTTTAGATAGTGATTTATTTTAGATTATTGTCTTGTAATACAGATTAGTTTGTTCATAAAATTTATATTATATACGTACAATATTGTCGAGGGTCAATACCAGAGGTGATTAATCTTATTGACCCGTGGCCTTAACGATGCGATTAAGGCAGGAACGATCTCCATCTCGACTGACCCTTGTGTCATGCGGACACCCGACGGGTCAGGTCCACGGGAAATTTCCGCCTCGCCAGATCCCCCCAGGAAGGGGTTGGATCCTCCACAGCACAGCCGGCGCGCTCGACCCTATCGCGTTGGGGTCGGGAGACCGCACCTCCGCCTACCACACCGCGAGTAGGCAGGACGGTAGCGGTTGGGCAATAAATGCCTGCTACTCCCACGCCCGCTGACTAGAGGCATCGATTACCCGAGCCAGTGGGCGATAAATGCACGCGACGTGCACCGGCCAAAGGACGGATGCTGCTGCTACAGCCCCTGTCAGAAGCCCACCTCTCCACTATGACATGACGTCTCCGAGCGACGGCCACAACGATGGCACCACTCCGTCGACCTCCAACGAAGGCCTTTCCTCCATACGGACGGGACGGATACGATTGACAACACTCACCACGCTACCAAACCGGAAGGGCACCGCCATGCTGATGGCGTCACCTACAGTGACGAAGTCCAATTTGGGCGCACGGTCACGACCACCGGCACGACGTGAACTCGGGACCCCCTCTTACGGTATAAAAGGAGGAAGAACCGGGGCATGAAGGGCATCGGAGATCCGAGACCTGAGATCGGAACTCCGAACACAAGCCATCCTTCGAGAGAAAAACTACAACACTTCTCCACGAATACACTTTTTTCATCCAGAGACTTGCGAAGCCTTCCCTCTCTCGTCCGTTTGTAACCCCCTATTACAAACAAGTCGTGAGTAACACAAGCAGCTCGAAACTAGACATAGGGCCTTATTGTCCGAACCAGTATAATCCCTCGTGTCCTCTCGCGAACCATCGAAACCCCAAAATGCGCATCCCACGATAAAATTTAATAGTCGGCGGTAACGAACACCGACAAATATATATAGAGCATACGAAATTTTTTTTTTGATGTTCATAGAAATATTATGAAATTAGAAAGTAAATAAACGGTAGCTAAAAATATTTTTGTTGTTAGGATGTCCAGTGTCGTCAGATTCAGAGTATTTTATGGGGAAGGAGAAATTAGGCATTGTGAATACGGTGTACATTTGAATGAATTTTCATATGTGGATGGTTGGTTTAATGGACCCTGTGAGGTGCCTAAAGTGAAAGTGTGGAGATGGTTGCAAGAATTGTTGAACATCCCATTACATGATCGGTTAGTGGTGAAAGTTTTAATTCCTAAGATATACGAAGGGGTATACAAATGGGAGCTTTTTGAGATTAAAAACACAATAAGTTGACGGAAGTTTGTATGTATGTGTATCCAGAAAAAGTTTGATCACGTGCTGCTTGTTCAACATGAATTGAGTAGCACATCGGAAGGCCATGAGAAAGTAGGTGAAAGTTATGTGCATGTTTCAAAATACTTTAGTAATCGCTGAGACCATAGAGCAAAATATTGAAGTGGGGAATAATAGTACCACAGAATAGGTTAATCAGACGGACGATGAGGTGGGAGAAGGTCGGATGGAAATGATGGTTGCAGACTGTGGAGAAGAGAATGAGGTCATTATAGATGAGATGCAGAGGGATGATGATGAGTATAAAACTTTTGTGGAGACACGGATCGGGTGAAAGGAGGGTGATGAAGAGCCAGAGGACTGGGTTGATATGGACAATATGACATGTGATGATGGTCACAACTCAGTCTGGGAATACGATGCTGTAGAAGTGAGGCAGGACCAGATGTTTCGTGATAAGGGGGACTTGAAATGGCGGTGAAACGGTGGACGTATTCTGAGAAGAAGCAGTTCAGAATGGTAATTTCAAACCCAAGAACATATAATGTAAAGTGCATTGCTCCAGACTGCACGTGGCGTGTTCATGGGTACCTACCAAAGAATGAGACATCACTTGCAAAAGACTGCAATGTCTCCCTTCGCTATCATGCATAATATATAGAACAGATATGGGTATGACATATCGCATGACATGGCATGGAGGGCAAAACAGAAAGTATTGGAAAGAAGGTTTGACACCTACGAGAATTTATATCATAATCTTCTCGCATTACTTGAAGTTATTCAAGCTCGGAACACGGGACCTGTAATTACATGGCATGACTTTGTCAATACAGATGGTAATAAGGTACTTCAACATGCTTTCTGGTCATTTGGATGTATGATTGCAGCGTTTAGACACTGCCGACCCATGCTATGTGTGGATGGTACATTCTTGACTGACAGGTATAAAGGGCAAATCCTTACTGCTATTGGGGTTGATGGAGAGAACCAGGTTGTGCCAATTGCATTTGCATTTGTGGAGCACGAGAGAACTAAAACTTGGTTGTGGTTCTTTCGGTGGCTTAAGAGAGCTGCTGTTAAAAATAGGCCAGATGTTTGCATCATACATGATCGAAATGCTGGTCTATTATCAACAATTAATATGTTGCAAACGAATAGTACGGACGAAGCATTTTGGTCAGATTTACATAGTCGTTGGTGCATGAGACATTTGGCTGCAAACTTTCCGACAATTCAAGAGCCAACGCTTGATGAATATGTTCAAGAAGCTATGTAAGCAGAACAAACATTCAAAATTTGATGAGCTATTAGTGGAGCTTGATAAATTAACTGGCAATCAAATGAAGGAGTTAAGAGATATGGCTCTGCCAAGTTATGATGCAAAGGCACTTCCTTTGGATCCTCTTCCTAATGAAGCACACAACGTGACACGAAGGCCGAAGGGGGGAAGAAGAGTGAGGTGTTTCTCGGACTGAATAAAGGAGGAGTCGATGGAGAAATGATCATTGATAGAAGATCGAGATGGATCCCGTTATGGTATAATGACAACTAATCTCGCTGAGGTTTATAATTAGGTTATGAAAGATACATGAAGCCTTTCACTTGTAGCTATCGTTGAGGGTATAACACGTAGCACACAAACATATTTGCAAGAGCGACATGCTAAAGTAATGTTGAACATGTCCAACCATCAAGTAGTGTACTCCTCTAAAATCACAGAGTATATGAAAAAAAAGTGAGAAAGGTCAAAGACATTTGGTTCGGAGGACAGGTAATAGAGAACTAGTTTTTGAGGTGCTGTTGCGTGGGAAGAGCAGGCTTGGCACTGTTCGTGCTGAAGTAACAATAGAATGCATATTCTGGCCTCATTTGAACAAATGTGAGTGCACATGTAACAAGCCGAAGTTGCTGCATTTATCCTGCTCTCATGTCTTCACCACTTGTGCTCAGGGAAACATTGATACCCATAATTTTGTGTCACTATACTACTTAACACAAGCAGTGGAGGCTACATGGCGTGGTGAGTTACTTGGTTGGAGAGTCATCTCTGACTTCACACGGCCACCACAGGGAGAAGCAGCTTGGATCTTGGATCCAAGCAAGCGAGTTATAATGAAGTGTTATCGTAAAATGCGCCAAATAAGGAACGACATGGATGCCAGTCAGGCACGTGGGGGTCGCAAAGAGTGCATAGTTTGTGGAGGTAACCACGTACGAAAGGATTGCAACTTGTACGTTGTGGAAAGGAGACCTGACGGCGTTGATGTTCGATGTGTTCCAATGCGGAGGGACGACCGCACGGAAAGAGGAGGCCATCTACTTAATTCTGTCATGGGTACTATGTATTATGTCATATTATAAGATGTACTATTTTTATTGTAACATGTGTACTATATGTTATGTCATATTGTAAGATGTACTATTTTCATTGTAACATGTGTACTATTTGTTATCATATTGTAAGATGTACTATTTTTATTGTAACATGTGTATGGGATATATTATGTTTTCCTATATTTGTATTATTGTCCAAAATGTCACATTTTTTATATGCACGTATTTCTAGTTAGCGGTTTGCACATGAACTATTGTATATATGCTTTTATATTTTATTTTGTTATTAAATGTTGTTAATTTTTTCTTACAAGTATGGAGTTGATCGATCCGGCAATTGATTCGAAGCATCCCTCTTACTCTGAGACCGGTGATCTTTACGATCCCCTTCGACTATGGAGCTTCGACGACTTTTGGACACTGGCCGACTGATGGGTTCCGAGGTAACCTATTAATTCAAAAAACATTGTTTGTTACACATTACACTTTATTTTGAAACAAATTTATATTATTTTGTAGGTTGTAGGCATCTGGATTACTAACACTCGCGTGGATGTTGGACCCCAGGGGTAGGAGGTCTCCTCGATTTCCTGCTGACCGTGCACTACTCACAGCTTTGGTGGACCGTTGGTGACCAGAGACCCACACGTTTCACTTACCAGTGGGTGAGATGGCTCCGACATGACAAGATGTATCGATGCTATTAGGTCTCCCTCTAGCAGGAGATGTGGTTTTTCATCCTCCGGTACAAGCTATGTGGAGGAATGATATCTTGCACCGATTTCAGGACATCCTTCCCGGACAAGATCAACTCCAGTTCAACGATAACCATGGAGCAGAGGCGTTGAGTGCAGATGCGGAGGATTGGAGAGTGCAGCGACATCTGGAGGCCTACCTTCTTTGCTTGTTTGATTGGGTCATGTTCAAGACCACGCACTAGGACACTGTTGACAAGCGTTTGATTGGCGTCGCCCAGATCGTAGCTGACATAGATGTCGCACATATGCCCCAATTTAGTTGGGGCTCTGCCGTGTTGGCTGCAACGTACAGAACGTTGGGCGACGGTTGTAGACGAAGGAGTAGTGCCGGATCACTTACTGGGTGCCCTTTGTTGCTGATGTTGTGGTGTTATGAGCGTTTCGACATCGGACGGCCTACTCTTTCCTCCTACGATCCATATGACGATGACCTGTACACGGATGAGGACGATGAGGTGGATAGGCCTATAATGGGATCCTTATGGTGTCAGAGAAAGCTAACAAAAATACATTTTAATTACGTCAAATTCGTCGTATATTATAGTTTGTAAATAATTTTTTAATCGTAATGCAGATGACTTGGGCGACAGGCACCGTCCGTAGGGGGTATCCAAACTACGCGATTGTGTTTGATCAGCTTAGAGCTGATCATGTCCGATGGACGCCATTCAGTCCACTAGAGGTCTAGAGGCGTGCGCCGCGCGGGTTGTCGTCCCTATGCACTCGTGATGAGCACATATGGTTGACGAGGCAACACCTTAGTACGACATCGTTATCGAGCCATACGCGGTTAACCGAGTGATCCGTCAGTTTGGACTATTCCAAACGTTCCCGATTCCCCGATCACCCGTCCATCCTGACCATATGTAAGTATGATTTACTTTGGAAACCGTGTCATTATTGAAAAGGAGTTTCTTTTCCAACCTGGACGGAGTATACAGTAAGACATTATAAACATCATTGCAGTATGATTAGGAAAGGCCAGGGCCTCGCTTACGAAGAATCATGGGCCGCGAAGATGTTGCCTTGGATTCAGCAGTGGGCTGGTGCTGCTGAGGACGTTTGGATCCCCTCTGGCCCTTTCGTCGAGGAAGCGTACGTTCCGTACTTGTAGTGGTACACGCCCAGAACAAGCATCCAATGTCACGCAGTGCCCGTGGAGGTTGTGGACCATGATGCTAACATCACAGACACGTCCGCTCCGCAGCCGGGTTCGGCGTACCACATGCTGTTACGTACTTTCCATTAAGCTATATTTCTTGTCTGTCATGTGTCGTACCCATATTCGTATATCTCATGCATATAGTCGGAAGCATGTGTAGAGGTCGCAACAGAACTTGAGGGTTACGCACAGCGGTGCGATGCGAACCCTCCTAGGTTTGATGCGCAGGAGATGGGAGCAGCACTAGCTCGGCTTGCACGGTGCTGCAGGGACGTCCTTCGGTGCTCATCATGTTTTCAGTCATATGACGTGCATCCGAGGTTCCAGCCAGGTTGGATCCAACCTCCCAATCGCTTATATTCCTGCAATTTGTCACAAGCGACACATAGTTTTGAATTAAAAATTAAAATGATATTATCTTACAAAAATTTACAGGTTCGGTCCTACCTCGCCCTGCAGCACCGTCTTTCCGTTCTCATGAGGAACCCTCTTCTTCCCGGAATTACTTCGACGCCGGCCCGTCCCATTTTTAGGAGGCCGGTCCATCCCATTTTCAAGAGCCTGGCCCATCTCATTTTCAGGAGCCCGGCCCGTCCCATTTGCAGGTCCGTGCATCAGGCGTCCCTTTTGGGTCGAGTTTCATTCTGACACCAGGTTACTAGGCCCCAACAGGTTCATCTTTTCTTTCACACATTCGATTCATATTATATTTTGAACTACCCCTTTATGAATGAGTGAAACTAATACTCTTATTGTAGGTGGCTACACGAGGAACGTCACGTCCTCCATTTCCGACGAGCTGACGACGTGGAGCAACGTGGAAGTGCAGGGTTATTCGCAAATGCCCGGAGCTCCAGTATTGACTCAGCTCACACAGCAGGCGGAGTCGACACCTTTGGACGGTCCTAGGACTCGCCATGCACAGGAGCATCTCACTTACCCGACAAATCAGATTAGGCACCGAAAGACCGGACGTTGTGATGGTTGAATGTTCATCAGTTAGTGTTTCATAATGACTATATTGTCCTATGGTTATCTCGTACTATGGTTATGTTCTACTATGATTATGTGTCACTATAATTATATATGCTGCATTATGATCATGTGTATTATCAGAAATCTGCTAGATATTTTAGTCCTTCCATCTCCGACATGCGCTGCCATATAACGCCAGAGAATCCAATAAAGTCCGTCTGTCAATCATTATTTCGTCGCACATAAACATGTCGGGCTTCAAGACTGACTTCGATACCCTATTCGGTACTCCAATCTCCAAAATGCGGTCACACAGCGTCAGGGAATCCAAAAAAGTCTGTCTCTGAAATACTATTTAATACCACTAAAACAGGTCGGCCATCAACACTCCGATACCCTATTCGGTCCTCCGATATCCAACATGTGCTCCCACATAGCATCAGGGAATCCAGAGTGTTGCGCCCCGCCTCTATATATCATGCCATGCCCCCTTCTTCATGCATATGCTAAGTTCAAACTACCCAACTTCATCAATGGCTAGTAGAGGTCATGGTCGTGGAGGTCGGGGGACCGTTCCAACCCCTCATCTGGTCGGTGGACTAACATGGTTTACCGAACCAAAACCTGAGTTCCCCCTAGAGTTCAAGTCTGAATTCAGTCCCGACAGTCCTCTGCGTCCATATGATGCTACGAAGGAGAAATGACCCAAGTGTAAACATGGTGCTAATGCTGTCGTGCAAACTATGGACTATGGCGAGGATAGTGGTCGCCGTTTTTTTCGCTATCCTTACGGAGCGGTAACTATGAATTTCAATTTTCCTTTCACATCTAACTCTTTTTATTATTGAATAACACTACTTTTCATAAATATATTATTTTTTCCACAGTCCTATGATGATGACGACAAATTGTGAATGGACTGCATGGGTTGATCCAGAGGCAATCTGTCCGTATTGGCACTTCATCACTTACCTTGAGGATAAAATCTTCGACCTCACTCAGCTGTTAAATGCTCTGACTCCTGAACCATCAAATGAAGATCTTGTCATTTCCATCGCTTGCGATGATGACATGATATGGTGCGAGGTCCCGTATTGTAGATGCCCACATCACAAGCCTAGACCTACTAACCCTCCACCCGAACAGCGCCCTTCCTCATCTTCTCATTTCCACTAGCTGTTCTAAGTATGGTCCTAATAATCGACAATACCCTGCAGTTACCGTAGTGTAGAAGGGAATGTATTGGACTGGTACTTAACGCTTTATCAAACAAGTAATGTATCTTCGCTATTTTAATAATCCTCATGTATTATTTCTTAATTTAATAATATTTTTTATTCTCAAAAACGTCCACACTACAATGTGCAACAAAATAATCATATGGCCCAATACATATCCACAACGTACACACAAAATTTATAAACAAAACTTTTTTCTTTCAAAACACAATATTGCATGATTTGACATGGGATAACAGTGCGCCTATCGGTTTTCCGGTCACCGATAGGCCTATCGGGTTTCCGATTACCGATAGGGTCGTTTTGCTGTTAAACATCCCCGACAGGGGGCAACCCTAGATACCAGGGATCTGTCGGTCTTCAGGATACCGATAGGCCCTGTCGGCAATTTCTATGCCCGACTACTTAGCTCCTGGACGCCACGTCAACGACTCGTCACCGTCACATGGGCTATCGGGTCTCCAATTTCTCTCAACCGACCCCTAATTTTTAAATTAATAATTAAGTTAATATTATTTCAGAAAAAAAACTAGTTATTGCTCGAAACGTACGTATAGCCTCTAGCCCTCTACGATAGAGGAAGGAATATATATAGTAGGTGTTTGGATTAGTAGGTGCAAGACTAAAGTTTACACCAAAAAATTTAGCCCATAAAATTTAGTCCTTTAGGGGTGTTTGGATGTTAGGGGCTAAATTTTAGTCCTACAATATAAAATAATAAAATTATCCTCATTTAATTACAACAAAGTTGATCATCATATATGCAGCAATAAATATTTCAGGATACTAGCTCATTTACACAATACAATAGTGTGCTTGCATAGTAAAGAACAAATCCGCCTTACAACCTTGTAAACAAAGTGTTCGTAGTTGAACATGGAATACATTCATGCTTTGATCTTCCTCCCTTACGTAAGTAATCCTTGTAGGAGGTTCAGATGTTGAAGCCTCTGGAGGAACATAATTCTCATCACGATCAAATATCTCAAAGTCCCTATCTTCAATTTTACTGTCTCGAATAAAATTATGTAGTGCCACGCATGCTACAATTATTACGCTTTGCTTTCTCATTGGATAACTTGACACTTTCAATAAAATCCTCCACTTCATCTTTAAAACTCCAAATGCCCTCTCCACAACATTTCTTAGTGACAAATGAGCAAAATTAAAGGTCTCTTTTACACCTTTAAGCATTGACCCGCGCTGAAACTCTGGTAAATGGTACTTTATTCCCTTGTATGGTGCAAGATAACCCCGCCGATTCGGGTATTTAGAATCCACTAGGTAAACTTCCCTACACGAGTCAAATGTTTTGTTACAACCAGTACCTACACCATAAGTGCACATAGAAGATTAAATTATGACAACATAGATAGCATGATACCTACTGGAGGATGTGGAAATTTGTCTTTGTATTTGTGGGTAGCATCATTGAACACTCTCATGTCATGTACTGAACCCGGTCAGCCCGCAAGAACAAATGTGAACCTCATGTCGAAGTCACAAACAGCAAGCACATTTTGAGTAATGAAACCCTTCTGACACATATGTTGAACCACCTTGTCATTTGACACCATAACTTGTACGTGAGTGCCATCTAATGCTCCTATACAATTGTTGAAGTATGGAAAGAACCTAGGATTTTGTAGCCTACGGTGCAATGTTGCAAATTCAGGGTCCAATGACCTAATTATGTCAGCAGAAAGCTTCAAAACACATTTCAATACTTTGTCAAAGTTGCGGTGCACTGTCTTTAGAGACCTCTCCATACGATTCATAGCTTGCCTAACTGATTGAGGTGCACCTACCATCCAAAGAAACATCCTAATGCCTCCACCGAAGAACTTTTTTTGTGGACTGTAGTCCATATGAATGCACCGATAGATCATAAAGTCAATCAAATAATGGTCTACTCATTCTAAACATGTTATAGCATTCTGTGACATCTGCTAGATTTCTCATAACCCAATCATGACCACTTAAAATGACCTTTCTCCTCTTAGATTTTTGGAAGTAAGTTTCATGATACATACCAATCATGAACATGCCATCCATGACCTCCCTTTCTTGTCTCTCATCTTCCTCAAGTACAAGCTTCACAAGTTCATCCTCACTTGAAGTCAGTGTGGCCAAACATATCCTGCAACACCAGTGCGAACAACTCATCAGACAATAGTCCAGAAGTCACAAATTTATAACATGTGCACATAACAAATCACTTAAAACATCACACATTGACATCTCACAAATCACAAATGTAGATAATGGGTTCACATCTCCATAGTCACGGCAGGTTGACATCGAACACAATCACAGTAAGTTCACAGCACACATAAACAAAGTAGGTTCACATCACACATAGAGATAATACGTGTACATGACACATAGACGTGATGGGTTCATAGCCCCACTAAAGATGACACAATACTTTTATAGGCCAATCCAATTAAGGTTGTGCTGCTTGCAGTATCTTTGTAAGAAGGTCAGCCTTCCTTCTGCCGTTTTCATGTTAATGAAAAAGTGTCTAGTGCAGTCATCTTTGCAAATCTATGAAACTGCGTAGAACTCTGCACTTGTTTCTTTCGCCCCACACTCTAAAGCCAACTACTGACATTGCCTAATTGAAGAATACAACTCAGACGTCCTCTCTTTCTTGTCAGTACAAGCAGCCTTCAAGTATTCATTCCTTTCAGCTAACATCTTAGTGAACGCAGTCAAATAATCCTTCATCATCTTTACCATTGGACTTTTAGATTTCTTTCTCGGACTTTCAGCAGTGCTGCTAGTACTACTTGCTCTCTTGCGGCTACTTGAACTCATTGGACTCAGTTGCAATTCTTCAAATCCGTCGTCATCATCCTCATGTTGCAGATGTTCTATTTCGTCATCAAAACTACTTTGTACAGGAACATACGAAGAGGAACCATCCACAGCAACTCCCTCAAATATTTACTCAAGCTCTGCTAAGTACTCCAGAGGAACTGATTTCAGCTTTTTCCATTCTGGATGTTTCTGCATATGTCAATATATGAAGTTAGATAGTGATCAATGAATCCTAGTGTAGTTATTATAATATGTGCAGCACAATGTAGTACCTCTGTTGCATCTTCCCACCATTGAGGATTTGCGGTAGGCCATCCATTTTCATCGCGGCCTAGTCCGGAATTGGTATGGAGATCTTTTATGAACTGGTACATTTGCTTCAATTGCTTGATTTGGTTACTGATTTGCTTCCTATCGTGCCTCAAATTTGTTGCACGGTGATACTTATGTATGATCTGCTTGTACCCTCTAGCCGTCATAACTCCTTTGTTGTAGTTACCCAAAGCAATTTGTTCAAGCAGTAACTTACACAACACTTTATTATTTCTGTCCGACCAATTTGCGTTATCAGTTTTACTCTAGTGACAAGATCAAATCAAGTTAGCAGGTAAACTAAGAACATCGCAAGGTAGAAATTTTGAAAGTAACACTTGGATGTTGGAATGTACCTGAGGGCTCAGTCAAATTTCGTCATCACCGTTGTCGTCAGCATAATCCTCATCTTCATTGCGTCGTCGACCACCAAGACCACTGCCTCGAGTTACCGCTCCGGGAGGGCGGGAGGACATGGCACGACCGCTTGAAGAAATAGGTGGGTACGGAGGGTGTTCCATATGACCACGAGCAACCGGCTCCGTGCACCCTGCACCCCGCCCATGAATGCTGCCCCCGCTGGTGCGAGGCGCGCGTAAGGCGAGGGATCGATTGACAGAGGGGAGGGAATGACAGGGTACCGTCGTTGCCTCTATCATCAGTGCCCGACTACAGATACTCCTGGTAAGTAGCCATATGCGGCCAACTCTCCGACTGTGAGTTGAGTTCCAGTGCCTCGAGGCCAATCCGGATACCACGAACGGAGCTGGAGCCCGGATAGAGGCCAGCGGTATCGGAGAAAATGTTGAAATCGTCGGCCGGAGGTGGAGAGTATGACTGGGGCTGCGAGAAGAAATCCCTCGTGCCGTCGCCACCGAATGGGTCCATGTGCGTCTGGAGGACGTGGATCTGCCGGTGCACATGGTTGCTGCCTGGGAGGACGACTCCGACGGGCGTCGCGCTCCTCTGTCCTCCGGGATGAGGACGGCGGGCGGTGGAGCACAGGTATGGAGCGGCCGAGGTGCGAGAAGATGATGCAGCGGCGCAAGCGGTCGGGGAGGAACCGTCCGGCGGGTAGCGTGCTACTCAGTCCTCGGGGATGACGCCGGCGAGCGGCGGAGTGGTGCCAGCAAGCCGCTGGCCTTGACGGCGGGAGGAGGACGGCCACGGCGGCGCAGCAGGCGGGCGCCACGAACAAGCGCGGCTCATCGCGCTTCTGGGGCTGGGGGCGGCGACACTGCTACCACCCTGCGTGCAGCGCTCGAGGAAAAGGGAAGGGTGGCGGCGCTAGTGATTGTTGCCTTTCGGGCCTGGGGGCAACACGTGTCGACGGATCTTGGCCGCCGGGTGGCGGATGTTGGCCCTCGGGTGGCAGCGGGGGCGCTGGTAGCGGCCTTCGTGCGGCGCTCGTGAGGAAGACAAGGGTGGCAGCGCCGGCTGTTTTAGCCCTTGGGGCGCCGGTGTCGGCGGATTGGCCGGCGGGTGGCGGATCTTGGCCGGCGGGTGGCGGCGACGATGCTGGAAGTAGCAGCAGCCTCGATGTGGCGCTCGGGGGTGAACCAAAGGGTGGCGGCGTTTCTGCCCGGTGGATGGCAGCGGTGCTGCCGCTACCTGTCCCCTGCGCCGTTTCCCGGGGAGGGGGAGGGGGTGGGGGCGGGTGGCGGCCGAGTGGGTGTGGGGCGTGTGGCATCGGCGGCAGGGGTACAGTAGTCCAGTGCTGAAATGGATCAACTTTTAGCCCAGTTTAGGGTCCTCTTCAGCCCTAAAAATTTAAGTCCGTTTAGCTCGTTTTTGGCCCTCCTGTTTGGATCCACTTGGGGAAAAAAAGGGCTAAAAGAGAAGGCACTAAACTTTAGGCCTGGTATCCAAATAGGGGGATAATGATGGTCCTGTCTGGTCACCATAGACGATAGAGAAAACATGGGTAATAATTATTATGGCAATGATTTGATTGACAAATGAAAGTTAACCACCATGGTGATTGTGAGATCGATATTATAGAACAGAAAATTTCATTAGGGTCATCTATTTTCATGAGTCAAGCTGAACCTCCACGACAAATAATGTCATTTTTCATGAGAGTGCTGTAAAACCGTCACAAAAATTTAATTTCGGTAAGGTGTTAGTACCCCACATCATGACGGTAACTTAGACCTCCACCAAAATTGATATATCGTGATGGTTCTAAACCTCAACGAAAATATATGAACCCCCACGAATTTGTTTTCTCACCCTATCTCAACACTGTTTAAGAGGGTCCCACCTACCGACGCATCATAACATTGAGCTCTTCCTTAGTTCTTTAATTGTTACTCTTTTTCTTATTTTGATTCTCATTTAAAAATATGAACGTGTCAAGATTTCACATGTAAAGTCCAAACTTGATTCTTTTTACTACATTTTTAAAATATTAATCTCTATCACGTGGATGCTTTTAAGGAACACTAATGGATTTTATTTTCATAATTACCCACCTATTTATCAATGGTTAGTTTTTAACATTTTCTTTCACTTTTTTAAAAAGTCAATAAAGATGATTTTTTTAAATATAGTACAATATTTCATCTATAAAAGTTTTATCAAGAAACTCAGAAATAAAATAATCGTTGCTTCATGTTAGTGGTAATTTGATCTCAAGTTGTATGACACTATATGAGAGAAGTATCCGTTTTCTAACAATGAGTATTCCGTCATTGTTATTTTCTCCACCCCGTGTGGAGAGCAAGGGCATGCCCGCCCAGCTGCTCAGTTCAGCCCGCGCACTCAACGATTTTATTTTCAGCTGCGCGCTCGGCGGCCAGGCAGCGTGCCGTCACTTTTCTTTTTGCCCTTACTTCTCGGTCTCACGCGCATGACCTGCTAACTCTAAACAAAAAACCAACACCCCCTACCTCTCGCTTTCTTTCTCCAAGGCTCTAACCAGAGTGCAAACTCCATATCATTTTTTTCTCGAATACGCAGGAGAGCTACGTATCTTTATATTAAAAAGGGAGAAAAAACGGTCTCTTACAAACACCGCCACCTCACTCGAGACCGAGCTGTGAGGGGCTGTCAATACATGATTTTTCTTAAAGGAAAAAACAACTTAGGGTGAGACCTGATCCGAGAAGACTACACCTAGCTAGTTAGCCCGATACTTCTTCAGGACCCAGACTTCGCAGAGAGTGAGCTCCTATGAGGAGCCATAGCTGCTGCTCATTCTTGAATTTCTGGAGAATAGCCTGGATGCTGGGTTGGGTTCCTTCGAACACACAAGCATTCCTGTGTTTATAAAGGATCCATGCACCCAGAATGATCAAGAGTTGAGGCCTTTTCTTTTTGCTTTCTCAGCTCTCTTCTTTGCTTTCCTCCACCATTCAGCAAACACATCGTCGTCCTCTCTCGGTATGCTAGTCACGAGACTCACAGGTTCTAAAATTTTGAACCAGAATTCCCGTGCAAATTCACAATTAGTGAGGATGTGTTGTACGTCCTCATCTGCTTGGTCACAGAATACACAGCTGCTAGGATGCGGCAAACCTCTTCTGACCAACCGATCAGCGGTCCAGCACCTATTGCGGATTGCGAGCCAAACTCCGTATCATTACTACCTTCATTACGTATACATAGATGAGACATTCCACGATAAAAAAAAACATAGTAATTTTAGGGGAAGCATCACTTCATTACACCAACCTGTATAGAGGGCTACTTCATCACACCAAAGCTTCTCACCCACATGACCTACACAACATTAATGGTTCTGGTGGCAACAACGATGACCAAAATAATGGTGATAATAGTGATGACACAGATACTTAGGGCACCCACAGTGGTCTAGACAGCTGCTGTCTACAGACACCTCGCTTGATGCACATGGACAACTAAACAGACAACTGATACAGTGAGTTGTCTGTTAGTTTGTCTATATACTATTTAAGTCATATATGACATAATAAATCAAGCTGATCAAGTATGGCTTTGATGTTTACGTATCATTTTGTGCTTATATGGAAAATAAATTGCACACTAAAATAAGAAACACGAATAAATATATTAATATCGATACGTAATAACACAAAATAATAGTAATAAATACATAATACGTTGGGATCATACAGTTCTAGTTTTGTCTGTCTCCGATCGCTCCCAGATATGCTCAACTAAATCATTTTTGAGTCGAACATGTGTTGATCGAGCACGGATAGCAGAATTTCTCTGTAATACTCGCACAAAGCATGGGTTCGGAGTATTACTAGTTTGCACTTCTAGTTAGCAACATTTACAATACTTGCTTTGTGTCCTTCAGCAAAACAGTATGGACAAATACAGAGCTAAGATGTACAAGTTTAGACAGTAAAAAATATAGTGACAATTACAATTCAACGTGTGACCCAAAGAATTTGGCAAATAAAAGTTGCGATGTATGGCATATACTGAGATTTATGTTCCCCTACAAAAGAAAATAAAAATAATTATTGTTACAAATTTATCTTCAGAAGCTCTAGAGAAATATATGGGTACAGATTGACAAGACCTCTTAATGTGCAACAAAGGCTAATTAGCAGTTCAATAATTTTATAATAATGAAGAAGAACAATTGTTTGACCAGAGAAAATAACAAGAGGAAGAACCATTTACCATGCTTGAGGACGCACGGATGGGGGATGCATCAGGCCACCACCGACACCCCAACAACCAGAGAAATTGAATGGCAGGCTGCCCATGGTGGAAGCTGCACCGATGCTGCCGAGGTCTCCAAGAGCTGATGGGTTGCTGCCGGTGAAGAAGCAGTTCGGCCCACCGCCTCCCGCGACAGCCCAACGGGAGCACCGCTGCTGGATCCAAACCCAGAACCCGGCACTGGTACCAGGCCAGGACGGACTGCAGCGCCCAGTGCCACCGCAGCATCAGCTCCAAACGCTATTGCCCCCATGGCATCGCCGGCAACGGCAGCTGTATCGGTGCACTCTCTCTCTCTCTCTCTCCGGTGCTTGCTTCTTCTTTCTCATGCTTTTCTCCGACTATCGCTCAAGGAAAATGATGGAGATTTAGATAGGATTTGGCTTCTTCGTTGCATAGAAGGAGCGCGCTTAGCGGGAGATTTGCCGCCATGGACGAGTTGCCCGCCAAAACGAAGTGTGCGTGGGTGGATTTTGCACGGGATCCCGCTCGGTCGTTGTCTCCCGGCGACGATGCGTACAACACGTTCGGCGCTGGCGATTTGCTCTGGGAGCACGAGCCGCTTACGTCGTCTCGCGAGGCGACGAGAACTTTCTCTCTGCTCATTACGTCAGACTATTTTGCTGAGGCGGAAGCTTACAGACGGCACATTTATTAGCGTGATGGGTGCCCTTATGACGATGGCTGCAATGGTATGCGTGGTGTGGCAAGAGATTTAACGACATGAATGGTGAAGGCAGTGAAGATGATGGTGTGTCACTCAAGATATGGAGTAACATGAAATGGCACATGATCATTTTGGGTTCTTTTGATTCAAAGTAAAAACAGATGCGAGAGTACATTTCTAATTAATTGATCCGTTTGGTAGTGACTTAACTATAGCTTGCCTACTCGTGTTAAGCAACATCTCCTGTCGTCGCTCAAATAGTTGGTTGGTATTACTAGGTTAACTTAGTGGAATACCCCGTACTTTGCTGCGGGCTTTATAATGAGAATTAAATAAATAATTATATGTCCAAAGATAAAGAGAGCGTTAATATCACCTTCTAAGAACATGTCATTCTATCGAGAGCTGGGTTTCCTTAGTTCCTGAGAAAAACGCCTATGTACTAGCATCGGAACTCCCAACCTGCCAATCTCCAAAACTAAAAAAAAAAAGGTTGTGCAGCAGATCACTTGTGTGGTGGTGCGATGGCAGCACCAGTTCGGGGCATCGGGAGGTACACAAGAGTCAGGATGCGTCAGAAGAGATACGACCTTTCTTGGTAGCCGTGTTTGTCTTCAAAACGATATAATCTACGGGACGGAGGGAGTAGGACATTAGGCAATGGTAGTGCTTGCTTTGTATGGTTTTTAAAAGCTAGTAACAACTATCTTTCTATATCTACTGAGTCGCAACTTAATAAAAAAAATATCAAAACTATGCAGAATGTCATCAGTGAAATTGATGAGCTAGAGCAACCTGAAACAAAGTACTTCCTTCAATATCGAAATGTGTCACATCTACATACAGCACCAAAAAACCTCCACGCGCATCGCTGCTCCGCCAACTAGTTTATTGGATATGGTTGCAATACTTTCATTTTAAAGATGTCTGGTGAATGAATAATCCCACCATTGTTTATGATTGTTGAGGGATACGATCTAGAGGGTATGAGAAGGTATGATGGGTTCTTGCTCCATCAAGAACATATATATAGGCGTTAATGTACTAATTAAGAAGAAGAGGAAGGGTACAAAACGCTGGATTTGAAAACTTTTTTAGTACCAGCAAGGTGAAGTAATGTGTGCAGGGGAGGTGGAGATTAATTGGCATAAATCTGAACTGTTTCTTTGTAATTTGCGAATAATATTACATAATGGATTCAATGCATGTTATTAGAAAGAGAAGTTTCCAATAGTAGAACTCTGCAACATGTAATGAGGGAAAAAAATAGAAAAGAGGATTTTATAGATGGAGTAACGTGTACTGGAATTTGAAGAGGGAAGAAACGTTTCAATTGCAGGCATTCATGAAGAAATATGGAACGCTAAAGCGATGGCTGGATGGCTGATGACTGGCACTGTTTTATTAGCTAGCATATTGACCAAGGGAAGAGAAGCATTAGTGCATTACTCAATGGATGGACAAAAGGGACGGGAAAATGGGGGCATTTAAGTGGCGGCACAATGCACTTGTCGGTCTGGGCGTTACAATGGATGGACAGGATGAGCAACTGCTTCAGATCCAATGGTTATAATTTTGTGGTGATGTGGATGCACCAGAGAAGAGAAAAATAAAAGTTAATGACCCTTAGTGGGTTGTGTCTATACTTCAAGTGCGCAATGTTATAATTGAAACTGACTAATGGATTTGTGTCATGGATTAAATGATATGAATTGTGGTTGTATATATCTTTTGTTTTGCAAGAAAGGTGGATATTGTTAAATATAAACAGGATATTTACTATCGTGAAATAAAGTGATGGACGAACACAATATGAGAGCAGAGTATTTTCTTCTTATTCATTCTTCATCGTACAACTCCCTCCACTCATATACATGTTTAGAGAGAAGAGTTACGTGTAAATTACTGGCACAAAAGAATGAATGTTACAACTTCATTGTTATTCACTTTAATGTCATAGAGGTTATAGGGGTTATGGACATCCACATAAATATACGATAACACTGCCCTTTGGATGTCCATTACCTGTGAATAAGTATGCCTCGTTAAAAACCTTGCCAAGGAAAAACTCAGTAGAAAAAAAAAACATGGTCAAGGAAAACAGAGTACATACAAATCACTCCCTATTGGATATATCACTTAATATCTTTGAGTTGTCGGAGTCCAATACCATATATTAACTTTCTGAAAACCGAAGTAGGGAGCGCCTTTGTGAATAAGTCTGCTAGATTCTCGCTTGAAGAATTTGTTGAATTGATATAGTGCCATCCTTTTGAAGACCATGAGTGAATAAAAACTTTGGTGAAATGTGCTTCACTCTCTCCTTTGATGTATCCCTCCTTAAGCTGAGTTATGCAAGCCGTATTATCCTCTACATCACTGTTGGCACTTCATTCTGAGAAAGTAAATTGCATTGCTTCTAAATATGATGTGTCATGTTCTCAGCCAAACACATTTTCTACTTGCTTCATGCATTGCCAAAATTTCTACATGATTAGAAGAGGTTGCTGCAATAGTTTGTTTCACTGAGGGCCACGTTTTTTTATAGATACACCACCAATGTAAATCCATATCTGGTCTGTTAGCGACTATTTTTGCGGATCAGATAAATATCCTGCATATGCAAAATCAACTAATTCCTCTTTGCAATTGTTAGAAAAATATAGTCCTATGTCCTTTGTACCTTGGAGATAACGAAATATATGCTTTATACCATTCCAATGTCGTCTTGTAGGACAAGAGCTATATCTAGCTAACAAATTAACAGCAAATGTAATGCCAGGACGTGTACGAGTAGAGAGATACATCAGTGCATTGATGGAACTTAGATATGGAAACTTGGGACCAAAAATTTCATCATCACTTTTTGGGGATCGAAAAGGATCTTTGGTTACATCCAGTGATCTCACAACTATTGGGGTACTCAATGGATATGCTTTATCCCTCTAAAATTGTTTGAGTATTTTCTCAACATATGTGGTTTGATATAATAAAATTACATCTTTAAGATGTTCAATTTGTAATCCAAGAGAAAACTTTGTCTTCCCCAAATCTTTCATTTCAAATACCGTTTTCAAACAATCCATCGCCTCAGTGAGTCCATGAGGTGTACCAATTAGATTCAAATCATCAACATATACTGCTATTATTACAAATTCAGATCCGGATCTTTTTATAACATAGAAAACTAGAGTCATTTTTGTACCCTTCTTTCATCAAATATTCACTGAGACAATTATACCACATTCGTCCGGATTGTTTTAATCCATAGAGCGACTTATTCAATTTAATTGAATACTGTTCTCGAGAACCTTCCCTTGGAAGCTTAAATCCTTCCGAGAGTTTCATATGTAAGTCACTATCAAGTGATCCATATAAATATGCTATAACAACATCCATTAGACGCAAATCAAGAGACTTATAAGATACATAAAAGTTGTTGCATCCATCACGGGAGAGTATGTTTCTTCATAATCTATACCGGGCATTTGGGAGAAACCTTGAGCAACTAGTCGTGCCTTATATCTTGTAATTTCTCCCATATCATTTCTTTTCCGGACGAAGACCCATTTATAACCAACAGGTTTGACACCTTCAGGGGTAAGACTTGCAGGTCCAAAGACATCTCGTTTGGAAAGAGAATTCAACTCTTCTTGAATTGCGTCATTCCATTTTGGTCAATCTTTTCTTTGCATGCATTCCTGTATCGATCGAGGTTCTTGATCCTGATTTTCATCCATAATTTCTAGCGCTAGATTATATGCAAATGTATCATCAACAATGACTTTACCACGGTTCCAAATATTTCCAGACATGACATAATTCAATGAGATCTCATTTTCTGATGAATTAGGTACCTTTATATCTTCGATATTATTTGTCATGACATCTATCCCTTCATAGGATTTCTCTTGAGTATGATTTTCCTCGATTTGACCATTTTGATTCTTTGCTCCTTTTCTTTTTCGAGGATTCTTATCTTTGGAACCCAATGGCCTACCATGTTTAATTGTAGGTTTTGACTCGTTAGCATCAGATGGTTGTCCTTCTTGGACATTGATTTTCTCTGGAGCATTAGCAGCTGGAATATGAGACTTTGTCACTCGTTTTGAGTCTATAAAAGTGTCTGGAAAATGATTCTCCTTTGAATTTCTTGCTCCTAGTGTTTTGTACGAGGATCAAAGTGAGATAGTGATAATTCATTCCAACTTATTTCTCTGCTCGGCTGCTTATTCTCTCCCTTTGTTGTTGGGAAATTTGATTCATCAAAGTGATAATCTGTGAATCTTGCTGTAATAAATCTCCTGTTGATGGTTCAAGATACTTTCTTATTGATGGGGATTCATACCCAACATAAATTTTCAACCTTATCTGAGGTCCCATCTTAGTGCGCTTAGGTGGAGTAATTGGAACATATACGTGCATCCAAAAGTTTTTAGATGGGAAATATCTGGCTCTTTACCAAAAAATGGGGAAGATGAATGATAACTGGATGGCCTGATGCCAATTAATGCTGCTGCATGCAAAATAGCTTGTCCCCATGCACATGTTAGATGTTTTGACTTCATGATTAACGGTCTTGCAAATAATTGTAATCGTTTAATAAGCGATTCTACAAGACCGTTTTGTGTATGAACACGCGCAACCGGATGCTCAACATTTATTCCAACTGACATACAATAGTCATTAAAACTTTTTGATGTAAATTCATCAGCGTTATTAAAGTGTATAGCTTTAGTTAGGCTATCTGAAAATTGTGCTCTTAGTTTGATAATTTGAGCCAACAATCGCTCAAACGCAAGGTTGCGAGTTAATAACACGGACTCGTATGACCATCGAGTAGATGCATCAATTAAAACCATTAATTTTATGAATGATCCACTTGCTGGATGAATAGGTCCACATATATCCCCTTGTATGTGCTCTAGAAAAACGAGGGACTCATATCCAATTTTAGCTGGTCATGGACGTACTATCAGTTTCCCTTGAGAGCATGCGATGCATGAGAAGTAATTTTTTTGAAGATGTGGCACTCCGCTTTCTCGGGCTTGAAAGAAATTAAATCATTCGAGAAAATTTAAAGATTAAATCATTCGAGAAAATTTCTCGAACTTAAAAAATACAAATTTAAAGATTAAATCATTCGAGAAAATTTTCAACTAATATTTGCATTAGTTGTCAGAAAGAATTTTGTAAACTTATCAAAATGCTCGCGGGATTTTGAACTCAGTCAAATCGTTTAAATTCGAACCTAAAATTACCGGTTTCCAGTTTTGTTCTCTAATTCAAATTTAAATTTTTCCAAATTCAGAGATCAGACTTTTGGGCCAGTTCAAAATTTCAGATTTTGGGATTTCAGAATTTGTGGTGAATATTTTTGGTTTCCTTTCAAAAATTTTCCACCAGTGGGACCCATCGGTCAGCGGGCCCCACTGGTCAGTCACCTATTTCTCCCTCTCTGTTTCTCTTTTTCCTCTCTCTTCCCGCGCGCACGACGCACACCATTTCACGCGCGCGCCTTGGCAGAGGACGGCCGCCACCTGCCGCGCGCGGAGCTGTGTTGCAGCGCGCGACGCGATAAAGCGCCGCTTCGGCAGCTCTGCCCGCTCTCTCTCTCTCTCCATTTCTTTCTCTCGCTCATCGGTCCTCTTCTCCGCCGAATACTCCATGCTCCTTGCCCATCTTCGCCAAATTTTGGCCGCTCCAACTCCGAACCGACGCGCCTGGGCACTCTCTTTTTCCCTCCGCCTCCAGTCGTCGGATTTTGGAGCGCCGCCGCCCGGAACTCGCCGTCGCAGGGGAGCCGCTCCAGTGAGGGCCCCGTTCGCTTTGCATTTTGGTCCGTTTTCTTGCCTTTCTTGATCCTCGGGGCACGGCAGAGCTCTCACCGCCGGCCTTTGTCTAGGGGGAGCTCTCTATCGCCGGGAACATGAGTCGTCGCCGGCCGCCGTGGTGCGCATCGCTGCCGACCACCTTCCGGTGAGAGCCCAAGCCATTATCCCCCCCTCTCTGGCTTCGCTGTGTTGCGTGGGTCGTGTTTGACACGGTCGGGCAATCAATCATGCGCCGTAGCGCCGCCGCGCCATGTCCGCCTCCATGGTCGTGCCGCCGCTCATCGCTGCCGTCAGTCAGGAGCTCGCCGACGGTCGATTCCCAGTCAAACCGACTCCCCGCATCGAGTTCATGCCGCCGGTGCCCTCGCCGCGGCCAGTCGTCTCCAGCCGATGCTAGGGCAAAAGCCCTAGCTAGGATTTCTCTTTTCCGGATTTTCAAAATTCCAATTAAATCAGCTGGGCATTAAATAAATTATATAAAATCAAATTTGACTCAGAAAAATAAAAGTCCAATTGTTCTGGAATCAGTGAAAAATATAGTTTTTATGAAAAATATAAAACTTCATGGTTAGGATTTAATAATTTTGGGACTTTATTTAATTAATAATAAATGGCCCAAAACCTAAATAATTGATTTTCATTTATTAAAAACCTGGAAAAATTTGTAAAATCCTAGAGTGCACCCTTGAATTAAGAAGTGTTGAAAGATCGATTAAGGTTTGATTAGATGCTATTAATTATTTAGCATGGTGGTTAGGATTAAATGGCTTATCGACCAATTTAGTACTTTAAATTTGTTAGCGACCATTTTAATTCATTAGTTGTTAATTAATGATTCACCTCTCTACTTGCATCATGTAGACGCCGATGTGAACGAGGTAGCCATCGAGATGGACCCCGAGTTTTCTGAAGAAATCACCGCTGCAGACCAGGAGAAGCATCCACAAGGCAAGCCCTGGTGCACTACCGTTTTTAAAGTTTTCCTTTTACAACAGTGTATGTGAGTCATGTGAGGTGCATTTAGGTTGACAGCAGTTGAATGAAACCATAGATGCATATGTTTTCAGTGGTGCCTACTATGGAATATTGGGACAGGTAGCCCGATGTAGATGCTATGCTTAGCAATACCATACGGCAGAAGTCCAGCAGATCGGACACTGCTCGTGATGTGATAGGAGTTGTTTGAAACTTCTGCCTCTTGTTAAAGGACTTGTAGCGAGTTCATATTTTCATGGAAAGAAACTGGGGTCAGACAGGAAATGATAGGATGGTAGCAGAACGGGGGTTCTGTGTGCGGTAGCTCTGTCATAAAGGTTTAGCTAAGTATTGAATGTACTGTTCACATGCTGGAACTATGGGACCCAGTGAATCTAGGTAGCCTAGAGACGACAAAGCTGAACCTACCTTACGGTGTCTGATTGGTGGCAGACCGGGGTGGACAGTGTGTGAACTCCACAAATACCGTCCGGGACGGGTGATCTGGTGGGATGCGGCACTGTTGAGGTAGCGTAAGAGGGAATTAGCTTTGTCAGATCTGGTGCGAACGGTTGCCACGTACGGTCCGGGACGCGCACGTGTCATGTGACCAGGTTAACTCTGTAGGTGTAAATCGTTCCGAATCGCTGACACTCTCAGTCTAGAGTTCGCTTAACCTCTCTGTCACATATGCTAAGAAGTGAACAAGGAGAACATTGATGATTAAAGTTGTTGTGCATATTATGATCATTGTTTGACAAACATGGTTGTTTAGTCATAGTGTTTACTAAAGTTTATCTTTTCGAACTTAATCTGAGCTAAAACATTTAAAGTAGAAAGCTATTAATTAGGGCGTGTCCTTTTTGCAATCACCCCACCCAGAGTCTGTCGTGCATGTCTAGGAGTCGGCTGTAGACAGCCACGTTGACGGGTCAGTCTTGCTGAGCTTCTTAGAAGCTCACGCTTTGCGACTTGTGGTTTTCAGGTGGGTTAGATGCTTTTAGTGGTAGCGATGGTCATCCTTGGGAGGAGTCAGCCCCCGGATGGGATAGTATTCAGTGGGAGCAGATCGAGTAGCTGCTGCTTGTGTGTGGCTAGTAGCAATGTGCCGTTGGGCAAGACACTTGCTTTTCCTTAGTGTTGTGGAATCGGAGTCTGTACACTTATCTTTCGCTTTCGTTTGAAGACTACGTTGTTTCCGCTGCTGTTTTCAGAACTTGGTCGTGTGGAATCAAACTCTCTGTAATAGCTACTCATGTAATATTTCCTTCTGTCTGTAAATCGCTCTGTTATCTGCCTGTGTTGTGTCATGTCTATGTTCACTTTGACGAGCATCGCCCAGAATGGATCCCGATAGGAGGGACCTTCCCCGTTTCAGGGGCGGTCCGCCACAGCTGGTATCAGAGCCATTCAGAGATCGTTACGACCTTTTCCAGGGCATATTTTCAAAAACCACATGCGAGTGAGGAACGTGCCCTTAGTAGAGCTAGGTTGTATCAGGTGGCAAGCTGACCTAGTGTAGGGTTAACAAAACCCAGATTAGATTCATTTTTCTGTAACAACGCACCTACGCTCAGGTAAGCGAGGTAAGGAACGTCGCTCGACTGTGGTGAAATATCAAAAAATCCCAGTTACATCAGCAACAATAGCGTTCCGTACCATGGTGATGTAGAAGGAGGTATTATGTTCGTTGTAACATAGTACACCCCCTTGCCGTTTAGGGAGAGAAGCGGACCTATACCGTACGAGGTGTGGGTTATGGGCCTGTTGCGAATGCAGACCTTCGCAATAGTGGCGTCTTGTGTCTTTGGCACACAAGAGATGAGTCTGTTCTTCACGACTTAGGTCTTGCCGAACCTTCTCATACCTCCGCTGCCTGAGGAGAAGTGTAGTCTGTCACCGCGCAGTGAAGGTCGGACACGTGATCCCCGTACGTGGCCTACTCGGGGCGACCCATATGGCAATGATATGGGTTGTTGTTTTTAATTTCGATATATATTTATTGAGCTGCTTGTGGTGTGATTTTGCAGGTAAGCTAACCCATTTGCGTAAGACCGCGTAGACACGACTGACTTGAGAGAACGATTCTGCCACCGACTTGACGTATTAGGTTTTTATTTTGTGAGGACGTATAGGCCGATGTAGGACTGCATTGCCTATTATAATTGGAAGATCACTTGAATCTTAAAGCATCTAAACTTTTCAAACCTAAGGAACGTAAAAATCCTTCAAACTTATCCTAAAACCATCCAGGAGCAAACACTTCCATCAGTAATGGCTTTAGCGGTTGTAACATGGGTCCAGGGAGTAGGTCTCTCTTTTACCAGATATGTGAACCTTTCATTTGACAGAAGCCTCATGCATGCTTGAATTAGGTGTCGACATGTGACTTCTGTAAAATAAAGCATTGTCCATCTTTGAACCTGCAGATGTCGAGCAACTCAGTTGAGAATGGTTCGGAGGACTATAGGGTTGAGCGCTCCACCCCCACTCGGATGACCCAAGAGTCAGGGCGTAGAGGTTTTCTCGAGTTGCTCCGTCAGACACTGCACTCCTTAGGTTGTATGGAGGCCCCGTGGTTCCAGATTTGGGAGTATATCTAGCATGGTCAATACCGCTGTTCCGCCTCAGTCACGATTCCCGCGCACCCTCACCGAGCGGAATGGGAGGTCTGGACCACCACCTGTGTTGGTTCGGATAAGACCGAGGCAATTGAGGCCGCTGCTCACAAGGCTCTGCTCAGGCTCTGCGAGAAGTACACGGGGGACTTGGTAGATCAGCCGGCGGTGTTATTTTCGATACGGGACCAGCTTGACAGTACCTGGCGTCAGAATGTCACGGTAGCCAGGGACGAGACCATAAAAGGGCGAGGAGATTTTGTTACCCCACTGATCCTGCAGAGTGTGGTTATGCTCAACTTATATCAGGACATGGCAGCCACGGCCCTCTATGATCGTCGGGCCCTGGGGCGTACACACAAGAAGCTAGCTTTCGCCCAAGAGAATATTCGAGTCCTGGAGAGCAAGAACCATGGGCTACGTGCTCGTTGTGACGCCTGGGCACAACGCATCACCGAGCTAGAGTAGCTCGCGGCAGGTAGGCTTGCCCTGGTGCATGCTAGGAATGCCGACTACAACGCCATGCTGGAGCAAATCCATCAGTTGGAAATTACACGGGATGAGGCCCTGCAAGCGGTCGAAAACCTCATCCATGAGAATCACCACATGCAGCACCAGATCGCTGGGCTCTTAGAAGCACAGCAACAGCAGCCTCCGCCACCAGCTGATGAGGGGGCACTAGAGTCAGAGTGTCACACCCAAATGCGTCGGGCCCTGAGTCCGATGAGGAGCAGGGCGGTGGAGGTGACGCCAGCCCTTAGGGTTGTGACTTTGTAGGCTCGCTAGTTGGTAAGGTGTATTAGTTGTAGAAGTGAATGGTGCTTGGCTAGTATTACTGTGTTTCGATTGTATCCCCTATGTATGGTTACCATGGTAGCAATGTGTTGTATGCCGATGTAAGACCGGGGATGCATGACAATGCGGGTTATAACTGGTACCGATGTAGTGTCATGATTTTGAGAATCAATGCAGTTTGTATCCTATGTACATACTATGTGTGTTACATATGTGCATTCTTTTGTTGTACCATGATGAGTGTATTTTTGGAAGACCACACTAACGGAACCCTCAATCTGTGAATTTCAGCATGGTGCGAAGCGAGGAAGGGAGTTCTCATGGGGGAGAGGAGCAAAACCCACCACCCCCACCTGGTGCTCCCACCCTCATAGAAGCTATGGCGGCTATGATGCACAACTCCTTGCAACAAGGGGAGATACTGCGGGTCATCATGGAAAACAGCAACCAGAACCGGGAATACCGTGGTCCACATGATAACAGTACATATTCGGACTTCATGGCTACACACCCTCCTGAGTTCAGGACGCTAGGGAAACCGCTAGAGGTAGACCATTGGCTTCGTACCATCGAGGCCAAGTTTGGGCTCATCTGGTGCACTGAACACCAGAAGACCCTGTTTGCAGCCCAGATGTTATATGGGCATGCCGGCACTTGGTGGGCCAATTACATAGCCACTTTCCCACTGGGTACTGAAGTGCCATGGGAGCAATTCAAGGAAGCCTCATGCTCATCACATCCCCACCGGGCTTATGCAGCGAAAGGCCAAGGAATTCATGGCCTTTACTCAGGGGAATAGCTCCGTCCATAAGTACTCCAGAGCGTTCAACCAGCTATCACTTTATGCTCCGGATCAGGTTGACATGGAGCGGAAACGTAAGAGTCGTTTTTATGGAAGGGCTGGATACCACACTTCAGTCCCGCATGGCTCTGAACCAAGGCGGTACCTTTAATGAGTTCGTGAGTAGCACTCTCATCGCTGAGGAGTATCTTGAGAAGGAGCAGCTGGATAAGAAGCGAGGCAGTGGTGGCTCATCCAGCACACCACCCCCGAAGTATCACTGGTTCTACACCGCACCTGACGGGAGGAGGTTCAGATCGGTTCCTCAGTCAGGGCCAATCCTTCCGTCCGCCGCAGCAATAGTACCAGCCCCCGCAACACCAGCACTAGGGCGGGTACCACGTGTCACCGCCCTCACAGCAGCAGAACCGGGATGCCCGTCCACCTCAGCAGGCCGGCCGGGACCCGGAGCTCCATGTTTCACTTGTGGGCTCCCGGGGCATTTCGCTCGCGAATGTCCCACCCGCAGGCAGGGTAATCCGGGTCGCCAGCAGAGCTCAGGGCAGAACTAGTCAAGGGGGCAAAGGGCAACCACAACGGGCCGGGTAAACTATACCATGACCGACGACATTGCAGAGGGGGAACCTGTGCTGGCGGGTATGTTCTCACTCTCTGGTTACCCCGCTTTTGTTCTGTTTGATTCTGGTGCCTCTCACAATTTCATCAGTCAAAATTTTGTTGAGGGTAAAAACTTCAATACCATTCTCCTAGATCCACCCTTTGTCATAAAATCATCATGGGGAAGTATCTTGTCACGATATGGGTTAAGGGAGACACCACTAAGTTTATAGGCGGGCACACCTATTCTACTTCTTTTATAATCCTTGACGGGCAGGGTATCAATGTTATTATTGGTATGAAGTGGATGGAACACCAAAAAGCCCTTCTCAATATAGCTAACCGTGTAGTCCGCCTAACCTCACCATCTTACGGGTCTATATCCTTAAATTTAGATCACCCCAGATCCACTTCCACACAAATCTGCCATACTATCAAGATGAGTTTGGAGGAGATACCGGTGGTGAGAGAATTTCTGGATGTGTTTCCAGAAGATCTACCTGATTTACCCCCAGATCGACATGTGGAATTCAGGATTGATCTACAGCCAGGCATGGCCCCGATTTCTCGCAGACCATATAAGATGGCGCCGAAAGAATTGGCTGAGTTAAAGGTTCAGTTGAAAGAGCTGTTGGACAAGGGTTTCATACAACCCAACTCTTCTCCTTGGGGTTGTTCGATGTTATTTGTGAAAAAGAAAGACCAATCCCTAAGGTTGTGTGTTGACTACCGTCCTTTGAATGCGGTCACAATCAAGAACAAATATCCACTACCTCGCATTGACATCTAATTTGATCAGTTGGCTGGAGCTAAGGTATTCTCCAAGATAGACCTTCGGTCTGGCTATCACCAGATCAAAATTCGACCAGAGAATGTTCCGAAAACGGCATTCTCCATGAGATACGACCTGCATGAGTATCTAGTGATGTTCTTCGGACTCACCAACACACCAGCTCACTTTATGTATCTCATGAACTCTGTCTTCATGCCGGAGCTAGACAGATTTGTTGTCATGTTCATCGATGACATTCTGGTCTATTCCAAGACCACGGAAGCCACTCTGAACATCTCCGAACGGTCTTGCAGAGCTTGAGGGATCACAAGTTGTATGCCAAATTCAGCAAGTGCGAATTTTGGATTGATCGCGTTCAATTCTTGGGCCATGTGGTCTCCTCAGAAGGCATTGCGGTTGACCCAGGGAAGGTACAGATCATTCTTGAATGGGAAGCATCGACTTCGGTCCATAAAGTACGCAATTTCCTTGGAATGGCAGGGTATTACAGTCGGTCATTCCAAGCTTCTCTAAGATAACTAAACCAATAACTGAGCTGCTCAAGAAGGGCAACCAGTTTAGGTGGACCGATAACTGTGAAAAAGTCTTCCAGACCTTGAAAAAGCACTTGACGACAGCCCCGGTACTAGCTCAGCCAAATCTGAGCAAACCATTTGATGTATACGGTGATGCGTCTGGTATTGGTCTCAGATGTGTGTTAATGCAGGAGGGTTGAGTGATCGCTTATGCTTCTAGACAACTCCGTAAGCACGAGCAGAATTATCCGACTCACGACCTGGAGCTGGCAGCGGTAGTACCAGCACTAAAAGTGTGGAGACACTACTTGTTGGGGAATCTCGTGCATCTGTATACCGATTATAAGAGTCTGAAGTATATTTTCACCCAGAGCAAGCTCCACATGAGACAACGAAGGTGGCTTGAGCTGATTAAGGACTATGAATTAGAAATTCATTATTATCCTGGCAAGGCTAATGTCGTTGCAGATGCCTTGAGTAGAATGCTCATTGCCACTACCTAGACCAGGGAATTACCACAGAAGAAGAAGAAGCGACCCTACGAGTTCTACCTCATGGATCATTGTACAATCTCGCTTTAATCCCAACCATTAAGGATGAGGTAGCAAGGGCCTAACAAGAGGACAATGGTATGGAGAACATCAGGCTCAGATTAGAAGAGAAAAAGATACAGTGCTTTGGAGAGGATAAGGACGGGATATTATGGTTCAACAACGGGGTTAGTAGTGCCGAAGAGTCTTGAGCTCCGAAAGAAGATTTTGGACGAGGCTCACCTGTCAAAATATTCCATTCATCCTGGGAGTAATAAAATGTACCAGGACTTGAGGAGAAAATTTTGGTGGACAAGGATGAAAAGAGAAATTGCTAAATACGTTGCCGAGTGCGACACTTGCAGACGAGTCAAACGGACCATTTGAAGAAGCCTAGACTCTTGCAACCCTTGAGTGTTCCTGCTTGGAAATGGGAAGACCTCCGCATGGACTTCATAGTTGGGCTACCCATGACCTCTTGCCGTCATAACTCCATTTGGGTAGTCGTGGATCGCCTAACCAAGTCCGCTCAATTCATACTGGTGAACATCAATAAACGGATGAAAAAGTATGCAGAATTGTACATTGCTCGAGTCATCAGTCAACATGGGGTGCCAAAGACCATCATCTCCGATCGAAGGGGGGGGCAGTTTGTTGCTAGGTTTTGGGAACAACTACATGCAACATTGGGTACCAAGCTAATTAGAAGCTCCGCGTACCACCCCCAAACCGACGGACAGACCGAGAGGGTCAATCAAATTTTGGAGGACATATTGCGAGCCTCAGTGCTAAATCATGGTGGGAATTGGGATGAATACTTACCCCTGACAGTTTTTGCTTACAACAACAGCTACCAGGGAAGTATTTAGATGTCACCTTTCGAGGTGCTGTATGGTCGGAGTTGTAGGACCCTGTTAAACTGGTCTGAGTCGGGTCAAAGGATAATATTTGGACCGGACCTAGTTCAACAAGCAGAAGAGAAAGTGAGGTCCATCCGGTCTAACTTGAAGGCTGCCCAATCCCGACAGAAAAGTTATGTAGACAAAAGACAATGACCCTTGAGTTTTAAAGTGGATGATTCTGTATATCTAAGGGTCTCGCCCACCAAGGGAGTACAGCGATTTGGGGTGAAAGGCAAGCTGGCCCCGAGGTACATTGTCCTTTTCCCATCCTTGAGAAGTGTGGGCCCGTAGCGTACAAGTCAGGATTGCACGCTGTCTTCCATGTGTCGCAACTGAAGAAGTGCCTAAAAGCCCCATCGGACCAAACTGTACCAGAGGTGGAAGGGTTGCAACCGGATCTGACTTACTCAGAGAAACCTGTCCGGGTACTAGATGAAAAGGAATGAGTAACCAGAACCCGGACCATCAAATTCTATAAGTTTCAGTGGAGCAACCACTCTGAGGAGGAATCCACGTGGGAGTCAGAAGAGTTCCTCCGTGCACATTACCCCGAGATTTTTTCCTCCATCACTAGGTACCGTCATTTTTCCACCCTTGCATTTTAAATCTCGGGACGAGATTCCTTTTAGGGGGAAGGGTTTTGGCACTCCGCTTTCTCGGGCTCAAAAGAAATTAAATCACTTAAAAATACAAATTTAAAGATTAAATCATTCAAGAAAATTTGCAATTAATTGTTCAACTAATATTTGCATTAGTTATCAGAAAGAATTATGTAAACTTATCAAAATGCTCGCGGGATTTTGAACTCAGTCAAATCGTTTAAATTCGAACCCAAAACTAGCGGTTTCCACTTTTGTTCTCTAATTCAAATTTAAATTTTTCCAAATTCAGAGATCAGACTTTTGGGCCAGTTTAAAAGTTCAGATTTTGGGATTTCAGAATTTGTGGTGAATATTTTTGGTTTCGTTTCAAAAATTTTCCATCAGCGGGACCCACCGGTCAGCGGGCCCCACTGGTAAGCCACCTATTTCTCCCTCTCTGTTTCTCTTCTTCCTCTCTCTCTTCTCGCGCGCACGACGCACGCCATTTGACACGCGTGCCTTGGCAGAGGACGGACGCCACCTGCCGCGCGCGGAGCTACGTTGCAGCGCGCCGGGCGTGCGTGGCGAGCGCGCGCGACGCGCGCGACATGATAAAGCGCCGCTTCGGCAGCTCCATCGCCGCTCTCTCTCTCTCGCCATTTCTTTCTCTCGCTCACCGGTTCTCTTCTCCGCAGAATACTCCGCGCGCCTTGCCCATCTTCGCCAAATTCCGCCCGCGCCATCTCCGAACCGACGCGCCTGGGCACCCTCTTTTTCCCTCCGCCTCCAGTCGCTGGATTTTGGAGCGCCGCCGCCCAGAACTCGCCGTCGCAGGGGAGCCGCTCCGATGAGGGCCCCGTTCGCTTCGCGTTTTGGTCCGTTTTCTTGCCTTTCTTGATCCTCGGAGACTGCAGAGCTCTCACCGCCAGCCTTTGTCCAGGGGGAGCTCTCTATCGCCGGGAACACGAGTCGTCGCCGGCCGCCGTGCTGCGCATCGCTGCCGGCCACCTTCTGGTGAGAGCCCAAGCCATTATCCCCCCTCTCTGGCTTCGCCGTGTTGCGTGGGTCGTGTTTGAGACGGTTGGGCAATCAATCGCGTGCCGTAGCGCCGCAGCGCCATGGCCGCGTCGCCGCTCGTCGCCCCCGCCAGTCGGGAGCTCGCCGACGGCCGATTCCCAGTCAAACCGACTCCCCGCGTCGAGTTCGTGTCGCCGGTGCCCTCGCCGCGGCCAGCCGTCGCCGGTAGCGCCGCCGCCGTCGTCGGCCGACGCTAGGGAAAAAGCCCTAGCTAGGGTTTCTCTTTTCCGGATTTTCAAATTCCAGTTAAATCGGCTGGGCATTAAATAAATTATATAAAATCGAATTTGACTCAAGAAAATAAAAGTTCAATTGTTCTAGAATCAATGAAAAATGTAGTTTTTATGAAAAATATAAAACTTCATGGTTAGGAGTTAATAATTTGGGACTTTATTTAATTAATAATAAATGGCCCAAAACCTAATTAATTGATTTTCATTTATTAAAAACCTAGAAAAATTTGTAAAATCTCAGAGTGCACCCTTGAATTAAGAAGTGTTGAAAGATCGTTTAGGGTTTGATTAGATGCTATTAATTATTTAGCATGGTGTTTAGGATTAAATGGCTTATCGACCAATTTAGTACTTTAAATTTGTTAGCGACCATTTTAATTCATTAGTTGTTAATTAATGATTAACCTCTCTACTTGCATCATGTAGAAGCCGACGTGAACGAGGTGGACCCCGAGTTTTCTGAAATAACCACGGCTGCAGACCAAGAGGAGCATCCACACAGCAAGCCCCGGTGCACTAACATTTTAAAGTTTTCCTTTTATAACAGTGTATGTGAGTCATGTGATGTGCATTTAGGTTTACAGGAGTTGAATGAAACCCTAGATGCATATGTTTCCAGCAGTGCTTATTATGGAATATTGGTATAGGTAGCCCGATGTAGATGCTATGCTTAGCAATACCATACGACAGAAGTCGAGCAGATCGGACACTGCTTGTGATATGATAGGAGTTGTTTGAAACTTCGGCCTCTTGTCAAAGGACTTATAGCGAGTTCACATTTTCATGGAAAGAAACTGGGGTCAGACAGGGAATGGTAGGATGGCAGCAGAACGGGGGTTCTGTGTGCGGTAGCTCTATCTGATCCGTGCGGCACAGTTTGGCTAAGTATTGAATGTACTGTTAACATGCTGGAACTATGGGGCTAGTAAATCTAGGTATCCTAGAGACGGCAAAGCTGAACCTACCTTACGGTGTCTGAATGGTGGCTGGCCGGGGTGGATAGTGTGTGAACTCCACACATACCGTCCGGGACGGGTGATCTAGTGAGATGCGGCACTATTGAGGTAGCGTAAGAGGGAATTAGCTTTGCCAGATCTGGTGCGAACGGTTGCCACGTACGGTCCGGGACGCGCACGTGTCGTGTGACCAGGTTAACTCTGTAGGTGTAAATCGTTCCGAATCGCTGACACTCTCAGTCTAGAGTTCGCTTGACCTCTCTGTCGCATATGCTAAGAAGTGAACAAGGAGAATAATGATAATTAAAGTTGTGATACATATTATGATCATTGTTTGACAAACATGGTTGTTACTCATAGTGCTTACTAAAGTTTATCTTTTTGAACTTAATCTGAGCTAAAACTTGAAAGTAGAAAGCTATTAATTAGGGCGTGTCCTTTTTGCAATCACCCTATCCAGAGTCAGCCGTGCATGTCTAGGAGTCGGCTGTAGACAGACACGTTGACGGGTCAGTCTTGCTGAGCTTCTTAGAAGATCACGCTTTGCAACTTGTGATTTTCAGGTGGGTCAGATGCTTTCGGTGGTAGCGATGGTCATCCATGGGAGGAGTCAGCCCTCGGATGGGGTAGTATTCAGTAGGAGTAGATCGAGTAGCCGCTGCTTGTGTGTGACTAGTAGCAATGTGCCATTGGACAAGGCACTTGCTTTTGCTTAGTGTCATGGAGTCGTAGTCTGTACGCTTATCTTTCGCTTTCGTTTGAAGACTACGTTGTTTCTGCTGCTGTTTTCAGAACTTGGTCGTGTGTAACCAAACTCTCTGTAATACCTACTCATGTATTTTCTTCTGTCTGTAAATCGTTCTGTTATCTGCCTGTGTTGTATCCTGTGTATGTTCGCTTCGACGAGCATCGTCCAGAATGGATCCCGAGAGGAGGGACCTTCCCCGTTTCAGGGGCGGTCCGCCATAGAAGAATCCTTAAATTCTTCAATGTATGTCCACAAGAACTATTACTAATTTTTCGCATCATTATTGAACCTGGATGGCCTAACCGATCATGCCAAATAATAAAATTATTGTTATCGGTGAGTCTTTCATCCACCATCATATATGATTCATTCTTGCCCAAATATGCATAGTATAGCCCAGGAGGTTAAGTCTGGTATTTTTTTTCCACCACATACTTTTTCTCAAAAGGCATCTTTGTAACGTTGAGATATTCTATATCATCTTCACACATTGTCTCAACATGATAGCCATTTCGACGAATATCTTTGAAACTCAACAAGTTTCTTTCGGATTCGGGGAATAAAGTGCCTCATTTATATTTATTTTTTTCATAGAAGGCAACGTTATTTGGGCTTTCCCAGAGCCCTCTATCAATTTGGCACTTTCAGATATTGTATTCACATAACCATCTCGTAACACAAGGTACGAGAAATATAATTTGCTTCTCAACATAATATGTGTAGTTCCACTGTCAATAATACATATATCATCTTCGCAATCAAGCTTTTGACCCAATTGTTTATCAATTACTTGAAAATTAAAATACATGAATTAACATTATTGTCATGCAATGAAACTTAAAGCAATAAAGCAACAAGGAGTTACACCTATTAACATGGAACCATTCTGTAAATATATTATCATTAACATATACAATAAATATTTTATCATCAAATACATATAATATATTTATTCTTATATGACATGATTGAAAATAAATTTTAGACAAAGAAATCAGAAACATCCAAACGAGTTGAGTCGTGGTTGCCATGATTTGGCATCTCAAATTGTTCATTATCAAAAGTAACGCCACTACCTGCCTGCAAAGTTTGTCTCTATCCTTTTCTTTTCTTTGATTCTTGATAGAGATCAATAAGATACTTAGGTGTGCGGCAGTTACATGCCAGTGGGTTCTTCCTCTACAACGATGGTAAGCATTTTCAGTCATTTCACCTTTCTCTTTTTCTCGCTTTTTTGGTTTGTTTTGAGAACCAGATGTGTTCTCGAAATGAACACTATAATTCTCTCTACCACGATCACGTCCATATCCATATCCACGACCATGACCACGAATACGGCCGCGACCACGACCGCGACCACGACCTCTAGTTTGGTTGTCATAATTTATTGCATTTGATTCAGAGAATGGATTGAACCAGTTGGACGTGCTTCATGGTTCTGCATCAAAAGCTCATTATCTTGTTCAGCCACAAGCAAGCAAGAAATTAGTTCAGAGTATTTCTTGAATCCTTTCTCATGATATTGTTGTTGGAGCACCATATTTGAGGCAAGAAATGTGGAATATGTTTTCTCCAACATTTCCACATCAGTAATCTTTTCTCCACACAACAATATTCGTGTGTAATACTGCACATGGCTGAATTATATTCAGAAACACTTTTAAAATCTTGCAACCTCAAGTGCAACCAGTCATTTTGCGCTTTAGGAAGAATCACTGTTTTCTGATGATGGTATCTTTCTTTCAACTTGTTCCAAAGAACAAGTTGACCTTCATCAGTGAGATATTCGGCCTTAAGACCCTCATGGAGGTGTCAGCGTATAAAAATCATAGCCTTAGCTTTCTGTTGAATAGAAGCTTTATTTTCAACTATGATTGTATCACCAAGCGCATTGGCGTTCAAGTGAATTTTAACATCAAGCACCCATGACAAGTAGTTCTTGCTAGTGATATCCAATGCCGCGGCATCAAGCTTGATGAGATTCGACATATTTAACTACAATATATAAAAATTAAATGATAAATCATAGTATAATAATAACATAAAAAAAGAAATTAGAATAATATCTTACCTTTGAAAAGGATACTATGATCTTAAGAAACAAAGTATAATTCACGATAGTCTGTAGAGAGACGATCGTGCTGATAACGTGTTAATATAAAATAGATATTTATTATCATGAAGTAAAGTGATGTACGAACACAATATGAGAGAAGAATATTTTCTTCTTATGCATTCTTCATCATACAACTCCCTCCACTTATATACATGTTTACAGAGAAGAGTTACATATGAATTACTAACATTAAAGAATGATTGTTACAACTCTATAATTATTCACCTTAATGTTATGGAGGTTATAGGAGTTATGGACATCCAAATAAATATATCACAACAGATATGATTGTGGTTGTGTTATATATATATATATATATATATATATATATATATACGCGCACGCGCGCGCATATCACTAACTCATATGAATTGTGGGTGAATTTTGTTTGACTAATTGTGTAATTGCCGGTTTGCAATAAATATCTGTGCAGTTTATGCAGCTCTGAAAAGACATTTTCATGTGGGCCAGGATAATATTTTTTTAGAATGCCATTTGAAAGTCATTTTCTTGACGGTATGAAGCTCTCATGAAAACTCATTTTCGTTGCGGCTTGAAACTTTCGTAAAAATGCACTTTCGTGGCATCATGAAACGCTCACGGAAAAAGATTTTCATGTTGGTTTTACCTATTTTCATGAGTGGTCAATAATCTAGGCACCCTCCATTTTTCATGAGAGTCACCATCACGAATTTCCATCATAAAAACATGTGGTAAGAGTGAAAACTACATTTTCGTAAGCTCAATACTCTGTATTCCCTCCAGTATCAAAAAGAAAGTTGTTTATGACAATGACACGGCCTCCAATATGTAATTTTTACTTGTATTTTTGATGAATATATTTATTGAAAGGAAAAATTACATGTGGCACACTGTAAAAGCGTGTATTTGCATGAGCCACATTGAGATTTTTCTTTTTGCGTAGAACACATTACAAAATTGTGAAATTTACATTTGGCACACTAAAATAGAGTTTTAGGATATTTCAAACTTTTTATCTCCTCGCTCAAAATACATTACAACTTGAAACTTTGCATAAAGATACACTGTTACATTATCTATCACATTCTTTTTTCTAAATTTTTTTTTCAACTGTCTAAACAACTTTCCACTAAAAATAATATTTATTTTATAAATAGAGTGGATGAAAATAATAATTTTTTATCTAGGGTGATATATATAGAGAGAGATAGAGAGAGAAAATCTTTTTTCTATATAGTCAGTGTAGCACTCACACTTTCATTTATCATTTGGAATATGAGTACATATATTGAGTATGCATTTTTGAGATAATAGAAGCTAAACTGACCCTACAGAGGTGAACATCAAAACTACGCTTCATGGTTCTTTTTTTTTCTGTTTGCACAATACGTACTCCCTTCGTTTCTAAATTGTTATCACATTGTCTTTATCACCAACTTTGATCATTTATCTTATTTAAAATAATTTAAGAAATATTAAAGTTTTGTTACGATTTGATTTATCACTAAAGATTATTGAGATGTGACTTTTAATTTTATATATTTGAATATTTTTTAAAAAAGATGAATGATAATAGTTATTAGTTAAAGTCAACGGTGATAATAATTTAAAAATAGAGGGAGTATAGTTAAAGTCAACGGCGATAATAATTTAAAAATAGAGGGAGTATATAAAGTAAAAATATACTAGTAGCTATTCCATCACCACGAGTCACAGCACATATGCATGAACATCATCTTCTTTACTAGTTGTCACAGCACATATGCATGAACATCATCTTCTTTACTTGTTGCGTGAGTTCACCGAAGAAAGAGATTGATGAAGCTGCCCTTGACCATTGGAAGACTTAATAGAAGCAGGTTCGGATAGAATAATGCCGCCTTAGTGTTTTATTATGGTGGGCGAGAGAGCGATCAGGCGGATCAGGTGAGTTGGTGCACAAGTTGTTCAGGCAAAGCCAAGTCGCAGATCAGGCGAAGCGTAGCAGGCTGTCTCCCGGCCTGCCTCTTCCTGTTGGGCTACTGGGTCATGCACGGCGCAACGCACAGGAGGCCTGTTTGGGTTGTCGCCTGGCTGGCTCAGATCGGCTAGTGGGCTGAGCCCCTAACGAATTTAGCATCCAATCAAATCGTGCATGGGAACTAAAAACCTTAAAATTTCAATAAAAACAATTTGATAAACATGCAAAGAAAAATCTTGTCAAAATGTCAAGCCGCTAGCTAGTCGTCGAGCCGCACCACGTTAGATCAGCTCGTGCCAGTCGTGACAGAGGACTCAAGTGTGTTTTGCTTAAAAAAAAAAAAAAAAAAAAAAAAAAAAAAGGAAAACCCGAAGCGAGAGGACTCAAGTACTCAACTCCAGGCGTCATCTCGGGACGAAGAGCGACAGAGCTGTTGCGGCGGCGACAGGGACCAGCTGAGGCCCATCCGCCCGCTTGAGTGCGCGGCAATATGTGGCAACAACACGTACCGCAGTGTCTCGTTCCCACAAGTTTTGTTGTTTCTTGCCCCGTTACAAATTCGGCCCAACATGAAGCCCATCTCACTAATCTGTTTCCAACTCGTACTTGAGGAAAGGAAAAAAACAACAAATGCATAAAAAGAAAATGTATCTTTTTTAAATATATATATAGTGCACATTTGACACTAATTAAATGTACAAGCAATCACCCATATAGACACACATATAGTGTCAATGATGAGCACCTCTAAAAAACTACCGATTGAACTTGAGATTCACCAAGTTACATGGTTTGATGAGAATTTATTATACTGGTGTATGAAGAAGCCCAATGACAAAAAAAAATAGTTTAGTGTTACATCAATATAATAATTTAGACACTACGGTCTAAAAATATTAATTTAGACAACAAATACATTTTAATACTTTTTATTATTTTTAGCAAAACAAAAGAATTGATACAACTAATTAAATTTCCAACCGTACTTGAGGAAAGGAAAAACAACAAATGAATAAAAATAAAATTTATATTTTTTTAAATATATATATATAATGCACACTCTGATACTAATTAAATTTATAAGCAATGTAGACGCGTATACAGTTAATAATGAGCACCTCTAAAACACTATCGATTGAACTTGAGATTCAAGAAGTTACATGGTTCGACGGAAATTTATTATACTAGTGGCTCAAGAAGCCCAATGACAAAAAAAAAGTTTAGTGTTACATCAATACAATAATTTAGACACTACTATCTAAAAATATTAATTTAGACAACAAATATATTTTATACCTTTTGGATTATTTTTAGCGAAACAAAGGAATTGATACCTACTATACATTCCATTTGTAAGATGTTCAATTTACTCCCTTAAAGTGTTACCATCTCGTACGCAAAATACAGTACTAGTAGTACCTAATACAGGGGAACACCAGCACATGCACGTGTCTTGTTTGCTATGTGTGCACATGTTTGTCATCTCTGCTGATGCCCACAGAAAATCGGGATCCTGCTGGCGAGAAGGTGATGGCGATCCGATCAGAAGACGATCCGGCAACCTGCTCCAAACACGAAGCACCAACCGCTGGAATCCACCGGAAATTTGCCACCTAGCGCATCGGAGCGCCTCACCCAGTCTCCACAAGAACAACGTGCTCAAATCAAAAAAACTAAGCAAAGAAATGGGTGAAGCATCCAACTTGCAATCGCGGTGCCAAAATACTAAGATAAGCTAGCTCAGCATCCTGCCCTGCATTTATACGCACGCGCCCAGCGAAGGCGACGACCAAAGGAAGGGGAAAGGAGAGATAGAGAGAGACCAAGAAACACCGCGAGGAATAGGAGCAAGCAAAGGAAATCGAGGGTGTGGTTTCAAGGAATCCGGTTGATTTGAAGGTTTCTGGTTGTTTCCGGCGGAGATTTGAGTTCTTCGTGGAAGAAGATGGCTCCGGTGAAATCCATAGAGAGGACAAGCAGCTTCGCCATGGCCTGCAACCTGCTCAGCCGCTACGTGAAGCAGAACGGCGCCGCCACGGGCGAGCTCGGCCTTGGCATCAGAGGTGAGCCCTGTTCTCCTGAAGAAAAACTGGGATCTTCATCGACTAGGTCCATTTTCTATTTCTGTTAGAAGCTTTAGAACTGTAGGTTGGGGAAAGTTGTAAACTTCGATTCAATTCACGCATAACTCTGAGACGCTAGGGTGCTCCTGCAGTTAGTCCTCACAAACTAGTAGATCTGGCCTCAAAAGCTTGTTTCAAATCTAGAATTTGGGTATCAGTTTTAACGTCATGAATCCTGTGTCATTTGTGGACAGCTATTCTGAAATTTGTATTCTGTCTGTTCAACTTTGGCTGATAAAATATGCTCTTCTTTATTATCAGCTGAAGCCGAGGCTCAGAAGACGCCGGCAACGATGAACTTGATGCCGGGAGTTGGAGCTCAAGCAGAGAACGGGGAGGCAAGGAAGGAGACTATGGAGCTATTTCCCCAGAACGCCGGGTTGGGCTCTGGATCCCCTGATGCAAGGTATCAGTCGAAAAGAACCCCTTTTGATTGTCCTAGATTCAGTTGAAGTAGTTCTTGGTCAGATATACTGTTGTTATTAGTTATTTGACAGAAAAAAAAAAAAAAAAAAACTCTTTTGGCTAGAGAAGTAGATGATAAGGTCATCGCCTAGAGATACTGTATGAATTATTAGTTACTTGGTCAGACGTACTGTATGAATTAGATGATTAGCTCTTTGCCTAGAGATCTGTGTAGAGAAGTAGGTTGATTTGTGTGCCATGGTTGTTTCAAACTTTATGATCTGATGAAACTGGGTGTGTAAAGAGCAATTGTTTGATATGTTCGAAGCTGCCCTTTGCCAGAGTCTTTAGTAGATAGTTTCCATGATAGTGTTCCAAGGTATGAAGTAGGTTATTCATGTGTAGTACAACATGCTAGTTACTGCTATTACCATTTAGATAGACGATGACTAATGCTTGTAAATAAAACTTTGTTGTCTTCATCATAAATACATGAACCGAAACTCAGTGAGTCGTTTATGATCCTCAGGGAGCAAGACAAGCGCCAGCTTACTATCTTCTATGGTGGGAAAGTCCTTGTGTTCAATGACTTCCCTGCTGAGAAGGCAAAGGACCTGATGCAGATGGCAAGCAAGGGCGCATCAGCAGTTCAGAGCTCTGGCTTGTTGCGGTCGTCAACCGCAACCGTTACTGACAGCACTAAGGTCTCAGCACTGCCAGCCCCACCCGCTGTTGCGGTCAATGGCCAGAAGAACGCAGCAGGTAACGAAGTCCCCATCCCTTGCCGATATGCAGGTGACACACCCTAATGATTATAATTTCTATGTTGCTCACTGTTCTGAAAATATTTGCTGCAGATATACCCCAGGCTCCGAAGGCATCTCTCCGCCGCTTCCTTGAGAAGAGAAAGGATCGGTAGGTTACAGTCGCCGTCATTCAATTGACATGGCTGAAGTCAAATTCGACAAAATTTTGACGATTTAATTCGTATCGTTCTCTATTTTCAGCATCAGTGCCAAAGCTCCATACCAAGCTTCCCCTTCAGATGCCAAACCTGTGAAGAAGGAGATGCCGGAGAGCCAGCCATGGCTTGGGCTAGGACCTCAGAGCGCCAATCCCGACCTGAGCCTTCGTCGGGAGGGCAACAACCAGTGATCACCAGCACTTCGGAACGACTACAATACGCCGCTGCCTATGGTCAGAGGACTGCACCACCATAGAGGACGTGCCGACTGGTGATGTGCTTTGAGTTCGGCCTTATACGGATGATGCTTTGTTCCTAGAGCATAGGTTTTGTATGTAAAGAAAGTAGCTGATGTTGAACATGCATGCGTGATTATTACCAGTGCCGGGGGGCGGACAGGTTTGTTGGCTGATTTAACCCGTTTGGCACAACCTGACCTGGTCGAAGAAAGTTGAAGGAACTGTGTTGCAGTAGTTGATACAACTCATATTCAGAAATTGTGTTCGTGTTCTAGCTTTGGGCACTGCCCTGTACAAAAAGCTAGCAGTAATTTGTAACAGATACATACCGTATGATTGTTTGCTTTTACTACTACCTCGTCACAAGCGATGCGATTGTCGTGCTGAGCTCTGGTTGTGGTTGTCATAGTATTTGTCATGCTTTCCATTTTCGAAAGGTCTCTCAGAGCCGGATGCACCCAATCCACCTGCCGAACCAAGCAAGACGCGTTCGTTCGTTGGACGACCGACCATTTTGGTTCGTGCACGGCAAAGGGTTAGGCAAAACAAAATGGGCTGGCCGTTAGTACGTATAGAAAGGTACTGTAATGGAATGGTAGGTCGGCCATTGCCATTGGGGGACGAGATGGGATGTGCGAGGGACGACGGAGCCGGGAGAGACGCCGCACCGCTCCGAATCTCCGATGCTGGCAGGCCGGGCGCCTCGTGCATCTCGTGGGCGGCGGCCGACCGATTTTCTTAGCCTGCCCGGACGGACGGCAGTCGGCAGGGGAGGGCGCGAAGAAAGGCGCACGCATGTGGTGCGAGCGAGAGCGAGAGCCCGCCCTCGTCTGCTGCAACTTGCAGAAACAGAATAAGGGCAAACGCTGGGCGACAACAGTGGCGGGGAAGATGCGCGTCGCCCTCTCCGCCAACAAGGCATGCTGTGCTGAGTACTGCTCGCCCTGGTCATCGACTCGGCAATTTCGCAAACAAAGTCTTCTCCGACAAACCATCGTAGTATAAAATATGGAAAATAGCTGCTAAAGTTCAACCAGACCATACGACTCGGTTATTATGTTATGTGGCAAAGTCGTGTCCCTATAAAATAAACAAGGGAAGTTGTAAATGTCATCACACTTTCATAAAGGGGTGATTTTTTTTTCATCTAAAGATTTTAATATAGTCGTAATATTTTAATCGTCACCTACGTTCAAAAAATAAATAAATGCGTGAACTGGGTGATTTTTTAACAAAACCCTATTAGGTACACGTAGACGTTTGCAACAATATGAGCCTAGCTAGGTGAGAATCTTAAAATTCAATTGACGACATATAGGTGGTCTATGCAATTTTACAATAAACAAAAGAGGTTCTACAGCCAGGGAAGAAATATAGCACGAAATTATTGATGGAGGGTGGAGGGGGCAAGCAGACCGGGGAATCTTTATGGCGTTTTCAAGGAGCTTTATTTTATTTTATTTTATCATTGTAGTTGCAGGTCTATTTCACCACATGCGGATCTTCCCTGACTAAAATATGTTGCAAAAAACAATGATTATTTCGTACTATATTACTTGCAAAAAAAAAAAGAGATTAGTTTGTAGTATCTTTCTGACCCTTTTACACGGAGCAAACCCGTTGGCGGTTTGGAGACGATGTGCCGTGGGATCATTTTGTCATGTACTAATATGTGTAGTAATGCCATCACCACCACCGGGGGCGGACCTAGGATTAGACTATGAGTAGGGCCAATACATTAAACATTAGTGTTAATCATGCATAATTATAAAAATTATGAATAAAAGTTGATTCGTTCATTTTAGTTAAGAGCTAAGACTAGGGCCATGGCCCTAGTGGAAGATCCGCCACTTTCCACCACCTAGGGTCCGTTTGGTATATAGATTTTAAAATTGTTTCTGTTTTAGCTTATCTAACGAAAAATGTCACACAATATTTTAAATATGGCTTCTCATTATTTCTCCATTCACCTTTATATTAGAATCTGTAAGTGAGGTTTTTTTACGAAACAAAAATTTTTGAGGAAAAGCCATTAGACATGTTTTTTTGATGTGTGAGAATAGTTACATCTTTAACAAGCAAGCCCAAAATGAAGCTAGGTAGTCATCGACCCAAATACAGGATTCTTTTCCTATCATAGCCTGCTTAGTCAATTCATGAGCTACAAAATTACTAGCTCTATTACAATGCTAAATGACGATTAAAATACTAGCTATTTTACCAAATATTTATATAATAGAAGAGTTTTTTTTAGGAAGAGCTAATTTTCTAGGAGAGTTGTTTCTTAGAGAAGCTTTTTCCTAGAGAATCTCTTTACCAAACGTGCCCGTAGTTTATGCCGGCAAGAGAAGACTGCAGCCAGAAAGACTTGGCGAAACAAAATGTGGGCTGGCCATGCCCGTCCCGGAGAACCAGCACCAGCATTCCAGCAAGCACGCAAAGTGGCTCGCTCGCTCGCAGGATTTCCTCCTATTCTGGTGCACCGCATCCCACATGGCCAGCTTCCAGTTCCAGGTCCATTTCACCACATGTTTCTGGTGCAGCTCTCTACTCTCTCTTTTGGCCGGGTTGCCTGTCCTTTGTTTCCTACATTTCTTTCTTTATTTAAATCCATCCTTCTCTGTACGAACTTCGGCCGAATGTTGTTGACATGGAAAATCAATGGACTGTGTTATCACTAGGTTGTGATTTCTAGGCAGTCTGGGCCCAGGGTCAGATACCTTGGGCTTAAATAGGCCCATAGTTTTGTTGGGTTTTATACGGATTGTGGACCTTGTGGTCAGACCTTCTGTGCAAGGCCCATGATTTTTGTTACCCCTTTTGTAAGCTGATCGGGCTGGGCTGTGATCTTTGTGCCTGCACTTCGAAACGTACAATTTTTTTTTTCTTTTGCGAGGTGTACAAAACTATATCTGAATTCTAATTTTCAAACGCCTAAAACTAGAGGATCCTTTTCACTCAATATTCATAAGACTTAGATGAAGATCTAATGGCTACAAGTTGTTACTTGTTACTTGCTTTTTATTTCTACTTTTATAGTATTATTATTTATTATTTTGTTATTATTATATATCTTTATCTCTACTCATGTAATACACCAACTCTATCGTTTTTTACCCAACCCTTAAAAAGAATTTCACCATCCTAATAATATCCCCACAATTATAATAATAATGTTACTTTAACTCAAATCCAACGACTCAGACGTATTTCTTCTACTAATAAAATTACATTTACTCAAATCTAATGGTTGCTAATTTCTAGATTTTTCATTATACAATTTTGCAAATCCCCTATACCATATATCCATGCGAATAATATTGAGTCAATTGTCAATCCAATATGATCTGTTACTACCTCTCACGACTCATGATCCAATCTATTATTATTGTGAGTTATAAACCTAACGCCCTCCTCCGCAACCATAGGTCTCGTCGCCTTCCTCCGCACGACGCCCGCCCCTCCTCTGCAACCACGAGGTCGCTGCCGCCTGATCCGTCCTCCGCCCATTGTCTTTGCGACGCCACTGCTTCGTCATGCGCCCAGCACTACGAGGCCGTCGTCGCCGCGTTCTCAACCCTCCGACGCGAGGCTGTGAGGCCGTCGTCGACCGCCTCGTCCTCCGCTCATAGATAACGACACACGACGACAAGCGGAGGAGCGGATCCGACTGATGGCGCGCGACCCTCAGGTGGTGCTAGCGCTCGTCCATCACCTCCACACGGCCAAGACCTCACCATCACCTCCACACGACCAAGACCTGAAACAATATGCGCGCTCGCTGCCGTGCTCCTCCAGGAGAAAATCACCTCACACTTGCTTACTGGCCCCAGCTCCCCATACATGGCAAAGAGACCCCTCGTCGACTCCATCACCCTAGACCAGAAGTCCTTCCTAAGATGCCTTTTCTCCAATTCACTAATTTGGAGATTGTCAATGACTACAGCAAGCAATACTGTTTTAGGCAGACAATTTGGAACAATTCTTTAATGTTTCTGTTTTGAACTGCAATTATATATTTACATGCCAATTTGGTTGTCATTCTGCTTATGCATCTATGTCAATCTTAGTATTGAATTCAGATGAGTAGTTTTAGTGAATATTATCCTGATAGTAAGATCTCGAATTCTCATCTTGCCTACATTCTTTTCAACAGTCTGGACTTAATTCTAATGCTTAAAGGTGATGAATGATTGAGATTTTGTTTTGTTAAATAGTTTAGGTACATAATGCATTGACTTAGAGCCCAGTTAAGTAACGTCATGTGTGTATCATTAGTTAAAAATTAAAATTTCCATTGTTACAGAAATTACTTGCATTGGATTCTTTCTTCTTCTTTTTATTTCAATTGTGATTAATTTTATTTGGCCACATTGATTAGATGTAGCCACCATGTGAACTATTCTTTGAAATATATAGGAAAATTTAATAAGCATATCCTCTTATATTTAAAAAATAATTTTTTTAACTCAATCTAAATGTTAGAATAGCTTTGGAGTACTAAAAGGAGCATCGTGACTTTATTTCAATTGTCATGTACTAAATACTAGGTTGAGCTGAATTGTATGTTGAGTGGGCTCTTTCAGTCAAGATAGGTTCGATTTGGTTATTGTTGCATAGTTGTTGCTTCCATAGCTTTTTGTGTGTTCCAAGAATCATTAAGAAGATTTGATGGTTGATCTCATTTGTAATAAAGATAGGCTATTACTATGTATAAAAAAACTCTAATATCTTTTGAATATAAAGTTTATGTGATAGGCCATAAAGTTTTTCTTTATCCATAGTAATAGGCCAGATGTGATTTCACCTTGCTGCTAATCCATTCTGTTGGTACTTAGCATGCAATCTATTTCAGTCTTTGAAGTCTTTTAAATAGAATTTTATAATATTGAGTTATCATATTGTTTGTATTTTACACTATAACGTTAGTATGGCATTATATTCATAGAAATAAAAAATTCATATGTGTTAGATCATATTATTTTGTTTCAACCCGTGACGTTAGTACGGGCAAGAGTACTAGTTAATATATAATGCACCAACTCTATCATTTTTCATCCACCCCTGAAAAGAATTCTATCATCCTAATAATATCCCCATAATTACAAAAATAATGTTACTTTATCAAGTCTAACGACTCACGTATGTTTCTTCTACTAACAACGTTACATTTACTCAAATCTAATGACTGCTAATTTCTAGATCTTTTATTACACAATTTTACAAACTCCCTATGCTATGTATCCATGCAACAATATTGAGCCAATCGTCAATCCAATCTGATCTGTTATTAGTTCTTACGACTCATGATCCAATCTGTTATTATTGTCATTCATGAACCTAAAACCATCCTCCGCAACCATAGGTCTTGCTGCCTTTCTCCGCCCGCCACCGCCCCCTCCTCCGCAACCACGAGATCGCTACCGCCCCCTCCTCCGCAACCATGAGATCGGTGCCGTCTGATCCGTCCTCCGCCTATTGCCGTTGCGAGGCCACTGCCCCGTTATCCGCCCTCCATCACCCGCCGTGTTCTCTGCACGTCGACGTGAGATTGTGAGGCCGTCGTCTCCTGCCCCGTCCTCCGCTCACAGATAACGATGCGCGACACCAAGCGGAGGAGCAAATCCGACTGATGGGGTGCGATCCTCGGGTGGTGCTTGCGCTTGTCCATCACTTCCACACGGTCAAGACCTGAAACCATCACCTCCACACGACCAAGACCTGAAACAACATGCACGTTCGCCGTTGTGCTCCTCTAGGTGAAAATTACCTCACACTGACTGACTGGCCCAAGCTCCCCCCACACAGCAAGGAGACCCCTCATCGACTTCATCACCTAAGACCAGAGATCCTTCCTAAACTGCCTTTTTTTTCTAATTCATTGGCTAATTTTGATATTGTCCAATAATTGCAGCAAGCAATACTATTTTAGGTAGGCACTTTGGAATTGTTCTTTGATATTTCTGTTTTGAATTAGAAAATTATATTTATATGTCAATTTGATTGCCATTCTGCTTATGCATCTATGTGGAGCTTAGTACTCAATTCAGATGAGTAGTTTTGGTGTATATTATCCTGATAGTGAGATTTCAAATTCTCATCTTACCTACATTCTTTTCAACACTTAATTCTAATGCTTAAAGTGGTGATTGATTGAGGTTTTGCTTTGTTAAATGATTTAGGTACATAATGCATTGGTTGCATAGTTGTTGCTTACCATAGTTTTTTGTGCTATGTTCTAAGATTCATTAAAAAGACTTGATGGTTGATCTCATTTGTAATAAAGATGGGTTGTTACTACATATAAAAAAAATGCTAATGTGAGGCATCGAGGCCTTTGGTACTCATCTTTATGTGATAGGCCATAAAGTTTTTTAATACGTAGTAATAGGCCAGATATAATTTCACTTGTTACTAATCCATTCTGTTTGTTGCTTAGCGTGCAATCTATTCTGGTCCTTGGAGCCTTTGGCAATTATTATCTCTTCTTACATAAAATTTTATAATATTGAGTTATCATATTGTTTATTTTTCATACTATGATGTTAGTATAGACATTATATCCATATAACTAAAAAATTCATGCGTTGGATTATCATATTATTTTTGTTTCAACCCGTAGCGTTAGCACGGACAAGAGTACTAGTTTATTATAAAAAACTATGAATATATACGCTATAGAAATAAAATTCAGATAGCAGTTGTCAAGATCTAAGTGCTATCGATGTTGACTTAACAAAAAGACCTCAAATTGATACATAGTATTTTCATTCAACAACAATACTGGTATGGGTAGCATAAATACGAAAGCTACCATCACTTTTTGATGAGTACAGCTGCAGAAGTTTATGGTATGGTAAGCATAATTGACCGATTCCGCATCTATTACTATCAGGCACGTTCTCAAAAATCATTTGTGTAGTTATTTAAGCTCTTTATTTTTTTTAGCACACGTAGTTAAGTTCTTTATAAGAATGTTTATTAAGAACAAACTCCCTTTTTACATTGCCGTTGTTAGAACAACAATTTTAGTTTATGTTTTTTTTGTGAAGATTTAGCTTATGTATAAGCTAGAATTGATTGTCATAACTATAATAAGTAAAATATGGGTAGAGGGAGTAATGATTCAAAGAACAAAGAGGTGGGAGTGGGATTAGTGCTACGGTGTAGCGGCTGGGGAAGCAAAGAATCCTTCCAAATCAGTCTCCTTTCATGGTCCTCAAAGTTGCACCCTTTTCACCGCCGGCAGAGATCATGGTAGTCTTAGTCTGACACTATAGTTTTCACCAACGCAGTGAAATTTGACTTGTAATAGAGAGGAACCATCACTATGGGAAGACTACAAGTTTCTATTAGAACCTCTTACACTAATGATATGTGTTTCCTTGTGGCAGCACCTGTCGTTGTCAAGCTGAATTTGCAAAGGGTGTGATAACAATTTGTTTTCCAGTCTTGAATGATGTTCATATTCAGGTCATAGAAAGAAGGGCTGTCACTTTCTTCATCCGCAACATTTGAAGCCAACTGCAATCAAATTTGTTTAGTCATCCTTTCGTGTTGGCCTATATAACTCTACGTGATCGATTTAACACAACAAACACCAAGGTTACACAACGCTGCAGCAAAACTATCATAATTTTGGGTGGAACGTTTGAAGAGTAGTCTCCATCGATATGTGCGTGGCATTAGGGACACTTTAATCAGAAAAAAAGAAACCTAGAGACGTCAGATAAGGAGGTTCATGTCACGGCTTCGATGTACTACTACTACTATGGATCATCGCCACGGAGAACAATGACGCGCGTATTTTTTTTCTTTTCAAAAAGATACACTGATATGACTTGCACAAAAAAATATTTTAACGGCCAACAAATTTGGACACGCGTTAATCTCTTTTTGCATGTAAATAAAGTATATGGATTGATATATAGCCAGATTGACCATTTCTACCGATAATTTTCTTCTTAAATTTTCCTACACAATCAGTGTATGGTTCATGTCTCGTAGTCCCTCCACTAGTCACCGTCATGGCTTATCCCTTCGCTTGCTTTCTCTCCTAGCGTATAATTTTAGTCAAGGGTAAAGCATGCTTTTAGCTGGAGTTTTACTAAATTGTGAAATAAGGGTTTCAAACACACATCCAAATAATTGTTAGTCATAAAGAATAATTAGGACTTACTAGACAGGGCTAGAGCTTCTGAGATTCATGCTATCGCTAACACTTAGTATGTGATAAAAAAATGTTTCCTATCTTAGTCTTAGTTTGATACAAAAAGGAAATGACTCAAAACGAGACCCTTAACTAATTTTCAACTCCAGCTCCTCGAATTTCTACGGCTAGGTATGAGCAGCTTCACTAGATTTGTTTGGAGTTGAGCTATCCCTAAAGAACCCTTTACTCGAGTGAAACAAGACCTTAACGGTATGGAGAAATATGGTTACTCATTCAATCATCAAGGAAATAAAATGGAAAAAGGCGACATCTATGGCTGAACTTAAAAGGTGTCACGGTTCTACTGGAGAAAACAGGAATCTAATATTGTTACTCATTCAATCAAGGAAATTAAGTAAAATGGAAAAAAGCGAAATATATAGCTGAACTTAAAAAGTGCCACCGTGTAGTGGCGAAAACAGGAATCCTTTCAACATCGTGTCTCGATCCCTTTTGCTCTCTTTCTCAATCCTGAAAGTAACACTTTTTCCGATTCTTTCCACGTATTAGTGTATCTCATGATAGCCTGATCTCCATCACAGCCCGGGAACTCCTTTGTGATATATGGAGTATATAGTTGAGGTTTTCAAGAGATTGAAATGAGACTATTACTAGAAAGTTCCAACTTATTTCTGTATGAACTGACTCGTTTGTACTATTCTTTGGTATTGAAGGGCAATATATACATCGATTATAGGACCTAACAAGCAGAGCAGCAGAAGTATATGGCTTCCGTCTTCTTGGGAAGATTATAAATAAGGTACAGAAGGTTATCTCGCTTTCTCGGTGATATTTGCAGCAGAGTACGACCCAATTAATTTTATTTAGTCATCTCACGATCAGGAAAGCGATTCCTGAAAAATAAAAGAAAAGAAAAAATGAACCAAGTCGCTAGCTGTCCAAGTCACAAGTCCACCCCAGTGCTTCAGTGCCTGGTCACAAAGCAAGAGCCCATTAGTTGAAAAATTAATTTTATGAGTTCCGTTTGGACCCCATGTTCTCTCATTGATCAAAACATCATTACAGGACGTACTCAAATATTTTGTTATTATTTAATTTATAACTAAAGTTATTTTAACTAAAACTTAATTTTTTTCATATTTAAATAAATATCTTGAATAAGACAAATACTCAATTTTCACGAAAAAAGTCAATAGCGTCAAATTTCTGAACACAGGGAGTACCATTTTTACTGCCGGGTACATCAGCTGCTCCGCCAGAACTGTAGCAGTAGTTCATGGTACTACACCCGGCCTGCAGATGCCTGTGAGTAGTTAGAACAAACAAGTTAAGCAAAGCAAATTCTACGTGCCCACCGTCTCGTCGATAAGAATTACAGTAATAACCATCATCGGCAATTTTGGTATGAATCCGTTGTTGCTCTGTCCCTGATGACGCTGATGGATGCTGCAGGTACGGTGGTTCAGCTAGAAAGGGGCACTGAAATGAACAAGGATGGGAAGAATGTGCATCAACAGTTTTGCTTTGGGTCTGGCTCAGTCCCTTTACCCCAGAATGCTTCGTCAAAAATTAGGAAAGCAATACTACGTAATTTGTTCCTGGTCGCCGTCTGCTCCCTAGTACCTCATCTCATGTCCGTTGCCTCTTCAAGCGCTGTCAAAAAATGGCAATGCCTCCTGGCTTAGGCTGCGCTGCTGCGGCCAGCCCAACCAAAAGTGTTGTACTGTACTACCATTGGAGATCTACTAGTAGTTGCAGCAGCAGTAGGTACGTACAGAAATGGGAACCGTTTGGAGCAGGGTAGATGCGTCTACCAATTATTGATTCCGCTCTGGCTTCTCTTTCCCCAACAAGGAGGAAGGACCAGCCACGGCCATGATGAGGAGGTTAGGCAAGGCACTCGTCGCTGTTTGAGCAGGGGAATCCTGGTTTGTTACTAGTTTATCTGAGGATGAGATCTCTGAAATGCTACTACAGCACGAGTTTATCAGAGCAGTTAATCTTGCAGCAGGTGCTACTCAGTCTCCATGACGAGTGCATCAGAGTAAAACAGAAGGGGGAAACAGGGGATAACTAGTGACTGTTGCCTTGTTCGTGAGCAAGCCTGCCTGATCCTTATGAATTAACAGCACAGAAATGAGTCCATTTGCAGCTTTCAGTTCTCCAGTTTTGAAGCTCAGTTCATCAAATAGCACAAGTAGAATGGACAAAGAGAGGACCGATGATTTTATTCCTTGACAGTGGAGGAACAAGAAGGAAGCAACAACAATCCTTGAAAACTTGCCATCATTCCTTCCCTTCCCCCTTTCTTGTGCAAAGACATCAACCCCTACTAATAGTAGTAATAATAATAGTAGTAGTAGTAGTAATAGTAATGGAGACCCAAAAAATCAAGGAAAAATAGCAAAACCCCGTCCCTCCCTCCTTCGGCAAGCAAAGAGGAACAAGCAAATTTCCCCACCAGCTTTCTCTCTACACGCACACACCCACCCACCCCATGGTTATTCCTCTGTTATTATTTTTTTTCATGTCTGGTTTTTATGCTACAGCCGGCCGATCCGTCCTCTAAGATGATGGATGGCTCAGTTCAGTTCCATCAGGCGGCGACGATGCCGGTGGTGAAGAAGATCTGGCCACCGCCGTTGCAGGGCGACCCGGCCATCTCCGTCTTGTTGCGGGAGGAGGGGGAGGATGAGGAGGTGGCAGCCAAGGCGTTGGTGGTGCCGGCGCGGCGCTTCCGCTCCTTCTCCTCCTGGAACTCGTCGCTCACGATGGCGTGGTACCGGCACTCCATGCTGCAGAAGGCGCGGTCCCCGCGGTACATGAAGATGTCCTTCCCGTCCAGCGTTCGCCGGCACATGTCGCAGCACGACAGGAACTCGGCCACGCGGAACGCCGCTCCGGCGCCGCCTGCGGTGGACGACGGCCCGCCGCAGAGGCTGGTGGCGCAGCGGCCGCTGCACGCGAGCTCAGACACCTCCAGCCGCGCGGCGCGGCGAGCGATAGAGACGGGCGCGGAGGACGCCGCGGCGGAGGACGGCTGCGCCTCGAGCGCCGCCAGGATCCCGAGCCCGACGCCTCCGGCGTCGCGGTGACGCCATCCGCGGGGCGAAGGCGCCGCGGCGCGATCCAGAGGGCTCGTCGGCGACGCGAGCCCGTCGGACTTCCACGGCGACCGCTGCGTCCCGGCCGGAGCGGGGATGTCGAGCTGGCGCGATACGGCTCTCGACTTCTCCACCATGCTTCTCTGTAGTCTGTAGAAGGAGGAGGAGGTTCTCCGGCGCCGCGGTTGGCCGCTCCCCTCTGGGCTCTGGCTTTGTGTGTCCAGAGGAGAGAGAGAGAGAGTGAGGGCAAGAAGGTGGAGGAAGTGGGAGAGAGGGCAAAGCAGTTTCCTGTATTTGTAGCCTCACCACAAGGGCGGTTTCTTGGTTTCGTGGGATTTTTATTTCGCTTCAATTTTTTATTTCTGCGCTTCGAGTATTTCTGTTTAGAAAAGCAATTTGTTGGCTTCCATGTGCCGCTAGAGGAACACGGTTGCAACTTTGCAATGTTAGCCATTCGCAAGCCAAATACTTAAATACAGTACTATACTTCCTCCGTTCGTAAATATTTAACGCTGTTAATTTTTCACATAACCTTTAATTGTTATCTTATTTAAAAAATTATAGTTAAAACCATTTATTTATTTATAATTTAACACATTAATAAGAATGTTTTATCTGTGACTTACAATTTTACATATTTAAACTAATTTTATGAATAAGATGTATGACCAAATATTTATAAACGAAGAGACTAGTAAATAGAGCTCATGCTATGAATACATTTTGATTTGAATTATAAAGGATTTGTTCTAGGAAAAATTATCTTTATAAATCTGATTGAATTTTCTTTTATTTACTCATAAGCAAAATGATTATGTGTTGCTACGGGTAATTGGCGTAAGTACTCTTAGGTTCCTATATTTTCTATGAACATTTATGACACAATTAATAGTAAATAGCAAATTACCCATGCGTTTTGGAAAATCAAAATTCTTATTGAGACGTTTCCTTATACGGCGGGATTGTATGTCTATTATTAAATATATGTCAATATAAAGAAAAGGGACAAAAATCAAGCGTTGGGTTGCCATCTACAACATGAGACCCATCTCCTATTTGCTAGCCTATCGAACTCTCATGTAACCCTGTTCTTGCCAATCTCCCAACATAAAACATGGTCCTTTGACCAGCCGCCACCATGAACTGCCTGTTTAAAGTCGTCCATCCCATGAAGGTGGTCACTCGCAACGGGGGCATGCAAGAAGACGATGAGTGGTGGAGTTGTTCGGTTTAGATTCAGTGGCGCGACCTCGTGACCTCACCATCACCAAGCAAGGTCGCCCGATGGAGAAGTTCTCTGTCAGCGGTAGAAGCCGAGAGCCAGGCATGCAAGTTGCTCGGGTCCGTGACACTGTCTCTCGACGGACGGCGGGCTCCTCAACGGACGACGGTTGTGGACGGCAGCCGCATCCTTACGGAGGTCGACTACGGGTTCCTTGACGTCCAGTGCTCCTTGATCGCTGAAGACATAGACATTGCACCGCGAGGGGATATTTAGTTTTCTTCCTTAGGCAGGCATATGAGAGCTAGACTTTAGGCGTATGACCGAGTTGGAGAAGGCAACGACAGGTTACGTATATGATAGGGCGGACGACTGAGTTGGAGAGGGTTACGACGAGTTATATACATGACAGGCCAATTTCACTCTTTTTTTTCTATTTAACTTACTATTATTGTTTGTTCAATAATTTAGTTCCTAGAAAATTAGAATTTTTTTGTTAATGTATTATAATTTATTATAAATAAAGAGGATATTTCTTTTACTACTCTTATGTACTACCTTAAAATGTTGATACGATCTATGGCATGATAGAAGTACTAGTACAATGCGGAGTCTCGCCGTGAGTGTGGTAAAATGTTGGTGTGCATGTAGCGGAACGGGGCCTTGGGAGCGGAAAGCGATGTGGCGAAGAGAGGAGGGAGGCCGGAGGCGACGATCTGTTTGCTGAAAAAAACCATGGACTCGGGAAATGGTGGGCTAGCTCGGCATGGGAGTCTGCCACGCCCAAATACGTCACGTCAGCGTGGGTCCCTTGCTGTCTTTTTCTGGGTTTTCCTCTCCCGTTCGTATAGCAGTATTTCCTGCCACTTGTGATTTACAGCACTTTTCTTTATTGAATGAAAGATCTTACACGGTATTATCCTCCGTATTAGCAGTAGAAAACGATTAGTACTAGTATATGAGTTGTACTAGTATATCCTCCGTATTACCCTGAGGCGAAAGGAGAACATTCCCAAGTCCCCGGCATAGTCTTGATGTCCGCGCGGTACTGCAGCTGATGAACAGTACCGAGACTATTGCGATACTGTAGCTATGATGTCGCCATCTGTTCATATCAGGGCCGGAGTACGCAGAGTTGCTGAAACTATTGCGACCTGAAAATTATCGCAATACTGAGCTTTAACAAATGAAAAACGCGGTTCATCATGCAATGCTAGTCAAATGAAGTGACGACTTAATGCTCTTCATTTACAAGATGTCCATTCAGGCCTTCTTTGTATAAAGGAAAAGTGGAGGGAAAATTAAAGAATTGAATTTAAAGGAAAAATTCCTATTCTTGTTATTTGGATCTAGAATTGCATCATAGAAATTTTGGAGGATAGGAAAAAAATTTCTTTAAATTTTGGAGGAATTCTAACCAGAGGTCTAGACCTCTTTTTTCCAATTACTTTGAAAACTTTATGACATAATGTCTCTTTCTCTCTCCTTGTATCTCTTATTAATAACCTTAAAATTTCTCTATATTTCCTGTGACATATCCAAATAAATTGTATGAACAATTCATACGTTATTATTATTTTGTAAGATTCAAAAATACATACATTTCTAGTTTAATGTTTTTTCTATTTCTATATTTTAAAAATCCTACTATCCAAAGAAAACCACAGATAAGAAATTCTTGCGCCAAACCCACTCCAAGCCAGTGACAAGACGCCGTAAAAAGAACTCTACTGCCCAGAGGAAAGGAACGATAATGTAAACATGTGTACATGTCCCTTTCGGAACATCGATTGGAAACGGTAGTCTAGCTCCACTAGTCGTTCTCTCGCTTCTTATAAAATTTGACGAGATAAGTGAAATAGACCCGATTAAAATACCATCGGGTCACTCAATACTATAACAGCACCTTGAACCTTCTAGAGCAACTTGTAGGAGAAAGAGAGAGAGAGAGAGCGCGACCAACGGGTTACTGTTCGTTCAGTGCACTGTAGCCGTGCGAGTGGCAGCTGGATCCGGGAAGCACATAATGGGAGTGAGCAACCAGCCAACCAGGCGCGGGATGGGTGGGTGGGGTCGCGGGGGTACTCTGCCACGACGACGCGCCGCGGGGCCCGCCAGCAAGCCCGTGTGGCTGACGCAGACGCGTGCGGGAGGACACGCGGGGTGGACGCCGCCGACTCGTGTCTACCCCTCCCCTGTCCGGCGAGGTGGCGGTGGCGGCGCACGTACGCTCTGCCCGTCCCTGACCCTGACGGGCTGGGTCCCACGCTTTTTATTCTTTTCCTCGATGATGGTGCCCTGCCCTGCGCGGCTTGTTCCCTTCCCTTCGCATCGTTCTACTCCTCCCCCGGCCTTGTGTGGTGGTGGACTGGTGGCCTGGCGACGACGTTGATGACGGCGTTTTCGAGGGTTGCGGGGAATTTGACGACGATGCCCTCCCCTGCTTGACGGCGGATTCCTTCTCCGTTCGTCAGGTCCAGACAAAGTGCACGGCGCGGGTCAAGCTCTAACCACGGTTTACTACTACTACTCTCTTGCAACCATTATTTGGGTTGGCTTAGTAGATCGGAAGAGATATGGAAGTGTCCAGAGATTGTAGGCTGTTCAACGGGAGCATAGCACAGTGTTCTCTAATAATCGATGTACTACTGTAGTACGAAGTAATCAAGGAGCAAGACATCCATGATCCGTCCGTCCATATCAAACAGTATTCCTTCTCTCTCTCTCCTTAACAGTTAAACAAAGAATGCTTCACTACGTACAGTAAAATAAGATTAACAATCAGTAGAGCATGCACAGTAACGCAGCTGTGTCCCAAGCCAGCAGGGGCTCGGCTAGGAACTAGGATAGCCACACGCCCACTGGATTCTGCAGATCAAATCTGTGGATTCCAGTGCCCCGTTCGAGTTCGTCGACCCAGGTTGCTAGTACTAGTAAAAAAAAGATTTATTTTGAAACTCTTTCATCATTTCTATATACCTCTCCGTCTGTCGAAAGAACGAATGAATTACATCCGTGTCCATCAGCTCATAATACCCTTTTTTTTTTTTGCGACGATCAGCTTCAGCTCATAAAACTATTTCTAAGACCGACCTAACCTTGGAATCTTGCGTCAAATCTGTGTGTGCCCAGGACGCCAGGAACACAGGAAACCTGTGGACTAGCAGTTGCCTGATCCAACAACAATCACTCGCCATCTCTTTCAGATCCCTCTGAGCTGCTCTTCTTTTTTCTCACGATTCGACTGCACCGCACTGGGCTCTTAACTTTTTCCCCGTTTCCTTTTTTTTTTGAGGGCAATTTTTTCCCCGTTTCCTTAGTCACGGTGGAGTCAGCTCTTTTTTTTTTTCAAGAATGAAAAAAAACTGGTGGATCAAGCGGAGGGGCATTTCTGTCTTTTGCGAAAAGCAGCGACGGGCCCTTTTGGCCCCAGCGAAGTCCACCCTCCGTTCACGTGGCCCTCGCACACGCGCGCGCCCGCCATTCGCCGCCGTGTCAGGCCCGCACGGCCCTCCCGCTACACGACAGGGACGCGCGCACCACGTCAGGTCAGGCCCACCCTGACGTCGACGCGTGCTCCCCGCGCCTCGCACTGATGGGCCTGGGCCACGTCCGGTCCGGGACTCCGGGGTGGGGACCACCGTTTTGTTTTGCGTGGAAGCCCCTCGCTGGGCTGTACAATAACATCAAGCCCCCTTACAACGGACGCGAATTCAGTAGAGGTCCTCCTCGCTCGGTGCAGGAAGCACAGGTTCCCACGCCGGCACAGGACCAATTTGTAGATATACACAAGTCTAGGGACGTGACCAGAGAAAACGCTAAAGGGCGAGCATAGGGCCCGCCTCGCAGTGAGCTGTGAGGAAAGCGACAGGAGTCGGTGAGGGGGTACGTTTACTGTACACGCAATAATTCCCCCCCCCCTGCATGTCATTACGCGGCTGTTGGACCCTTTCGTCATGGGTCCCACGGGCCTTCAACCTACTGCTACGTGTACTGTACTGCTGTTATACTCGTACTAGTACTAGTCGTTGTCCGTGACGAGACGAGCCGGGTTGATGGATGGGTCGCAACTGGGGCCCACCCCACCATCAAGGGAGTGACAGTGACGCTGCCGGGTCCGAGCCGGCCACTCTGATACTAATCGTTTTCCTTTTGGGCAATTGCATTGGCCAGGATCAAATAGGCATTACTAACATTTTTATTAAGAAAAAAAAGTTTTAACATGCAGCAAGTATGGTCAATGGAGTAAGGGTGGGACTATGAACTCCACATAATAGAACACCATCGTGGTGAATTTTAATTTGTTAAAAAATAGGGTCAAATTGACTTATCCGCCTTTCTATCCCAGTACTACAGCACTACTAGCAATAGGTTAATAATCGGAGTTGGTTTTCGGACAGGAAGCAGTTGGTCAGTCTGCACGCACGCGACTGTGTACTAGTACAGCGAGTCATCGTGGCTGATCAGGCATCACTTTTCATCAGGCAAGATTACTTCACTGTATAATAACTGCAACGGGATCCAAGACCATTCTTCCAAGCCATTGAGAAAAATTTCAGAATTAGTATATGTTTCTCTATGAAGTTGAACTAATTCGTGTTAAATTTCCATGTAATTTTTGTGAAATTCATGCATTACAGAAGAAACCTGAAACCATTTTGCCACACATTTCTACTCTAGAGTATGTAATGGGCAACTAAACCACTACCGTTACAGTCTAGTGGTACATGTAGCTCGTACATTTTTTGCTCTCACTTGTATTGATCTTGATATGCTCGCTCTCTCCTTTTTGCAGACAACATCGATCGCTAATGATATGGTTTCTTCGATACTAGTATTAGTTTTTGCACAAAGTAACAGATAACAATTGGAGAGTTGAGCTAGTCATGATGGTCCTCATTGTAGTGGGTGAGACCTTTTCTTTCCCTTCCCCTTCTTCTATTCCAACAATCTGTTTCTTAATTATAGCTACCGGAATAGTATAGTACTGTAGCTCGATCACTCATGGATTAATATGTTGCCACTTTGCGAACAAATCAATCTGCTAATGCTTTCCATTTAAAAATAAGAGATGAGCCACTGATTTGACACCTGATTAGTTGACGCTGGAATCCCACAACTAGTGAAGTTGGGAGATAAACTCCATGACTGAGTCAGGCTCCAGATCTCCTTAGCAGAGCAAATCTGCAGATATAACACTTGAAAACAGGTGCTCATGACCCACCTGGATTAAATTATTATACATACAGATGCGTATGTAGCCATCGACTGCCATTGAGCCATCGATTCTAATGGTTTTCTTTGCTGATAACAAGTGCGCATGTATGACCCGCTTCGATAAATTGGTACTCCCACTGTCTCACTTTAGAACACACTTTATCTCCGGAAATATTTGACATTTGAAATTTCATGAACCAAAAAGAATTAAAGTTAGTTGGGTTATACGTTAGTTTCGATGGTCTTTAATATATAAAAAAGTATCAAACGAATATTCTGTAAGTCATAGTAAAATAACCACAGATTTTACGATCCGGATTGTACATAATTCAATTTGATTCTAGATGTGCACAATATATAAATAACAAACATGCCCTTATACATCCACGAATTGATCTGAGGGCCCAACTCGTGAGTATGTTCTCTCTAATCACGGTAAAGGCGAGCTAGGCTGGGTGGTCAAGAATAAAAAATGCGAGGTGGGTGACTTGTTGCATAATGGGCTGAAATTGAGTCAGCAGTCTATTTTTCACAACTTACGTGAACTGCTTTTGCGAAGTCTGGGTATCAGAGTCGGCCGCCCACAGATCGTTCCAAAGTTCAGATGGGCTTACTCTGTTTGTGAGCTGCTTTGCATAATATGGGCCTCTAGTACGGAGCTAACATTGACATAACCCAAAATGCCCAAAAGCAAGCAGAGGATTATTACATACTATATCTTTTTATTGTTGAAACTTTAGATATTTGATATTATCTTTATTCACTCAGTTTATTCAAAAAATTATAATAAATATTATATAATTTTGTTATGATTTAACTAACACTAAAGATATTTGAATGATAATTAATAATTTTACGTGTTTGAAATAATTTTTTAAATAAGATGGACGATCAAAGATTATGTTAAAAGTTAACTATGTCAATAATAAAAAAAACGTATGTAGTAATAAAGATTCAAAATCGTCCTTGAAGGGCCTGCCTTCAACGATTGACCTCACGTTTATTAGATTTTTATATGGGGTTTTTCTTTGCTTGAGAACTAATTTAAGTTGCGGGCTGCAACATATTAGTCTAAATATATTAAAACACGTATGTTCTCTCCTAAATTGTCAATCCACATTACTATCATCACCATAATAGCAACAGAGTAGAATTACCAATCGTCAATACATGACATTTGATTCTTTTCTTCTACCTCTTACGCGAAGTATGAGAAAACGGTTCTTTCAATTCGGCAATTCCACATTAGGAAAAAGGAAGGTGACCATCACCCAGACGTGGAGATTGATTGCAATGCGGTGGCATCCTTTGTGCTTTTTAGTTGCCCAAGTGTGTGCAGTCGTAGGTTGTCTTGGACGTGGTGTGTTTCCTCTTGGTGCCTAGTATGACATGTTGCTGGTTATTTTGGACCATGTTAACCTCTTCTCATCTATCTTACTTCCTCTATTCTTTTTTATGCGTCGTCATTGACTTTGACCAATAACTTTGATTATTTGTATTATTCAAAAAAGTATAAGAAATATTAAATATTTTGTTAGTATTTGATTCATTACTAATAGTTTTTTAATCTTGACTTTTAATTTTACATATTTGAACTAATTTTTTTGAATAAGATGAATAGTCAACATTTTCAATCGAAGTTAACGGCGACAAGTAAAAAATAACGGAGGAAGTAATTCAAAATTATGCAAGGCCGTGTCATGAAAAATGCTATATCTTGAAAAATTAGATTACTTGGTGCTTTGTAATCTCATAGGCCCAGGGCCATACCAGAGTTTTTGAGATCCTACTATTAAGACAAGAAATTTCGATTAAGAGACTTACACCAAATTCATAGAGTAAGAAATATAAAAATTCTATTTTTGATAAAATCTTGATGTGATAGATGTCCAACGTAATTCCTGACTCTTATGCCTGCCGTTAGCAATCTAGAAGACAAATTGCAACTCAATCAGCCAATCACATAAGAAAGAAACTGCAACTCAATTACTAGAAACAACTACTAACTTAAAAATATGAGTTGGTAACGGTGATGGTCGTGTCCATCACCATATGCCGCCTCATAAAGGAATGTCATAGGAAAGAAATTACAAAATTTGGAAAACAAATCCCACAATCTAATTAAAGGAAGCTTTTCATAGGAAATTAGAAAAAACTTAAACGTGTCTTGTCACTTAAAATGTTCCCTTTCAAATCACTATGCTTCATAAATGTGCTACTTACAAAACATCTAATCATGTTTGTACTTTTACCACATGAAAACTATTGTTTTAATCCAGCAAGATTTTTCTTAAAGAAAAATAGAAAAAAGAAGCCGCAGCCAAGCACGTTCATTGGGATAGTTCAAATGGCCTGTCCCAACGTAAAAGATTTGAGACCGGAGGTAGTATTGTAATTCTTTGTTTAAACCAGAACAATCGCAAAATGATCAGATAAACGAAAATTAGGGAAGAAACTTGTTTCAAAGCGCATGTCCGTGGCAATGTTCTTGTTTTCAACATTTTTACAAAAAATTTAAAAAAAAAGCACTTCCCCACCCACATCATCGGTCACACTAATTCGAGTTAATATGATTAAAGGGGCACTGTTAATTCAAACTTTGAACACAATACGAGTAGAGTGTATTTTTTCTTTTTTCTTAGCAGAGTGGATTTTGTTTTTACAAGTTCGATCCAGTTCGTGCCAGTGTCGGTGTGCCACCGTGAACGTTTGTTGGGCTTGTGCTGGGCTGGCCCGTCTAACTGGCAAACTCCAACTAACTAGCAGTTCGCTCCACGCCGTTCAACTCACCTCGACACTTCCGGTTCCCAACCTTCCAGTTCCATCCGCCGCCGCTGCCGCCGAATCCCCCCGTCCACGCGCACCTTGGATGTATCTTGGATGATACTTGGATGTATCTTACTAATACACAGGCACCTTCACTTAATAATTATTTTGTATGCATGCTTTCTCATAGTTTCGAGTCATTTCTGCAGCAAACTATGCCCTTTCATTTTTGTTTTTTTTGAGTGGATAATCATTAGCCAACATTATTTCCATATATAGATATAGACAAAAAATGTCAAGTATCACGGTGAAAGACCAAACTATGTGTGCACTCCTAGCAAATGTAAGTATTGTCTTCTTCCCAACACTTTTTTGCCTCGGCACTATCAATGTGAATACGACGGGATAATGCGATGTCAATTGTCAGCACCGCACCTCTCTAAGCATTTTCGTGCATATGAATTTCTCGTGCCTATATAAGCATTGTCCATGTCTCTGTTTTACCGTATCACCCCTGTCCACTTATTTGCTTGTGTTACAATATTTAAGATCTATCTATTGTGAGTTTCTCTAAACACATGTGTAAATCTATTGTAGGTGAACTGATTTATATTTTATTATAAGCAATGCACATATTTTAGGAGTTTGGTTTCATAATTATTTCCTAATTGATGATTTTGCTTGAAGAAATAGGCAATAAATTTAGTTGTTTTAATTTATAGCTCCAGAGGTATGGAGCAGCCACGGTGGATACAAACACTTTTCTCATCCAAGTTCTTCGACTCGTATGAAAACCACCCAGACAGCAGATGTAACATCTTCTGCATACTGCGGTGTGGCCTAAAAAATGGTTTATGTGGCTACTGTCATCAGACCCATCATCAGAACCATCATACAATATAGGCTGCTGTTGGCCTAAATCTTAAATTTCCTCTAATCAGCATTCATGTCTCCATTTACAAGTGCGCAAATGCTCTTGTCAATGTTGTTTGCCTGTCTGACGTGAAAGATATCGTCCACTTGCCTACATAATCGATGGAACGTAGGTGTTCTACATCAACCCCAGGTTGCGTAGGCGCGCCACCACCTCAGAGTTGGTAGGTAAACAATATCGCAGGTGCACCACATGTAGCTGGTTGCTGCTACACCCTGTATCCTGATTCTCCATTAAGTGTAAGGTATATATGGTTTTGAGCTATTTTTTCTTGCCTGGTTTTTAAGATTTCAATTTTATGAGATCTTACCTCTTATCCATTCACATAATTAGGTCTCTGGTACACATATAAAAGATGCCAATCCATGTGGTCCTGGAAGGCGCATGTTCAAGGTTTTTATTGAGCGTCTATGCTGGTGATATTCATGACCTTAAAGCAGGCCAATGATCTCACGCAAACACTCTCGAAAGGGACTACCAAGACGTGCCCCATTGATGTAATAGGGCTGAGGCATCATAAAATGCATGAAAAAAAATTATTATGTAGCAGTTTATTTCTTTTTCCTTTTTCAGAGTCATCCATCGGTTTTAGACACGACATTTGCACGTAGTCACGTTAGTAAACTAGCCTAACTGGGACGCTCTGCCGCGTTCGAGAACTGTAAATATATTTAAAGTTAAAAGTTATGTGTGTGTTTAAAAAAATATATATCATAAAAAATAGAGGACCTTAACACGAATCTATACGTCTTATTTTATAAAAAGAAGCCTGTTAAATTTGAGAAATAGAACTATCAAAAATAAATTTAGTCAAAAATTCAAATTAAAAATTAGTTTTCAATTTTTTTAAAAAATATGCAATATGTGATCTCATTTTGTTGGATTACTTGTAAGGAACAACGATGGTTTAAACACATTGAAAATAGAATTACGTTGTGATAGAAAATCAAGTTAAAAATTCAATATCCAACGGTGCAGCGCCACTTAATTAGGGAGACTGGAGAGCACCCACATATATTGCATGCAATCCTTATGCAGTGCTTACATCTATATTTCGTTTTTTAATTCTGTTCGCTTTTCAGTTTTCTTAGTTAGTATATGTTAGAGATTTAAATAACTTCACCAGCCACCAGCAGCGAAGCGCGGGGTAGGCTAAGTGGCTGGATAAACAAATGTAGCAAGTCGCCCGCAACATGTCAGCTTGAGCCGCCCTTCTACAGTAGGCTGAGTGGCTGACCCGTAACGCCTGCTACTAACTGTAGTAATAGTAAGCTTCGAAAAAAAAAAACTGTAGTAGTACTATACTCTAAGATAAAAGTTTCTTATCTGTTAATGGGCCGGGCAAGAGATGTGAAATGAGTATATTAGGTTTCGCTGGTGGGCTATGTATGATTGTCCAGTAGTGAGGGAGGATTTATAGATAGTGGTAGGCCCTTATATACGGCCCACCGTTTAGTTAATACACGCATATTTTTCTCTATTGAGGGAACTGTTCAATTTTTCTTTCTGTACCTCCAGTCAAGAATTCAGGGCTAGAACATAGATGGATGAGAAAATATACCACCTATTTGGTAGAATCGTAAATACCATCTAATAACAAGACTACAAGAGTGATAAAAATAAATATACCATCCAACAAGACATGGTTACAAATTTTCAAAATGATGAAAATTTTCATACGTGTAGACTACATGGTGAGAAGCATAGAAAATTTTATCTCAAAGGTCAACTTTTTTTAATATATATATATATATATATATAATAAATCACGGAAGAAGAGGACCAAAATATATAGCACATCCACTATTTTGTCCTTTTCTCTCCTCTTTTTTGATGATTTGTTATTTATATCTTTTATACAAGGTAGAGTTTGGAGCTGAAGAAATTTGCTGTGCATGTTTGTCACCATGTCATCTACACATATCTTGATTCTCATATTTTTAAAAAACTTCTATGTTTTTTGAGTTTCTTTTTTCATTTCGCTGAATAGGTGGCTTTGCACTGAAGTTTTTGCGTGGATGGATTGTCACTGTCTTTCTGTCCATGTAGAGTTGTAGACGAAGCCCCAAACTACCTCACGTACACGTACCTAGCTAGTCATGAAGGATGGATGCTTCTAGCTTATCCACCGTCCATGCACCCAATCACGTTTTGCGCTCTCTCTCTCTCTCTCTCTCTCTCTCTCTCTCTCTCTCTCTCTACACAGGTGAGAGAGTACATGGCCGTGTGCTGTTGATCGGCGTGGTGGTAGTGTGCCATTTGCTCATCTCCTCCATGGATGTCTAGTCACACTGCCACATCTCTGTCTCTTAGTGTTAATGCGTTTGGTTATACATGTCATGTATAGGTCGGCTCTACGTGTAGGCCGGTTTCAGCCTACATACAAATGTACAGGACTCTCGCATGGACTCTTGCCAACTAATGGGATGTCAGACCTTGCTTTGAGATCGATGAGGCTGCATGCAAAATCTTGTCCGCCAAGGAGAGAATTCATTCAAGAACAGCATTTTGCCACGAGAACGAATATTGCATCTGCTCGCCAGCTCATTGTTTGACTTGGATATATATTACTTTAGTTTCTTCTCTCTGATCATTCAGTTCGTCAAATGTTTGACATCATCGAGTTGGCTCACAAGATTTGTGATATTTATCTAGTTATGTAGTCATCAAAAAGTCCAAAACTTCGAGTGGTATTGTTCCTTTATCACAGTGCACCCTGTCAAACAAAGTCTCTAATAAGCGAAATACGATATTGTGTATAGTGGTAATCATGAACGTATCATTATATTCCTTAAATAATATAAACCTACAAATAAGAATATGGAGTACCATGAGAAAGAGGAAAATAATGTTCCGCATTCAATGTGAAGATTCATTCTATATTTATGAAAAATATGTAAAGGTTCTACTTGCTTGGATACATGGAGGTGTGAAGGGAAGCGTAGGCATCATCTTTTTCAACACGTCATTTTCCTTTTTCTTTTTTCCAATTTCAGAAGTATGGCAGTAAGTGAATTGGAAGTCTCTTTTTGATAGTAACTAACCATTCACAAAGCCAAAACAAACAAATTAAAGGTATCGATGACTCAATGCTGGAGAGAGGTTGATCTTGTTTGCAAGCTACTACTTAAAGTTGTAAACATTGCCGGCCGGAAAGCATTCTTCTGTATGTTATTAATTTCTTTTTGACGGGCACCTTGACTATATTGTGTATGTGTTCCGAAGAAATACCTATATATATGCATCTCATGAGGATAAGTTTGCTGCGTGTCATTAGCAAGATTTGACACAATAATCCAGCAAGCGTTACGCAAGTCAGCAAGCGATCCTAGCTAGCTAGAGCTATCCAGAGCTAGGATTCCAGAGCCTTGTTCAGCTAATAAGATAGGTTGTTATGTTACGTCCATCCCTGGCAAAGACGATGGCAGCAAAAATAAATGCATGCGTGACTGCTGCCAGCTTTAAGTTTCCTTCGAGCTGCTAGCACACATACTATGTGTGTGTGGTGGTCAAAAGGACCATCCTCTGTGTCTGCACCATGTAGGCTTTGGACGGCCTGCCATCCATGCATCTCATCCCGCCCTTTGTATAGGTACTGATGACAATGTATGCATCATGTTTACATGCAGGTCTTTCGGCGGTAAGCATATATTTCTACTGGAGTATAGTCGTTAACATCAAGAATAAAAAAAAATGAGGAGTATATATTTTGAATAGAGAGAGTATTTGCATCTCTGGATATTTATGGCTGTTAACTCTTGATGTTAGGACATGACTATTTAGTTCATTGGTAGGTCTCTTTAGCTGTCTTAAACGACAAGAAATTTAAAACGGAGGAGTATGCATGCTTGACATTATTGGTAAGGAAAGTCTTTATAAGTCCGTGGTGTTAATTTGATTCGTCCTTATAAGAAAGGTAAGATTACTGTTGACGATTAAAATTTGCATTGCGAGGAAATCCTGATCGATTTGTCATTCTCTGAACATGGTCAATGGGAAAACAAGCACTAGCTAGGGATTAGACTTGGAAGGACAGGAGAGACGAACAGCTATATATAGCTAATATGTGGCCGTCCACCGCTTCTCTATTCAGTTTTGAATATGTCCCGTAGTACTCTCGATTGGTCGTTCATGCAATAATAATGAAAGACGACCAATAATGGACTACACACAGCTGCGGTCTGTCGTCGCTCGCCGCCGACTCCTTTTTCGGCCCTCAAAATTGATTCAAAGTCGTGTTCTTCGTTTCAATCGAAATTGTTCACTATACTCTCTCTTCCTCTTGGTATATAGCCAATCACACTTCTTCAACTAGGTAGGTAAGGTACAATGAGAGATGGGGTGGACTGCACTTGCGGCTATTACACAGATACCACCGAGATAACCTATATATTGAATGCCGCCTGTACATGTTGTGTTCTCTCTACATATCAATTCTCAACCGATCTGATCTCGATCGGTCATGGATGGATGATGAAGAAATCATGGACATCTACTTTGCTAGTTAGTACTACTGCCTGTTTTTGTAGGCCTCGTCCTCGATCTGCTTTATATTTATCGTCTTTATGTGACTGATTGGTGAATCTTATCCTCCCTTTCTCATGGCGGTTAGCAAGTGCAGCGCCGGAACAAAAGGAGTTGGCCATATTTGAATTCTTCCGGAGCACATGGATCCTTCCTCATCTATATATTTGTGTCTGGTATTGATGGCTGCGGCACCTTTTTTTTCTCGAGAAAATTGAAATATTTCTGGTCTCTGCGTGACCGGGAACACTCTGGCTAAAGAGCAAGACATTTATTTTCCAAGTACCGGTAAAAAGAATTCTAGGCAACAAAATGAAACTGAATATTCGGTGATTGTCTTGTTTTTTGAAGAAATTTTTATACCCACATCCGATTATTCATCAGTAGATTATTTTCACTATACATCTAACAGGTATATGATTTAAAAAACGTGTTTGTCAACAGATGCACTTACATATGAATATATGCAAGTAGTCTTTCTCCGTTGGAATCTACCCAAAAAATTAAAGAACTTGACCTTAAAATCCAAGGCGTTTTGTCCACATATGTATATGTGTCCTGCTGGCTGGCTGCTGCAATGTAGGGTGGGCCGGGGTAGACTTTCCAAAATTTGCAGGAGAGTCAATGATACCCCAAGTACCAAAACGATGATGACTCAACGTTGTGTGCTGCCTTTTCTAGCTACACTATCTGCCAACCTTCTACTAGCTATACTAGTACCACGCCATAAGACAAGACTACTGTATATATGCATGACATCCATTGCCAAAAGGATAACTTGGCATCCTAACGTACGTACGTATGTATATATATATATATATATATATATACGCTTCCGATTATTAGTATGTACCACCCTATATAAGTCACCCCCATCACCCTCGCTTACACCCTATACCGGCCTTTCTTCTCTCTTGCTACTATCGATCTTACCCACACAGACACAGAGAGAAAGAGAGAGAATCTGATCAAGCTATAGGAAAAGAAACCGAGTGAGCGAGCGAGCGAGCGATCGAGATGAGGAACCACAAGCTAGCTCCTATCGTCGCTTCGTCGTCTTCAAAGAACAACAACAAACCAGAACAGCCACACCTCTCCGGAGCTTACATTAGGAGCCTTGTGAAGCAACTTAGCTCCTCCTCCTCCTCTGCAACCTGCAGATCCAAAGACCACCACGGCGCCATGGGCAGCAAACCACATGCTGGTGGCCAACCAGAAAATCATCAGCCGCAAGCCCAGACGATAGCACCACCACAGCAGCAGCAGCCACACAAGAAGCAGGTGAGGAGGAGGCTGCACACGAGCAGGCCGTACCAGGAGAGGCTGCTTAATATGGCGGAGGCCAGGAGAGAGATCGTCACGGCTCTCAAGATCCATAGGGCCTCCATGAGACAAGCCAAAGAGCAGCAGCAGCAGCAACAGCAAATGATGCAGCAGTTGCACCTGCAGCAGCAGCAACAACAAGAGGTTCAAGACGCAACAGGCCTGTCGTCGGCAATAGGCGGAGGAGGAGCTCCTCTTCCGATGAGCTATTCTTCCTACTCAGATTACTTGTACAATTCGCCAATCCCACATTTCACTGCTCCTCCTACTAGTTATTCATCCCAACTCACTTACCACACACCAGTTGCACCACCCATTCTCAGCAATTCTGAGCTTGATTTTGGTCACCAGCTGGCCCCTCTCCCTGCACAAACGCTAGGGCTGAACCTTAGCTTTCAGGGTTTCAGTAGTGCCGACACCAAGAACAGTACTGGTTCTTCTATTGATCCTCCGTTACTCCAACCGTCGCCTGCGTCCTCCTATTCAGTCTACTCTTCTCCATCGGTGACCAAGGCGAGCAACGACCTGTCAGCAGTTGCCACCACGGAGAACACTTCACTGCCTGTAGATGCGTCACTGCACCGAGTGCTGGATGACGAGGAGATGGCGGCGATCTACTCCATCGGAGAGCAGCACGACATCGAGTGGAGTGATACCGTGAACCTCGTCACGTCAGCATGGTGGAGCAAGCTCCTTGAGAGCGTTGAAGGGAAAGGTAATGGCACAATGGAGCAGGAGGCTGCTAGAGGATCTGCAAGCACCAACACAGCGGCGGCGGAGGATCCGTTGTCCCTGGCGGCGGAAATGCCCGACTGGTTTAGCAACAGGCATCAAGCTACCAAAGAAAGCAACTCTGACGTGCTAGGGGTGCATCTGATGGGCGACTACTACAATCACAACGAAGATGTCACCTTCCCACAGTAAGTAATGCAAATTAAGTTATTATTTACTATTATATACAATAGCTAGCATACATGTTACTCAAATGGCAAAACTAAAAATAAAGATTACGCTATATCTCAGTTTCGTTGTTCCAATAACATTCAACTGATCTAAAATTATCGCAGAATGGATATGGGCGAATTCGAAGGATGGGATGCAGAATGGTTCTCTTGACAGTCATCGATTTGCCATATACCTAGGGAAAGCAGCAATTTATTGAAGTTTTTGAGCAAAATTGCTCCCTTTTTCTGACATGCATTTTGCTGTACCGCGAATGAAAATAAATCACTCTGCTAGTAGCGACGTAATGAAATGGAAAAGATTTGATCCCCAAGAGGGCCACGTCTTTTTAAGTCAGGATAATATCGTTTTGGTGCACAATATCAGTATAATCAGAACACATTATATTCTCCCGGATGGTAGCAATCTGTTGTGAGGTTCATGTTTTTTTTTTCACCACTGATAACTTATTAAGGATATTATCAGTGCATTTTATTGTAACAAACTGTAATTTGTGTTGACTGTTGTCTCAAATACAAACGTCGTTTGGACGGATGAGAGATTTATGTAATAAGTCTGACCCTTTTGAAGTTTAAGAAAAATGTATATTTCTATTGTTATTATTGGTATATTCATACCTTTTTTGTGCAATCCTAAAGTAATCTCATTTGCAAAAAGATATATCTAAATCTTAGGAGCCTGAAAAATTTGGGTCTTTGTCATAGTTCTTAGATTTAGCAGCTATAAGTTGTTAGTTGTTTTTTCTTTTTTTCTAGAATTATGCATAGACAATAAAAAAATAAAATTGTGAATCTACAGACTATAGAAAAGGAAATCATGAATTGTAGCTATTCCATCTAGATCTAAGGGTTATGATTTATGAACGATGTGTGAAAGGATACCAAATTTATTTCAGTCACGTGAAATTTAGAAAATGACATTATCAAAATATTTAACATTTTGTGGCATGAATTTTTAAATATACATTTGAAAAGGAATAAAACAATAGCAGAACTAATATTTCAGTGTTCTGTGGTAAACAATGTATATTTCATTAATACACTTTGTTCAATTTCCACCTCACTAGAACTAAGAAACATCTGTCTCATATGGAGCATACTGCTAGGGAAGCCTAGAAAAACAATGAGCCCAACAATGAGTGACTGTCATGGCATATGCAAGGGAGAAAGTAAGGTCCACGTGGTAGGATTGTTATTGGGATATTTAGTTTCAACAATTACATTGCAAATAACCACCACATTTAATTGACTTTGTATTCTTTACGTGTCTTGTCGATAGGTGGGTGCGAATGTAGCTATTGATTATTATGATCGTCGACACAAATGTCGACATGACAAGAAAAATAAAATTGTGATCTAACTTAACAATCAGAAGAATTATTTCATCCTGCACTTATGATGAGAAATTTTTATTTGCCCCTAAAGTACTCTTCCTACATGAATTGTCCTGACCGCAGTTAGTGGGGCCATACCCCCCCCCCCTCCACACACACACCCCAATACACACACACACACTAAAAAGAGACTACGAGTAAAAAAAACTTAGGTATCTAACAACCAAGTCCCTCCCTTTATAAAGTTTGCCACTATAAGCATGTATTCAACACTGATCCATGACCACTGACCATAGTGATTGAACCTATACATATGAGAACTACAAACAGTTACATGAACAGTACTAACCACAAACGTAGGTCGCCACCACGCCGGGTAACTGTACTGAAGAGGGTAGTCGCGGCCATGGCGGCTCGAAGGCGAACTGAGATTCTAGCCGGTGGATATCGATGCTCCACTGTCCTCTAGTGGAATTCCAGGCCGCTAAACGTCTAAGTGCAGTTGGATCTGCATTAGGACGCCTCTGAAACCAATTCTGAAAGGAGATTGGATTGGAATACCGTGGCTACAAGTCGAAGGGTTGGGCCGGTGTGCTCTGTCTGCAGTCATCGATTCCGTAAGGAGATTGGATTGGATTACCGTGACTACAAGTAGACGGATTGTTCTGGTGCTCTGTCTTGTGTTCGACCGATTGTCTGTCCCCCTATCGGTTTGTGTGATCACTAGAGTTGATGAGTTTAAGGGGCTCCTGGTGAAGGCACTACCCACCCGAAGCCTTGCCCTAGGGATCTCGATTGCATTATCGAAGGATCGTCGGGCACGATGAAACTCATAGCATGGAATTTTCGCGGACTTGACAGTGCCAGGGCAGTTCGTGCGCTTTTGGACATCCAGAGGCAATACAAGCCGGATGTGTTTTTCCTCTCTGAAACACATTTAGGGAAAGCTAAGGCAGAAAAGTTAAAAACCAAATTGGGATGCGATCACTTCATCATGCACGAGAGCGACGGCCGTAGTGGTGGATTGCTGATGCTGTGGAGGAAGGAGACCATGATTCAAAGGCGGGATGTCTCTGAATACTAAATTGATGTAATCATTAATGATGGAAAAGAGTGGCAATTCACAGGGATCTATGGTGAGCCAAGGTGGGATCAAAAGGAGAAGACTTGGGAAGCTCTACGGGACCTCCACGGCCAGCTTCAACGGCCATGGTTAGTTCTTGGAGATTTCAATGGAATACTTTTCCATCATGAGAAGGAAGGAAGACGACCGAGGGCCGAGCGCTACCTGCAGGAGTTCAACAATGTGCCGATCGATTGAAATCTATCAGATGTTGGGTATGAAGGTGATGCATTCACTTGGCAGAGAGGCAAGATAAGAGAAAGGTTGGATCATGGGGTGGAAAACGATCAGTGGAATATTATATTCCCTATTGCATGCCTACTCAATTGTGAAATGACCAAATCTGATCATAGACCTCTGCTAGTTGACACAACTCCAGTTGGACAGACAACATCGGTGCAGTAGGGTCAAAAGATTTAAGGCACGGTGGTTGAAGGAGGAGACGGTGGAAGAAATGGTAAAGGCGGCTTGGGACAGAGCAAAGGGCAGAGGGGAAGGACCCTCCTTCATGCAGAAAACAAACCAAGTGCATGAGGAGCTCCACGTGTGGGACAGGGAGGTTCTGAAGGGTCCGGCCAAAAGAATGAGGAAGATGAAAAAGGAACTGGAAAAACTACGCAGGGGACCAATGACTCATGACAATTTGGCTGAACAGAAGGAATTACTGGTTCGGTTAGAACTGTTAATGGAGCAAGAAGAATTGATTTGGATCCAGCACGCTCAGGCAAATTGGTTGAAACATGGTGATCGCAACACTTTCAAAAATTTGCTTCGAGCAGGAAGAAACGAAATATGGTGAGAGGGCTTCTGGACAAACAGGGAATTAGGCAAGAAGATGATTTGGCAATGAGCTCTCTAATACAGAATTATTTTGCCAGCCTGTTTACATCTGAAGTTTAGGAGGTCGATGAGATAGTTTTAAATGATGTGAAGAGAAGAGTCACGGCAGGTATGAATAATAGCCTGACCGAGCCATTTACTCTAGAAGAAGTGAAGAATGCATTGTTTGGGATTGGAGATCTGAAGGCCCCAGGGCCGGATGGCCTGCATGCTATATTCTATAAACGTTTCTGGGACATGTTGGGGTAAGATCTAATCACAGAGGTTCTCCAAGCCGTAAATACTGCTTCGATCCTGGATGGATGAACAACACTACGATTGTTATGATTCCAAAGGTGGAGAATCCGGAGACTGTTGCACAGTTCAGGCCTATAAGCCTTTATAACGTGGTTTACAAGGTTATATCAAAGATGTTGTCAAACAGATTAAAGTTGATTCTCCCGGAGGTAGGTAGTGGATATCAAAGTGCTTTTGTACCAGGGAGGTTAATCACAGATAATATTCTCTTGGCTTATGAATGCGTTCATGCAATAAAAAGAAGAAAGGAAGAAGGGGCCTTTGTGCGATAAAACTAGATATGCACAAAGCATACGACAGGGTTGAATGGTGGTTCTTGGAGAAAATCATGCTCAAACTTGGCTTTGACGTGCAACGGGTGAAGCTAATAATGGCCTGTGTATCTTCAGTCAGGTATAATGTAAGGTTTAATTCTATGGAGACTGATAGTATTATTCCTACAAGAGGACTCCGGCAAGGGGATCCTCTTTCTCCGTATTTGTTTTTATTAGTGGCAGAAGGCTTGTCGTGCATGATCCAAGGAGCAGAGGAGAGGGGTGAACTAGAGGGAGTCAAGGTCTGCAGAGCGGCACCGGTGATCTCACACCTGCTATTCGCAGATGACTCACTAATACTCATGCATGCGGATAAGAGAAATGTAGATTGCCTAAAGGACATCCTAGACAGGTACTGCCAAAATTCAGGGCAAATGTTAAGTGAACACAAGTCGAGTATCTTCTTCTCAGGCAATACAGAGGTGGAGGTTAGAATGGAAGTTTGTGAAACACTCAACATCATGACCGAGTCTCTAAATGAGAACTATCTAGGATTACCAGCAATGGTAGGTGTGGATAAAAGTGACTGCTTCCGGCACCTAATTGATAGAGTACGCACCAGAATTAATGGCTGGAAGGAAGTTTGATAAAGTCCATTGCTCAAGCCGTACCGGCGTACGTGATGATGGTATTTAGAATCCCGAAGAACATTTGCAAGGGGATGATTGATGCGATCTCACAATTCTGGTGGGGCGATGAGGAAGATCATAAACGAATTCATTGGAAGGCATGGTGGAAACTCTGTGTGCCGAAAGGTAGTGGTGGTATGGGTTTTAGAGACTTCGAAAGCTTCAATATTGCAATGCTTGCAAAGCAGGTCTGGAGACTGCTGAGTGACCCTGAATCCTTGCGTGCAAGGGTTCTTAGAGCCAAATATTACCCAGATAGTAATCTGCTACAGGCAAAGATGAAAAGTGGGAGCTCCAACACATGGCAAAGTGTGCTCGCTGGATACAGTGCTTCAAAAATGGGTATATCTGGCGAGTTGGGGATCGCTCTCAAATTGACATTTGGAAGGATAATTGGGTACCGAAAAGTCATCATATGAAAATACAGACTCCAAGAGGTAATAGACTGATATCAAAGGTAGCCGAACTTATTAATCCGATTGACGGGAGATGGGATGAAGATTTGATTGGATCTCTGTTTTGGCCAATTGATGTGCATCGGATACTTCAAATTCCAATAACAAACGGACATGAAGATCTGGTGGCTTGGCATCATAACCGGAACGGGATTTTCTCTGTGAAATCAGCATATCACTATCAGGGGAGCAGGAAGTTTGGGAGAAATAATCAGATGCATACGACGAGTAATACTTCATCTATACCAGTGTGGAGTCAACTCTGGAAACTAGCAGTACCAAATAAAAAATCAAAATCTTCGGTTGGCGTGTTCTTCACAGATGCATCCCATGCAGAGTTGTGCTAGCTAAAAGCACATTATCAATACTGGCAACTGTCCAATGTGCCCAAGGGGTGTAGAAGATATCAAACATATTCTCTTTTCCTGTGACCGAGCCAAGGAAGTATGGCGTGCTCTCGATATCTGGACACAAATTGAAGAACTGCTAATGGAAGATCGCTCTGGATCGATGGTGACACAGGAGATTATCCGGAGAGGAGAGAAGACAAGTAGGATTGCCAATGTGGGTTTGGCAGAATTAATACTTACAGGAAGCTGGTATATCTGGTGGGAGCGCAGACAGATTGTACATGGTGAGGAATTCCAACTCCCATCTAGATCAGCTCAATCAATTGCAGCGATTGCGTCAAATTATGCCTTATCCTCACACCCAGCGACAAAGTTAAATAACAAATGGCAGAGGCCGGCTGAGGGTAGACTCATGATCAATGGATGCATCCTTTGTGGAAGATCAGGGATGGGGCAGTACAGGCACTGTAATTCGGGATTCAAATGTGGCTTTGTAGCTGCAGCGAATAGCTATCTTCATCAGGTTTTGGATGCCCCGACAGCGGAAGCGCTTGTTCTTAAGGATGGGGTTGTTACTGGCGCAACAACGTGTAGCAAGGTGGAGATACAAACGGACTGCATGGAGGTCGTTAATACAATGAGCGATGGAGGTTTTTCAGCTACGGCTGCAGCTCCTATATACGATGATTGCTTGCAGGTTTGGCAAGAGTTCACAAAAGTGTCTATTAAACATTGTAATAGGGAGTGTAATGTAGTAGCCCATGAGCTAGCTAGACAAGCGTTAGTTACGCAAGGGTCGGAGATTTGGATTGATGATCCGTCTAGTTTTATTTTGAGCATTCTTGTAAGGGATATAACTGTTATTTAAATTCAATAAAGCTAGCCAGATGGCATTTCCCTCTAAAAAAAAGTACTGACCACAGACCTCAGCTAGTGATATTGCCTAGGGGCTCATGACCCCCCCCCCCCAACCCCCCCAGCCCCCCTCCTCCCCGCACATGTAAAAATAGAAACTCATGTAAAATTCTTTGCTTTCCCATTGAGCCCAGTGTTGTACAACGTAGGTAGATCAATCGATAGAGTGATCCCAAGGAAGGTAGCCTAAGGGGTTAACCACGTTATTGATGATACATTCCATAAAGACCATACATAAAGGCGTTTTTTCAGGATTGTCTGAGAGACTTCTCCATTCCCTTCACATGTAGTTCGGGATCAGCTGTAATATTGCAGAACTGGAATACGAATCCATTATTTGAGATTTGAGGTACTCGAGTATCACCATTCTTCTCTTCATCACACGAGATAGACGTGCCATGAGAGACAAATCTAGAAGGGTACGACTACGTCTTCACAGGCAAAGTCCAATGTTTCATATATTTTACAGTTGTGGTAGAACTGATAGCCGATGTGTTCACAAAAAGGGTAATCTTGATAGCCTCCAGAGAGCGCATCAGTACACGATAGATTGGTGTGAGCCGCTACAAGGTGTCATTGACTAATATTTCTATATTCTATGGTAAACAATGCATGTTTTGTTAATACACTGCATTCAATTTCCACCTCAATAAAGCTAAGAAACAACTTTCTCATTTGGAGCAGTTGGCTATAATATGTATATTGTTAGTGAAGCCTGAAAAAAAAAACAATGAGCATGGCACAATGAGCATGACTGCCACGGCCATATGCAAAGGAAAAGTGAGTTTCAACAACTATAATACTACTCACCACCGCATTCAATTGACGTTGTATACATTTAATCATCCTACACTTATGATGAGAGATTTTTATCTACCCTAGAGCTCTTACTAGTAGATGAAGTGTCCTAACCAAAGTAAATGATAAAGTCATGGGAGCCTTGCCCCCTCCCTCCCTTCCCCAGCCCTCTAGCAGGAAAAACACACACACACACAGAGAACAATTGTAACTCACTACAAATAGCTTGTGCCCCTCCTTGCCATCACAAGCCTGCATGTAAAAAAGACTTCAACCTTAGGCACTCATATCCCTCCATTTATCGAGCTTGCCATTGTTAAGCATATATCAACACTTATCCCTTACTGAACCTATATTTATGAGAATTACTAGGTCATTAAATAAAGGTACACAATTATTAGATGCATTGTTATCATCATCACTGACTTAAATGTTCGATGAACTATCCTAACCGAAGTGAAGGAGGCAAGCGCCACCCCCCCCCCCCCCCGGGACGCCCTATAACCCATGTAGAATTCTTAGCTTTGGTACTGAGTCCTTTTTTTGCGAGGGGAAGTCCAATGTTATTGTACTCAACATTTTACAACGTAGCTAGACCGGCAGGGCTATCCCAAGGAAGGTAGTTAACCACAACGTCTATAAAACACTCTATGAAAACCCTAGGTAAAAAAGTATTTCAAGGTCGTCTCAGAGGCGTATCCACTCTCTTCACATGTAGGTCATGATCATCTGTAATATTGCAGAATTGGAACACGAATTCACTTCTCTCATGCCCAAGACGAGGTTGATGTGCAATGTAGAGGCAACTCTAGAAGGCTACGACTACATCTTCATAGACAAAGTCCACTATTCCATACATATGTTATAGTGACAGTACAGGTGATAGCTAACGTGGCCATAAAGGGTATCTTGGTAGCGTTCCAAAGAGCAGTGGTACACTATAGATTTGTTTGAACCACTACAAGTTGTCATTTACTATTGTTTTACAACCTGTTGTGTTCTAGATGGTAGAAAATGTTGTTGAGGGGTCGTAAGGCAGCACCATCCACAGTTGCACGGGACTCTGTAGTAACAAATCAATTTTTGGGCGACGGTTATCCTAGAAAAGCTAACTCTCTATATGGGTTCCTTCTAATTAACCTTTTCAGCTCATTTGATCACTACTCCATTTCCATACAAATGAGATCTCTAGACGAATATAACCAACCACTTTTTTACTGTCTTTTTTTTTATTTTGTTTTTCTATATTCTACTGAGTTGACACTTTAGAGATCCATTATTAGCTGATGAATCCAATTATGACACTATCTAGTTAATAGCTTCTGATTCCAGCATATTATTTGGTTGATTATTTGATTCTTTTGCATAATACAGTATTGTATTCTTTTAATAAAGCACACATTTCAATTTTGATTAATATATCAAAGAGCCACACAGGTGAGTCGTTTCTTCACATAGCAACAGATATCCTAACATGGAGAGACCCCTTCCACTACCACTGTATATGAGTAACAATTTTCTCTAATCCAATTACATGCTGCCACTATAGCTAGCCACTCAGGTTGGGCTAGCACGAAGCACGAATTTTTTGGCCCCGAGCACGGCCCGACGCAGTTTAAACCAGGTCATGCTCGAGCCTCAGTGTCAAGCCCGTGGACCGACACAGCATGATCTATATAAGCGCAGGCTCGTGTAACATTTTTATTTTATTCTATTTTTAATATTTTTTATGTGGAAAATTATACATTTAGAAGAACAAATAAATATATTAAATTTAGTTGGGCTCTGAGCCGAACCGACCCAGTCCGTTAAAACCAGGCGGTGCCATGCTTGGGCCTAAGCATTTCACAACCGGGCCAGTGCAACACGGCCCATTTATAAAGAGGGCCGTGTCGGCCCAGTTTAAAATGTGCTGGGCCAGGCCGGCACAGCCCGTTGGCCAACTATAGCTCCAACCAGTATTTATTTAGAGGCACTATAAAGAAATATCTCATTGCATCACCATTCACTAGTTACTAAACGGTGTTTTTTACATAGAAGATTTTTTTGGCGATGATTTTTACATGAACTATATGCAAAGAAACACTACAGAGCTCTTATTTGTATTTGCCAGGGGGAAAAATCCTATCTGGTTTTCATACAGTTTTACACCCGTTGTCTGGATACCCAACACGAAATCCAAATAACGGCAGATTTATTACATCGATACTGATACAGCATAAAAGGGCAAAGCTTTTTTGCTTTGCAGGAAGAAATCAAGTAGGCAGTACGGTCTGGAATTCCTGTATGAGAAGGTACCGTGTCTGTTGGCATGGCAACACGAAAAATATCGCCCTCAATAAAATTCTTACATCACATACAATAGTCACCTGGAGTAAAATGAAATGGCCGGATGGCATATGGAATGTTGGAACGCCTTCCATTGTATACCTTTTCTTCTCTATTACAAATGAACCCAACTGCTATAATTCATCAGCTGTGTGGTGATATATTCTACTAAGATTGGAATTCTTCGTAACTTGGGAGTACAGGAAATATTGCCGAGCCTAGCAGCCATATACATCGCCCCCAGTTCTATGTAGTGTACCAATCTCAGAAAGCGTATTTCAACAGAGATCACTTGAAGGGTGCAAACAAAATTGACGAATTGTGGCCCCCGAATCCAAATGAATTCGATAGTGCCACTTTCACGTCACATTTCTCCTTTTGTGGACCCACTAGCATGTTGACATCCTAAATCAAAATGGAAAAATGATCTCAATGTTTGATATGATTTAGATGAGATGAATAACAGAACTGAGCTTAGCTTTTAAATCAAATAGGTCAATAGGCTCAGAACTGAGCTTAGCTTTTAACAGTAGGCTACAACAGGAATTCACGATCATCCTAGTATATGCCATATTTCAAAATAAACAACAAAAAAATAGTGACCAAAGCTATAGAATTGAAAACATGTGCTTTCTGACATTGACTACAAGCAAAGCAAATGTGACGCTACTAATCCAATGCAGATAGATTCACTAGGTTGCTCTTTCATTTTCATCTTAAGTCAAACCAATCAACCGGGCATTGTCGTTCCATGCTGGGTATATTTGGTGAAATGTATATGGCTAAAAACGGATTCATCGTAAAGAAAGTTACCACATTTTTCTCTGGGTTATCCAAATTGATATTTGGATGGATCCAACCTGTTCTTATAGCCTGCAAGTATACAGAGCAATAGATGAGGATAACATGATGAAATCAATCACATCCATCAAGACTTAAGACATATATACATCCCTAAAATTATGAAATAAATTTTAAAAAGACTTTTTAATAGAGGCCCCAACATTTTATGGTGCCTAAGTCAAAACGTTAGGGAACAGCTCTACCAACATACAAGACTTTACCTCTAGCAACTATAAAATGAAGGAAACTCAGAAATTTTAAGTGTTATATGCAGTTGATGCCGCATAAATGAAATGGCCATGCATCCAGTTGACACCATTAAGTACTAATGTTCATTTCAAGTAGTATAGTGTAGTTAAAGCCATCTCTTGGAGATATTGTTAAGACTTATTGTCTAATACAGTACTAACTAAAAATGGGGTACCGTTCATTCATAATAAGAAAACCATTAGCATAAAATAAGTATGCAAAAACATGACTTTTAGCTGCTAATTCCTATTATATTATTAAGAGACTATGCCATGAATGCCATTAGTTTAAAATTTAGCACCTTAGCCCTTAGGTACCACCAAAAGAGGCATGCAAGACCATGATTTTATATTTTAATCCCTTAGAAGCCCTCGAAAGTGGCATTAAAGGGATTAAAATTTAAAGCCCATGCCATTCAAGGGATACAGGTTATTTTAAGGTAGCAGATCACAGATTAAAGTTTATGTCAATGGCATAGAAGGAACTATCCATATTATTAATCAAGTATGAAATTAAAACATTTTGGAATACTGTTCAAAGAAATATACACTTCTCATTTAAGCATGTCCAATCTAAACATTTAAATAGGTAATGGCGACCAAACTTTAGCACACAATATGTGAGAATCGGGAAACACTGTCTACTATATTCCACAGGCCCTCGCAAAATAAAAGGAGTATTTATGTGTGAAAGAATGAACATTGAAACTGAAACTTCTTGTTCTTTTGCCCAATCAAAGTTGTTTTTGCTAGCAAGCCCAGTCTATCTAGGAATAAAAAGCAAAACTGGAAAGATCTTGATACTTTTTCGAAGCATTGCCAATTATAAACTCTCTGAGATGCATCAATGTCTGTAGGGCAAGAAATCAACGGAAATGCGATGCTTTCATGTTACATTGTTTCGGCAGTGGTACCGTTCATATAATCATATCCTATCCGTTTTTGTTGATGTATAATATACTAATAAATTTTGACAATAAAGTGATAACACGATGGATAAACAGAGATAATCTCCAACCAACAGGAAAAACAGGGAACTCAACAATGAGACTCTTTACGTCAATAACAAATTTATAACAAAATGACAACAGCAAACAATAGCCCTGATAGAAATATTATGTTAAGCTCCTTACTTGTATAGCAGCAACAGCTTCTATTCCACCTGCAGCTCCAAGCAGATGGCCTGTCATCGATTTTGTTGAATTTACTCTTAACTGCAATATGTATTACCATTTAATTTAATTGGAAGTTGAGGAAAACTAGGATGCTTTTATGTCTGAAAAGTGTAGAAGATTTCTGAAAATAGGAAATTGCCTGAGGGTTCTGGCCAAAACAGTGGGTCAGAGCTTCAAATTCTTTCAAATCACCCATCTGCGTAGATGTTGCATGGGCATTTATATAGTTAATGTCTTCCTTCGTTACGCCTGCATCTTCTAATGCTTTTTCAATGCAAAGAATAACCCCCCTCCCTGACAATGCATTGCATAAATATCAGACTTGCATTACTGTACAATAACAACAACAACAACAACAAAGCCTTTTAGTCCCAAAGAAATTGGGGTAGGCATCACAGTACAATAATATTAGAATTAATAACAAAGGCACCAGATATAAGAGGTATTTTTACCTTCAGGGTGTGGCTCTGTCATGTGGTATGCATCACAGGTGACACTTCCTCCAAGAAATTCAGCATATATTTCCGCACCTCTTTGCTGCAGAAATCCAAATCAGAAACTTATAACGATATTCAAAAAATCAGTATAACCAACTTCATAAATGGGTCGAAAAGAATGGAACCTTTGCATGCTCAAGTTCTTCTAAAACAAGCACACCAGCCCCTTCTCCCATAACAAATCCATCACGATCCTGTGACAGAAGGAGAAAGAACATAAGATGTTCTGCGGATCCAAACATTCGGAAACCAATGAACTATGTGAACCAAGCCAGCAATTTATCGTAAAGGTAATGACTAACATAAATCAAATTACTTGGGAAAAGAAAATTGACTGCAAAAATTTTTCAACTACTAACCACATCCCAAGGCCGAGAAGCTTTTGTAGGATCATTGTTTCTCTGTGAAAGAGCTCTACAGGCCACAAAACCTCCCAGACCTGCATTTTAAAATAGAAAAAATAAAAACCATAGGGGTCCATATATTCATGAGCTAAATAGGTTCAAGTAAAATGGAACAATAGCGGTTCAGAGAGAAGGCAACTCGAATAATCCAGATCTTACCGATTGGGATGATTGGTGCATCAGAACCACCACAGAGCATCACATCCTATTTGTTTACAATAAAATTGCAATTAGTACAATCCTCATATTGCAGAAAAAACACAAGAGCATGAAGGAACTTACAGCTTCCCCTTTCCTGATATGATTAGCTGCACTCAAAATGCAAAAGTTGCTAGTAGCACAAGCAGTAGAGATAGAGTAGTTTGGGCCCATCCAGCCCTGCATATGAAAATCAATTTCAGTTGTTAGAAAAGAAAATGTATATTAAGAACAAGGAACATAGCTAAACAATATGAAAGGAAGAGTCATAAGGCACCAGATCCATAGCAAGTATTGCAGAACCCATGTTTGTGGTAGCAAAAGGTACACAAAATGGGTTCATCTTCTTGTAAGAGACTCTCAATGCTTCAATAGCATCACTAAAGACCTGCTCAAAATAGCAAAAGGAAGTAAAAGAAACGAACCTCAAAATTCTGCTCTTGTCTGTTATTAATAAAAAAAGAAAAGTGTTTAGGAAGAACTAAACCTTCATGCCACCCATAGCAGATCCGATGAGAACTCCACATCTCGATTTTTCCAACTCATTCATGATTTCTTCAGTAATTCCAGCATTTTCCAATGCCTTCTTGCCAGCAGTAATCAAATATTGCATGAATTTGTCCATTCTCTTAGCTAGCTTTGGTGCAACCCAACCATCTGTGGAAAACGATTTGATTTCTCCTGCAATTCTCTACATCAGAAATAATATGTAAAGTACTGTGAACATTTCTTCATTATATTGTGAAACAAACACCAACACTGTCATCCTAGAACATAAATACCGTGGGATAGTTGGAGCAGTCAAATGCCTCTATCTCACTTATTCCACTGAGACCTCGTAGAAGATTATTGTAGAATTCATTGGGATCATGGCCTAATGGTGTCACTACACCCATTCCAGTGACAACCACCCTCCTTTGTTTCACATTAGTTCTCTTGTTTTCCACAGCGCCCATTTCAGGATGCAAAGCAACAGCCATGGACATACCTGCATTTCACCAGAATCTCATTCATACAACAGATAAACACAACCCAACATGAATGAAAAATATATAGTTAAATGTATTGGAGAAACTTTCCTCATTTGATCCTTCTTCAATCAATATATTTGTCATTTCAGTTATCTAAGATTTCAAGGAATTGGAAATAAAATGACAAAATTGGTAAGCAATATAGATTGTGTTTGTTTGCATATTTCATCCAGTATGAACCATATAAGCTTACAATACCATATACAAAACCAGACATGGCTGCAGAAATGTTTAAAAGTCAATGCATGCAGCCTGGTGTAGTGCAGAATTGGCAATTTTCACAACATGATTTCAACTTCTTTTGCTTTGTCACCAACACCAGATTTTTCCCAATGGTTGTGGAGCTCTCTTGTTCCACTCGTTGATAAAAACTCTAGGTTTAGTATCATTTCAAAGAAGTACAGGCAACCATACTGAGCTACTGCAAAGTCAACTATCAAGTGATTGCAAATATCCTGATGGCAAACCCAAAACAATACAACATAGAAAATACTAGACCAGGATGCCAGCATCAAGCAAGGTATAATCCTCGCACCCCTGACATCACACTTGACATCTGAAAATTGTCTTAAATATCGCACCTTTAGCGCCTCAAGTTGAGCAGTGATACTACCGATGCGGTAAAACACCCCATGGCAACTTTTACGGTTTATTATTCCAGTGGAGCAGGCAAGAAGGAAACCTTGACAACAAAAAACCGAAAATGGCCTTACCAGAGGGCGCCCCGCCGCGGCGTCGGGCACCGAGGCGGCGGCGGGAGCCGAACAGGCCCCCGACGGGTTGCCCCCGCTGCTTCTCCTTCTCGCTATCGCCGCAGGCCGCCGACAAGCATGCGGCGACAAGCCAGGTGCACAGGGGTGGCGCCACTGCCGCGGACATTGCTCACTTCCTGGATCCTGACAACCTTGATTCGCGGTGGGAAAAGGGGCGGCGACGGGTCCACCGGCCCAGGGAATGGCGGCGCCGGGAAGCTGAACCGCGAGATGCGCGAGTCACGCGAGCGATGGGGCGGGCGGGGGCAGTTAGCGGAAGCGGGAATAAGAGGATGGACGGCGTCTAGCAAGAGAGGCGACAGCTCGGGCGCATCTGGAAGGTGGCGGACGGGGCAGACGCCGCCATTGCCAGGTGCTCGACAGGAGGTGTGGTTGTGGTGGGAGCCTGGGAGGGGAAGTGAGTTTAATAGAGCAGGAAATCCAGTTCCAAGAATCCGGCACTCGGATTTTTAACCCACTGTCGGGTTTATTTTCTTTTTTTTCTTTGCAAGGATTTGAATGTGGGAGAATATGATGTACTTATACAAAAAATTTTGGTGCATACGTATCTGCACAAACTTTTAATTCGTAAGATCTAAACTTGATGAATTGAAATATTAGAGGTTGGTAAGTCCCACGAATGATTATAGCACACATAAATTATGTGTTTTACAAAGAAAATATTTACTTCGAGAATGGAATATGTGCTCATAAGTTAGACCTGTGGATGCAATCAAATGGATCCCTATGAAGTTGTATATATGTTCACTAAGGTCCTATTTGGTTCGGATTCTAGAGCAGCTTCCAAAATATCTAGAGTGAAATCCAAATCAAACATCAATTTTGAAGAGTGATTCCGTTTTGGAGCATAATTTACTTTGAGAGTTTTAAAAATAAATTAGAGGTGATGAAAAATATATCTTCTATCCACTCCTACCTTTGCTATGTGCCTAGAAAAGTTATTTTACAAAATATTTTTACAACTTCTACTCCTTCACTAAAGGAAGTTGTTTTATTTAGAAGACCGGAAGTTAGAGGTAGCTGTAGCCCAACCAAATAAACAAACCCTAAATACTACATATGCAAAAATTTATGGTTCCTCAAATTATGGACGATTGTTATCAGACTTCCAATATTTCAATCTAAGAATATTTGATCTTAAGTCCCAAAAGAATTGCTCATAGGTGCACAACCTTGTGCACATGATAATTCTCTTATGAAGTAATTCCTGTACTCATTTTGAAGTCAAATAAATTATATCAATTATACCAAAATGATAACCTTATGCACATAATATTTTTTCCTTCTTTTTATGTGGTTTTGGATATACATTACTAAAGTGAAAGGAAGTCTTAATAGCACCTGAGGTCTTGGATATGACTCTTGGTGGAAGCCAATGTTTTAAGGTTTAATGACGTTGTGGTTTCAGTGATAAGCGAATTCCTATCGCCAACAAGACACTTGTGGTGATTCTATTGTTAGTTTTAAAATTTACTCCTAAATTTCAATATTTGCTGGTCCAATCTTTGAAAATGCTTATAAGATATATTTACGTATGTGGCCTCATAAGGGGTGAGTGTGCGTGTGTTGTTAGCGTTCGTGTAGTATTGTGTAATTTGTAAAATCTATACAGTAGGAACTTGGAATGGGGTAGACAAATGGATGGTTTAGAATTTTACAGGATTGGGTCCATTGCTTTGGCCCGGGGTGTGAAGAGGGTAGTGAAAAGAAAGTGCAATTTCAGTGGAAAAAGAAAATGACAGATCCAATCCAATGGAGGACAACTGCAGCCACGCCTTGACATCATAAATTGTTCGGAAATGTAAAAATATTGTACATGTTTTAGAAAAATGATGATAGGCTATGCACATGGAGATCAACTGCAGCCAAGCATTTACACGGTAAAATATGATGGGGATCAAACTGATAGTGTTAAACTTATATTCCTTTTTTCCTTGGTCGCCTACATTTTCTAACTATCCCGGAGCAGCTGTGGATATACTAAATTAATCAATCTTAAAACTCAATAGAAAAAAGAGTATTTGACAGCCCAAGGCGATGGAATAAATAATCGTTTCATGGCCTTTTCGCTGATTTTATTAAGACATGGTACCTCCCTTTTTAATTGTTGACATTAACTTTTGCCAGACATCTGACCATTCGTGTTTATTCAATTAAATGTATAAAATTACAAAAATCATGTTGTAGATAAATCTAATGATAAAAAAATAAATTTAAAAAGATACGTTAAAATTAAGGGCACTAACAATGTAACAACAGAGGTAGTATTGCATTTTTATACGTTACATGTCCTACAGAAGTTCTGAATATGATATTTTCCTTTTATGTCTGTAAATTTTGAACAGAAGAAGAAATCGGAATTGTCTTGAAAATGAATGCAACAACAAATTCTTATTTTCACTCTTCTCTTTATTTCGTGGATTATGAGTGGTAAAAGCTGGTGAGCTTAGTTGTTAATGTATGAATATAGTGGTACTTGGTTCTATCAGAAACTTTAAAGCAGCCTCCAAAATTAGGTGAAATTTTTGTGATATATGTTCAGCTTGCACCTAAAGCTTCATCATCCGAAAATAATCAGTCGCGTCCGAGAGTTACAAAGTATCCTTGAAAATATGTTGTTTTATCATTATGAATGTTCATGATGGGGTGGATACCGTGTTCACAGTAGCATCCATGCGAAAGTTGTGTTCATGCCAACGCTAAAAGCATGCCTAAAGTTTGGAATCCTAATTTGGACTCCATGTTTCACGCAAACATGCACGTACGTATTGAAACTAGAAAACGTCACTAGTCCTTTTCGACATCGAAACCCAACAGTTCGTTGGTCTGAGTGTCTGAAACTACTTGATCAGGAAGATAGTGAGGCAAAAAAGAAAAATTCTTCCAGCTACTATATTTTTTTTCAAATAATAATACGATGGTTCATATTGGTTTTATATTAGACAAGGAGTCGAGAGAACCGTGATGACAAAATAAACCACACTCATAAAGAACTTGGCCCTTAATTCCTTATCAAGATACGACCTAATCAACTTTGCTATTTAAAATCTGCAGACCAACAAGCATCTCTCCATTAGCAGAATGGGAAAATCTCAGGTGACAGACAGAACGGCAAAACTGAAACCGATCCGAAACGTGTAACATGTTCAGCTCAAGTTCAATGGTACTACTTGTACATAACAACAAGTTGCCTTGAAGTATTGTCCTGAATTAAACACTGCAAGGAATTTCATTCAATAATTTTATTTATTGCGTGTTCAAAAGTGATCCTCCATTTTTGCGACTCCCCACTCGATTGATATCAGGTGTGTTAGCATAAATATAAAATGAAAAGGGCAGTGTATGCTTTTGACTTCGTATGCTGGAAATGCAGAATTTTGTTGCTCGAACAAAGCTGAATCCCCGCAACAATACCAGGTTCATGCAATTTTTATGGGCGTCTTCCATCGCCACCTTTGGTTGTTGCAATATCAATTATCGCCCAAATGGAACCGGTCCAGTCCAGTCCAGTCCAGTGACAGACGCAACAATGCCGCCATTTAGTTGTAGTCATTCAACAGTCTGTCACCTAGTAGCTGTTACGTTACGCTACCTGGGATCTTTTCAGGTCTCTACATTTTCCCTGACAAGCAACTTCATACTCCCTTTTAATGACATACTCGATGTCAATGATAGCAGACCAAGAGCGAGTACATAAAACTAATACGAATCGCTAGATATTTCATTCCTAGATCATTTCTCTTATCTGAAACGACAAGAATACTAGAACAGAGGAGTATATCAGTATTGGATCCCATCAGGGGTGCTTGGGTAAATGGTTATGTTTGCTCAGAACGACAAAAAAAAAAACACGAAGAGGACCAACCGATCACCAGATGACAAATATGCGGGTGAACGAGGCATTGAACTGTACGTATGCATCAACTTGTGCGACCACTCACAGCGAATTTGACAGATGTGCCAGATGAGGTGACACCCAGAAATTAATGAGTTGGAAAATGCAGTTCAGACTTCAGAACGCCAGCTGCTTATTGCAGGAGGCACAAGAACTCGTGCTAGAGAAAGAGAAGCCAAATACTCGTATGCTCTTGTGAAATGAAGGCTGCAGAGCAGCAAAGCATGAACGTGGCAGATTCAGGCCCAGTGGCAAAAACAGTCGCATTCGGGTGTCAGGTGCAAAATCATTTGATTCTTCAATGACATGCGCAAGGTCAGATTAACCTACACCACGCCGTCATCTCCAGCTCTTATATAACCTCAACGTACAGACTAAAAAAAAGAGGCAACCATGCCAGAATCTTGCAGTCACAAATTAGCAAAATGCTCTTGCATCAATGCGGAAGAGTAAACTGGCAGTGCCCCAGCTTTTTTAGAGCCTCCAAAACTGATTTGCATTTAACATTACACAATAATTTAACTCAAGAGCTACTTAAAACAGTTATACCACGCACATGAAGTTCAGTAACTGGGGTTTTCTTCTATTGATAAATCAAGATCCAAGCAGAAGTCGTTTACTGCCAGCCAGTTGCGGTCGGAGCACTGCCTTCTTCCCACCCGGTGGCAACAGCTGGAGCAGGAGGCACGGCAGCCGCATCCCACCCTTCAGCAGCCACAGGAGCTGCAAAATTTCAGTGAATAATAAAGGTAAGTTCTTGTTACAATGCCACAGCTCCATAAAAAGCAACAAACAATTAATACATGCATAAGGAAGTTGCTAGTGTACTTTATTTAACCAAAGTAAATTCTCAGTTGAACATTGCAATAATTAATACTCCCTCCGGTGTCAAAAAGAATGCAGTATAGGACAAGGTTTCGGTCAAACATTAGGAATATAAATCATGAATAACTTTTAAATTATGATGTTTGAAAATATAAAAAATCATATGAGTAGATTCATCTTGAAAAATACTTTCATAAAAGTATACATATGCCACTTCTTTATAAATATTTTTATCAAAATTTGAAGTCAAAGTCATGTTTTGGAGACCGTGTCATTGTCCTAAACTACTTTCTTTTTGATACCGGAGGGAGTACGAATTAGAAATGCCCAATAATTATGTAAACCAACATAAATATCGAGGTTCTGAAATTATGATATATTGCAAACGCAGTAATACTATTTGTCGCACACAGAGACATTCTACCATGATCCAAGCCACAAAAACTATTATCTTATAACATATTATTATATTTTACATCCCAAAAGAAAGCAGATAAGCACCAAAAACAGTTTTAGAAGACATCATACTTCTCTTAAACTTCAGTAAAACTGAATCAACATAAATAACAAGCTTTGATGCATACCTGGAACAGTACCCCACTCACCACCAACAGCTGCAGCAGGGAGGGCAGCTGGCACCTCAGCAGCGCCCCATTGCTCATTCCCCCAATTATCAGCCGCAGGAGCACCATAATCAGCCACTGCAGCATATTCAGGAGCTACAGGAGCCTCCTCATCCTCGAGCTCCTTTGCTTCCTCTGGATCCCTATAGAAGAAAAGATCAACCTAGACAAAGGAGAACCACTCAAAAGAGTTAGAAAATAAAGATCAAAGTAAAATGACATAAAAGCAATCAAGGAGGGGCTTTAGATCATAATTTGTTACCATGACATCCCACTTATGCCCTGGGAGAATTGTGCCACGCATCTGAAGAACCATTCTTGCAAGCAGCCAAAAGAGGCAACCAATGCTCTGCTTCCCCTTGTTGTTTGCAGGAATGCCAATATCAACGTAGCGCATTGGAGAATCAGTGTCACAGAAGGCAATGGTGGGGATGTTCCCAAGTGCAGCCTCCTTGATGGGCTGCACACAATACATAGTTACATGATGACCGATTTCTCAACCACTATCACATAACATCCAATAAAAAGAAAAATTACCTGATGATCAGTTCTGGGATCAGTCAGAATGAGAAGACGTGGCTCGCTGAATGAGGTTTGAAGCTGATTGGTGAATGTACCAGGAGTATGCCTTCCAGCAATGGCATGAGCACCCGTGTACTGTGCAAACTTGAGCACAGCCCTCTGACCATAAGGCCTAGCAGACTGCACAATGATGTCCTGTGGGTTCTCGATTGCAACAATTACTCTGGCAGCCAACTGAAGCTTCTCCCATGTCTTGCCAAGGTTGATGATGTAAATGCCTGGTTGAAATACATATATTGCCATTTAAACCATTGGTTGATCGAAAAATGGGGCCTGTATCACTTGAAAGATGGGAAAAGCATATTCAAACTGCTTTTTCACTAACAAGAACCAATTAACACATAGTAAAGTGGTGCTCCACAGATGACAAATTGTATTGTAGCTTTTAGGGAACAATAATGGCAATTAAACCAAACCATTAACCTATTTTTCTAAACTGATGCTGCCACAGCTATGATTTAAATTACAAACAACCAGTCCTAATGGATAGGAATATGTGTCGTTCCCAACCATGTTTGCACTACCAGCAAGCCAATGTCCCTTGTCCCAACGTCAACTATTGACGGCAAGAGGGAGTACATTCATGTCATCTCTGTTGGATTCGAACTAATCCTCAAGGGCAGGACGTACCTGATTTGGACAAAGGAACATGAACCAGACTACTACCTTATGAACGCGTTTGCATTTACAGCAGATGAGCACTCTCCTGAATCAGAAAACAAATTGCCTGAACAATAGACATGATCCCACTGCCTAATGCATGCATCCAAACGCAACAGCAGCAGTAGAAACTACTCGCACTAATGGCCAAATCTATTGTACACCTTGAATAAGAACATAACAATTTAAACGTAAACACGGAGAAATACACTTAACATCAACAGCACTGCCGGATCTACCTAGACGCACAAGACACCCAAGATCGCGCTTTCGGTTGGCACACGTAGATCTAAGAATACGAGGATAGAACAGACGTGTGACCGGTGATTATACCGTCAGATCGGCGCTTGAAGACGTAGCGCTCCATCTGGAAGTCGCAGTTCTTGGTGCCCAGCTGAACGTCCGCCGCAAGCATCATCTGGATGTCCTGCTCCTGCTGGGAGAGCGCCCGCGGGGCGCTGCCTGCCGCCACCGCCATCGTCGCAGTAGCAGCCGGGAAGAGGTGGGGAACCTAGGGTTTGAGATGCTGGCGCGAGGAGGCCGAACAGGGAGGTGGCTGCGCTATAGAAAATGGGAAGGACTGGAGCCGGGAGGTTTATATCTGTGGGCCTATTGGGCTGCTAAAACCCTAGGTCGCGGGCGTGGCTGTGGCCGTGGCGCTAACTCAGGCCGCGATGCCGCCGCAACCAGCAGCATTAGCGATCCATTTTCTCTCAACTCCGTCCCATCTAAAATTTGAGTGTTGTCAGGTTCCCAAAAAAAAAAATTCGAGTGTTGTCCAATCACTAGGTTAATGAACCCCCTAATAACAAAATAGTTGTTAGTTATAGTAGTTAGACACTAGATCACATCGCAAAAAAAACAGAGAAAAGTTAGACATTAGATAATTATCATTTGAATTATGAACTAGTAATGTTCTAGACCATTAGAAATAATTGTATATAACCAAGTATTATTCGTATTATTTAAAAAGTTTATGTATGGTCTTAACCATTGGGAATAATTGTATATAACCTAGTATTATTTGCTCCCGCCGATTGTAGCACAGAAGAACCATGAAAATAAGGGAAGGCTGAATGAAAGGAAAAAAAAAAGAAAGGAAACAAAATGGCACGGAGTAAACAAACGGGCTGGATGGGATGGGCTCTTCTTGTTGTTTTTTATTTTTTTTCAAATGACTGCCTTAACGTAAATTTATTTTTCAAACTGACATTGGGCTGAGATAGCAATGTTTTGCATGTGACCATAAATATAGGAAGATCAAAGCTTCTCAAATGTTGAGATAGTAATATTTTGAGCATAGACAAGTTACACAAAGTTCCAAAATTAAAAAAAGTGACCTTTTAAAATAAAAGAAGAGTAAAGCGCACAGCAGGTACCTAAACTTGTTGAGGTGTGTCACCTAAGGCTCAACTCCCAAAACGCGGATCTGACACCCTAACTTGTCAAGGTGTGCAATTTAGGTCCCCAAACCTGCTATATGGTTTATAACCATCTATTTAGATCTCCAAACTTGTCCCAACATGTCATCTAGGTACTCTAACTTACTAATTAGTTTACTTACGATCCAAATAATTTTCTTTAACATTAATATGTCTACTTGATGTCTCTATCATGATCATATATCTCTCTTAATCACAGATTGTTAAAGTTAAATATTAGGTCAAAAATGAAAAAGTATATTATTGAGATTTTTTTCTATTTTTCTATGGTGTTTAATTTTAAGAATCTTAATTTTGCTTTTTAAAGATGGTGTTACTTCGATAATACGGTAAAAATGCAAAAAGGAACCCTCTTTCTCAATCGACTAAAATCCGACTGGGCTTCAGATGACGACGAAGCATAGAGGATAACAGCTGAGCACGGAAAGTGGATAGTGGACAGCGGCACCGCGGCGAAGGCGTCGCCGTGTCGTGAAAGGTGGTTATCACTTACCGTGACAGCGGTTACTGACTCAGAGGATTAGGGGTGTGTTTGGTGCGTCATTGCTTACGGACATAGCTTCGCGGCATCGACAGCAAGCGGCGACCGTTAACCTATTTAGGTGAGTTTAGGGCGCTAAATCCGTGTTTTGCGAGTTGAGGGACCTAGGTGACACACCTTGACAAGTTTAGACACTGATTATGCACTTTACTCGTAAAAGAACTACAGAGCAGCACAACTATGTAGCCTGCTAATTGTGGAGTTCAGACCACTATAGTACTCAACTCAAAACTTTTTGAATATTTTTTTTACACTACTATAAACTACTAATGTCTCACCCTGCAAAAAACAAAAGAAACCTACTAATGTCTTACACATACATATCAGTGCTTGAAGAGCCTGGATTATTGCATACTAACTACGTAACAGTATTTTTGGTCGCTATGTGGCGTGTCAAGTAATTTGAACTGGTGCACAGTAGAGATCCGTGCTGCAAAACAAAAACAAGAGTTAAAGCAACAGATTACTCAAGACAGTAGTAGAGAAATCAGAGAAATAAAATTTCAACACCTTTAATTTAAATCACACTATGAATTAATGGACCGTAAAGATAATAAAATGATATAATGATGCAGAAGTACAACTGCACTCCACTTTTGATAGTGGGCAGTAACAGTAATAATAGAGAAAAAGGAAAAAAAAAAGAAACACGGTCCCCAAGGTTAATCACGAAAGTTTTTGAGTGGAGCAAGATAGCTTCGCGAGAGGTAATTAAGTTGTGCGAGGCAAAGGCGTAGGATACTGGCCGCGAGTTTGGAAGCTGCATGACGCAGGGTCCGATAGTTCGAGCCAGCGCAAGAGGATGGCCAGGCGATTTGAATCAGCAGGTCGGCGTATCGAGCTCGAGATCTCCAGCTACATCAATCCTACTGTGATCAAGATACGACCATCTACTGATCTACGTACTCTTATTATGTGGGTTTTATTTTGATTGCGAGTCCAAGTAATATAATTTGCTGCACCACTTTGTTGTCTCAACCTACTATAACCTGATGAGTGGAGCTACCATATTGTTTCAATCCTTGAAAAAAATCTCGAGCCCACCCTGGCCCTCATGTGGCTCCCCCCAGTGCTTGGATGTAAGGGTATCCACAATTAATGTGTGCATTAAGACCGGTAGTAAGACTTATGTTCCGGTAGTATCCATTGTGAACTTAGACATTAAAGTCGGTAACAGTAGAAGTCGTAAGAATACTTATTAGCTCTGACCTTCCTCTCGCAGATTTACAAAGAGAAAATGGGATCCCTCGCAAAAAGAGAGAGAGAGAGAGAGGAAATGGGATGAGCAACGCAAGTGCTCTGGGAAAAGCTTTATTTTCTTTTTTCACCATGGGTCCCAGCTCTAGCTGTAATAAAAACTGTAAAGAGAGGTAATAACTAGTGCCGATTATATATAGGTCCTACCTTACTACCGACTTCGGTAATATACATCGTTGTTGCCGTTACAATATACTCCAGTAAAGCATTGGCATCTCTCTATAGCTTGGGGCCAGAAAAATTTACCGTGGACTTGTTGAGACAACAGTTGAAGCATCGGCATCTCGCTAGCTGGTAGTAACGTACTGTGTACTTGTTGGCGGCACGCTGCTGTGTCCCCGAGAACCGCGCGAGCGTTTTCTGGTCGCGCTCGCACGCCGTCGTCGATCGCTGTCCAACCACCAGCTCCAGCTCAGCAGAGTGGCCGGCCCGCTTCTGTCTCTGTGACTGTCCCCCGCCGCGCTCTCGTCGTGCAAATGCCACATTGTTGTGACATGCGCGAATATGCCGTGTGCCTCCGGCAGCATATTCTTCCACCGGCAGGCCAGTGTCGATTGTTTTTGCCTTCCGTAATTACTACTGCCACCGTTTTCTCTGACTGTTGACGTTTTTTATATAAATTTATATTTAAAAGTGTCAATAAAAAAACTGAAGATAATATTTCCCCGAGATAATAACACGGTCACGGTCTTATATATTGCACGGACCCAGCTGCTGCCCTGCATCTCGATCGATCGCGTGTTGTTTACTCTTTGGAGTGCACGGAGAATGCTAGCTAGCTAATCCACCGATCGATCCGTCTCATGCTCGATTGTTGGCGTAACCCCTTTGACGTCTACTACTCGCAACCCAAGCAGTTATAGTGACAAGCGATCACACACGACCAACACTTTGCAACTCCCTCTGATTGTTAATTCTTATTGCGTTAGAAATAATAATATATTTGATTCAAAATTAATTAAAACTGTTGTGCCCGGCCACATAACTATCCATAGAAAGAAAAAACAACAGATCGAGCAAGTTATTACTACTGGGGTGGAGGTCGTCGGGTCGGAGGCGTTTGGCTGATCTGATCTACCACTGTCCACTGGGGCGGAGGTCGATCAGAGGCCACTCCGATAGCGAGACTTCATCCTACCAATGGAGGAGAGTAAATCCATAAACTACTCCAACGTGTTATGGTGAGCATACTCCTTTTCTTTTCCATTTGGTCACTGTCCAAAAGTAAAGTATATAGTAATAACTGTACCATCTAATAGAGCAGCGGTTGCTTTGTTGAGAGCGATAGGGAGATAACGTTAAACAGTAGAGTTTTGTTACGGTGTTTGAAAGATACCTCTCGGTACCATATTCTTTTTAAAAAAAATCAATTCTAACCATTGATATTAAAAAATTAATACTACACTCATCTAATTTAGTATCGGTCCACCACTTTAAATATCTTTAAGTAGGTACCTTCATATTTTTAATCATTAAATCTGATCAAATGATCGATTGCTGTTAATTTCAAGCACGATAACAAACCTCTAAACATTAATTCATTGGTAGCAGCCATGACACAGTCCATGCAACATGCGAGCGCGGACAAACATGACGCTTGGAGTAGAGCCTAGCAAGATATTTTCACAAAGCTAAAATTGTGATGGGACCAAACGAGTTTTGTTTAGCATATTTCTCTTTATTTAGGAGTAGCATTATTATCCTCTCCACCATGCTAGCATGTGCATGTGCACGCTTGCATCTGCGTTGCATACGGTCTTTTTTGCCACTTGCGGCATCGGAGGGCCTGTGTAGTTTTTTGTTTGTTCAATCATAGGTTTGCCAGTTCGTTGGCAGGTTGCTCTGTGGGCGCCAGTGCCAATCCTGCATGTCCTGTCACCTCACCTACCGCTAGCATTTTCAGCGACGGATTTGATCGTGAAATCCCAGCGGCGAATGCCAGCCGCTGGCTAGCTAGCTTGCCACTGTCGGCACGCGCTCTCTTTTACCCTGCTTCTGCACCCGGCTGCTACCGACGACGTTTACACAGGACACAGCTTTTCTCTGCATGCTCTTCCATAATTTGTTCCGACTGAGGAAAAAAGAAAAAAGGTTTTACAGAGTACGATTGATGCTGCTAATAATCTACCGGAAATGATAATTGGGGATGCCTTGCCCTTTACACACATAAAGAAAACGTTTATTTAACTTGTGCCGTCCTGACGCAACAGGTGATGGATGCCAAAGAGAATGTGCCCTGTTCTTCGGTGGTCGATCGGATCTTGGTGTTTCCATCTCCTCTTTGAACAGTTTTTTTTTTTTTTTTGTCTTGGATTCAGCGTACGTATTAGCTCCTCCGGTATGGGCGAGACAACATGGATGCTTAAGTGTCTCGACGGCGACGTGCAGATGGAGAAGAAGTTGCTGCCGCCATGGAACAACAAGGTTCTCCGGCTCCTTCCCCGGTTTTTCTTAGTTCATATATACAATCACGCGGTGAAGGTCTAATGTATAAATTGGATCCGTCTTAGGTGTTATGAATAGCATTTGTATTCATAATAGAAAGACTAGATCTAAATAGATGCAGGTATAGATATGTATAAATATGTAAAAAGCCCCATATACAATGGACTAATATATATATACATCTAACACCCCCCTCAAACTCATGGTGGATCAACAACACTAAGTTTGGAGAGATAAAATCCATACTGAACTCGAGTCTGTGCCTTTGTAAATAAATCAGCCAACTGCAACTCTAAAGGCACATATCAAAGAGCAACAACACCATCCTGAACCTGCGCTCGTGTATAAGAAGCATCAACACCAATATGCTTCACCGGTTCGCGAGCAATACCAATAGCACCTGTACTGTCAGACAAAAGAGGAGTCGACGCTGAAACAGAAACACCAAAATCCTCAAGCATCCACCGCAACCAAGTAACCTCTATTGTCACAAGAGCCATAGCCCGTAACTCAGCCTCTACACTCGAACGAGAAACCGCTGTCTACTTCTTAGTCTTCCAAGCAATGAGGGAACCACCAAGAAAAACGCAAAAGGCAGAAACAAAGCGACAATCGGAAGGATCACTAGCCCAAGTAGCATTAGAGTAAGCCTGAAGCTGCAAAGAGCTAGAACGAGAAAAGAACAGACGACGAGACATAGTGCCATGAAGATAGTGTAAGACACGAAAAATGTGACTATAGGGAACACTGGTGGGTGTCGAAACAAATTGACTCAGGATATGCACAGCATAGGAAATGTCAGGACGGGTAACACCAAGATATACAAGACTCCTAACAATATGATGGTAACGAGTAGGATCATCAAGAGGAACACCGTTAGAAGCTGGAAGGTGAACATTAAGTTCCATAGGAATCTCAACAACACAATTATCAGTAAGAGCAGCTTGATCAAGAAGATCTTGTACATACTTTTCTTGGATCAAAAGAAACCCTTAGGTGTAGAGGTGATCTCAATCCCTAGAAAATAACGAAGAGGACCCAGATTAGACATAAGAAACTGCTCACTGAGTCGTGCTTTAACAAAAGCTATATACTCAGGATCATCTCCAGTGATGATCATATCATCAACATAAAGAAAGAGAAGAGTCCGACCCCGAAAGGAAGTGTGCACAAACAGCGCGGGATCATGATTGCTGGTAGTAAAGGCAGCAGTAGTGACCACAGAAGCAAAACGCTGAAACCAAGCAGGAGGAACCTGATTGAGGCCATAAACAGAGCGACGAAGACGACCAAACATACCCTCAGGCACAGAATACCCCGGTGGTGGCTGCATATACACCTCCTCATACAGCTCACCATTAAGAAAGGCATTCTTCATATCAAGCTGAGAGATGGACCACTCATGGGTAGAAGCCACAGCAAGAAGAGTACGTACAGTGGTCATGTGAGCAACAGGAGCAAAAGTCTCATCATAGTTACGACTGTATTCCTGTTGAAAACCACGAGCCACAAGACGAGCCTTATAGCGCTCCAATGAACCATCAGAACAGGTCTTCACCTTATAAACCCACTTACATGTGAGTGGGACGAACATGTGAGGGGCATGGTACAAGATTCCACGTACCAGTACGCTCAAGGGCAGCAATCTCCTAGACCATCGCGTGTTGCCATTCCTGATGATGGATGACATCACGATAAGAACTCGGCTCAGAAAGAACGGTAGCAGCAGAAGAAGAATACCGATCAGGAGGCCGACGAGTACGATGACCACGTCCTTGGAGCGGCTTAGGTGAAAAATCCTCGCTAAGAGATGGCTCACTAGAAAAAGAGGGCACAACAGGAGAGAATAGCTCACCAGAGGGAGATGCTCCTAAAGGAGTCGATGAGTCAGGAGAAGATGGTTCATCAGAAGAAGATGAAACATCAGAAGGACTATCCGCAACTTGTTGTGTATGGACCTATGTCACTGGAGGCTTCATGGTATAATCAGGAACCACAGGAGAAGATTCTAAGGAAGAGGTCACAGGTGGTACCACAGAGGAAGGTACCTCAGAAGCCAGTGCAGTTGAAGGAGCCAAAGGTACCAAAGAAGAAGCACCAAGGGCAAAATAGCTGCAGGAACACCAAGAGTATCAAGAAAAGTCATAAAGGAAAGTGGCTCGACCAAGGATGCATGAGATGCATCAGAGGAAGGACAAGGATAGAAGGAACGAGTCTCATCAAAGATAACATCCCTAGAAGTCCGCATTCGACGAGCAACAGAGTCCCAACAACGATATCATTTATGCTCAGCACTATACCCAAGAAAAATGCACTCAGCAGACTGAGCGGTCAGCTTAGTACGCTCACGAGATGCAAACAGCATGTAGCAGACACGGCCAAAAGACGAAGACTGGAGTAGTCAGGCGTCTTGCCACAAAGATGCTCGAAAGGAATCCCACCCTGCAAAGCTGATATAGGCTGAATGTTAATTAAAAAAGTGGTAGTGGAAACAGCCTCAGCTCAAAAATGAGGAGGGACAGAAGAGACGAGCATGAGAGCACGAGCTATCTCAAGAAGATGATGATGCTTGCGCTCTGCTACACCATTTTGAGCATGAGCGTCAGGATAAGAGAAGTGAGCAAGGGTACCGTGCTCAAAAAGAACCTAACTAAGAGCTCCAGAGAGATACTCGCCTGTGAAGTCAGCATAAAAAACACGAATAGTCGTGTTAAAATGAGTGCGAATCATGGCAGCAAAGGCCCGATAGATAGACAAAGCCTCATTATGATGTTTCATGAAATAAATCCAAGTGTATCGAGAAAAGTCATCTATAAAAATGATATAATATTTATGGCCCCTTTAGAAACAAAGGGAGCCGGACCCCATATATCAGAGTGAATAAGATCAAAAGGACGCTGAGACACTGACTCACTAGAATGATAAGTATGCTATATCTGCTTCCCTAATCTACAACCCTAACACTGATGGAGAGACTCATAACGACCTGAAACTGAACCTAAAAGACCACGACTATTCAAACTAGAAAGACGCGAGCCACCTATGTGACCAGGACGGTGATGCCACTGAGCGAACGACGAGGTGGACAAAGCAGCCAAAACAGAGCCAACAAGACTAGCATGCGTAGCGGAAGGAAGATGAAGCCAGTCAAGCTCCCAAAGACGCTGAGAATAACGACAACGAGGGCCAAAATCAATCAGACGACTCGTGCGACGATCCTGAACATAAAAAAATCAGAATCAAGAATGACACGACAATTATGATCAGTGATCTAGCCAGCGAACATCAGCTGCATGTTAAATCAGGAACATATGACGCATTAGGAATAGAAAAAGAGTCAGATAAAAGAGTACCGTGACCTAAAATAGAGAGGGGGATCCATCGACTGTATAAACGGTAGATGAACAAGAATAAGGACGGATAAAAGCAAGATAGGTACGATAAGGAGTCATATGAAAAGAAGCACCGGAATAAAGAACCCACAGAGTACCTGAAGCAGAAGTGGGTGGTGGTCCCTCAGTGGAAGACAGAGAAGCAGCATCAGAACCTGTAGGTGCAGCGGGTAGAGTCACAGGACCAGCAGCTCCTGAGGATGCCGAGGCAACAAGACGACTAAGTAATCTGACGATCTCCTGTGCATCTGAACCAGCTGAACTCCTTTGAGAACTTCCAGTATCAGAACTACCAACACCCTGTGAAGAGCGACGAGCACGAACCTTTTCCTTCTTCTTCCGAAAACAATAAGCGTCCACATGTCCATCCTTTCTACAGTAAGCACAGTGCAGACCACCACCCCCTCCACTTGTAGAAGGCACCGTAGATGAGGGCACCTGGGGCGGAGGGTTGGTGCGAGGAGCAGAACGAGCAGCTAGAACAGAAGAAGTCTGCAACAAACCAGCAGCGCGAAGACGCATCTCCTCATTACGAACATCAGCGAGAGCCTCCGTCAACGGAACACAAGGGTGACGAGCAAGCAACTGAGCACGAAGAGGCTCAAACTCATCACGAAGCCTGGTCAGAAAATCGTAAGTGCGGCATAGAGCAAGTGTCGCCTCATGTGCCTTACAAGAGGCACAAGTGCTAGAAGCCAACTGAGGACCAAGAGAATCCAACTAACGCCAAACAGCTGACATCTAATCAAAGAAGTCATCAACAGTCGCATCCCCCTGGCATAGTAACTGCTCCTGATGTATAGCAGCAAGATAGGTGGACTGACCAGTGGACTCATATCGAGTACGAAGTAAAGCCCACATCTGAGCTGCAGTGTCTAGACCAAGAATATCAGCAAAAAAATGCTTCTCCATACTAGCAACAAGAACAGTAGAAGCACGAGCATCCTTATGTATCCAAGCCTGATGCGCAGCAAAATCAGACTCAAAACAAGCATAGCGATCATCATACTCATCTATTAACCTCTTCTTCTCATCATCCGTAGCCTTCTTCGGAATCACGAGCTTCGGAGGAGCAGGAGAACGAGATGGACAAGGAAGATCACCTATAAGAAACTCCCAAACGCGCAAGCCCCGCATGTGCAGACGCATGCGAGGAACCCAGTCGCGGTAGTTCATGCCATCAAAAAGCACCAGACACGGTGCAACAGACAAAGGCGATGACGAAGAAGATGCCATGATAAAAAGAACCCAATGAACAGCAACAATATAAGGTAGCAAGCGGTGGCAGCGAGCGGAAAGGAAGCGGCGAACAATTTTTTCCTTTAGTACCCTACCTCCTGATTAAAAGCGGAGGCGGCGACTTAAAAGTCAACCACAAATGTCCGCAAACAAAAGAACAGAAAAAGTAGTCCTCTTTTTTCTTTAATACCTAAGGAAAAGAGAGGTCACGAAGCAACTGCCCGAGACAAGGGCGGCGGCGGAGTGGCCGTCCTGGGCGAGGACTCCCGGCGGTGCGGCCCCACCGCGACGAGCTCCTGCGGCGGAGAATCGATGTGGCGCGGCAGCAGGTCATCGTGACGCGGCACACAGCATGGAGAGGAGCGGCGACGGCGGCGTGACTACTCCCGCGGAGGAGTGACGACGTCCCGACGGGCGGAGAGAGCAGTGGCGGCGCAACGGCGCCCGCAGAGGAGCGACGGCGGCCCGGTGCGGCGCGTGGACGAGCGGCGGCGGCCCGCCGCAGCTCGCGGAGAGCAACGGCGGATCCGGAGCGGCTTGCGGAGGAAGTCGGAGACGGGGAGTCGCTTCAATGGGAAGACGAACCGGAGGAGCGCGCCGCGATACGCGTCGAAAGCGGCCTCCAGGAGCGGGCCCGAGGGGTAGAGGAGCGACGCGAGGACGTCTGCGAGCGCAGCGTCGCCAGCGGCGAGGTCGACGAAGGACAGCGACGAGGGCGAGGGGACGAATAGGCGGAAGAGGAGTGGCGGCAGCACGTCGGCGAAGAAGGCATGCGGGTGATCGTCCGCCCGGTGCAACGACGAGCTAGAGCGACGAAGGTCTTCTAAAGATTGGAGAAAAAACCAATCAGAAAGACAAAAAAAATTGCACGTAAGTGCAACGTATGTGGGTGGATTGATTAGAGAGAGAGAGAACGAACTCTAATCCTAATTTTCTGGCTGTGATACCATGTTATGAATAGCACTTGTATTCATAATAAAAGAACTAGATCCAAATATATACAGATATAAATATGTATAAATATATAAAGAGCCCCATATACAATAGACTAATACATATACATCTAACATTAGGAATGCTTTCAAAGACGGTGGATCTTTTACGACTTCAATAATGTTTGGTGCCTCTCATTGGCGGCACTGAAGAGTCGAGGATGCGGCTTTGATTTAGTTCCAACTATTTAGCAGCGGCACCAAATTGAAGAAGTAATGTCGAAGACAAGTAAATAAGGCATATATATTTTCTTTGTGTTTTATCCATCTTTCATCCAAGTATTAATGTAAGAGGTCTGCATTAATACAATCCCCTTGATTTCAAAAAGAAAATGTGCCCTGTCTCAAAGTATCTTGTGAAAGGATTTTTTTTGTTTTTTTTAACTCGAAGTATCGTGAAAGTTGATGGAATCGAAGCAGGTACCGCGCGGTTGAGACAATACGCTAGGTGCTGCCGTCCATCAACCTCCATATGTTTATAGTGCGGTGAGATCATCCAATTCTGTCATCCTGGCTACATAATATTTACTTCAGTATCCGTATGATCCACGTAAGGAAAAAAAAAGATAGAGGTTATCACCATCTAATGACTAATGTTACATCATTCACACAGTGAACCAAATTACCAAATTAAAAGGTAGTATAGATCAATGCTGACATAGGTGATATGCACTTGTTGCCCAGACCAAACGAGAGAGACCAAAACAAGTCTCTGTTTTTTCTCCTGATTTAATTTCAAGACCAACGCGGGCTGCACTCGTTGTCAGAGAGGTGGTGACAAAGAAGTCATGTGCTGTGTTGCCTAACGGATAAGGACGGACAGTCAGCACGCAAAAAGGCCCCTAGTATTAAGAGGGAGAAAAAGAGAGACTCCTAATATAATGTCAGATCTCTGTTTGCATCTTCTTTTCAATGGAGGATGCGGTAGAAAAAGGACCCATGCTTGGCGAAGGGGACCAATCTCTACTGGTGGTGATTTGTTTGCACTGGCCACTCCATCATGTCTTGCTCACTTAAAATAAAACCATGCGTTATTATTATTATTGCATTGCATAAGCTACACTGTGTCTAAGATATCATGACAAGACAACATTAATTACTTAGCTTGCTCGGTGGTTATGATCTACCATCGACTCGTTAACAGAAACAGATGGATCAAGCTTATATTTCAGGAAAATATAAATCGGTTAGTGTGACAGTCAAGGACTGTACATTCATATGATGCTATGGTTTAGCAGACATTGAGTTCTCGGCTGATCCTTTTAGGATGATATTTGAGAACAGCCATCCAGTTGTACCGGGGCAGGCGCAGAGCACACTTTAGGAAGCAAAGATTAAGGTAAATGGTCCTACAGAGTGGCTGGTCCACTACTCTCATCACTCGTATATTGAGAGCCTTGAGCTGCTCTCTCGTTTTAAGATCTAGACTAGAGGTTAATTAGTTGGTGGTTTGTGTAAGATGCAGATGAGCTATAAGTCAATTAATGGTGGATGGCCCATTAATTGATTGCACCAGATATTTTAAACTATTGGTTTCTTGAAATTTAAGCTAAGCAATACATCTGCATATCAATGTGAAGCAGCAACTAATATATATACTTAGTAATTCTTTCAAAAGGCAGAATTAAAAAAAAAATGTTTAATATAGAGTTGGTGGAGCTACAATTCTTCGTTGATAAAATCATATATAATTCACATTAAAAATCACATATTGTTCACATAAAAATCACAAATAAATCCTCATGTCTGAGACTATGGTTAATTGAGTTATGCAATAAGTTCAAATTCAAACAAAAGTCTAATGGAATTTAATTCATCAAGATTCAATCCCTTGTTAACTATATGCTCTTTCAGTTTGTTAACAGTTAACTGCATTCAAAAAATTTGTCAAATTTGTGATGATAGATTGCCTTTGGATATACAACTTTCATCATTGGTGAAAATAAACTTTTTCCTAGATTTGTAGCTATAAATTTGAGGAACACTAGAGAATAGTGAAGGGTAAAAAGCTTATTTTATACGATGCGGTGTCTATCAGGCAAATTTCACGAATTTTTGAGTGTCTCTTCGATAAATTCGAGTTTCTTAATACCGCTTAGATCAAACCACAAAATCTCAGTGTCTCTCAGACAAATTTAATATTTTTTTATTCTTAGTTGGTGCCTTTATGCGTGACATGATATTATTTTTGTGTGTGTTGGAGGTGGAATGGACGGGGTAGACATTCTAATATCCGATATCTAAAAAAGTTGTGGCCTTGTGGGACCCTATAGTTAGGACATAGAGATATATAATATGTTGGATGGTTTTGGTTGCTTAATTAACCAAAGAAAAAACTATTGGCTTAGATTCGCTACTAAAAACTACATATAGTGAGGCACAGAGGACCAAAAGATAAAAATTCAGCAGTAATTTTTTAGGACGTAACACCAAGATACATGTAACTTTGCTATAAGTGTACTAAAAGATTGTCCAATAATTAAGTTGAAAAGAATGGCTATCTTGTCACCAATTGATATTTGTGACGACATTATTTGTGGAAGGATCTCTGAACTAAATAAATGATGTGGCAAGATATTATTTTCACAAGGATGTAAAGTGCCATTTTGTATGCTAATTCTGCATGGAGTACGTAATTGCTGCAACTTTTCATCTGTTCATGGGAGCTGAAGTGCTGAAATTTTGTAGGAAGAGTGAGACACACACAGTCTTCCCCTCTTCTCCTTTGCACTAGCAGGTCCCATTCAAATTGAGAAAGCTGAAAAAATATTTGATTTTAATCTTTAAGGGGCAAATATATAGTAAAGTACTATTTCCGTATTTAAATTGTTGACACCACTGAATTTTACCATCAAATTTGGCCATTTGCCTCATACAGAAAATTAGTTCAAAAGGTTCAAATTATAAATTAAGTTTTGAATATCTCTAATTATAAACCAAATTATAATAAAATGCTTCTGAATTTATTTTTCCTATGTGTTAACCTTTAGGGAAGTTCACCAAGCCGTGAGGGCAATTCATTCTGTCAATGAACCATCAATAAAAATTTCCTTTTTCCTATATTTCCCATCGGTTCACCACCAGGAAAATTATCCCTGACAGTTTTCCGTATTTCCCTCATGGTTTTTGCCCAATAAGGGGTAATTTGAGTTTTGTGGTAGTGATCCCACTACCAATTACCATGCAACATTTTCAATCTCATTATTTCTGACAGTGCCGCATTGTCTCTCCAACGTACTTTTCGAACATTACGTTGAACAATCGTTGATCAACCAAAACACACGTCTCCTCAGATCTAGTACAACATTTTAGCCACGTCTTGTTCCTCAAGAAAGAAAATAAGGATGCTTCTAGATGCTTCCATAATCAATAATTAGCGAAAAGCTTCCCCTCTAACTTTTAACCATCGTTTACATCTTGTTCCACAAGCTAGAAACAGTTTTCTAGTAGTGTAGTCTTCCTAGGGTACTAGGAAGAGTGCCGACCATCTAACACACACATGGGTGGTGCTGCTGGTGCGGTTGCTTGTGCGGTGCGTTCTAGTTAGCATAGAAAATAGAAAATTAACAAACACAGCGTACAGCTTAAATATTACACGCAGGCTGCTGCTGTGCTTCAGAGTTCGTTCGTTCAGAAGAGAGATTGGGGACTAGTATTAAATTAAGCAAATCCGCTGTTTCAAATGATTGTTGAGCAAATCCGTGTGTGCTCCAGGTTCGGATAAAAACTCGGCGCCGGTTTTTTTGTTAATCCGGCCACCAGAGGAGGAGGCTGCAAAACCGCGGATGAGACTTTCAGATTCCTGGGACTGGCTCGAGCAGGGAAAGAGAAGCAGTATTCTATAGTATGCTACTACTGCCTGCCATTCTCCACGGCAGGGCAGAAGAAGGTCCAAGGCCGGAAAGAATTAAGAAAGAAATTGATGAGCAGAAAACGCGGCGCCGCTTTTAGGCAGACTAGAGGAGACTCGCGCGACTCCATGTGATGTGACGACCGACCGATGCAGGGAGGAGGACTCGCCATGTAGATCCTCATCTTCTACTATGGTTGGCTTAGCTGGTCCCTTTATAGATTGTTTCGAATCATTATTTTATTTTACTCTAATCAGTTTCATAATTTTTTAAAGCATATTTGGAAAAAAATGTTTGCAAGGTAAAGAGACATTCACCGTCCTTTAATTAATAATAAGAGGATGAAACAAGGAGTAATAATCATCGTCGTAGTAAAAGGGAAGTCGGTAAATTATGTCTGGCGGTCACGTTGAGGACCACAAGGTTTTGGGTTTCGTGTATGAGATCCGGCAACGAGGTCGGTCGGAGCACATGTGGCTATACCCACCGGGCCCATCAACAATCACGGGCGGTGCCCGTTATTTAACGGTTTCAATTCACAGCATCGGTGCCCGATAGGATCTCGTACTACATGTCAACTGTAGTGTGTTTTTTTTTTCACCCGATTGCAAGCTTTGATTTTCATACCTTCACTTGAATGCTTTTCTAGACGCCGTCCGACGATTTTGCTCTGAAAGGAAGACACAACACCATACTTGTTATCAGTGCCCTAAAAAATTGACAACAATTCCACACCTTCTGTGAAAAGGAAAGATATTAAAAAAAACATTAAACACTAAACTTTTTCATAGATTGGTTAAAAAAAACTTAAGTAACCTGACAAATAACTTGGGATGGATCCCGAGTAGATCCACCTGCAAAAGAGGCCCCATCCATGGCAGTAGCGCCTTTGCTTTCAACCCAAGCAAAACCCGGATCCGCTGAACCTCAGCCACCTCGCGGTGACCTCTCAAATTATACCTCATCAATCATCATCATGTCACGCCAATTAACAATAATAATAAAATATAAATAATAAATAAATAAAGGGTAAAAAATTGCTTCGGCTACGCACGGACCCGGCCGGCTGCCGTCACTTGGCCGGAGCCTTTTGTCCCTTGGATTCTGCAAAGGCTGCCGTCAGGATGACTTGCTTCTGCAGGTGTTGCAAAACCAAGGGGCCGCATAGCGAATTGGTTTACGTCAGAAACCATGGGACGTAGTCTGCGTTTGGTGGCTCCTGTCCTGTGAGGTCATGTGCAGGGTGCACCCCTTCTGGTTTACGGCAGCCAGTCTCTGAACATCTAAATGTTCCTGTTAATACGTTGAAAAACCGATGCAAATTCATAGATAATCGAGCTTAGTATTAGACAACAGTGTAGACCTAAAACCATGGCAGAGAAGTAGTAGTATGATATAGAGATATAAATACATGTACGACTTTGATAAAACCATGGTAGTACGTAATATACTTTTATTAAAAAGAACCCAAAGTCGTACATGTATTGTGATTGTGTTACATCAGCTTCTTCAGAGCCACCCTCGAAAACAAAATTTAGTCCGAATGGAAGGCGGCTTAGGTTTCGAAATGCCGTTAACGAAAACGACCGTTTGACAGGTAGTATAGTCCTCCCTCAAAATCTTGAGGAGGCACACTTCGCAATTCCTAGTAGCCACCACAGTTTCAATAATCACGAGTAATATAACTTTCCTCTTGCTTTTGAACAAAAAAAGAAGAAAATTCTCTGAAGAGTACACTATAGGGGAAAAAAGCAGGAAGCTTAGCGTGAGGACGAATCATCCACTCCTCTTTAATTAGCATTCATTCAAATCAGTGCAAAAAGGGATCCTATCCTACAAACCGTTGCTTTTTCCCCAAGAACCCAACACTAATCACTATCTTAATCAAACCAGTACAGTATATGTAAACAAATCAATCCGAAACCGGAAGCACATTACGAGACCAGACTGCACCACCAAATTCTTCACCAAGTAATAGTATTCCTCTCACCTACCGTTTTTTTTAAAAATATTTTTTAATATTGGCAAGGCAAGAGCGACAACGATGGTGGTGGCCGCGGCAGAGCCCCCACCTCGCGTTGCCTGCCCCCTCCAATCCGTGTATAAATAGGGACTCGGGGGCAGCCTCTCCGCTCACCAATCCATCCCGTCTCCGTTCACCCCGTCCATTTTTATTTGCGTTTAGTGCGTTGCGTTTCCTGGTGTGTCTCTTCTTCTTCGTCTTCCTTGGAAGGCCTTCTCTCGGAGGAAGGTAAATGGACCGGCCTCCTGCAACTGACAATGGAGTCCTCTAGCTTGTTCTTCTTCTTCTTCTTCTTGCTCTTTTTTCTGCTTGAACGATCGATAATGCTGCTAAGTTCCGCCGGAGTGCTGTTGTAAATTGTAATGCTGCTCTGTCCGAATGGGACGCTGGGAGTAGTAGGAGCTGCATGCATGCACTCTGCTCCGATGTCTTGGACCCCTGACCGATGATCCAGGGGAGGTCATGCCGAAATTTCCCCCTGGTTCTTGCGCGATTGCAGGGGATGGTGCTGCCCCTGCATGCACTTTCCTTGCTTACTGCAGTAATAAATATCAAAAGAAAAAAAAAAAGAAGAAGAAATGCTTCCAGCCGGCCGTCAAAGAAAAACTCTGTTTTTATTTTAACTTATACGGTTCTTGCACAAGGGGATAGCGTCGTATCGTGAGATCTGGGGGTTTAGCATTCTCGGTCAACGCCCATCAACCAACCTGACGAGATCCAGCAGAGAGAGTGAGAGGACCCTGCTGGTTTGGATAGTGTTGCTTCAGGATCTGGGGGTTTAACCAGCCAGTCGCTTGAGGTTTAAGGTTTCACGTTTTTCTTTTCGCCTGGTACAAGCAGCTACTAGAACGTTTAGATCCCGTGGTGTTCCATGCTTGTTCCTCGTTCACCGCCATTTCCTTTTTATAATGGATTTTATTTTATTTATTTGATGGTTTAGTCGTCTGATAGTAGTAAGACTGTCTTTATCCGTTTCCTCCCTCCTCTTTCTCGCTCGGCATGTGCTCCTCCCTGTCTCGGGACTCGGCGGACGCAACTGAAGGTTCTTGTGCTAATGGCCCATGGTTTTAACCTGATTATTTCTGATTAGTTATATCGTCTTCCCCAAAGTGCTTTCTGTTCTGTTCATCCTGAATAACGTTGGGGGGATGGCCTACAAGGCACCACCCCAGGTCCCCAACCCCGCGCTGATCTCGTGTTTGGAAGAGCCTAGAACCCGATTCCAGCTCTCTGCCGCGTCATTCCTTGTCCTCACTACCTCGGATTCAACGGTTCCTCAAGCTGGAAGCCATTACTGGTGCCAGTACGTCAGGATATTTTGTTCTTGGATTCCATCGAGCTTTTTTGTTGGTTTCTCTCGTCAGATCTGTATAAATGGGGGCCTCCCCCCCCTTCACAATTCCTTGTCCTCCAGGAGCTTTTTCCTTCTCCATTGATTCTTGTATGTCACCTCGCCTCAGTAGTAGGATTTCCTAGTCTTTTTGCTTTGTTTTCGGTTTTTTTTTTCGGGAATTGCTTTGCTTTCGTTGCACCTGTTAGTCAAACGCTTCAGCAGAAGGTAGTGCAGTTTTTCTGCTTCCGTTTCTGTTTTGATGCTAGAAAGAATTGTCGCACAGGTGTGGCAAGACCGGTTGTTGGCTGTTGGGTTTTATGACTATGTTGGGAGTGGCTTTTGTATGACTTTTGCAGTCCTTGTGTCGCTGGATCTGACTGTTTGTGTTGCGCAGGCTTGAGGACCCACCAACAAGCGGTCAGCAATGGGCGAAGCTGCCGGCGACCGTGTCCTGAGCCGCCTCCACAGCGTCAGGGAGCGCATCGGCGACTCCCTCTCCGCTCACCCCAATGAGCTCGTCGCCGTCTTCACCAGGTGAGAAAATATGCAACCCCCCCTGCAGTTCAAAATCTGTGATTAGTGTCGTTCTGCATAGGTGATGCTGTAGCCTGTATGTAGATCCCCCTGTGTAGGATGGTTGCATAGAACCTGGTCATGGATATTGTTAGATCTAGCATGATGTTCCGTATTAGCTGAACTGCATGTATGTATTCATTATGCATTCCTAACCTGGTTATGATGAATAATATTTTATATATCCATTTTGTCCAAACCTAGTACTGAACATTGTTGATGTACAGCATTTTTTAAGTAGTACTGACTGTTATCTGCTACTAGATCTGGCCGCATGTGCATTTCTTAATTTTATTTATTTAATACGATGTTCTGAATAGAATGATTGCAGTCTCTCTGCTTATCCAAGTGGTTCATAGGCTTCGCAATATGATATTGCTGATTCACTTTATAAGCCTTGATTAACATGATCATTCATAAATGCAAACACATACCCATGACTAGATCTGATTAACACAGTCAAATATTGTAAAGTTTAGTTACAGGAGTGAAGTCTCTTCGTAGACTTCATATTTGAGATCTGTCCTAATCTGATGTTACTCCGGAATGTTTTTGTGCAGGCTGAAAAACCTTGGAAAGGGAATGCTGCAGCCCCACCAGATCATTGCTGAGTACAACAGTGCCATTCCTGAGGCTGAGCGCGAGAAGCTGAAGGATGGCGCCTTTGAAGATGTCCTGAGGGCCGCACAGGTTTGCATCAGATTCAGATATCAACTGCGTTGCATTTTTATTTCTTTTGATGCTGTTCTAACAAATTGTACTCTTGTGTCATACAGGAGGCTATTGTTATCCCACCATGGGTTGCCCTTGCCATCCGTCCTAGGCCTGGTGTCTGGGAGTATGTGAGGGTTAACGTGAGCGAGCTTGCTGTTGAGGAGTTGAAGGTCCCTGAGTACCTGCAGTTCAAGGAACAGCTTGTGGAAGAAGGGTATAAATTTGCACTCAGATTTTAAATTTTGAGTTTTAAACTTATTTTACCTTTGTTCATATATGATAACCATGTGATACAATTGCTGTGTGTATTTCAGCAACAACAACAACTTTGTGCTTGAGCTGGACTTTGAGCCATTCAATGCATCCTTCCCCCGTCCATCACTGTCAAAGTCCATTGGAAACGGTGTGCAGTTCCTCAACAGGCACTTGTCTTCTAAGCTCTTCCACGACAAGGAGAGCATGTACCCCCTGCTCAACTTCCTTCGTGCCCACAACTACAAGGGCATGGTGAGAATCTTTTTCTTTTTTCGTTAAGCTATCTGTAGCAGATATTATTTTTAGAAAGAAAAAATAGGAACCTTTTGTTGTCCATTGTTTCCTCTGTTTCTTCTACTGAGTTGGTTTTGAACTGACTGTAATTGTAAACTCCAATTCATTATGCAGACGATGATGTTGAATGACAGAATCCGCAGTCTCAATGCTCTCCAAGGTGCACTGAGGAAGGCTGAGGAGCATCTGTCTAACCTTCCTGCTGACACCCCATACTCAGACTTCCACCACAGGTACCGACTATATGTACATTACTACTAATTTACTGAAGTTATGTTACAACTAGTATTTTGTGATTCTTAACATTATATGCTTCTTCTTGGAAAACAGGTTCCAGGAGCTTGGTCTGGAGAAGGGTTGGGGTGACTGTGCTAAGCGTGCACAGGAGACTATTCACCTCCTTTTGGACCTTCTTGAGGCCCCGGATCCCTCCACCTTGGAGAAGTTCCTTGGAACAATCCCCATGGTGTTCAATGTTGTCATTATGTCTCCCCATGGTTACTTTGCTCAAGCCAATGTGCTGGGTTACCCTGATACTGGAGGCCAGGTAAAATCACAACTCAGTTTTGGCAAGGAAACTAGTTTAAGCATTAAACATGTTCTCATCAATCTTTTTTTTTTACTATTACCGACAGGTTGTCTACATTTTGGATCAAGTCCGTGCTATGGAGAATGAGATGCTTCTGAGGATCAAGCAGTGTGGTCTTGACATTACACCAAAGATCCTTATTGTAAGTGTGATAAACTGTACACTGCTGTGCAAATTTCTTCTAAAGTGATGCAATAGTAAATTTTTTTTGGTTCTGCACAGGTCACCAGGTTGCTCCCTGATGCGACTGGCACCACATGTGGCCAGCGTCTTGAGAAGGTCCTTGGCACCGAGCACTGCCAAATCCTTCGTGTGCCGTTCAGAACTGAGAATGGAACTGTTCGCAAATGGATCTCTCGCTTTGAAGTCTGGCCATACCTGGAGACTTTCACCGATGTAGATACCTATTCTTAACTCCTTAATTGTTGTTTTATAGATGACCATCTTGTTGACCATTCTTTCTCACTGATGTCAGGATGTCGCACACGAGATTGCTGGTGAACTCCAGGCCAACCCTGACCTGATCATTGGAAACTACAGTGATGGAAACCTTGTTGCCTGCTTGCTTGCACACAAGATGGGTGTTACTCATGTACGAATTCTAGATACTGTGACTTTAATTAATTAATTAATTTATTTTTGTTTAACCGCCTGCTGCTCATTGCTCATGTTGCCTTGTTTGTTGACAGTGTACCATTGCCCATGCTCTTGAGAAAACCAAGTACCCAAACTCTGACCTCTACTGGAAGAAGTTTGAGGATCATTACCACTTCTCCTGCCAGTTCACCACTGACTTGATTGCTATGAACCACGCTGACTTCATCATAACCAGTACCTTCCAAGAGATTGCTGGAAAGTGAGTAACATTTATTTAAAATCTAATTTTACTCATAAAAGTTCACTCATTATCGTCATGCTGATATGACCATGATCTAATGGTATATTTCTGGATTTCAGCAAGGACACCGTTGGTCAGTACGAGTCACACATGGCATTCACAATGCCTGGTCTGTACCGTGTTGTCCATGGTATCGATGTCTTTGACCCTAAGTTCAACATTGTTTCGCCTGGTGCGGATATGTCCATCTACTTCCCGTACACTGAGTCACACAAGAGGCTGACCTCCCTCCACCCTGAGATTGAGGAGCTCCTCTACAGCGAAACTGAGAATGACGAGCACAAGTAATATTTGGTTCCTACTTCAATTGAGCTGACATCTATGTCCCTTCCCGGTTTGCTGACTGGAATGTTTTCATGCAGGTTCATGCTGAAGGACAAGAACAAGCCAATCATCTTCTCCATGGCTCGTCTTGACCGCGTCAAGAACTTGACTGGTCTGGTTGAGCTCTATGGTCGGAACAAGCGCCTCCAGGAGCTGGTTAACCTTGTGGTCGTCTGCGGTGACCACGGCAACCCATCAAAGGACAAGGAGGAGCAGGCCGAGTTCAAGAAGATGTTTGACCTCATTGAGCAGTACAACTTGAACGGCCACATTCGCTGGATCTCTGCTCAGATGAACCGTGTCCGCAACGGTGAGCTCTACCGCTACATTTGCGACACCAAGGGTGCTTTCGTGCAGGTAACTAACACCATTGTCATGGTATACAGTTCTGAGAGATTTGTAGTCAAAGTTATAAATGTATTCCTTCTCACATGCGTTTTTTTGTGCAGCCTGCTTTCTATGAGGCTTTTGGGCTTACCGTGGTTGAGGCCATGACCTGCGGTCTGCCAACCTTCGCTACCGCGTACGGTGGTCCAGCTGAGATCATCGTGCACGGCGTGTCTGGCTACCACATTGACCCTTACCAGGGCGACAAGGCCTCCGCGCTGCTTGTGGACTTCTTTGAGAAGTGCCAGGTCGACTCCAGCCACTGGAACAAGATCTCACAGGGTGGGCTTCAGCGTATTGAGGAGAAGTAAGTTCCATTAGTACCTCTCAGCGGTGCTTGTGTTTTCAACAATCTCTGCTCTTGCAGCTGTCCTAAAACAATTCACATTCCCTTGATCCAGATACACATGGCAGCTGTACTCGGAGAGGCTGATGACCCTAACCGGTGTGTACGGTTTCTGGAAGTACGTCTCCAACCTCGAGAGGCGTGAGACCCGGCGCTACCTGGAGATGCTGTATGCCCTCAAGTACCGCACCATGGCTAGCACCGTCCCGTTGGCCATCGACGACAAATGAGATGCGGCCGGCCGAGCTGAAACCTGAATGGGAAGGGGAGCACTTGAAGTTCTGTTTTTCTTTCGTATCCTGATTCGGAGATGAAGAAAAGAGTCTTGCGTTTCCTTAGGCATTTGTTGCTGCTCGTTCTAAGAATTAAGGTCGATTGATGTGGGTGTCCCTAGTTGGATTTAATTGCGGGGTGAGTCGAGAGGGATGTGGTGGTAGTGTGTGTGCAGTGGGTGCTCCCTTCATTTCCTGGATGTTGCTAGTCAATAATCTCAGATGGCCTTGGTGCCCTTTTTCTGAAACAATTAGTAGCATCCTCACAAAAATATTCTTGTCTCCATAAGATTCTTCGCTTAGCTGTGACAGTCTTTCTTCCTTACTTTTTTGTGCGTTGTTCACACTTTACTCACCTGAAAAACGAATGCAGGAAAATGCAGAACCCCCATCAAAGGGGTCATCTGCATAGACGACATCCCGAATTATGACAGGATTTCCGAGCGTTCTGCATTGGCAGCTTGCCGCAAGCCGTCGGTAACATCCGGGATCGGTTTCATCTCGATCTTGATCAGTTTCGCCTCAGTATTTTGCTAAACCCCAAACTGGTGGCCGCATTCCAAGGACCCAGAGCCAAACCGCGCCATGCGTCCGACGGCCTTGTGGTGCGCGCAGGCGTGCATGAGGAGCAGAGGAGTCATGGCCTTCACAGATAGCCTGACTATAACCCACGTTTAGGGATATATCCCCTTTCAACTCTCGGTCAGATTATTATAGACCAGTAGACACGTCAATTTGATGTGACCCAGACAATGTGAGATCCAGGCCCAAAAGAATCGGTCCGTGAGCTGTCTGAGTGTAGCGCGACTACTAACAGCATGCGAATAGTCTCACCTTATGAGTTTAGATGGAGCATGACTAACTTTAATACCCAAGTCTGAAAAGCAACAATAACTAGGTTAACCATTTTAGGCGAAGCGAGGATAAAAGCGTAAGAATTATTACTATGAGGTGGGACTCGTACTAAGTGCGAGCGAGCGGGTCTAGAACAATATTTTTAGACTGGGACGTGACAAACAATCACCTGCTTTTGGTAATTCTTTCAGTCAAGAAGCATCAACGAGAATTAGAGAAAGATATATACCATGCAGACTATTACGCAAGTATATTTGAGCGCAGTTCATTAACAAATGTGAAATTTAGGCCTAAAAGAGCAGGTACATGGTCAAATTTTTTGAACTTCCTATGAACAGTAATCCATTTTTCACGCCTGATATTTTGGTAAGATTACAACATGTCTTGAGTCTTTATTCAGCTGTTATCCACTACAAATTTTTTTTAAATTATCAGGCATCCTTATTCAAAAAAGAAAAAAGCAGGTACACGATCAGTCCATGCCAGTTCAGCAGTTCAGGGTAAGAAGTATTACTAAATTGTTGACGTCGTTAACCTTTATTCAAAAAGAAACATGTAAATAGAAGCTAATTTGTGTACTAATCAAAGTATTGGGAAAAAAAAAATTTGTTGTGGGGCGCTCTACCTAGTCGGTTCAGACCACAAAGAACCTATCCAGTTGAGCTACGCTTAGTTTGCATGCAGAGAATGAGTTTGATTCCAGTTAATCCACAATGTTTCTGGCCTTGGATTAGTCGTCTGGTCAAAGTTGTGGTGGCTGCATTTAAAGATGATGTAAAAGTGAAGGCATCGCATTCCCTTGCCTAAATTAAATCCGAGTTGGCACAGCAGCAATATCCTCCTCCACAGAAGTTAGGCATACATGGTCTAGTTGTGCATAGGACCAGCAGCAGTTGCCTGTTTTTGTGGTATAGGGAGCTTCGCATGAAATTCGTACGTTAGGAGGAACATCGCACATGAAACACAGTTTGATATTAGCAGGAATATAACCAAGAAAATTCCTCACGAACAGGCTTTAAAGTCGGCCTCCACGCCCTTGTCTGTACCATTTGCTTTTCAGATACTTATGCCTGATAATTACTGGTGTTGCGTCGAAGCTACACCCTAAGGGGGAAAGCTAAACAAAGCGTTTAGAGAATCAAATACCAGAATTTCGGCTCAGAATTTTTGGTATTTTTTTTCAGAGAAAGAGAACATGAGGAAACAAAAAATTTAGTGTGGGTTGTGATGTCTTTCAACACAATCTTTTTTCGAGATAGTTATTATCACTAGAGTTACCTTTTTTGTAACTAGTGATGGTGTGACTTTTAAATTTTAAAAGTTCAGGTATATTATATTACAACACTTGAGAACTTTTAAATTTTCTGTTAGTAATAAAATTAGATATAATCTTAACCATAGATTTGAAAATTTAATTGTTAAAAGATTCAAGTGTTGGAAGAGTATATAGGCCCACGCCGAAAAAGCAAGAAAGCACTGATTTTTTATATCACGTTTAAAGATGTATGCCCGGCACAGATAGTTACCGATCCAGAGAAATTAGGCCAGGAATAACAAAGTTCTCTTTGTCCAACCTTTTCCATATTCGATCGACAACATCTTAATTCATTCCGATATTCTCCGCCTGTCCACGCTGATTATAAAATGCAGATCCGCCCCCGGCCACCTTGGCTCATCACAAACGAGCCAAAAACCTGCTAGTTAACTGTTGAAAAATTTGCTTGCTTTCTTTCTTCATCCCTCGATCTCCCTCTACCCTCGACCCGACCTCGACATATATATTAACCACAATGTCCAAGGTAAGCAGCGTCGTCTCCAACCTCGCCAGGTAATCACGCATCAGTTCTTCATTAACCTTGTCATTTGTTTTCATGTTTCAGGTTCATCTTTTTCTTTTTGGTCTTTATTCTTGTCACATCTACGTACAGTATTTACGTGCTTTGTCGATTAATTGGCATGCGTCTTACGTATTTTGACGTACACACGTACGCATGCAGCCGGCGGAGCTACAGCGTCTGCGCAAGGGCGGCGAACGTGCACGTCATCCCAACCGCCGCGGCCGATCGGGTTAGCGGCGGCGAGGCGGCGAACGTCGGGACGAGGCCGCCGGCGATGAAGAAGGACGTGTTCTGGATGAAGGACCCCAAGACAGGCTGCTGGATCCCAGAGAACCGCTTCCAAGACGAAGTGGACGACGTCGAGCTCCGCAACCGGCTGCTCCGCTACAAGTGAAAGTGATCGATTAAACTGGATTGCGCACATACTAGATGATGCATCACATTAATTATGGCGTTAATTGGTACTACACCGGAAGCCACTTAGGGAGTAGACTCATAAATAACCTTTGCTTTCTAAGTACGGATGGCGTCGGTGTGGTGTACCTAGCTGGCTATGGTAATAAAATAGAAATGTTTTTATAGACCTGAGTTCTCTCTCTCCCCTCTTCAAAAACCAGCTTCACTCCACAACTCCGTGGTACAACCCCAACATGAAGTAGCTCTACGACTCTACTTACAGATCAGATCCGTCGTTTTGTGATCCAAATGCAACTTTTTCCCAGCTCCTTATGTCGGCCTATTTTGCAAAGAGGGGCCTAAAATCTTAGTCCGCATCCGCCGCGTCAACAAAAATTACTGTCCATACATTTCATTCAAGGAGGGTAAAATAAAACATACTGAAAAAATTTTACCAACTTAATTTGGATTGTGATTTTAGCAATACAATTTACAAATAATATATTGTTATTCAAACTATCCAATTATTATTGCTTTACATTTAGTACTATTTGTTTACTTTAAAAACAGTAGACCGATGCCCTGTGGATTTTTGTAAAATTCCTACGGACTATATATACATTCCAAAGTAATCGGCCCAAATGGTTATTCATATCATGAATTTGGGCTTAGGCACAGATGGGCCTCAAAAGCCTACCTAAGTAAGCTTTTGGTCCACTCCCTGCAGGCAGCTAGAGTGCATAGACGGCACTTGTTATAACCGCTCTGCAAAAGCAAAACTTATGAAAAAAGGACAGCAAACTTGAAACTAGGAGTGATCATGCAGACTTCACCGAAAAACATAATTTGAAGTTTAAAAGCTTGAAAAACTTGCATGCGTGTAGGTGAGATGAAGATACACACACACGCACACAAAATTGCAGGTCCAAATTTCAACTTTTGTGTAATATATAAAAAAATAACAAATTCATGATGCTAAGGGAGGAACGAGGACAATAGAGAACGTGTTGTGCCTTTTCTGCCCGTGCCAAATCAGATTGCACAGGATCTTTCCTTAACTAATTATGTTTGCTTGAACGTTAGGAGGGACATGATTATCCTATATTATGTTTGGTTGGATGGATGAATATTAGAAATGGACTCATCCTCTATTATTATGTTTGGATGGGTGGACAAAAGATGATAAATTCGTATGATCACTCTGCTGAGGTTACCTCTTTTATATTAAATACTTCATCAACCACACAACGGTTTATTAATAATTATTAATTATAATTTAATAATCATAATAATCACAAATACAAATTATTAAATTTGATCATTACACATAATAACTACGCCTAATAATAATATATGTATAAATAGTATAGTGCCCGTGCGTTACAACGGGTTAAGAAATATGAATTGGACAAGATATATTCATCTATAACTGTTTTGTATTTTTTTCTAAGTGGACTCTCGATCTCACGTATGATCTTTAATTTAAAGTAGACTCTCCTACAATCCTTTTTACGTAGACTTGTAATTCGATTTGAAGTGACACGTTATTTAAGTGGCCCGGCCCTCTCATTTTCACGCACGATCGGTAACTCGATTGAAGTGAACTCTTTTTTCACATACGATTCGTAATTCAATTCAAAATAAACTTCTCACCTTTCAGTACGAAGTCTCGTCCGTACTAAGTTCGGTTTGATGACTTCATGCCCCGATGAACATCACGCCTCCATAAATTTATTCAGTAATAGAAATAAAAATAGGAACTGGACTTATTTTTATTTTTCCAATTTATATCGGAACTAGACTTATTTTATTGTGCTTCAATAGTAGCTTTGTTTGTAGAACAAATCTCAGCGCAGAGGAGACACACGCTCGCGCAGAATCGTCGGATGGAGGGAGCGGTGGATGCGGCCATGCTGCACGCTGTGCAGTAAAACGGCCGTAAGTCAGCCGATCCGTGTCCCTCTCCACCATAGCTCCCTCTAAGTTCGATCCATGGGAGCGGTCTCAGTTTCTCTCTCTCTCTCCGGCCTCACAAACGGCAGCGCATGAGGTCGAACTCTCTCTCTCTCGACCCACCACCTCCCTCGGTCCCTCTCCCACGGTCTCATATACGCATCTGAGCAAACAGTCAGAGTGAGGCTGCCTCTCCAATCCCAATCCACATATCTCTCTCCGAGAGAGTTAAAACTCCTTGAGTTGAAGCTCCGGTGTAATATATGTTCCTATTTTAGTTGTTTTCGATTGGACTCTCCTTTTCGTTTTGTTTCCAACCTGAACTCTATTTTTCCATTTCCCTTTCGTACGGAACCAAACCGACAGCGCAGGTGAGGCGAAACTTTTTGGGGCAGACGACCAGAAGAGATTTAATAAGTAGTAGAGATAGAGATTATTTTATAGGAGTTTTATTTTACTACACATCTATAATTATCAAGTCTTATCAACATGCACGTACAATAAGTACAATTTGATTAAGCTAACATATTGGTAACAACCAGCATCACATTGAACAGAACAAAGATTTAAAAAACTAACAAGCAGGAATCGATTCGGGAGAAGGCTTCGCAGTGCTTGTGCTACTCGTCCTCGTGCACAAATCGAATTGGGAAGGGAAGTGAGGCAGGGGAGAGCGGGCAAGACTAGCGCGCTCTGCAGTTCTCACAACGCTCCGTGTGGCCCAAAGCACGGCCGAGCAGCGCGAGCGGCGGGGCACAACGGACGGCGAGCCTGACGCACGGGCAGAGGAAAAGGGGTGAGCTTGTGCATGACGGCGCCAACGAGATAGGGGCAACGAAGCAAGCACAACAAGCTTGAGCTTCGGGTGCGGTGGAGCTCGAGCTCGTGTGAAGGAATTGAGCACGGCGAGCTTAAGCTTCAGGCGCGGAGGAGCTTCACGCACGGCGGAACTCGGATGGCTCACAGGCCGGGACGCGGGAAGCTCGAGCTCGCGCGACTACACCTGTGGCTGTTTCGCGCGTGGTTCTTCTACTCGGCTCTCCCTCGATACGCGACGTGCACCGCCCGCCGTGGACGCCGAGATCTAGCGGCTGCACTCCGCTGCCGCCGCCAACTCTGTTTTGCAGGGGAGAGGGAGCGTTGAGACTCGGGAGAAGAGAGCGGACGGTCACAACAACCCGCGACGAAGGAGGGATGAGCTCGTCCGTCAGTCAGTTACGGAGGACATGCTGTCCCGCATCTGTCAAATTTATTCCTCGACACCGTCCTTTGTTTCCTAATCAAACATTAAGAAAAAAAAAAGATAGCTCCGTCCTGTCCCTCTTCGTCCTATCGTATCCACTCAATCAAACTGTACAATTATGTTTAGCAAGTAGTACTACAGTATAGCATAAGACAAAAAGGTGCAAGGTGGTTGAAATTGAAAGTGGAATTGCGAGTACTGGCATTGTACTGTACTGTACATGGAAGGGTTAGTGAATGGTGAGGACTGAGGATGACGAATTCTTTTCCAAAGACTCGCGCGCGCCAACAAAATCATCATCGGCCAAACTTACCTGCTCCTCCACCACTTACACTCTGCCAAGCCAAGTACAACAACCACTCACTGAGCTTTTTCTGCATCGATCGGTGTACTGGGACACGACACGACACGCCGATCGACCACCACATCCAAGAACCTCCAAACACACATACTAGACCTATGTCAACGCTGCCCTCGTCGCCGGCAGCCCTGTGGCGGCTCGTCGCCTTGCTGCTCGCCGCAGCCGCCCTGGCGGTTGCGGCGGCGGACGACGGCGGCATGACGCACCTCCACTTCTACATCCACGAGACGTTCACGGGCGCGAACGCCACCGCGATCACGGTGGTCGCCGCCAACGGCTGCGGCGACAACTCCTCCTCCTCCTCCTTCGGCACCGTCGGCGCCTTCGACGACGAGCTCCGCGAGGGCTCCGACGCGGCGTCGCGGTACCTGGGCCGCGCCGAGGGCGCGCTCGTGCAGGCCGATCTGGCGAACCCCGCGGCGTCGTGCACCCTCATCTGCCTCGCCTTCACGGAAGAAGGCGACTACAGCGGGAGCACGCTGCTGGTGAGCGGCCGCGCCGAGCTGAACGGCGGCGGCGGCGGCAATAAGCCCGCGGTGGTCGAGCGCGCCGTGGTCGGCGGCACGGGGAGGTTCCGCCGGGCCAGGGGGTACAGCCTCATGACCAAGGTCGGGAACCCCACGCCCAGCACCGGCGTATTCGAGATGGACATCTACGTCAAGATGACATCTACGCCCGGTTCATGTTAGCTTTTGGCGCGCGTTTTGATGCATTTTTATACTCTTTTAGTGTTCTTGTTATATTTTTTATTACGTCAGGTTCGTGTTCTCTAAAATTTAATCGTAGTACTACTTCCGGTTCGTGTCTGTAACAACTGACTCTGCCGTACTGTATCATGATCAAACTACAGTAAGCTTCACATAATATACTACTTCATTTTGTATCTGCGCTAGCACTGGACGAACCAAACAGCACAATCAAATGATGCCAAGGAATTGGGGCACAACAATACTTGTGCTGCCAACAGCTAGCACTGAAACAAATTCCAATAATTGCATCACATTCATCTTTACAAATTACATGTGGCCTTCTCGACGGACAGCCCTGAAGCCGCTCTTTACATGGACTCTTCATTCATGTATATAAACATACAACGGAAAGGAAACTATTTGGGCCACAGCACTCCAGGAAAAAGAATCACATTCCCTACAGATAGGTAGAAACTGCTGGGTTTGACGTACACTAGCTTCTCTAAGTTTGCATAAGGAAGCTTCTCAGGTCATTTTTAGTTCCCACGCAGAATGCTTTGCCTATTTATTTGTCAGCAATGCGTCCTCTGCCAACCGGTTCTAAGGATGCTATAAATCACTCTGGCATTCTGAAAGAAGACAACTGTCTCCATCCTTAAAAACCTTTACATGGCAGAGCTTTCCACCAGCCTCATCTGCAAATGTTATCTTTCTTTTCTTCCTTGGCGCTTCATGAGCAGAACCATCATTCTTTTTTGCTAGAGTCTGCAATTTATAATTCAATACAGCCATGGAAGAGATGTCAGTTCAGAGTCCAGGAGACCAACGTAAAATATTAGTCAGAAAAGCAGATGGCAGATACAAACCAGTATTTTGCAGAAACGATTGCAGTCTTTGTTCATTATTGACAACCATTTTCTCGTAGTTTTCTCCACTTCTAATGCATCCTCTGAGGCTGCTCTGATCTGTGCATGGAAACATTGCAAAACATCAAACATATGGCAAGAGTAAAGTCACTTTACTTGCAAAATTCTAACCAGCATGTCAGCAAATGATGAAACCAACATATTTACTATGTTAATAAGAAATCAGAATGGAGAACATGTAAAGGTTTCATAGCATGTTATCTAGTTCTTTTGTCATTCAATATTTCAATCAGGCCATTTGGCTTTGCGCACATGTACTGGCCAAGTGGTGAATTAACTTCAAACAACTCAAATAGTTCTTAATTTGTAAGGCACAAATACTATTCCTATAATCTTCCGCAGGTGTAACAATTGAGGGCTTAATCAGACATGCATGAAAAATTGAAAAGTTACAGAAAACAATGCTGAGTTCAAAACCATTTACAGATGCTAGAATATAAAATCAAATTAATAATTCATAGCAAAACAAGCATGGTTTGGTAATGTGTGATGAAACCAATTACTCCCTTCATCCCATCCCTTCATAGAAAACCAGTGCCTTACCTCAGAAATGTTGACATTAGGAACCAAAGAATACCCTTCTGATGACAAAGTTTCATCCACAATACTTCTCATGTGCTTCAAGCTCCTGATAAGCTTTGCAGCAATGTTCTCTATATCATGCATTTGTCTTTGTGAAAACTCAACAGCTTTCTCTGTGTCCAAGACAACTTGCGAACTCTTGCAAGAACAAGTTGTCTGTTGGTTGGATGAGGTTTCTACTGATTTCGGAACTCCTTTACTTGTAGGGGAGACTGACACTCTTCCGCTAAGTCTCCTGCCTTGGATAAATGCTGATCGTTCCTGGTTGTGTGCTGGCTGAGGTGATGATATTCTAGATTTTGCACCACCTTCAATAATGATATCGTCCTCTGAAAATTATAATAGTCGCAATAAGAAACAATAATGATTTTAGCTGATCATTTAACAATATATAAAACAAAGACAGTAGATAGCTTACTTAGTCTTTTAACTCCATATAAATCAATACCGTTCAAAGCATTGCAAAGCTTCTCTTGAGATGTCGGTGACATAATCTGAAAATAATGAGAAACACAATGTGTTAGATATGGATATCACATTCATGGAGCTTCTTTGAAACTTCACTGAAAGAATATTACAAACCTTTCTTTTCGAGAAGAGTTTTTTCGGACCATGCTCTTCAACTGGTTTTTCAGCAATAAAAACCTCTGATTTCACATTTTGATTTTCAGTTTCCAGATATGTGGCTGATGAATCTGGAGCTTTAACAAGTACTTCCTGTGTCTCTTCAGCGATTGAGATCTCCAATGGAACAGGACTGGTGGTTTCCTTGTTAACACAAGTATCAGATAACTGAGCTTGGAGTTCACGACTGGTGTTTTCCTTGTTAACACAAGTGTCAGAGAACTGAGCTTGGAGTTCACCTGATCCTTCATTACTAACAGATTTAGTAATGCCATAGTCTAGTCTACAGCTAAACATATTCATATCCTTCAATGATTGCTCTACATAATTGGGAAGTGAGATTTCATCATCAGGACAGTTAATAGTGAAGTCTGGGCTCTGAACCACAGAAGTATCAGAACCAACAGAAGATGTGTTCTCAGATGTCATCTTCTGTGTATGACTATTTAGAGCTTCATACACTATACTCTCTAGACGTCCATCTTGTGTGAAAAAATTGTCATGTGGGGCCAAGTCATGAGTCTTGTCAAAAACAAATGTATAATCAGTTGTTGAATGTTCAGTCTCCTCATCCTGTAAGATGTGCTTTGGTCTTACATCACAGCAGACGGTTGTATCCATTGGACTATCTCTCTGCATCTGCACAACCTCCTCAAGTGAAGTGCATTTCATATCTGTGCTTCCACATAAATCAGATTGAATTGCCACAACTGGAGACATTAGATCTGTGTTAGACTCATTAATAGGAGAAAACTCTTCCAGAATAGTTACACTTTCAGGTTCATTCCCTTCAACAACTTGTGTATCCTGTTCATTCCCTTCAACAACTTCTGCATTCCAATACTCATCGTCATACATATAATCATCACAAGACTGATTCACAAAACACACTGAAAATCCATTGGCAACAGAGTATTTATCTGTACCTAAATTAACAATTTCCTCCCGTGTTTTCTGATGATCGCTTGCTTCATCAATTAAATCCAACGAAGAAACATTGTTTGTAACCTTCTCAGCAACATCATTTAAACCACATGCTTTGGTGCTATCGGAAATTTGAGTTGATTTAGTTGGCTGGTTTATGAAACAAGGTTGTGATATACATTGATCATCTTCCTTTGGTACTTGTTGCAACTCAACAGCTGAATACTGAAAGCTGTTCCTATCAGCACAACTTGGAGTTGCACGACAAAATGTTCCAGCTTCCTCGGAACAAATATTTAGAACATCAGATGTTTCACAATGTACTAGAGGTTCCACTGGGTTATCTGGCCTAACACAGCAATCTTCCTCTCCAACTATTTCTTTGATGCAATCTGCAAATGGAGTACAGAACGACATTTATCCACATTCTTAAAAAGGGTAACCTGGTTTAAAAAAAAAGGTAACCTCCAAGACAAAGTACTAAAGCAATAATAAATAATTCTACAAAAACTATCAATAAACTGTAATAATATAAGAAAAGTAGTTTTCATTTTTTTTTATTATTTTACTTTCTTTTTGCAAAAAGTAGCTTTCAGCTGATCAGGGGAGTGACTGACCTGTAGCAATTGTAGAGTTTTCCATATCTGCAGGTCTTCCTTCAACCGTCTCTATCACTGGATCATGCAATCCTGCTTCAAATAGGGAGGTTTGTACAGGAGTAGGAGTCTGGATTATCTCAGAAGTTGTATCTTCTACTTTTACAGCACATATAGAAGATGCTATTATATCCAAATTTTTGTTTGCCTTAGAAGGTGATGTCTTTTGCCTTTTTTGTTTGAAGGCAATAAGAGGCTTATCAAGATCGTATTCCTCTTTTATTTTTTCATCCTTATTATTCAGAATTTGAGTCTGATGTGTAATATCAGGTCCATCAGAGGTAATTTTTGAAGCCTTACGATTGTTAGATTTACATTGAGCTCTTAGATCCTTGAGAGATATATTGTGAAAATCTTGTTCTCCGTCCTTGTCACTTGGAGAAGGAACATTTACTGCTGAGGTTGAAGGAGAGAGGGCTTCGTCAAGATCGGAGACCTCAATTTTGACACTTTTAAGAGATAGAGAATCCTTGTCAGAACCTTCATCATATAGCATATGAACTTTCCTAAGCCTTTGTGATCTCCTAGGAGGAACTGAATCGCGAATCATCCGAGCAGTGGCAGGCATTGTGGCTTCGGATAAAAACAATCTACAGATTGACTGGGTTGTTTGAACAAGCACTGGTAGAGCAACTGCAAAGTGAGAAGTGCAGAAAAATCAGGTTTTAAGACCTAGTGTAACTCAGTTGGACATAAATGAAAAAAAAAAATAGTTGAGAATCTTGAGCAAAAACCATATCAACCAAAGCATCAAATTAATATACAGTATTAAGTAAATATCTTTGCGTAAAGAAAGTCTAAAAGACCGAACCTATCATTATGCATAAAGGGTCAGACATCCATGAACCAGTAAACCAAGGGGAATTGCGTACAGGTTCAAAATAAAAGGCCTTTGTTAATATTTTCCCATTCCTAATCACACCCCAAAACTGATTGTGAAACTCAGTGTCAATCATCTTCTAAGAACTAGATGGCGCTCACCGCCCATGTCTTTCTCCCCCGGTCCATATCATTAACAACCCACCCCGCTCCGCCCCCCCCCCCCCCCCCCCCCCCAATACAAGATAACTGCAGCATCCGCATATACACATGGAATCTTGCAGAAAAGAAAAATTGTATTCAAAATATTTTGACAACGCAGCCCAAGAACGCACCAGGCGAACTCGTCGACGGCAGCGGTGGCACCACCCGTGCTGCCTGCTCACCGCTGTGCGACAGACGTCAACCAGTGTCTGGAGAGCGGTGGGGTTGGGGGGCGGGCTGGTCGGGCTAATCGTGGCTGGTGGCCAGGGTCAGATCTGGCTTTGGACGGTGGAGCTGGGGGCCATGCCGGTGTCGAGGTTGCGGGCAGCGGCGGTGGGCTCTTGTCGCAACCGAGAGCAGCCGCTTGCTGGATCTTACACGGCCGCGGCGAAGGCTGCAGATGGGATGCGACGGCAGCACGCGGCGGTCGGATCGGATGTGATATGTGAAGGGCAGGCGAGATGCTCAGATGGGGCGGAGGCAGCGGCAGATGGAAATCGGATTCGGGGAGAGGTGCGCGCGCGCGGGAATGTAGTTTAGTAAGGGAGGCAGAGGCGCGGGAAATTTTTGGGTTTGGCTCGCGCGCTCTGCCCTATCCGCGTTTCGTCATCTCCCCGGCGGCGCCAGAGTCCAGAGAGAGAGCTCGACTCGTTGCAAAGTGGTGGGCGACCCACTGCTAGGTTTAGAACCGGCTGGAAACAAGTATTTGGGCTTAGGGAGTTATGGGCCCAGAAAGGCCGAACGTTGATAGACGACAAAGGGAGTGCGGCCCATTTCTTTTGTTCTTCCCTGATCTATTATCTTCTCTATTTTTAGTACTCGTAATTGAATACGCATAAAATGGGTATGGTTCCAACTAAATAGAATTTTAATGGTACGGTTCTAGTAAGTGGAATTGTAATGGTATATCTCAAAAACAGTAGAATTGTAATGGCATGAAACCAACTAATCCTATTTAAATACTCAACATCTAAACATAATCTTGTACCAACAAATGATACAACATGGATATGGGTGACAATGTTAAGACATTAGCTGATTTAAACTTGTTAGGGAGAGGTTCACCAACAGAACATTACTCCCTCTGTATTATATTGTCGTCGTTGACTTTTTCAACATGAATTTTGACCATTGAAAAATGAAACGTTTTCAGAGGTGATTCTTTTCACACTTTTGTAAGGAGAAACTTAAATGTTTCCGTTTTCAGAGAATCTATAACAGACGTACGCTCAATACTAAATTTGAAAAACAACTCATCCATTTGAATTCCACTCTCGAAGTACATGCGACCCAGTAAGGAGAAATGAAATCACATTTTATTTGAACGGAAAAAAAATTGCAAGAACGAGAGGTCAATGAGATTGACCAGGTGGCATTGCAGCGGCTGGCCCACACATGACATGCATGGTTTTAATATAGTAATAACAGATCAGTCTCTTGTGCCAAAAATGCTCTCAGTATCAGAACGGGAGGACATAGAATCCGACGGCTTCGATGTAATCTCCTGCGCGTGCGAACATCCCGACGACGCTGGCGTTGTTGAGCACGGGCAGGCTGTGTTGCGTGCTCTCCAGGCCGGGTCCGAACGGGCCGTAGGTGGCCTGGTTGGTGACGAACTTGAGCGAGGTGATGCAGGTCTCGACTACGGTCTCGACGTCCCTGAACTTGAAGGGGCCCACGGACCAGGCGACCTCGGTTACGTACTCGGACGGGCCGAGGGTGATCTGCTCGTTTCGCAAACACACAGGTGAGTGAGAAGCCCAATTAAGACTGCCAAGAGAGAGCCAGAGGAAGGAGAAGCAGCTCATTGATCACCGTGGTCTTGTCGGGTCCTCCGGCGCCGCCCCACGGCCCGGCGGTGTGCAGCTTCTTGTCCCTGTCCCGGTACGTGAAGGAGATGGAGTCGATGACCTTGCCGTAGCGGATGGTGATGCTCTCCAGCCGCTGCGGCGCCACCGCGATGTCGTGGGCGACGACTGATCCGGCGGCGCCGTCGTCGCCGGCAGCGGGGGCTGCGGCGCCCCACGTCCCCAGCTTCACCACCGAGCTCTGCGCACACGCAACGCAGCCGGCAGAGAGGACAGATGATGCATGGTGAGGTCACAGAGAGTTCGCTATAGCTGGCCGGCCTAAGAAAAACGAACGAAACTACGAGGGGAAGGAAAGAAAGGAAGGAGACCATCTTGTTCTTGTTTTGCGCGCGCGGCCGCTGAGAACGAAGCACCGCCGGTGGCGGTACAAGTACGAACTGATGAGCTTATCTCACTCTCGCTTGAATATATGAGTCGTATAGAGTAACTTTATAAGCAGGAGGGAGTAGTTGGTATCGGTGGATGTGCAGCCTCCACGCGTCCACGTCCTGCAACTCAATTATTTTTGTACTATGTAAGAGTAGTAGTATGTGTGTGTATTATTCTCCTCGTGACTACACTTCTGCACCCACCACCCAGGAGAGGCGGGTGCATATTTTCGACAGAAATTAAGTGCTGACCGGGACCTGCTCCTATTCAATAGTACAATAGTACAAAAACAAATAAATGCTGTGGTAGGTTGCTACGAAAAGAGTTACTCCCTCCGTACGCGTAAAAGTGGCCGTCTGGGATTCAAAATCAGTCCACGAAAAAGTGGCCTGCTAGGACTGGTGGGCCCCATGTGATCAGATTTTTTCTTGCCAAGCAAAACTCATCCATTCATTTCCATCGCCTGTACCTCATCCGTCTGCTTCACTGAGTCTCGAGCGTTCGTCAACCACGTAGAGAGAAGCATGCGCCCTTGTCGGAGCACCACACCACCCTCCTCCCCTTCCTTCCCCATCCATTTCACTACTTCCTCCACCGCGTCCTTCGCCAGATTGAGCAGCCCCTACGTCATCGTGCCTGCTACTCCTCCAAATCTGTAGCAGGCAGTGACGGCGCCTGATGGAATCTGGGAAAAGGGCAAGCTCTTTGGTATATGGAGCCGTCGATCTGGAATGAAGGAGCAACGAGTACTCTGAAGGGCGGCGAGGGGCGAGATCTCCAAGGGTGGGTTGCTCGGCGGGCCGGCGGCGAGGTCTGAAAGGGCTCATCGATGCCCAAGGCTTGCGAAGGAAGATGATGGGACAACGGCGACCCAGATTGACAAGCTCTCGACGTGAAAGGTGGAGGGGGCAGCTGCCATTGGCAGCGTCTCGTCGACTTCGGTCGTCGTTGAGCAGAGACGGGATGACGAATTTAATGAGGGCAAGGACGTCTTTTACTCTTCACAATATTTCACTAGTTTGAATGTCAGGAGGCCACTTTTACGTGGACGGAGGGAGTAGTATTTTTTTTTTTTTAGACTCGCGCTGAATCCAACGGAGGCCGGCTTGTGAGGTCTGAAATAATTCCGGCCGTAAAAATTTGTTTACTTTCAGTTGCGATCGAGAGAGGAGCACAAGGGGGTGGTAGCAACTTAACGCATATAGCTATATATATCACCTCCCACGTGCAATCATGCATAGTCTCAGAGCCCCATCACGATAGGTTATACTACCTCAAAGTCGAACTTAGTATAAAACGATCTTGTGCGTCGATTGATAAGGGTATAATAGTCTTTAACGTGTTATTAGTTTATTTACACCACTGCCTTTGAGGAAGAAAATCGTCAAGTGATACTAAACAATATTGGAGGCTGCCTCAACCACTGGCCATCCGCCCTTTCTTGTGCGGCCCGATCGACGCCTACATCGCCGCCGGAATCTCGTGGAGCAACACGCGGCGACGGGAAAGGGCAAGCTAGGGTCGCATGCCGCCGCTGGCCGCTTGCCTACCCATCGCGCTGCTGCTCGCGTTCGTGCACGACGACGACTCGGCCGACCTGCGTCCGTTCTACCTTTCGCGCCTAGGCGCAGTCCTAGTGCATCCCACTGGATGTCGACGGTGAGGTTGTACCGGAGGAGGAGGTCCGTGGTGGAGTTGTCGATCGGAGCATACTGCTTGCAGTCGCAGGATATCTAGAGAAGAGGTCTCTGCCGGTGTCCAGCGCCACCAGCAGGAACGACGCGTTCGGAGTGACAATGTTGACCTCCGCATAGTACAAGCTGCAAGCAGACAACAACAATTCCTCTCTTGGCATGTGTCTTTATCGGATCTCAAATCGAACGAAGCAGCTAGGTGAAGAGAGCTCTCACTTACAATCCGAGGCTATTGATGCCGTGCGTTTCGTTGCCGGCTGCAAACGTGAGGACACCATCGGTGCCCTCCGGCGCCGAGGATGGCCACGCCGAGCGTGAGTCGCGCATCTGTTCACCGCCGCCGCCGCCCGCTTGCCCGCTCGTCGCGCCGCTGCGCGCCCACCTGCTCGCTCGTGGGAGATGTACCGTCAGCACGCCGGCCAGAAAATTAAGAATGCGAGAGACGAAACAGAGAACAAGGTGGACCCTAAAACATCAATTATATAATCTAGACCCTAAAACATCAATTATATAATCTAGATTATAATCTATAGATTGTAATTCATAGATTATAATTAAGATTATAAATTCTTTAAAAGTTATATTATTACTGCAGCGCTTCGCCTTATTCATCAGGTTCGAAAAGGAAATTAAATCAATTGCAAGAAAGTACTAAAAATTTGAGGATTAAAGTAATTAATAAAATTTCTGGTAATTGTTAAAAAGGAATTATTTTCATTGGTCCAAGAAATATTATAAAGCTTGTAAAGAATTCTCGTGAATTAAAGGCTAGTAAAAATTTAAACTTCAAGTTTAAACCTTTGAATTCAGATTCAAATTTTACTTTATTCTTAGAATCAAGGATTTTGAGCTCTTGTCACATTTCTGTGGAATTTTTGGGCTTTTTTGAAAAAACATTCACCAGTGGGACCCACTGGACAGTGGACCCACCGGGCAGCCCCCTTTCTCTCTTCTTTCCCTCTCTGCTTCCTCCTCCCTTCCCGCGCAGGCGCGCCATTTCACGCATGGCGCCCGGGGCAGGGTGCAGCCGCCACCTTCCGCGCGCGCCCGCCCGGCGCGTTAAAAAGGGGCGCCTCGTCGCCACTTTTCTTCCTTCGCCGCTCCCTCCCTCGCTCCTTCTTCTCTGTCTCTCCGCCGAGCACCGCGCCGTACCGCCATGCCTCTCGCCCCCCCCCCCCCCCAATTCACCGTTTTCCTTCACAAACCGGTGCGTCCGAAGCTTGTCTCTCCGTCCCGGAGCTCGCAGCCGCCGTGTTTCGTCAAGGCTCGCTGGTATTTTTAAGCGCCGCCGTCGGTACTCGCCGCCGAGGGGAGCCAAGCGGTGAACACCGCTTTCCGGTGAGGATTCAAATCGTTTTCCCCCTCCCCTAGCTCTGCCGTGCCGCGAGGAGTGTTCTCGGCAAGGCCAAGCATGCCGGCGGGCGCCGCAGCACCGCCGCGCCGTAGCCACCGCCGTGCTAGCGCCGCCGCTCGTGGGCGGTCGAGGTGAAGACAAACGGGTTCCTCGCGCCGAGCTCTGGCCGTCGGTGGCCTCGCCGCCGGGCGCCGTCGCCGGTAGCGCCGCCGCCACCGCCGGCCGGCTAGGGCAAGGTCCTAGCTAGGGCTTTTATTTTTCTGTTGTGGCAAAAATCCATTAAATCGGCTAGGAATTAATTAATTCATATAAAAATCAAGTATTGCTCAAAAAAAATATAAACCCCATTGTTCTGAAACCAGGGAAAAGTGTAGTTTTTAAGAAAAATATAAAACTTCATCGTTTACAATTAATAATTTTTGGGATATATTTAATTAACCATAAATGGCCAAAAACAATATTTAATTAAATTTGAACTATTAAATTTTGGAAAATTTGTGTCAACCCTAGATTTACCCCTGCTACTAAATGGTGTTTTGACAGCTCGATTAGGGTTTGATTTGGTAGTACTAGGTTAAATAACTTGATTTAGGTCAAAACCCTTTTTCGACCTTGGAAATTATTTTTATTTCAACTTGTGAGCGATCACTTGAATTCATTTAGGAAATTATTAATTAATTGTTTCATCTCTCCTATTGCATCATGTAGACGCCGACATGAACGAGGTAGCCATCGAGGTGGACCCCGAGTTTTCAGAAGACACCGTCGCCGCAGACCAGGAAGAACATCCACAAGGCAAGTCCCGTTGCACTACTGTTTTTAAAGTTTTTCCTTTTACCATAGTGAATATGTGTCATGTGATGTGCATTTAGGTCGACAGGAGTTGTATGAAACCCTAAATGCATTTGATTCCGGTAGTACCTATTTTAGAAATATTGGTACAGGTAGCCCGATGTAGCTGCTATGCTTAGAAATTTTCTACGGTAGAAGTTGGACAGATCGGACACTGCCCGTAATATGATAGGAGTTGATTGGAACTTCCACTCTTGCTAAAGAATTTGTAGCAGGTTCAGATTTCATGGAAAGAAACCGAGGTCAGACAGGAAATTATAGGGATGCAACCGACGGGGTTCAGTGTGCGGTAGCACTGTCTGACCCGTATGGCACAGTTGGTTGAGTATTGAATGTACTACTCACATGCTGGAACTATGGGACCCAGTAAACCTAGGTAGCCTAGAGATGGTAAAGTTGAACCTACCTTACGGTGTCTGATTGGCGGCGGGCTGCGATAGACAGTGTGTGAATTCTACAGATACCGTCCAGGACGGGTGATTTGGTGGGATGCGGCACTGTTGAGGTAGCGTAAGAGGGAATTAGCTTTGTCAGATCTGGTGCGAACGGTTGCCACGTGCGGTCCAGGACGCGCACGTGTCGTGTGACCAGGTTAACCCTGCAGGTGTAAAACTTTTCGAACCGCTGACACTCTCAGTCTAGAGTTTGCTCAATCTCTTTATCGCATACGTTAAGAAATGAGTAGACGAAGAATGATGTTTATAGTTGTGAAGTTTATACTAATCATTGTTCGTCAACCTGATTGTTTAGTCATAGTGCATACTAAAGTTTACTTTTTCTCGAACTTAAATTGAGCTAAAACTTGAAAGTAGGAAGCTACTTAGTAAAGCGTGTCCTTTTGTAACTATCCTATCCGGAGCCAGCCGTGCATGTCTAGGTGTCGGCTGTAGACAGCCATGTTGACGGGTCAGTCTTGCTGAGCTTCTTAGAAACTCACGCTTTGCAACTTGTGGCTTTCAGGTGGGTTTGATGCGATCGGTGGTAGCGTTGGTCAGTACTGGGAGGAGTCAGCCTCCGGTTGGGGTAGCTTCCAGTGGAAACAGATCGGGTAGACACTGCTTGTGTGTGGTTAGTAGCAAGGTGCCGTTGGGCAATGCCCTTACTTTTGCTGAGTGTCGGAGTCGGAGTCTGTAATCTTACCTTATCTTTCGCTCTCGTTAAAAACCACGTACTTTTTCTGTTGCTGTATCAGAACTCGTCTTGTGTAATCAACTCTATAATAACTACCCATGTAATATTTCTTTCTATCTGTAATTTGTTCTGTTATCTGCCTGTGTTGTACTCTGTGTATGTTCGCTTTGTCGAACATCGCCCAGAATAGATCCCGAGAGGAGGACCTCCCCCGTTTCAAGGGCGGTCTGCCACAATTACTAAAACTTTTGTATCAAATAAGTTGAAATAAGCTGCTCTTATATGGATTATTAAATTATATAATCTGAAGTGTAACATTATATAAGCTGAGAAAATAAGCCGTTTTTTTGTTAACCGCCTAGATTATAATCTATATTATGTAATCTAGTGCATTATAATCTAAAACAAACAGGGCCTTCAAATTCCATCACTATTTTTTTATACCTATAATATTCATACTACGTCATAATACTATATTATACTACGTTAACTCTTAAAGTAGTATAGATCTATCTAAAACGTTAGATTAAAAAGAATGAATGGTCTATATTCATTTGAGTCCACCGTAAAGGTGTTCTAGTCTCAACATTATCTGTTTATTTTGCAATCCATAAGATGACACCGCACCACTTACGAACAAAATAGGCAAAACATGGACCCTAACATTGTATCCTAACATGCACCCTTATATTAATAGGACTCTATAATCCCACTCTAATACGACTCATACTCCTCAACATTTGTATAAATCAGCTCCATTATAACTTTTTAATGCTCAAACTCTAATGAAGCCACGTCAGTCAAATCTTCACCAGCATTAGATCATTGTCTTCTATTCACGTCTGTCTTTCTTTCTTTTGCATTCTTTTCCCTTCCATATTATTACTCCATCAAATCTCACTTCTCTTTCCTTTACTCTCCATCAATATCCCAGCTGAAACGCTGACGCCACTAGATGGGTTCATCACGTCACCATTTCCATAATTGCTTCATGAATGTCTTCAAAAAAAAACTGAAAACTACCGTCATTTCTTAGCACTTTGATGGGAGAGACAGCACATAATTGTTACTCTTGTACCTCTCTCTATATAAGAGGTGCCAAGTGCGAATATGAAAATCTCAACTCGACTCTCCCATCTCCTCTGAGTGCTGCCACAAAGGCCACATCAAACCTCCATTAAATAAGATTCCACATTTTTTTCAGTGAGCTTTTTAGCAAACATGTCTTTGTAAATAAAATTGATGAAGAACAACATTCAAACACCTCCATTTTTCTCTTCTTTTTATGTTTGCTCCCTCTATCTGCATCTTTAAATTCATATATGTGTGAATTTTTAATTAAATTCATATTCTTTCATAGCAAGTTTGTATAGTCACGTACTACTATTCAACTAAAATTATCCTTAACTCCCACAGCAACGTGCGGAGAATTTACCTAGTTCAATTAACACTGATTGACATTCTTAAGCATAGATACTAGTTGGTTGCCCCATGCAATCTACGAGATTTAGTTAATACAAATGGTTCTCTTAAGATATAAATTTTACAATGATGTTGAGATTATTTGCTACATAGTTTGATTGTGGCTTGAAAATTTTAAAATATGGTCCTATGATTTTGTATATGACCAAACTTAAAAGCATAAATAAACAAACGACGAGGGATTGGATCTATCCAATACACTGCAAATACAATTAGGGGAACTCAATGTCCAACTAATGAAATTTTAAAACTGGGTCAGAGCTCTATGTGATAACAGGAATCCAACAAAAAGAAAGAGATTGATCTTTGATAAAAGAAGTTACTTGCAAATCGGAAAATACACACTCACGTACATGAGAGATTAGAAAGAGAGAGAGAGAGAGAGAGAGAGAGAGAGATGTGCTCGTGTGATTTCCTAATCCAAATGATATTTTGGTGTCGTTAGTGTTGGAGAGGCTAGCTTCACCCCTTATTTATACTTACAGGAGAGACAGAGATAGAGGTTGAAGGCAACAATTAAATTAAAAAATGTGCGTTGGAAGATGAGTGTAGTGCTGCCATTACAGGAGAGAATTTGATGGCAATAAACCAGAAAATGGGAGGGGTGCATGCAATAAAGTGATTGATGAAATATTAATGCCATTACCAATTAGTAGTGTCACGGTGGTTTAATTTCTTGGTTAAATGTGAAATAAAAGGGCCCAGCTGAGTTGAGGTACCTGAGGCAGGCATCAATTTGGCTGGTGGTGGGAAACAGTTGCATGTAGGAAATTTACACATGAGTTAACATGGACCAGAGGAGTGTCACAACAAAGACACAAATAGATGGACAGATGTTAATAGTAGGTAAAGATCTAAGAGTGAAAAATAATTGTGGTGATGTGGTTTTACCGGAGAAAAGAAAAATGAGTCAGTGGGTTGTGTCTATAATAGAAGTATAGATTCTCACGCCAGTTAATCCCCGGTCGAATTGATTGCTCCCTCCGTTTTATGTTAATTGATGTTGGGACATATAGTTTAGTTTAATTTTGAATTAGATGTTGTGCCGTAATAATAATGTCAATTAATCAAAACTGAACAGAGGAGTAACTTGATGGCGTAACAGAGAACCAACAAAGCACACATAATGGCGATACAAAAAAAAAAAAAGCACATACTAATGAACAAAAAAACACAGCATGCTGTCGTGTTGGAGCAGAGACAGAAAGGCGCAGGCGCGCAGCAGCTTTCAGACGTGGGGGCGGACGTAGAATCCGACGGCGTCGAGGTAGTCCTTAGCGCGGGCAAACATGCCGACGACGCTGCCACCGTCGAGCACGGGGACGCTGAACGGCGCGCCGTAGCCGTGCCCGAACGGCCCGTAGGTGGCGCGGTTGGTGACGATCTTGAGCGCGGTGATGACGCGGGGCACGTCGCCGATCGGGCCCACGGCTCCGGCGACCTCCGTCACGTACTCCGAGGCGTCCAGCGTGATCGTCCGCTCGTCGGTGCCTCCGGCGCCGCCCCACGGGCCGGCGGTGTGCAGCTGCCCGTCCTTGTCGCGGTACGTGAAGGCGATGAAGTCGATGACCTTGCCGTTGCGGATGGCGATGCTCTCCAGCCGCTGCGGCGCCACCGTGATGTCGTGGGCGAGGCCGCCGTCGCCGCCCCACGTCCCGACCTTCAACACCGAGCTCTGTCCACCGAACCAATATACGAAGCGGTCAATGTCGATCAGAATTCAGAATCAGCTCTAAACAGTATTATTTTAAGATATCAGAACGAGCGAGCAGAGCAGAGAACAGGAGAGAAGGGAGAGACCATGTCGTGAGGTTGTTGCGCAGGCAGTAAACGAGTTCAGAACGGAGCAGCGACCGTCGATGGTGCACAGGGGTTGCCCAGTATGGTCTGCATATGTAGTAGTAGAAAAGACAGAGGGGCAAGCAGAGGCAGGGGGTAGTTGGCATGGACGGGCGTCAGCCCACCACGTTCACGCGGTGGCATATGTGGATGGATGGATACAGGGGATAAGCTGACGAGAAGTCATCATCACCTTCACCTGTTGCTGCAACCGAACTTTGAATGTACTAATGTCACCCCATGATGGTCCGATCTGCCCATGCGTACGTGAATCCCGTCGTAGAGACACATGACACAAAATTATCTCCGTCTCACCAGCAACTTGTGTGCCGGCGCGGAATTAATGGTGGAGATGGAGGCCTCTGTGTTTCAGCTCGCTGCACATGGCGTCCATTCAAAGTTGGAAACAGACTAAGAAGTGTGTACTCACTGCACGGATCGGAGCTTTTCGCCGACTCTTTATTTGTACCTGCAGACCCACGCAGAGCTCGATTATTTTTGGCCCTTCTCTTCCATTTCGAGCGTCCAAACTTTTCTCCTTTCTATAGAGTTTATCTATGTATCTCCTCCTGACAATTCCTCTAGCGCTTTTGCATCTTTGTGTTAATAATCTCCTGACTTAAACAATCCTGTAGTTGTTTACCTATTTTGTTTTTGTGAGTTGGTCTGTATTTCTCTCTAGTTTTGGTTTTAATACGACTTCTAGAAGTATGGTTTTATGATTTTCTATAGATGTGCTAAATTGTTAGAGTCGTTTTACGTCTGATTTTGCATCGCGCATTATCAGTCAATTAGATTTGATTTTATTGGATCAAATTAGCTTTCAGTAATACAATTACGAGTTGATTTTGGACCTATAGTACTAATCGCTTTCACTTGTTTTCAATAAATGAATTTACTTCTAGTGTACTACGATCTGATATTATTTATGTTATTTTGGTATATGTGATCTCTAAGATTTTGGCACCTAACAAAATTTTATCACTCCTTATTACTTTGTTCTAACTATGTTTTGATACCGCGCATAGTCCAATGATTTAGTTTTCTTATTAAGTTCCCTTCCAAACATACTAACCACACAACAAGTTAGGTTATTTTGATTTAACATTATTTCTTTCATGAGATTAGTATAAGGGTCATCTAATCCAATTATTAGTCAAAATATTTCATGTATGGAGTTTTTTTTTCTCAAATCAATTAGTGCTACAGGAAAGTTATTTGAGTCAATATTTTCATTTTTTAGAGACAACTATTATATTACAATTGTATGTTTACGGTTGCAAGTTTCTAACTCACTCAAGCATATGTAGTATGCTAGGTTGGTTATTAAACTTGTTATTTTCTTCATTTATTTCCTTCTCGACGAAATCATTAAATCTAAAGTTGTCTCATTTTCTAATGTTTAACCAGTCTCTTGACAGAATTTTGGAACTATTCTGTTATGTGTTTAGATTATTTTACTTATAAATTTGTAGCATCATCTTTATTATTTGTACCACGATATGAACTTTCATCAAGTTATTTCAATGAAGTGATAAACAGTGTAAAATGTATTTACATTGATATTTACTAAAAAAATAGAGCATATTTTACATACTAAGTTATATATGGTGTAATTTTTTTCAGTAGCATCATACAAAATGTTTGTTTTCTCTCCCCTTATGATAGAATGCACATGATATTTACATTGGCTACTACACCCTCAATTTTGTTAATGTTGTCGTTCAGGACAAGATAAAAGAACTTAAAAACAACAGCAATTGTCTATTGGAACGACAACATTAAAAATAGACGAGTAGTTCTTCAGAATATTTACATAACTTACAATATTAAGAGCGTGTTTGGTTCAACTTTTAAGCCTGTTTCTGCTTTTGCAAGCAAGCGGACCAAACACCTGGCTTTTGGAGCATGGTTGTGACTGAAAACTACTTCCCTGTAGGCCAAAACCCACACCCTCCACTATACTTTTGTTGGCTGCGGGCGAGATACTTTGGAGACTTATACCCTCACCCACACACATTAATTACACAAATTTACCCCTTCGATTCTATTCATTTCCCTTTCTCTCTATCTCTCTCCCGTGCCCCAACGCTAGGGTTACTAGGTTGTTCGGGCGGTGCAAGAGGGGCTGCGGAAGGCCGACGACCGGGCTCCTCTGTGTGTCTGAGCAGAACGGTGGGCCTAGTCCTCCACGGTGGTGCTAGCCTAGGCCGACGATGCCCCGTGCACAAGGTCCCTTCTTTGCTCAGGTACATGATGTCGCACGACTTCTCTCTTTTTGTCTGGATTTGAGATCCTTAGAGTACTGAGCCTGTTCATTGTGGACAGAAGAGGGACAGAAGACTGGTGCCACCTGATCTATAGTTCTTCAGGGTTCTTGAGGCCGGATCTACCAGCAAGGTATGTGATTGACCCATTGTTCCTTGTTTATACAATGTGATGACCCTGAAGGTTAAATGTTGGAGGTAAATTTCCTTTATGGAACTCATCAAAGAGCTCAATTACATCATTTTTATTAATTCCAAAAAGGATAAAATTCAGCCGAAGAACCGGTTGAAGCTTTATTATGTTCCAAATTAAAAATAGCATCTTTAATCTCCTCACTAAAAGGGGCCACTAAAATTTCATTGTCCACATGACTGAGTTGAGGAAAATCTTCCCTTTTGAACTCATTTTTAGAGAAAAATTGTTAACCTCACCCAAATAAAGATCTGTGAAAATCAGTAATATATGTTTTTAGATTCTCTTGACCTAGTATAATACCCTTACCCTGCTCTAACTGATATATTCATGTCTTACTATGCCTACCATTTGCTAAAAGCTGAAAATATTTAGTATTATCATCACCTTGTAGTAACTTTAGTTGCCTTTGATCTCTAGAGACAATACAATTCCTCTTCCCTTAAACAACTTCGTTAATTCACTTGTAAGATAATGATTATATTGCACCTCTTGAGAACAACATAGCTCTGGTTTTCTATGAAGAACATCTAATGCATGAAGCAGGTTTTTCTTTTTTTGTCAATTTTGTCCTATTAAATTCGAAACCATACTCTCAAAAATCTTCTTAAGGTACTAATTTTGTTTGCCATCTTTGCATTGGTGGCCATCGTTGTGAGAGTATATCTAAATCGCCATTTATGAGCATAACTTTTCGGTTTTGTTCATTTTTTGAAGATGTGGATGGAACCATTATTCCATTTTTTTTAAAAAAAGAGAACATTAACGATTTCACGATGACAATGTTGGCACTTGGCAAAAGTATGATCCGTATTACATAATCTATCTATACAAGAAAAACACTCTGCACATAACCTGATATATTAGCTCAATTGTTTGTGAGACTTTGCCGTTGAGGATCAGCCTATAGCGACGATAGGAAATTGTTTGGGGTGTAGGAAGAAAAAGAAGAAAAAAAAGGAAATAAAGTGGTTGATGGCGATGGATGTCTCTGACTGTCTCACCATGGGCCCCATATATATGTGCCTACTTTTTGAATAGGATGATTCGACTCTAGCTTTTGTATTCTTCATTTTCATACTGTTCACCACTCTCGAGATGTTTGGTGTTTTGCAGTCGTTTTGTATGTGCTTCCTCATTGAACAAGCCATCTACGACCACTACATTTTTTTTTTCTTTTGAAAATTCTTAAGTTGAAGAAAGAAGGTGATACAATATACTACTCCGTTTTAAAATTACTATCACCGTTTATTATTCACTAGTTCTCAAGCCCATGCTTACGCCACGGGTTAAAAAAAATAATATAATAACCCAACACATCTGATTTTTTAAGTATATGGACATATAAAGAAAAGAGTATAAAAATACAAAACCAATTTGGTCAATTTTTTTATCTGCCAAATTCCAAGTACAATTTATATCACGATAAAATAAATATGTGAACAAAATATCTTCTCAAATAATACAATTATATAGTTAGCAATAATATTTGACAGTAATACTCCGACTTAACAATATGCTTCAGTGTCTATAGGTTCACTTCAACCAGTAAGACAAACAAGCAAAATATAAGTTTGAATCACTGTAAAACAGTGATTTTGACAGGAAAAAGATTTCAATAATCCATGTACTGTGCAACACTTGCAAGGACTTATCAAAATCTTCTCGCACATGAACAGTTACGTATATCCATCAAAGAGATCAAAGGGATGTTGTGCTTTAAGAACTTGAATTTGCCAGTACTAAAATTTTACTGGAGCATAAACAGCTTCTTGTAGTTAGCTAGAAAAGAAAGTATTGCCCCTTCGTAAAAAGAAAAAAGAAAAAGAAAAGAAAGTATTTCATATTCATGAATGTTAGAGTTGTGAAATAGATGCAGACTATTAGTTCTTAACCTAAAAAAATATAAATAGATCAAATTATAGTATATGCATAACTTTAAATTAATGGTCATACTAAAACAATGGTAAACTATAATTTGCACTATTAGTGTAAGAAATCACACATGAGCTAGTCAGGCCGAAAATCATGACACCATTTTGAAACACAATGAATATCATCTGTTGCAAACACTTGCAATTCATGGCTCTTCTACAATCTTTTTCAATGGCTCCATTAGTCTGCAAGTAGAGATGCTCTCAGATAAGCACAACAATACTTTTATCAAATTTCAATGTCAAAGATAAACACGACAATATTTTTTTATCAAATTTCAATCCCAAAAGATGAGTGATTAACTCAACAATATCGCAGCAAAAACATAAATAATCTTGTTTATGCCCCATGACTTTATCCTTAACATGACTCAGGTTGTTTCTCAAAAAAAAAAAAAAGACTATCAGGTTGCCGTAAACTAAGGAAGCATACTGACATTCCATATTTTGCAGGCTTGAGACATTTTGCATTAGACTTATCAATGGTGAGATCATGTTACCTAGCTAGAACTGATACTTGTAAAGTAGAAATTTACCACTTTATCTCTCTCCTCATGCAAAATATGAGAGTTCTATTGTCACCACCGTTTCAACCTAAACTTGCAGATCCGATCTTTCACCTATTGACAGAAAGCAGTTAGAAGAGAAAAGATACATGTCTTTATTAACAAATCTTGCGAACTTTGAGTTTTGAAAAGATAATTGTCCCATTAACAGATTAATATTTGCAGCCACATGTTTATACATGCAAAAGTAACCATGCATGGTAGTGCTGCAACCCATGTGGGTGTAAGGTAATTTGATCAGGTATCATCACCTTTTTTGCCATGTAATGGTAATACATTTTCATATTATGCAATAGATGCAAGATAATCTTTAGGTGTAGGTTTGATAGCAACTGAATAAGCAATTATTCATTGAGAATAAATAAGCATTCATGAGGTATAACCTCTGCTATCTCTTTTATCAGTCCAGATTTCTTTTATATACATTACTGAAATTTTCTGATGTTGTTCTGCAACCTTCTCTTATAACCCATCTCATGATAAAGTTCAACCTGAGGAAAGAGTGAAACAGTTACATAGCAAATGCATCCAAAGCCAACCGTAAAGATAATTCAGGTGAGCCACGAAAGTGAGTCCACTGTTCCACAAGTGAGAACAGGTTGCCATCGAACTTGACCAAGCAGATTAGCTAGTTGCATCTCGTCAATGATCTTTGTGTATCAATATAAATTACAACCAACATTTGACTGCATAATTACAATACAATATCCTACCGGCTGAAATAGTATGCAGAAAATTATTCGTCAATGTTTAGAAATTACTCTTTCAGATTATAAAATAGAAATCTAAAAATCTCCAAGCAATTATAGCATCCATTGCACCCAACTCTGTTTGCAACATTTGCGTGGCTGACTTGTAACAACTTGGTGTTATGCTGAAATGAAACAAACAAACAGATTTAAAACAAAACATTATCTGCATACCTTCTTCAGAGAATTCTCATATCTAGCCCTGCTGATCAGGGAGAAAGGGAGCACGAACACGTCGGCGCATGTGTAACTTTGTGGCCTCGACCTGTTGTAATCCTCTTGCCCCGATCGAAGGAAACGGAGAGCAATCTTCAGATTCTGGGCGGTACTTATAGGAGTAAAAGTTGAGCTACCGAAGTCATAGTAGATGACCCTCCCTTTTCAAAAAACAATTGGAGGAACAATTGAATGGAGGATTAGAGGTAGGAAAACAGTTTCCTTGCTGGAGGAAAATGCTTGCCGCGCCCCTGGACCATCGCGCTAACTGTGGCGGACCGCCCCTGAAATCGGGGGGGGGGGGGGGTCCTCCTCCCGGGATCCATTCTGGGCGACGTTCGTTGAAGCGAACGTTTACAGGGTACAACGCAGACAGCAAAAAGCACGGATTACAGACAGAAGAAAAGTATTACATGAGCGTTGTTACAGAGTTTTTAGCATCCACACGAACAGTTTTCATAAACGGCGGAAACGATTACAATCCTCATGCGAAAACGGAAGATAAAGATACAGACTCCGACTCCATATTTTGCAGGCTTGAGACATTTTGCATTAGACTTATCAATGGTGAGATCATGTTACCTAGCTAGAACTGATACTTGTAAAGTAGAAATTTATCACTTTATCTCTCTCCTCATGCAAAATATGAGAGTTCTATTGTCACCACCATTTCAACCTAAACTTGCAGATCCGATCTTTCACCTATTGACAGAAAGCAGTTAGAAGAGAAAAGATACATGTCTTTATTAACAAATCTTGTGAACTTTGAGTTTTGAAAAGATAATTGTCCCATTAACAGATTAATATTTGCAGCCACATGTTTATACATGCAAAAGTAATCATGCATGGTAGTGCTGCAACCCATATGGGTGTAAGGTAATTTGATCAGGTATCATCACCTTTTTTGCCATGTAATGGTAATACATTTTCATATTATGCAATAGATGCAAGATAATCTTTAGGTGTAAGTTTGATAGCAACTGAATAAGCAATTATTCATTGAGAATAAATAAGCATTCATGAGGTATAACCTCTGCTATCTCTTTTATCAGTCCAGATTTCTTTTATATACATTACTGAAATTTTCTGATGTTGTTCTGCAACCTTCTCTTATAACCCATCTCATGATAAAGTTCAACCTGAGGAAAGAGTGAAACAGTTACATAGAAAATGCATCCAAAGCCAATTGTAAAGATAATTCAGGTGAGCCACAAAAGTGAGTCCACTGTTCCACAAGTGAGAACAGGTTGCCATCTGTCGCAACCCCGTCCGATAAAATCATATGGTTGCTCATCCAGGACCATTTGGGGTGCCACTTGACGAAGCAAGCGACCATACAGTACAATAATTAACAAAGACAAGCAAAACATGATTTAAAGGGTACATAAATTCTTAATATTACATCATTGGTTCAGATGGTTTAAGTGCGGAACGTAGTTCGAAAACAAGTGATAGTCAGCGGAAGCTAATAATTACAACTCGACGATACAATTAGGCACGCCAGCCCACGGGTGCTTAATCTTCAAGGGTAGGAGAAGCGGGAACCCACTCGAAGGTCCACTCCGAGGGTGCTTCCCCTTCCCAACCACCACAACTAAACGAAGCAAGGTTAGAAGAATCACCTGCAAAGCATTAATCCACAAAGCCTGAGCAACTAATACTCAGCAAAACTTACCCGTCAACGTGGCCATCTAATGACCGACTCCTAAAATGCAGGGAGTATTGGTGGAAGTTGATCGGGTACTGCGAAAACAGCGCTAATAGTCTATTGCAATTTTTAGCCAAGTTAACAGGAGTCGCTATGATTTTTCTAAGTGTGCCGCTATTCTAAACAATCAAGAGTTCAACATAACCAGTCAGGGTGAAAACAACCACTTTCATCATAATTCCATCACTTACATATCGTTGCGGTGGAAATGAGCAAGTGCTACTCTTAACCACGAGGAGCGGCAATTATAATTGATTTACATCCTGCAGGAGAAACCCGACTGACACGACACAGGCGCACTCGAATGAGTCGCACGTGGCTACCTTTCGCAACATCACGACAGAGTTGGCCCAACATCCATCCCTCCAAGGACACGATCCTCCAGGCGATGCCCTGCATCCCTGTACGGCCCCATGCCTTTCCCACTAGCACGAGCCCAAGAAACAAAAGCGAATTCATCCACCTTGCTGGTCCGTTCACCCAGAAAAAGAGATGGCCAATTGTCCAACAAAGCACGGTGAGCTACGTCGGTTTCCTGGTCCCATTTACCAGTATGCACTCGGTACACAACTCAAACTTGACCAATGCAACCGCACCCGATAAGGTTCTCAAATTTTAATCACATTTAAGGTCAAACATATTCCTCGACTTTTCCTTCTTTGATTAAACACGAGTAGTCTCCATACTACTCGGATGCTACCGGGTTCCTATCCTTTAAGCATCGCATTCTACCGATGGCTCTTCCCAAAATAATCCCTAGGAAACCTACCAAGTCATGCATCTAGATTTTCACGGTAATTTCCTCGAAACTTAATGCACAAGCATCCCTACACACATAGTGGTAAACAGAAAATTTGTAAAACATAGGTATGCATCGGGGCTTGTCTTGGTCTGCAGAATAGTCAGCACACTCAAGCGAGAAGTTAGTTCCTGCGGGTGCCTCCTCCGGATTCTCGTTCACCGTCGGAAGTTCCTGGTCGGTTCCTATATGACGAAAATGCAATTTATAAGAAAAATGATGGTTCAAATGAAACTTCTCATTTTCATTCCAAGAAATGATTCTTATTTGGCATGTTGTCAAAATTAATGATTTCACTTTGGTTAGAGTTAGACCGACACTTTACTACGGTGTTAATTATTTAATATCTACGACTATTAATCTAGGGTTAAAAATGAAACTTTTAATTATATCTCAAGATTATTTTTAATTGATGGTAATCTCTGAAATATGAATTTTAAGCTTTGGTTGAGGCCTAGGTGAATTTCCTAGATTTTATAAAAATTCAACAAATTTTCTGTTATTAGAAATTATAAAATCAGAAACCATATGTAAATCTTGGAATAAATTTATGTTATTTTATGGTGTTACTCATGAGAACCAAATCTAAAACTTTATTTTTGGGGTCTAATCTTTCTAATGACTTTTTCAATGTATTTTAGAAAATGGTATTTTAATAGGCAGATTGGGGTATTATTAAAGTATGATATGCAATTTTTGGTCCAAAAATCCTCATAAAATTCCAGAAGGTGTGTGATGCCATGTGGTACTTGTGGATCAAATATTAGCCTTAGAACTGTTTTAGAATTTAAATTAAAATTCAAAAACAGAAAGTAATGTTCTAATTGTCTCTGAAAATTTATGGTCTTTCTCTAAAACGTGCTTTAACAGAAGTTTAGTAACTTTAATGAGGATTCTAAAAAATTTTTTTTTGCTATTTTTGGAGTAGTATTCTATTTTTAATGAATTTTACAAGTTCTAGGTTATTTCCTGGTAATTGAATAATTTACAACCGAGCCGGGCCCGCACGTCAGCAGCACAGAACAGGGGAGTGCGGCGCTTGGGCGGCTTCCCGATGGTGCTCGTCGGTGGCTCTCGCCGGAGGTGCGCCGTCGGTGGTCGCCGCGGTGTCCATCGCACTCAGCACGGCTCAGAGGGTTCATTTGACCATGGAGAGGTGGCGGGGCTCACCGGAGGTACGCCGGCGACGGTGAACCGATTACGGCGATGGTGGCGGCGGTGTTCCGGCGGCTCGACGGTCGGTGAGGGTCAAAGTCGGGCACCGTGAGCTGCAGCAGAGGCCGGTGATGTCGCTGGGCACAACGAGGTGGCGGGAAATTGGCCGGGAGGTGGTCGTCGACGGGGAGGTGGCGGCTCGGCGGTGCTCTGGCGATGGCGCGGCGATTCCGTCATCGCTGCTTCACCAAAGCCGCTGCAGTCAATTGGAACGGAGAAAGGGCTACACGAGGGTCTCGCCGACGGAAGGAATCGGAGAGTGTGACACCTCGAAATTTAAACTCGATCAATCCGATAAATAAGCAAGTTTATGGCGTCAAAAATAAAGGATTAAAACATTCGTGGTCGCTAATAAAGAAGAGGGAATTGAATAAAACGATTACCATTCCGCAAAAACTTAAATGGATTGTTAATACTTCTGGTCATGTTACATTAATGCAAACCTATTAACTTCGGTTAAGTGGTAAGGAGAACACGAAACCTAATTGCCGTAGAGATATCGGAATAATGATGCTAGAAAAGAAAAGTTTATCGGAGGACTTAAGAATTTAAATAATAATTCAAACTTAAATTTTGAATTCCACACATTTCTAGCCTTTCCACCAAATTCGCCAAGTTTAGGGCATTTAGTAATCAAGGGTATTGAGGGCGATCATTTAAATTCCGAAATTGCTCAATCAAAACCCTAATTAGGTCGGAATTTCAAATAATAGACAAAAGGTGTTCGAGAAGCACAAATATCAAATTCAAAAATTTGATTTTGAATTCCTTTGCTTGTCAAACCATTCAGTCTTTTTAGTGGAATTCCAAATGCCATTGAAATTCAAATTCCAAATTCTACCCTATTCTTTCTTCTTTCTCCTCCCTTCCTTCTGTACTGCCTCTGTTTCTTTTCTCTGTTGTCGGAACGGGTACAGTACCCGGCGCTGCCGAAGACGGCGACGCCCATGCCGTCTTCTCCCGCCGGCGCGCCACCCTACGCCCCTAGCCGCCTAAAGCCGAGCGAGCCCCGACGTGCGCCTTTACTCTCCTCCGCGAACGCCGCTGCTCCGCTCGTCCGGCGAACCACCCGCGTACGGGAAACGGCGGCCACCTTCACCATAGCCGGCCGCCCGATTAAATTCGCCCCGAGAGCGCCGCTGCAACGCGTCTGGCCAACCAACCGTGTACTGCAAGACGTCGTGGGGGATTACAAATCGCTCGTTCATCAAATTCCTTCTTCCTCCCCGCCTCGGTCGCTCTTCTTCTCTGCCCTGCCGCCATTGCCGCCACAGAGCTTCCACGCCGACCGAGCACACCACTGCAATCCGACGCCAACCGAGCTCCTCCATCGCGCACGAGATCACCCACTACACCCTCCCACACCCAATTAACCATTCCAAAGCCGAAACCCTAGCCAACTCCGGCAATTCACTCTCGGAGCGCCGCCGCACCGCCATTATCGCCCCTCTGTCAAATTCTTCATCGCCGGTGAGAGATCCTCCAATTCCTTCCGTCGGCACGACCCTCGTGTCACCCTGGTTCCGTTTCAATTGACCGCACTGGTTTTGGTGAAGCAGCGGTGACGAAATCGCCGTGCCAACGTCGGAGCAACCGCCGAGCCGCCACCTCACCGTCGACGACTATCTTCCGGCCACTTTCACTCATCCTCGCCGTGCCCAGCGTCATCCCCAACCTCTACTGCAGCTCACAGTGCTCAGCTCCGACACCCACCGACCGCCGAGCCGCCGGAACACCGCCGCCGCCATTGCCGTAATCGGTCCACCGTCGCCGGCGTGTCTCCGGTGAGCCCCGTCGCCCCTCCTTCATCAAACAGACTCTCTGGCTCACGCTGAGTGCGGTGGGCACCATGGAAGCCGCCGCCGACTCTTCCTCCGGCGAGAGCCGCCGGTGGTGCGCCGTCGGGCGCTGCCCTAGCGCCGCCTCCTCTGTCTCGTGCCACTGACCAGCGGGCCCGGGTTCAATTCAAATTATTCAAATTCCAGAGAATTCCACAGAATTACAAAATTCACATAAAATGGAATACTACTCCAAAAATGTCAAACCAAACCTTTTTAGAAACCTCATGACTAATACTAAATTTCTGTTAAAACACTTTTTATGGAATGACCACACATTTCAGGAATAATTAAAATACTCCTTGCAGTTTTTGAATTTTAATTCAAGTTGTAGAGCAGTTCTAAGTCTGAAATTTGATCTACAAGTTCCTCATGGCAGGGCACACCTACTGGAATTTTATGGGGATTTTAAGACCAGAAGATTGTATATATTACTTTCACAATACCCCAATCTGCCTATTAAAATACCATTTTCTAAAATACATTGTAGAAGTCAGTAAAAAGGTTAGACCCCAAAAACAAAGTTGTAGATTTGGTTCTCCTGGGTAACACCATAAAATATCATAATTTTACTCCAAGATTTACACATGGTTTCTGATTTTATAAAACCCAATAACAGAAACTTTGTTGAATTTTTATAAAATCTAGGAAATTCATCTAGGCCTCAACCAAAGCTTAAAATTCATACCTCAGAGAGTACCATCAACTAAAAATAATCTTGAGAAGAAATTAAAAATGTCATTTTTAACCTAGTTAAATAGTCGTAGTTAATAAACGATTAATACTTGAGACAAGGTCGCAATCTAACCCTAATTCCTAACAATGAAACGCTAGTTAATATTTAATAATAGCATTGTGACTCTCTTCATAAACAATTCACTGCATTTTCGTCATATAGGAACCGACCAGGAACTTCCGCCGGTGAACGAAAATCCAGAAGAAGCAACCGCAGGAACTAACTCCTTCTTTGAGTACTCTGACTATTCTGCAAACCAAGGCAAGCCCCGGTGCACACCTATGTTTACAAATTTTCTGTTTTCCACTATGTGTGTAGGAATTGTTTGTGCATTAAGTATCGAGGAAATTGCCGTGAAATCCTAGTTGCATGACTTGGTAGGTTTCCTATGGAGTATTTTGGTAGAGCCCTCGATAGAATGCGATGCTTAAGGATAGGAATTCGGTAGCATCCGAGTAGTATGGAGGCTACTCGTGTTTTAATCAAAGGAGGAAAAATATCAATGAACATGTTGGTCTTAATTGTGAATAAAATCGAGAACCCTATCGGGTGCGGTTGCATTGGTCGAGTTTGAGGTGTGTACCGAGTGCATACTGATATATGGGACCAGGAAACCGATGTAGCTCACCGCGCTTTGTTGGACAATTGGCCATCCCTTTTTCTGGGTGAACGGACCAGCAAGGTGGATGGATTTGCTTTTGTTTTCTTGGGCTTGTGCTAGCGGGAAAGGCTTGGGGCCGTACAGGGATGCAGGGCATCGCCTGGAGGACCATGTCCTTGGAGGGATGGATGTTGAGCCAACACTGTCGCGATGTTGCGAAAGGTAGCCACGTGTGACTCAGTTGAGTGTGCACGTGTCGTGTCATTCGGGTTTCTCCTGCAGGATGTAAATCAATTATAATTACCACTCCTCGTGGTTAAGAGTAGCACTTGCTCCTTTCCACCGCAACGATATGAGAATAGAGGATTATGATGAAAGAGGCTAATTTCACTCTGCTCTGTTGTAATGCATTTATGATTGTTTAGAATAGCGGCACATTTAGTAAATTCACAGTGACTACTGCTAAATTGGCTAAAATTTGGAATAGACTACTAGCGCTGTTTCTGCAATTACTCGATCAACCTCCACCAATACCCCTGCATTTTAGGAGTCGGTCATTAGATGGCCACGTTGACGGGTAAGTCTTGCTGAGTATTAGTTGCTCAGGCTTTGTGGATTAAAATTTTTGCAGGTGACCCTTATAACTTTGCTTCATGTGGTTGTGGTGGTTGGGAAGGGGAGGCACCCTCGGAGTGGACCTTCGAGTGGGTTCCCGCTTCTCCGACCTATGAAGATTAAGCACCCGTGGGCTGGCGTGCTTGATTTTATCGTCGAGTTGTACTCATTAGCTTCCGCTGACTTTCGTTTGTTTTCAAACTACACTTCCGCACTTAAATTATCTGAACCAATGTTGTAATATTAAGAATTCAGGTGCCCTTTAAATCATGTTTTGCGTGTCCTTGTTAATTATTGTACTGTATGGTCGCTTGCTTCGCCAAGTGGCACCCCGAATGATCCTGGATGAGCAACCGTACGATTTTAGCGGACGGGGTTGCGACAGAGAGGTGCTCACCGGCGACGAGGGATTCGACGAGGCGGCTACAATGGCGGTCACGGCGGTGCTCCGAGAGCAATCTGTCGGGATTGGCTAGGGTTTAGGCTCGGGAAGAATTAAATGGACGTGGAAAAGAGTGGTGAGTGACTTCGCACGCGTTGGAGGGGCTCGGTTAGGGTCGGAGTGCAGTGGGGCGTCCGGTCGACGCGGGAGCACTGGTGGCGGCAATGGCGGCAGGGCAGTGAGGAAGAAGAGAGAAAGGGGCGGGGAGGAAGAAAGAAAACCGACGGAGGAGAAATTTGAAGCACACCGAGATGGTCTAGAGCGTGCACGTGCGGTCGCGACGATGATTGCCGACGGTCTCCTGTATGCGGGCAGTTGGCCGGACGGTGGCAGCAGCGGCGCCCGCGGAGAGAATTAATGGCGCACGTCGCTTGCCGTGTAGCTCCGCTCGCTCGCGTGCGCGTCGGGGAGGCGTCTCGCTGCGGAGCTGTTCTGTCAAGGCGGCTCCTGCAGCAAGGACGGCGTGCGCGAGCCACAGTGTCCGGCCGGCCGGCGCCAAAGGAGGGAGAGAGCAGGAAGAAAAGAAAAGAGGGAGAAACAGAGAGAAAGGAGAAAAAGTGAGAGAGAGGAGAAAAATTAATTAGGAGATGGAATTTATTTTATCCAAGGCCAAAATAATTAGATTTAATTTTTCATTTGCTTAAGAGACTCCTCTTCAACCATGGAATGGATTGAGATACAAGAAGGCCAAGATTTGAATTAGAATGGTCGCTTGAAATTTTGAATTCTTTTATTGATCGCTTGACTCTTTGTCCATTATTTGAATTTCCGACATAATTAGGTTTTCGATTTGGGTCGCTTCAGAATTTGAATCAAGGCTTGAACAACTTTTGAATTCGATAACCCTAGGTCCCAATACCCAACTAATTTACTCTTCTCGATGATTAGGGTTTTGATAAACGTAGTTACGGGGGTTCGGCCCTATTCGCACGTTAATCTCCTTCCGCCCAATTTACAAGAAATGTTTCCCTGCTCTTTTCCCACTTAATCTCAATTAATAGATTTGCAATAATTTAAGATGACAAGAAGCGTTCCTAAATCATTTTAATTTGATGGGTTAGTAGTCATTTATTCAGTTTCTCCCCTAACTTTACTAACGGAAAAGAGTTTTTTAACGCTTCATTTTAACACTAAGAACTTGTTTATTTATTTGATTTGTCGAGTTTAACTCTGAGGTGTCACACCATCGAACTTGACCAAGCAGATTAGCTAGTTGCATCTCGTCAATGATCTTTGTGTATCAATATAAATTACAACCAACATTTGACTGCATAATTACAATACAATATCCTACCGGCTGAAATAGTATGCAGAAAATTATTCGTCAATGTTTAGAAATTACTCTTTCAGATTATAAAATAGAAATCTAAAAATCTCCAAGCAATTATAGCATCCATTGCACCCAACTCTGTTTGCAACATTTGCGTGGCTGACTTGTAAGAACTTGGTGTTATGCTGAAACGAAACAAACAAACAGATTTAAAACAAAGCATTATCTGCATACCTTCTTCAGAGAATTCTCATATCTAGCCCTGCTGATCAGGGAGAAAGGGAGCACGAACACGGCGCATGTGTAACTTTGTGGCCTCAACCTGTTGTAATCCTCTTGCCCCGGTCGAAGGAAACGGAGAGCAATCTTCAGATTCTGGGCGGTACGTATAGGAGTAAAAGTTGAGCTACCGAAGTCGTAGTAGATGACCCTCCCTTTTCAAAAAACAATTGGAGGAACAATTGAATGGAGGATTAGAGGTAGGAAAATAGTTTCCTTGCCGGAGGAAAATGCTTGCCGCGCCCCTGGACCATCGCGCTAACTGTGGCGGACCGCCCCTGAAACAGGGGGGGGGGGAGGTCCTCCTCCCGGGATCCATTCTGGGCGACGTTCGTCAAAGCGAACGTTCACAGGGTACAACGCAGGCAGCAAAAAGCACAGATTACAGACAAAAGAAAAGTATTACATGAGTGTTGTTACAGAGTTTTTAGCATCCACACGAACAGTTTTCATAAACGACGGAAACGGTTACAATCCTCAAGCGAAAACGGAAGATAAAGATACAGACTCCGACTTCGACACTAAACAAAAGCAAGGGCCTTGTCCAACGGTACCTTGCTACTAGCCACACACGAGCAGCGGCTACTCAAGTGGCTCCCACTGGAAACTACCCCAGCCCGGGGACGACTCCTCACAGAACTGGCCACCACTACCCCATCGGTCGCATCGAACCCACCTGAAAATCACAAGTTGCAAAGCGTGAGCTTCTAAGAAGCTCAGCAAGTCTGACCCATCAACAAGGCTGTCTACAGCCGACACCTAGACATGCACGGCTGACTCTGGGTAGGATAGTTGCAAAAGGACACGCCTTACTAAGTAGCTTTTATAAGATAAAATTAGCTGTGGCACACTATAAAAATGTAGTTTTAGCTGTAGCATAACATAGTTTTCTTAATTGTTCCGTGTGTTGTGTCTAATTTCGACTTTTATGGTGTGCTGTAGCTAAAACCATGTTTTTTTTCAACGTGCCACAACCAATTTTACTATAAATAAATTATAACAAAATGATATTTACGATGATTCAGACCGCTGTAGTGAAGTGATACAAAAGCTAAGAACAGTTCCCTCAGACCCCGCATCTTTGCATGATTCTTGCCCATTGCTGCTCCAAGGACACGTGCTAAGCATATTTGAACTTTTGTTTTGCAAACTAAACATATTTGAATATTTGCATTGGTCTTACTCGTACGGCAGATCATATAGCACTGTTTTTTTATTAATATGCGCATTAGTACATAATTATACGTTTCAGAATTTGAACTAACGCTCCTTTGCACGATGCCAGAAATGGGAACCGATGTGCACGTCCAAACGAAACGAGACAGACCTACGGCCTTCCCAGGAGCCTTCTGTGGGCCCTCCGCTTCTCCCGGCCCCACCAGTCAACCACACGCCACAAAAAATAAGTGAAAAAACAAACATTCTGTAATAACATCCAAATAATAAAAATATAGAAACGAACTGACCTTTCTCTCTCCTCTCACTCCGGCGCGCGCGCTCCCTCTCCGCCGATTCGCGACCCGAAGCCGGGATCTCTCGGCTCCCCGCTGATCGGATTCCTCCGCCGGCCCTCGGTCCCGTGTCACCGCGGCCACGCGATCTCTACCGCACCGCGCGGCGTCGCCGCGGCCGATGCCCGGCGCTCTCAGAGCCGCCGCCCCGCCCCCGCCGCCTCGCTGCGACACGGGCGCGGGGCGCATTACAGGACTCTGAGGCCGTCCTTGCTCGGCATTTTGGAGAGACCTGAGTCCTTCGCGCGGAGGAGTTATTGTCCCCTCCGTGGTGGCTGCGGCGGAGCGCGCCACGCTCTCGATCTTGGTTCCCTAAGTGGTGCTTCATCGGTTTTCCATGCAATGTGGGCCGCAGTCGGGTTTCGTTTGGTCTGATAGCGATCTATACCCAGCGTCTTGCCAGGTACGATCCTCGGCATCAGTACTGCTTGCAATGGAGATCCAAATTCGAGTGATTTCAAGGACGATTATGGACTAATTTTTAAAGCAACATAGAAACATTTGAACAAAAAACATATGTAATCGTGTACTCCCTCCGGTTTATTGGATACCAGATCAGTTCATTCCGGTTTGAATTATCCAATGTCATATGTTTTCAGTTTTACTCTGCTTCATTTGACTGGAATGCTTGCAATGTCTTCAGTCAGCTGAATGTTAGTTGCTGCAATAAAAATATATAGAAGGAATTATTGAAGTTTTGTGAGAGATTGATAGTTTATTTCATTGTCATTGTTTTGTTTGGATATGCTCCATAGTCGATTATCGTGTTCTCATTGAAAAAGGCCTTCTGCATATATGATACAGTTACTTCTGGTATTTCTGTTTTGTCTGATTTGGATGAGTAGAGGGGTTCTATGGGGTCCTAATGGTACATTGCAGAAAATTTGGTTTGCGTAACCTTTTTCACTAGCATGTTGTATTTTGAAATGAGTGCCATGTGTGTCTCACTATATTTTTGTTGAAGCAGGTGAAGATGCAAATATGAGGGTTCCTTTGAGGTGGTACCACTGCAGATACCAATGGATGCCTCAGATAAAACATTTTCTGATGTTGTTAAGCTTTTAACGTCATGGCTGCCTCGTCGGTCCAACCCAGACAGTGTCTCAAGGGACTTTTGGATGCCTGACCACAGTTGTCGAGTCTGTTATGATTGTGATACACAATTCACCATATTCAACCGGAGGCATCATTGTCGTCGTTGCGGACGCATTTTCTGTGGTAAGTGCACAGCAAACTTCATCCCAGTTTCAAGTGACCCTGACAGAAACGTGGATGAGGTAGACAAGATTCGTGTCTGCAACTTCTGCTTCAAGCAATGGGAACAGGAAAGAATCACAGCTGTGAAACAAGTGCTGCCAGTGCTCAGCCCTTCCCTATCTGAAGCGAGTTTGTTCAGTACAAAGTCAACAATTACCATTAATAGTGTTAGCACAACGGTTGGCTCCTATTCTACTGGCAACTATCAGCATGTGCCTCATACTTCCAACATCAGTCCTCAGAAATGTTCTCAAGAAAAAATGTCTCACAATATGCAAGATGACCATGTGCCTGAGCAAAGTATGCCCACTGTTTTGAATAGAGATGATTCTTCAATTCGTTTTGGCTATTTCACAAACAGGTATCCCCTGTTTCTGACCTAATACAATGTAATACCCCTGTTATACACCTTGTTATGTTATTGACTTATACTGCTTTATTCATAAAAATACTTTATTAAAATCATTTGTAGTGATATGAATTCTACTGATATGTACCGTGATCTTTTTTGTTTTTGGACGGTAGTCTAGTTATAATGTTCTGTCTAATGCGTACATCATCATTTGACACTTTGAATCAGGAGTGATGACGAAGATGAAGAATATGCTGGTTACTGCTCTGATAGGCATGTCCAGCATCGACAACACAATGAGCAATACTACGGCCCAGATGAGTTTGATGAGCAATCTTGCAATTCAGCTACATCACATACCGTGCAGGAAAATGCAATTTCTAAAGAAACAGTAGCTCATGGGATTGACCATAGATTCCCCAGCACATTGCCTGTCACCAAACTGGAGGATGGCCAGGAACCTGATAATAGTTCTGAATGTGGGGCTGCTTCATCCATTTATGCTCTAGAAAGTACTGATGTAAATCAAGTCGATTTTGAAAAAAATGAGCTTTTCTGGCTTCCTCCTGAACCAGAAGATGAAGAAGATGAGATGGAAGGTGGTTTGTTTTTTGATGATGATGATGATGAGCTTGTAACTGATAGTGAACAGTCTCGCATTCGGTCCCCAAGTAGTTTTGGTAGTGGAGAATTCCGAAGTAAAGATCGGTCAAGTGAAGAGCACAAGAAAGTAATGAAAAATGTTGTGGATGAACATTTCAGAGCCTTGATTTCTCAGCTTTTACAGGTAGAAAATATTTCCTTAAATGAAGGCGACAACATGGGTTGGTTGGAGATTGTTACTTCGTTATCATGGGAAGCTGCAAATTTCCTCAGGCCCGACACAAGCCAAAGTGGTGGTATGGATCCTGGTTTATATGTCAAGGTTAAGTGCTTAGCATGTGGGCACTGCAGTGAAAGGTGAATGATCTTTCTGTTCATACAGTATAGTCTACTCACTATAATCCTACAGTTACAATATTCTCTAGTTGAACAGGCATAGGTTGGAGCTCTCACATCATTTTGGGTGATGTGGATGTTTGTGGTGTCGCCACGTGGCACTAATAAATTTTCTTTTAATACTAAATTTTTAATTGGATTTTCCTACTAAACCGTAAGTCTGATTTTGAATTCATTTAGACCATTGTGTTCTTTACAATTAATTCAACAAATTGAGATCCCACAAGATATACTTTTTTCATTATTTTAAAATTAAGTTTTTTTATAATCCATTTTTTATAAATCTACTGTCAAATTATTTCTATCTATTTCTTTTTTTAGCACTCTCTAAATTTATTTTTAATATGTTTTATTTTTCAAATTTAACATCTCCTTCTCTGGGTTCTTACTTTCTTTCTTTTTATAAAATTAGACGTATAGATATCTGTTGAGATCCCTCTATTTTTAATGATTCATATTTTTTTCTCTTTCAAATACTCATAGAATATTCGTTTTAAATTTATTTAAAATTTTACGGGTGTGGCGTAGCGCTCCACTTATGCTAGTATGTACTAACTTATCATGAAGGAAATGGTGGGTCCTGAAATGGTGCATGCCATGCTCTAGTTGTGACAAATTAAGATTAAAATTGGTACAAGATTGAACTGAATCATGGACTAAGTACATAACAGCTGGTCTGAATGGCTGACAAACATATGAAACAATGAAATAGCTAAGAGAAATGCCCTATGAATAAATATTTAATCTAGGATAAAGTTCATTTTACTCCATTCAGCTATGACCTAAGTCCACATAACCCCTAGAAAGACGAAACCGTTAATTTAACACCCCCAACCCCTAATGTTTACAATACTGTTTACTTTACCCCCATTGAGTTTTGTAAGGTGGTTTTGCCGATGTGACGCACATGATGTGGACTGTTCAACAACCACCCAGATCCACCACGCCTCACTCTTGATGATGGCGGCCGACCCATCCTTGCATCGCCCTTAGCCAATCCCGACATCGTATGCAGCTCAAACACAGTCCAAGATCAAGGCCACTATATCGTGACACGGCCAGTGTCGGCCGCTGCGGCAGAGTGGTTGGCTATCATTGTTGAGTGGCGAGAAGGCGAGCATGTGAGGATTAGAGAATAAACAATCAACTGACAGTGCCACATTATCAAAACTGCCTTAGGGGGGAGGGGGGGGGGGGGTGGGAGGGGGCATGTGGAGACTCAGTCTATAGTTGAATGGAGTAAAAGGGACCTCATCCTTTTATCTATCAGACACCACGAAACATTGCAAATTTTTCCAATGGCGTGTGTCAAATTATCCCTTACTTTTACTCCCTCCATCTTGCATCAAGTTGTTTGGACAATGACACGGTTTTCAAAACATAAATTCTCTGTCTGTGGTGGCTGAACAAAGCCTCGACATCAATTGTGTTTTTAAGAGTGTCGACCCCTGCTTGTTTTGTCAAGCTTTCCACAAGATTAGCTATTTCTAGGCAGCAAGAGGAATGCACTGGGCTTATTTGCTGCCTTCTGGTCATTAGGATGGACATGGAAATTAGGTCCTTTCCTATAAAAACCTTTTCTCGTTACTGTGATCTATATCCCTCTAATATAAATTCTGTTTCTTTTTTTTTTTTTACCATCAATTAGGCTGAGATAGTTTTACTGTTTTATGGGTTTCTCTAGTTATTTGCTCAACAGATAAACAATCCCATGTTTCTTCATACTGCAAACTGATTCTCAATACTATATCTCATCTGATAGCTGTGTCCTATTTATTTCAGCACTGTTGTAAAAGGGATAGTCTGTAAAAAGAATGTTGCACATAGGCGAATGACATCAAAAATAGAAAAACCCCGTCTCCTTCTACTTGCGGGAGCTCTTGAGTACCACCGAGTCACAAATCAACTGTCAAGTATTGACACATTGCTTCAGCAGGTTCATGCACCTTTTTTATTTTCTTATATGCATCATGAAGCTGTCATTGATCTTACAATTTTGCTTCATCTGATACACAGGAAACGGATCATCTTAAAATGGCTGTTGCGAAGATTGTATCTCAAAAGCCTAACTTGCTTTTGGTTGAGAACTCAGTTTCTCGCTATGCTCAAGATTTGCTTCTAGAGAAGAACATATCACTGGTGTTGAATATCAAGCAGCCCCTCATGCAGCGTATAGCTCGTTGCACTGGTGCTCAGATTGTTCCTTCTGTGGATCTCCTACCATCTCAGAAACTTGGTTATTGCGAGCTATTTTACGTCCATAAGTACTATGAACAATCTGTTAGCCCGGGTAACATGGCAAAGAAAATACTGAAGAACATGATGTTTTTTGAAGGATGCCCAAAGCCACTTGGTTGCACTGTAAGTAATAAACTATTTCATTTTTTTTTCTGGGAAAAGTAGGCACTAAATAATGCCAAGCGGAGAAGGAGAACATTATGTTTGTCTGACTTGCTTATTCTCATAGTCATGCAAACTGAAAAATAAATGTCAAAAGGGAAGCTCTTTGCCAACAAGTCAATTTCTTTTATTTTTCTCCGTTCAGAATGAGAAGGCTGGAACATTTTTTTCATCCTTCTTATTATCTGAAAACAACGTATGCATTTCGGGAACTTACTCTTTTGGCCCATACCATCTGCAGGTTCTGCTGAAGGGTGGTAACATGGATGAGCTAAAGAAAATAAAGCATGTGGTCCAGTATGGCATTTTTGCTGCATATCACTTGGCTTTAGAAACGTCTTTCCTAGCAGACGAAGGTGCTAGTCTACCAGAACTTCCCTTGAAGTCTTCACTGACTGTGGCTTTGCCAGATAAGCGCTCTACTGCAGACAGCTCCATTTCAGTTGTGCCAGGTTTCACAATTAATGTTTCGAACAGTCAGCAGATGACTAACAGTTTGGGTCATGTTGGCTCAGATTCCATTATATCAACTGGCCCAAGTGAAAATGCCATGGTGGAACCAGCACTTTCTAGCGAACGGCTTATTTCTCAAACAACTGACCCTCATGTTTCTCGATCTTATTATGCTAATAGTGGTAATTCTGACAACGGGATTGATAATGGTCCAGTAAAGGTCCCTGCAGCTGCATCTTCTGTTTCGGTATGTTCAACAGCTACATCTGGTGTATTCACAAACCATGCACCTGTATATTCTACTATGGAGAGAAATCATATGCATTCTGGTGATTATCATGACAATGGTTCAACCAGATCACATGGTCACATGGTGTCAACAGATTCAGCAAAAACATTGAGTTGTCATCAGCACACCACATTCGAGACAACCAGTAATATCCTGACTTGTTCTAAGCTGAAAGAACCATTAGAAGGTTCAAATGATTTGGTTAACGTAAAGAGTACCAGTAATGAAAATGTGCTTGTAGTCCAACCAGTGTATAGTCCTGCTGTACAGCATCAAGAAAGCAATCAAGGACATGATGCCACATCAAATAAGGAAGAAGTTTTGGCTTCTGACCATCAGAGCATTTTAGTCTCGTGGTCAACACGTTGTGTCTGGAAAGGGACTATTTGTGAACGTTCCCAACTATTACGCATCAAGTATTATGGTAACTTTGACAAGCCCCTTGGACGGTTTTTGCGGGACTACCTGTTTGATCAGGTACTTCTCCTCCTCTCAGCATGCTCATGTTTCATGTGAACTTATTGCTTTTCGTGGTTTACGTTTTTCACTATAGTTACAACGCATTTTCAGGGTTATCAGTGCCGATCCTGTGATAAGCCCCCTGAAGCCCATGTCCACTGTTATACTCATCGCCAGGGGAGTCTAACAATATCTGTAAGAAAACTTATGGATTTTGTTTTATCAGGAGAAAGAGACGGCAAAATTTGGATGTGGCACAGGTGTCTGAGGTGCCCCTGGAGTAATGGATTTCCTCCAGCAACCCAAAGGATTGTCATGTCTGATGCAGCCTGGGGTTTGTCTCTTGGCAAATTTTTGGAGCTTAGCTTCTCAAACCATGCAGCTGCAAGTCGGGTTGCCAGCTGTGGTCATTCACTGCACAGGGACTGTCTTCGGTTCTATGGGTAAGCAAATCTTCAGTCATTGTCTTCTAAAATTGGGTCATCCTTTTATTTTATTAGTGAACATGTAAGAATGGTTACAGACTGTACCCAAACTTTGATTAGTGAGTTTGTTGATTGTTGATACTCTTTTGCTTTAATACAGATTTGGCAAAATGGTAGCATGCTTCAGATATGCACCTATTAGTGTTCATTCTGTCCTTTTACCACCTCATAAACTTGACTTTAGTCACCAGCCTTTGGAGTGGATACAAAAAGAAGTGAACGAGGTTTGTAACATTATCCAATCAGTAGCTTTTGTTTCCATTAATATGCTGATAGTGTTTGAATGCTTTCCTCAAATGTTCATATTGTTGTTTCAACATTGTTTATCTTTTGTGCTGAATTATAATGTTTCTTTCCCCAATTTTAATAGGTCATTGACAGGGCAAAACATCTTTTTGATGAAGTATCACATACTTTACACCCAACCTCTGATAAAAAGGGTACTGGCAGTTTTCTCAACCTGGAGTCTAGCAATTACATTGCTGAACTTGATAGCATGCTTCGAAAGGAGAAGTCAGAATTCGAGGTTAGCGCCCTTTGATATAGAATTTTTGCAAATGACAATATTGAGGTTACATTGTTACACCAAATAATGATGCACACCACTATACTTTTCATTTTGGTTGATTTTTAGGCTTAATGATGTAGCTTATGATTGTATTGCATTAGAGTACCAACCTGTTTAGTTTGGCATTAAACTGATGAAAACAAAAACTCACAAAATACTTGTGAGCAAGTTCTCACTATCATTGTATTGTGACATCACCAAATAGGTGATTTATGGAAGTATTCTATATACCTCCACTCAAATGTACTTGGTTTTATGGTTATTTATGGTTACTTCATTGACTTCTATTTTTACTGCTTAGGTATGTCTGAATAAAATTTTAAAAAGGGAGATGCTGAAAGGTCAACCAGACATTCTTGAGATCAATAGATTGAGGAGACAGTTACTCTTCCGCTCATACTTGTGGGATAAAAGGCTGGTATTTGTTGCAAAGTCAGATAGGAGTCGTCATGAATTACATAACTTCAAGCAAGGAGATTATAATGGTAATATTCATTCTGTAGATAGTGTTGCTGAGTCAAATGACATAACAAAGCCTCAGGTTGAAAATAGTGGGAATGAGGTTGCCAATAAAAATCTTCAGGAGAGTAATTATGCAGGGAATTGCCTTGCGGTTGATGCAAACAGTGCCAATTCCAATCATCACCGACCAGTGGCCACAAGTGAACTCAACTATCTTGAGAGGGACATTAAAACTCCTCTATACAGTAGTATCAGTGTGAGTGAGGAGTCAGTTCCCATGGAGACAGATCTTGTTTCTCGGCGCACACTTTCAGAAGGCCTGTTTCCCAGTTTATTAGATGTGACTAATGCACTTGAGATGAAATGGACTGGTAAGGATGATCCTATTTCTAGTAAGTCAACCATTCTAGATTCTCTAGTGCCCTCTGAGGACTTAGAAGAACAACTGGGTGATGTTACACCTTCATATGCCATTGTACTGCTTAACAAGCTAGGGGACAGTGGAGAAGACCATTTTAATTGGATAGCGATGCCTTTCTTGCAGTTTTACCGTTCTCTCAATAAGCAGTGGAATCGTTCGAACAGGTTCCATGCTCTCAACGAACATAGTCATGTTTACATTCCTTTCTTAAGAGAAGTGGAGCGTCAGATTGGGCCGAAATTTCTCTTTCCAATAGGCATCAATGATATTGTTGTTGGAGTTTATGATGATGAACCTACTAGCATTATCTCTTATGCGCTTGTCTCCCATGAGTACCATCTTCAGCTTTCAGATGAGCTGGAACGAGATACAGACACTTTTCTGCCACTATCAGACACAAGAACTGCCTCATTAACTGAATCATTGTCACTGGAAGACACTACTTCGGAAGTTCTAAGAAGTGTCGTCTCTATAGAGGACAATATCCTTTCCATGTCAGGAAGCAAGACTCTGTCCACTTCAGAATCACTTGGACACAGAAAAGTAAATCACATTAAGGTGAATTTTGGCGATGAAGGTCCTCAAGGTCTTGTGAAGTACACTGTAGTCTGTTATTATGCAAAACAATTTGATGCCCTGAGGAGAATCTGCTGTCCATCGGAGCGTGATTTTGTCAGGTCACTAAGTCGTTGCAAGAAATGGGGTGCTCAAGGAGGGAAGAGCAATGTATTCTTTGCAAAATCACTGGATGATAGGTTCATAATTAAGCAGGTTACCAAAACCGAATTAGAATCTTTCATGAAATTTGCTCCAGAATATTTTCAGTATTTGTCTGAATCGATTGGCACTGGCAGTCCGACTTGCATTGCCAAAATTCTTGGTATTTATCAGGTATTTACAATTTACTTATTTATTTTTATTTTAGGGCCAATCTTTATTTTTTTTCTTTCTGCCAAGGGCCATCTAAACTACCATCTGTCTGGTTTACCAAACATTCAAGTTCCAATGTTTAGTATCAGATTTTAGATTGAATAGCCTACATTAGTTGCGATGAGGCATCTGGTGGCAGCAGTATCTCATAAATTGAATTGATTACTGAACCTGAGGTGAGGGGAGAGTGATCTTTTTGTTCACAAATGCACACTTCTGATATATGGCTGCAATCATATAATCCCATCTCTTACCTGTAGGTCTAACCTGTAGAAAATGTATACTGTGCATTTTTAACCAGATATCTTGGTGGTATAATGAAATTTTTTTCTTCCCCACTTCCAAAGTAATTTTTTGAGTTCATCTGTGCATATCTGATCCTTTTAGCACTGGACAGGTTAAGAGTCTTAGGGTGGTAAGGAGATGAAGATGGATGTTCTAGTTATGGAAAATCTTTTGTTTGAGCGCCATGTGTTAAGATTGTATGATTTGAAAGGTTCGACTAGATCAAGATATAACCCAGACTCTAGCGGTAGCGATAAAGTACTTCTTGACCAGAATTTAATCGAAGCAATGCCGACATCGCCTATTTTTGTGGGAAACAAGGCAAAGAGGCTGCTAGAGAGAGCTGTTTGGAATGATACTGCATTTCTTGCTGTGAGTATATGTCACTTGCTTTCATTCTGTTCTTATTATATTACTTTAGACTGTGTCGTCTGAACATATGTCTGCTGCTAGGTGCTAGTTGCTAAAATTTACTACCACTGTGAGGAGCTTTTTATTTATTTTATTAAGAAAAATGAATGCGAAAATCTATGTGGAGTTCTTACAGAATTTGTGTACGAAGTTCTTACAACAAAATGTTATGCATGCATATTTAAACACTGTCATTGTTTATATAAACTCCAGATAATCCTTCGTATTTTATGCATCAAGAAAATATGTTTAATCAGTATATTACTGTTGGTCATATAACAAATAACTGCAACTTCTGACACAAAGTTTGGCAACTTTTGTGCAGTCCATTGATGTAATGGATTATTCTTTGCTTGTTGGCGTTGATGAGAGAAGACACGAACTTGTTATGGGAATCATAGACTTTATGAGGCAGTATACATGGGATAAACACCTAGAGACATGGGTGAAAGCATCAGGAATATTAGGTGGACCTAAGAATGTGTCTCCAACAGTGATTTCACCGAAGCAATATAAGAAACGGTTCAGGAAAGCCATGTCCGCCTACTTTCTTGTTGTCCCAGATCAATGGTCACCTCCAGTGATCAGCCCCGGCAAGCAAGTGACTGAGAGTGGCCAAGACAACGACCAGTTTCACTCAATGGAATCGAGACATGTGCAGAACCTTTAAAGTGCATAAGACTGTAGAATGACTTTCATATTTTAGTGGCGTACATAGATTTTTGGTTCATTAGAATTTGTTCATTCTTTTTTTATTTGTCCTATTTTACAGGACCATTTTTTTTTTTCCTTGGCAAGATACAGGGTGTATAAATTCTTAGCTAAGGGCTTGTTTGGAAGTTAAGTAATCATTTACTTTTGTAATTCATTTACACCTGTAAACTTATGTGCACAAGAAAACCACCGGAATGTGTTGTACTATTACACCTGTAAATTGGTGTTTGGGTAAACTGTTTTCATGATGGAATCAACACCATGGCCTTTAAGGTTTGCTGGTTCAGCTTTTACAGTGAAGAACAATCGACAAAGAAATGTGAAGTACAACTGCTAAATTCGTCTAGCTGACCATGTCATGCAGTTCAGGAAAGCACAATGAAGCTACAGGCCTAAAAATCGAGAACAGGAACATCCATAGCGACGGTGCATAGGAAAGGAACGCAAGCAGGCAAATCGTCGAGCGGCTGGCGAGCATCAACAAAATCGCGTCCTTGACGATTCTCATGCTGAGCGCGTCGATGAGCTTGCTCTTGCCAGAGCCGGTGGTGCCAAGCACCGCCATGATCTCGCCCTCCGGGCCTCGCCGAAAAAGTCCATTAGCGTCTTCATCCGGGGAACCTCCATCTCCAGCTCGGCGGCTCCTCACAGCAGGACGGAAGCACCAGCAGGCATGACCCATTCTTTGGAGCTGATTGACGTTGCACGTCAACTTCAAGTCCTGAACTTGAGAATGAATTGCAGCAGGGTCCGTTGCCGGCTCGCCCCCCGCCGGCCGGCACGCTCTTGTTGAGCTCGCTGGTGGTGGAGCCCAAACTGGTGGCGCCCAGATCGATGGAAGACGCGTCATCGTCGGAGAAGATGAGGAGGCGTGCTAGCGACTGGGCTCACCGTGGAAAGGCGGCTGCCGCCCCATGGTAGGAGATCGCTGCTGCGCGCTGCGGCCGATGCCGATGCCGACGCCAGGGTGGGAGATCGCGCGATACCCAAACTCGCTGCCCAAGCCGTCTCGATATGTGTCGTATTTTTTTTTTTGAGCCTCTCGAGACGTTTTTTTATTTCCGACGGAATCGAGCCATTATAGATATAATATTTGTGGGCTTACTAGTCATACAAACAATTTTTTTTCACTCCACTTGTAAAAATTACAAGACTATATTTTACAAGTGTATTGTGCTCAAAACTGACCTTCCAAACAAGGCCTAAGTCTTTAAATATTCCTCGGTAGGAATCAGCGTGTCAAATAGGAGGTACATATTTTATAATATTCCTGTACACAGCTTAGAATTGTTTGTCTACTTGTACCTGTTCCAATTCTTTTTGTGCGGTAGAAAAACAGAGCAGGGCTAGATTCAGGAATCTGTACTTCTGTATGGAGCATGCTGTTGTTTTGCCAGAGACGGTGCAAATCTACTTACTACCTTGGTTTTAAATTTTGTTACCGGTTAGTTCAATCTCTATTTTTTAATATTTTCACTAGTTAGTTTCTTGCGCCGCTTAATTTTAAATATGAACTAATGAGTGATAATATTTAAAATAAGGAGTTGTATTATCTAATACCTCTACCTCTCTACATATATAGCCAAAATTGTCCCAGTGTGGCTTGTACTTTACCTGGGACCCTGCTTGTTCATCTGTGACGGCTTATTTTACTTGACGTGTCCGAATAGTCTGTTTTCTATCTTGTTCCACTGCCGTCTACTGCCTCCAGACTTTATTTGTTGATGCTAGGATAATCTTCATAATTCAAAATTGATATGGTAACACCGTCCTGACATTCTGGAGGGAGTATTAAACTTTTTTTATAAGATTTTTGTGTATTCATTAATCAAAATTGAAGTATAGACACAAGGGTACATTCACCCAGAGAGTATTACACTTTGGATGGGAGACAAATGAAAACTAAACATTTTTTTAGTGAAAATGAAAACTAAACCTGAGCCTGACTTTCAGCACTTTGGGCCTGTCCTCCCGATGGTGGTGTATCAGGTAGGTGGCCCAGCCCACTTAACACGCCGCACAGCAAAGCCCCACCTCACCCACCGAAGTGCAAGGTCATCGCGGCGGCGCGACCTCCCTCCGCCGCTGCAATACCGAAAACCCTAAACCCAAGCAGCGCCGCCGTCCGCTTCATCATCCTGCTACTCCCCACCACCACCAGCTTAGCTTCGCCCGCGAGAAGGAGAGAGCAGTAGCTAGCTAGGTAGGCAGGATGGCGGACACCGTGCAGTACCGCCTGGAGCGGATGACCGACGAGCTCGACGACCTCGAGCAGCGGGGCCTCTTCACCCGCGCCGAGCTCGCAGAGGTCGTCAGCCGCCGCCGTGACTTCGAGTTCAGGCTCCGCCGCCGCTCCCCGCTTCGCGCCGACTTCCTCGACTACATCGCCTACGAGCTCCAACTCGATGCGCTGCGCAACCTGCGCAAGCGCGCCATCATACGCGCCGCCGACGACGACGAAGAGGACGACGGCCATCAGGAGGAGGAAGACGACCACGAGGAAGGAAAGAAAAAGAGGAAGAGGAAGAACAAAAAGTGGAAGAAGTCCATCTCTGACATTGCCGGGACCCTCCGCGTGCTCAACATATACCGAATGGCCACCGTCAGGTTCAAGGGGGACCTCGACCTCTGGTTCCGGTACCTCGAATTCTGCCGCAACAAGAGGCACGGAAGGATGAAGCAGGTATCCAACCATCCCCATGTCTAATTCCCCACCAGTTAGGTGAACTAATTTATCAGACCATTTAGTAGAGTAACCAGTTTTTTATATATAATTTGGAGATCTTGATCGCTGGCACACATTGTTTCACTTCTGTAGAATTCTGCCTAGTATATGAGCATACAATTAATAGCTAACATTTAGTAGCTCATTTAGCTAATGGTTAATTTTGTTGCAAGAATTTCACCATTTTTTGTTGTTAATATTTCTCATTTGAATATTTTTCTTGAACACACAAAAAGTCTGTTTTTGTTTTTAAAGAAGAAGAGTTAAAGCTTTAAGGATACAACCCTTTTTCGAAACACACCTCCAGAATGCTTAGGTTGCATACCATTTTGTGCCCATGACTACGAGGAATAAGCAACCCGGCTGCTCATTTGAAGTTGAAGGTGATAAAATTCAGAACATACCATTGCAAAAGTGCCTAGCTTTTTAAAATATTGTGACAACTGACAAACGTCATGGTTGTAAAACAGCATCACAAAGTGGATGCGTTAGAAATTGCCATTTTCATTCTCTTTCCATTCTCTTCCTCCGTTGGCAGTTTGGAGCAGGAAATAAATAAAATGTAAAATTCAATTGTTGTTTCTTCCTCGTCGTGCTGCTTCCTTCTGGTTGTCCTGCGACAGCAGCTTCTGGAGGAGCTAATTATCATGAATGCCCTGCCTTGTTTCCTCAAGAACATACACAGCCATCTAGTCAAATTCGAAATCAGACAGGTAGGGGAAGATTTGAAGAGGATGGGGAACCTATATGACCTAGCTGAAAGAGAAGGGAAGAAGGTCCTCAGTCAATGTCGCCAGCTTGCTGCCGACTCGCTGCTGGTAGCTTCTTCAGGGTCAGCTCTGCACCAAAACTCCTTGTTCGAGGGCTAGTGTTCTTGGTGTTTGTGGTGGCTATGGCTGGGATGGGCAAGGAAATCAGGGTTATGTGCCTGCTAAAAGTCTGGGCCTAATCTGACTTAAACATATCCCAACATGCACTAAATTGTCCTAATACGTATCAGATGATGTATTCAATTTTTTTGCATTTACTTTTTCCAGATACTTCCAGGATATGTATCCTTTTTCCGTAGGCTGCAGGCACTACACTAATGTTTTTTTTCTGGTGATCATCTTACTGTCTACAGGCTCTGGCACAAGCTATTCGATACCACCCCAGGGTTCCTGGGCTTTGGATCTATGCTGCAGCTTGGGAATTTGATCAGAACCTGAATGTTGCTGCAGCACGTGCACTTATGCAGAGTGGTCTCAGATCATGTCCGGAGGCAGAGGATATGTGGATTGAGTATCTTCGCATGGAGCTTACCTATCTTAACAAGCTTAAGGCTCGAAAGGTTGCTCTTGGAGAAGATGTGAAGACACTGCAAAAGAACAATAATGACTCAGCTCACTGGAAAGAGGAAAACAAAGAGTTGTTCATGTCACTGAACAAAGAAGGGGAAGGTCCCACAGAGTCTGACTCAACTGGTGTCTCTTTGGAGGAGAAGGAAGATCTTTTCTGGCAGCAAGGATTATTAATCATTCAAACCATTTATCATGGTGCAGTGGAAGCTCTTCCATCAAGCTTTTCCTTGCGGAAAAAATTCCTGGAGATATTAAATAGTGTTGACCTAACTCATTCTGAGAAGTTGAAGATAGAGGTCCTGGATGACCTGAAGAAAGATTTCTCCCATAGTGAGGATTACTGGGATTGGTTTGCTAGGCTTCAGCTTAATGACTTACCTGGTTCTAGTCTTTCAAATGGGAAGGATGCTTTATTGAATAAGCTGAACAGATCAATTCAGGTAAATGATTGTCATGTTACTTTAAACTAGTAGTCTTCATTATAAATTATCAATGAAACTCAAATTTACTTATTGTTTCGGGAGAGGAAAAACTGCATATTGATAAATGTGCTCTGGCCATGTCTTTCAGTGTAAATTATCGCCCTAATTAAATGCTAAGTTTCTGGCATGCCTGCCTGGTACCTGTTACATTGTGTGTTTATTCACTAAATTATTTCCTAACTGATTTACATGGTAATTGTTACAATATTCTTTCTTTTACAATGCCATTCTAAATTATACTCGTAGAGCATGATTGATCAATAGAATAAATTAAATAATCTTCAAAATACTTGTGGGGTATAGGTCTATGATGAAGCTGTCAGAATGCTGCCAACTTCCAAAATGTACTCCTTGTATGCAAAGTTTTGGATGGATGTTCTATACCCTGACAGAGAAGATTCTATCGCGTTATTTCAAGATGCTGAATTTGTTGCTTCAGACTTCACTGCATCTGTACTGAAAGTGTATGAAAGTGCTAAATCATGTGGGTGTCTTACCAAGGATCTTGCTTGCCAGTATGTATCTTTTTGTTTGAAACTAGAAAGATTGGAGGAAGCTAAGAATCTTGCAGAAATATTTTGCAATGGTCCTCTTTCAAGTGCTGCAAACATATGGTGCATGAGAGCTTCTATGGAGATAAATTCTCGTGCCACTGCTACTGGCAGTTCCTTCAGCAAAGAGAACTTGAGTTCTCTATTTGATCTTTTTAATACTGTGCTTCAAAAGTTACCCGTAACTGAAACTGAGGGGTTATGGCATATGGTAAGTCCACGAGACGTGCCGCTATCATTTCCAACAATGAGTCAACTAGACCTCCCTTCAGAGTTTAGTAGTATAGATAAAATTTTTGGCTTTTCCCTGCTGTTCCACTCTGAGTTTGTTTTTAATGCATTTCAGGCTTTAAAATTGTTCTCCCATGAGAAGACCTATTTTGAGAAGCTAGTGAAATGTGCTATGCTATCATTATCGGCTGGTGGGAATGATTGTGGAGCTTCAGTTTCTTCTGCTATCGTAGGATGGTATTTGCAAAGAGGTGGTATGAAGCAAGCTAGGAAGATCTATAAAAGGTATGCAGATTGTTTTCCTCAAATGGAATATTTTTCATTTTCAAGAATTAATTACAACTGTACTGAATATTTTGCTCTATGGTTGCAGTTTGTTTTCTCAATGCAAAATAATGGGTGCATTAGCGATAGGGTAGTATTCACCTTTTTATGTACATGATACCTATTGATTATGATTGTCATGCATAGTTGATACTGCGTCTTGGGTGTACTATCGATGGATCTTAACTTTTGGAACGTACAGCTGATATTTTTACTTGCCCCTCTGTTCAATACAGATTTCTGGCTTTACCTCGTCCAAGCCTCAAGTTCTTCCAGTACTGCATAGAGCTGGAAGCTAACCTTGCAGTGATCGGAGACCATGATGCCATTGTGAATGCTCGAAAGCTTTATGACTCAGCAATTAACCTCTATCCCCAGGAAATAGAGGTATGGAGGAACTACTATAGACTCGAGTTGAAGGTGAGACATTTAATTACCAATATATCTATGACCTTTGTAATGAGTGATGGTGGCCACTGACGTTACATTCTCATAACTAGGTGGGAACATCAAAAAGTGCAAACTCCGTATACTGGCGTGCTCGTAAGGTGCTTGGGGACTCCACTGCCCTGGCTACTCCCCATAACTAGCATTGTGCAACCTCTGTACCCGTGTAATATCATGTTTTAATTGGATTTGTTTCTTTTCGGTTACATGTTACTAGCATAGTGATCAAAGGTGCTGATGCACCAAAATTTTGTCTTCTTTTTTTCTTATGATGGGTCCTATTAGGTTTGCAAATAGCCTGCTCGATGAAATGTGTGTGTGCGAACCAATGGTTTATCTGCTGTTGCACTTGTGTATGGCTTCCTTCCTGGAATCCTAACATCTGAGGTGATTATGACTGCGGAAAGGGTGATATGAAATCTGATACCTCATGATCATCATTTCGGTTGAGTTAATCAATGATCCGCCGGTACAACAACAAATGATCTGCCAGTAACTTTATTTATTTATTTTTCTAAGGATAAGGATATTATCAAACGTGAGGTAAATGGTTACGTTCCTTCAGTTGTACTCATCTTTGCACGATGATTTCTTTTTTTTCAGAAATCTTTGCACGACGATTGGTTGTCTTTTAATTCCTGAATTTGCCAGATGCGGGGATGATGTTACTAGTTCATGTGCGCGCGTGCAAGGCTGACTACGGTGGCAGTGGCATCTCTGAGGGACCGACCTCACCTCCTTCTCCTTGGGTCAGGAGAAAGCCATGGAAACGTACGAGATGCTACTACCACACTGCATATGCACGGATGGTTAGGGTCCTTGATCTATTCGTGTCCTGTCCAATGTACCACCGCCAGTCCTTCCGCCACCGGAAGCATAAAAACATACAAACATCAGGAAGGAGTAGATTCGTATATATATTTATAGGGAGAATTTATTTTTCAATCAACTAAAGCTTCAGTCATCCCTACGTGCCGCTGCCTCGCCTCGCCATGCTGTTGCGCCGCCCCCTCTCTTCAACTAAAGCTTCAGTCATCCCTACGTGCCGCTGCCTCGCCTCGCCATGCTGTCGCGCCGCCCCCTCTCTGCTTCCTCTTCTAGCGCCGCCCGCCAACCCCACCCACCGCCTGCTAGCCTCCCGCGGCTCCGCAGGCGTAGCCTCGCCATAACGCCGCGCCGCGGCCCACCGCCTGACTAGCCACTGCCCTCGAAAGCTTCCTCTATGGCCGTCAGTGATGGAGGAATTGCTTCGCCGTCACGCCGGCAACCCCAAGCCCTAAGCCGCCGGCAATAACCGCCTCCGCGTCGTGGCGGCGTCCCCGCCGCTACGATGCCCCGCCCGCACCCACCTCGCGCCCCGTCACCGTGTTCGCCACGCTCGCCACCTGTGACACCCCAGGTGTCGTCAGGGTTTAGTCGATATAATAAAACACTAATCGACGATTCACTCGCCTAAAAAAATAACAATCAACACTGGAAGTAATAAGAAACGATATTTGAAATGCTCTAAAGAAATCACCAGAGAAATCTTGGCACACAACTGAACACTATAACTAATTCGGAGAAACTTCATCCAACAGTGTCGAAATATTATTGACGGGAATTAAATCCAAACCCTAACTCATGGCTATACAAATTTCCACAAAACCCTAGCCATATTTTTGCATAACAATTAACTACACATTAAAATAGAATTTTGGAAATTTTATCAAAATTTTTGGAAGAAGTTTAAACCCTTTTAAAATTCTGACAAATTTGAACCAAGTTGAAAATTCACATACTTTTAGGAGCTAAATCATGGAATGTTCTTATAATAAAAGTTGTTCCAAATAATTCACTTAGCTTACACAAAAAGTTTCAAAAATTTTTAAACTCGGAAGCTAGATTTTTCAATTGACTAATGAGGAATTGAAAATAGCTGTACCGTGAACAGTAGCCGCCTACGCTACAGTGCCGTCCAGTACCTTGCCGTGCTTGCCGCCGATGCAGAGCCGCGCCAGTGCTGCGCCGTGGCATCAAATCGCGGCAGGAGCTTGTCCTTCTCCTTCCTCTCCCTCTCCTCCCTCTCTCTCCCTCGCTTCTCCTCCCCGCATGCCATTGCCATACCGGCCACAGTGCCTTATCGTCCGGTCGCCTGCCACCGTACTGGAGCCGCCGGCCATCATCGTCTTCTTCACGCATGCGCACGGCAACCTCCTCACCCCCCCCCCTTACCTGCTTCTCCCTTGCGCATAAAAACCGAGCATCTCCTCTCCTTTCCCTTCCCCTGGTCCTTCCTCCCCCGCTCGCTCCGGAGTACGCTGCCGCCATAGCCGACCGGCCGCCCGCACGACGCCAGCGCAGTCCAGCGATCCCCGAGCCTCGCCACCATGTCTTACAACATCCCCTCGACCCACTGAAGCTCTCCGATCACCGAAATCCCCGGCCGTGCCGCCGTTCCTCCGGAACACCGCCGCCCCTGTTCTTCGGCCGAGAACCCTACCGTCGTCGCCTTTCTCCAAAATTCGTCACCATGGTACCGTGCCCCTTCAATTCCCTCCGCAGGCTAGTTCATCTCACGCTTGCTCATCGATTTGACATGGTTCCAGCCGCAGCTCACCGCCGACAAAGGAAGAAAATTCCGCGCCACCGCTTCGGCCGCCATTGCCGCCGCCTCAAGCTCCACGTCGCCGACCACCGTGCGCTCTTCCCCGTGGGCTTGATCTTCTTCAAATCCATGCGTTGGCTCACGGTGATGCTCCACGACACTTCCCTTTCCCCTCTACCCTTCTTCCCCGGCGAGAATCGCGCCGGAGCGCCACCGTGCCCTAGCTCTGCCCCGCTCTGCTACTGTTCCATTGGTTTCTTCAGTTTCCAGTAATTAGCCAGGAGTTGTCAAGTGTGTAGAAAATCATGGAAAAATCTAAAAATACCAAACCTAATTTTATTTGAATCCTTGAACCATAAAATAAATTTCTGTTAAAGAACTTTTTATAAAATGACCAAAAATTTTCAGGAATAACTAAAATACTCTTTTCTGTTTTTGAATTTTAATTCAAGTTTTAGAGCAGTGCTAAGTCTGAAATTTGATCTACAAGTACTCCATGGCAGAGCACATCCACTGAAATTTTATGGGGATTTTAGGACCAACAAGTTGTATATAATACTTTCACAATACCCCAATCTGCCTATTAAAATACCATTTTCTAAAATACATTGTAGAAGTCAGTAAAAAGTTTAGACCCCAAAAACAAAGTTGTAGATTTGGTTCCCCTGAGTAACACCATAAAATATCATAATTTTATTCCAAGGTTTACATATGGTTTCTGATTTTATAAAGTCCAATAACAGGAACTTCGATGAATTATTGTAAAATCTAGCAAAATCACCTAGGCCTCAATCAAAGCTGAAAATTCATATTTCAGTGAGTACCACCAACTAAAAATAATCTTGAGAGGTAATTAAAAATTTCATTTTTAACCTAGATAAATAGTCGCAGTTATTAAAACGATTAATACTCGAAGCAAAGTGTCGGTCTAACCCAAATTCTCAACAATGAAACCCTATTTAATCTTTAATAAAAGCTTTGTGACTCTTTTCGTTAAACAATTCACTGCATTTTCGTCATATAGGAACCGACCAGGAACTTCCGCCGGTGAACGAGAATCCAGAAGAGGCACCCGCAGGAACTAACTCCTTGTTTGAGTACCTTGACTATTCTGCAAACCAAGGCAAGCCCCGGTGCACACCTATGTTTACAAATTTTCTGTTTGCCACTATGTGTGTAGGAATTGTTTGTGCATTAAGTGTCGAGGAAATTGCCGTGAAAACCTAGTTGCATGACTTGGTAGGTTTCCTATGGATTATTTTGGTAGAGCCCTCGATAGAATGCGATGCTTAAGGATAGGAATTCGGTAGCACCCGAGTAGTATGGAGACTACTCGTGTTTTGATCAAAGGAGGAAAAATATCAAGGAACATGTTGACCTTAATCGTGAATAAAAGTTGAGAACCCTGTCGGGTGCGGTTGCATTGGTCAAGTTTGAGGTGTGTACCAAGTGCATACTGGTATATGGGACCAGGAAACCGATGTAGCTCACCGTGCTTTGTTGGACAATTGGCCATCCCTTTTTCTGGGTGAACGGACCAGCAAGGTGGATGCATTTGCTTTTGTTTTCTTGGGCTTGTGCTAGTGGGAAAGGCTTGGAGCCGTACAGGGATGCAGGGCATCGCCTGGAGGACCATGTCCTTGGAAGGATGGATGTTGAGCCAACACTGTCACGATGTTGCGAAAGGTAGCCACGTGTGACTCAAGTTGAGTGTGCACGTGTCGTGTCATTCGGGTTTCTCCTGCAGGATGTAAATCAATTATAATTGCTGCTCCTCGTGGTTAAGAGTAGCACTTGCTCCCTTCTGCCGCAACGATATGAAAATAGAGGATTGTGATGGAAGAGGCAAATTTCACTCTGCTTTGTTGTAATGTATCCATGATTGTTTAGAATAGCGGCACATTTAGTAAATTCAATGACTACGGTTAATTTGGCTAAAACTGGATGGAAATATTAGCGCTGTTTTCGCAATACCCGATCAACCTCCACCAATACCCTGCATTCTAGGAGTCGGTCATTAGATGGCCACGTTGACGGGTAAGTCTTGCTGAGTATTAGTTGCTCAGGCTTTGTGGATTAATACTTTTGCAGGTGATGCTTCTAACCTTGCTTCGTGTGGTTGTGGTGGTTGGGAAGGGGAGGCACCCTCGGAGTGGACCTTCGAGTGGGTTCCCGCTTCTCCAACCTATGAAGATTAAGCACCCGTGGGCTGGCGTGCTTAATTGTATCGTCGAGTTATAATCAGTAGCTTCCGCTGACTTTCGCTTGTTTTTGAACTACGTTTCCGCACTTAAATTATCTGAACCAATGTTGTAATATTAAGAATTCATGTACCCTTTAAATCATGTTTTACGTGTCCTTGTTAATTATTGTACTGTATGGTCGCTTGCTTCGTCAAGTGGCACCCCGAATGATCCTGGATGAGCAACCGTACGATTTTATCGGACGGGGTTACGACACCACCGCCAGCCCGCGTCGCGGCCCGCCACCGCGGCGCACCGCCCGCACCCATCCCATGCTCCGCTATCACCACAGCGCACCGCCGCTGCGCGTCATGCGCTCACTTGAACGGGGACGATGACTGAAGTCTCAATCCAATTTAAATCGGTTGAAAAAGAGCGTTTCTGATACGTATATGAATCTACGTCATACTCCCTCCAGGTTGTAAAAAGAATTCGTTTAGGACAATGATACATCCTTCAGGGTATAACTTTTGACTATAGTTTTCTATAAGAATGTTTATTTAAAAATAATATGAATTCTTTTATGAAATATTTTTAAAGACAAATCTATTCATATGATTTTTATCATTTTAACTTAATAACTTAAAAGTTATTTATAATTTATATTCTTAGTATTTGACAAAACCTTGTCCAAAACAAATGCTTTACCAAGCTAGAGGGAGTACATGATTTCAAGGAGAAACAAGGAATGCATGCGGCTCAATTCGTACTAATAATAAGGTAAAGGGTTAAAAAGAGAACATAACTATTACTAGAGAAAAGGCAGTGCCGTGCGCTGCGGGTATAATTACACCCAAAGGCCGGGGTGCATGTATTATATACGAGCACGCCAGGCGGTTTTAGCAGTTGTCTCTGCTATGAGCACGCCATGGAGTATAAGTTTGTCCCTCCTTTGCTCTGTGTTAGTAGTACTGGCTACGGAGTGTGATGAGAGCCAGAATAATTAATTAAGGTCGTACTACTATATAGCTGGAAAGGTGGTTAATGATTTGTACTAGTATGGGCCAGCATCACTGCATCAGTAGGTATAGCTGTAAAATTAACCCGTACTACGTGAGGCGTTTGTCAGTGAGTGAGAACTCTGAGAGAAGCTTTGCAGGCTTTGCCGATCTTTTTCACCGTTACCAACGAGCGACAGAGAGAGAGGAGGACAGGACGACGACGATACTGTAGGTGGATGCATGGAGCTTCGGATGAGAAGTACTGCTAACGATCTCAGGTACGTGTGATGCAATCAGAGATACTCGCCTAATTAAATGACGCACGTAAATTTATAAATAAATTTAAAATAAAAAGTTATATAATTTTTAAAATAGGAAAAATATGAATGTTCGAAAATAAAGAGACCTCGACACAAACATATATATCTATTTTTTAAAAACAAAACTAAAAGGACCAAGTGGAGAAGGTGTAAATTCTGAAAAATAGAACATACTTAAATAAATTTACGGGGTATTATGTTTTAAAGTACAGGGTCCAAGTAGAAATTTTGTATGAATATATGACAAATAAAAATTAAAGGATTTGGTTTTATAGGAACATTCGAAGAATCGTTATGATGAAACATTCAAGAATTGAAAATAAAAGAATTTCAAATATTCAAAACTTAAGAATATTCAGTTTCAAAATTTCAAAAAGTTATATATATCTTGTAGGATCTTATTTTGCTGGATTAATTGTTAGGAGCACAACGGTTGAAACGGATGAAAATAAATATATAATTACGGTTTAGTAGGAAAATTAGTTTGAAAATTAGATATCGTAGAAATTCATCTGGACTAGTAATAGTAATAGCGCGATAACACATGATGCGACATGTGGCAGCTGCAAATTAACAGTGGACACGTGGGCTAGAAAAAAAAACGTGGTGGCAGCCTGTTCAACTTCTGACTACCTGTGACCCTACAGTGCTATACTTGTAGTTAATCGAGGAATTAAGTGGCACATTATTCTTCATTCCCGCTTCCTTGCAATTTTTTTTCCCCGCTGGCCTCTCTCATGTTTTAATTAACCCTTTCGATCGTATATATACCATGTGCGCCATTTTGCTTCTTGTCGTCGTAGTCAGGACCGTACGTCATTGTAGCGTTCAAGCTGCCGGGCATTGACACTGTAGCGTTCAAGTTGATTTATTGGTTCCAGATCGGACGGTTGAAAATCGAGAAAATTCATAGCTAGAGTATAGATCCCTTGAGTTTTCTTTATAGTTTAGGGGACGTCGGCTCCCCGGGCAGCTAGCAGGACGACATCGACATAATAGTGGCAGAGAGATGCATGTAGGGCTCTCTCTGATCCAGAATTATTCTTTCTTTTTCGGTAAGTGAGATCGATCATCGGAGAGAAGAAGAAGCGGGACTACGTGAAGGCAACGACGACGGCCGGCCGCACCCGCATGATGAGAGCTTAGTACATGATGTTAATGGCGGCGGCGAGAGCGCGCGGGAGACGGTAGCACGCCGCACGCCGAAAACGGTCGGCCAGCCAGTAGCGAGCGTGAGCCAGCAGCCGTGATTAACGCGTGCGAGCCGAGCCAATCACGGATCTCGGATCTGGTCTGCCCGTTATTACGCCAGACCTCTCTCTCTCTCTCTCTCTGTTTGGTCTCTCTCTCTCTGTTTGGGCCGCCCATGAGGGGCCGTCTGTCTGTGCGACCGCGCTCTTCTGCTTCACTGCTTTTAACATCGCAGCCTGCAGGGTTTACATTTGCCATTAACGTCGCGTTACCCTAACAGCTGTTTGGTTTTACTTTTTTACCTGTCTCAGTGCAACTTAGGGTCCGGTAAAATACTAGTACTACTAACTGCTAGCCTGCTGTTGTCTCTGACCGCCTCACGGACGGATTGTCGGATGGATGGATCTCCCCATTTGACTTGTGATAAAGCAAAAGCAGCGACGTACACTGTACGTGACAGGCAGGGCCCCTACCCTACCCAACCCAGAGCAGAGAAGAGAGAGATTATTCCCCGTGACCTCCAATCCCAAAAAAAATATATCCTGCTAATACTCATAATAATTACTCTACTAGTATAACCCTAATACGGTAGTACTTATAATAATACAGGAAAATAAGAGAGAGAAATTAAGGCACCGACGACATGGGTGCGTGTCCACTTGCTAGCTTTTGCTTTACAAAGGTCAGCTGGCTGGCGCCCATTGACATGCGTGCATGCATGCATGCATGGCCGCCCTCCTGCTTGCTCGTCGGTATAATAGTTTTCCAACTCCGGGTAGATATAATACAGTTGGTCGTCTCTCTTAACCCGGCCACCCTGCGTTCATGTTTTTTTTTTTTCATTTACCACACAGTACGGTTGCGTGTAACACTTTTAGCAGTGTTTTTACTGACACTAGTACTACGTACAGCAGTACTACTGTCCGGGACGGCGGGACCCCCCAGTCTCTGTCGAGGTAAGCCGGCCGGGTTTCGATCTGGATAGAGCAGGTACTAGCTCCCGAAAGCAAAAGTTGACAACCAGAGAGAGATCAGACGTTGAACATGCATGCATGCATGCGCTCGATTGTTGTGTTCCTCTCCGTGCTTTTTGACAGCGCTGCTTCTGTTTTTTACTCCTCGTCCTTCTGCTACTGCTACTGGAACCGCGACGACGGCCTTGGAATTCCCGCAGATTCCGGATGTGCAGAGGTCAAACCCACCATGCTCGCATCAATGTAATTGTAATGTCGTGCTAGTAGATTACTATACTTAGTGCTCCCTCCGTCTTTTAAAACAAGTATTTTTAGATCTAGTTAAAATCAAATAATTTTAACTTTGATTATTAATATTTATATAAATAAATTAATTTAAATATAAATAGTTACATATTACGATAGTTTATCTTATAATAAATCTAATAATATTATTTATATATAATTAAATATTATAACTTTTAAATTATTAATAATTAAAATTAAAAAGAATTAACTTTAATCAATCTTAAAAATATTTATTTTTAGAGACAGAGGAAATAGTACTAAATGAAAAAGGAGGGTGCACGCTCGTGACACAAGAAAGTAGCGTTAGTTTTACTAGTCTGACGCACGCTGCTGCATGTCTCCCCACCTATCCACGCTTGCTACAAGCATCCAGGGTTTATTATAGGAGAGCGCTGCTGTTGATTAATTAAATCAGGAAACTGAGGATGTGAAACTAACAATTAGAGACTGAGAGTAGAGCCCTCCTCACTCTCTCCTCTTGTCATGCGCAGCTCTAGCGTATGATTGTACGTACGGAGGTGTCGGTCTGGCTTTCGCATAATCGCATCGGCGTCATCATCGTCGCTCGACCGACCGGCCGAGATGGTATAAATTGACAGGGGCGGCAGCAGTAGGAGAGAGCGCGGACTCTTTAACCAGGCTATCCTCTTCTTCCCTTTCTTTTCTTCGCATGTCAACGCAGACAAAAAGAGCACCGGCCGCCTCCTCTTCACCACCAAGCTTCTTCCTGCTGCTTGCCTCCTTCACCGGAACGACCTAGGAATCATACAACTCAACCCAACCTGCCGCGCAACAATTCACCAAAAGGTACTACTAGTACTTTAGCTGCTGCTTCTTGTTTGTTTATTTTCCTCAGTTTTGCCGCTGTTCGTGTTTTGCCGCTGTTCTTGTTTGTTTATTTTCCTCAGTTTTGCCGCTGTTCGTGTTTCCCATATCTCCATTCACTTTGATTCCTCATTCTGTTTCAAGGATTTTTGTCATAGATTGTTGTTCTTGTCCTGTTACAGGTGCCAAGTTTGAACAAATTCCCGATTAACTCTCTTCTTCGTTCGTTTGCAGAGATCTCTCGTCGTTGCCCGAATCGTCACTCAGCATGGAGATGTCGCCGCCTGCAAACGACAGGAAGCGAAAGCGCCCGCCGGTGCCCGGACTGGGCGGCCTCCACGACGACATGCTGGAGCGCGTCCTCGCGCGCCTGCCGCCGGCGAGCTTCTTCCGCCTCCGCGCCGTCAACCGCCGGTGGCGCGCCGCGTCCGCGTCGCCCACCTTCCTCGCCGCCTGCGCAGGCGTCCCCCGCCGCGACCCGTGGTTCCTCATGCTCGCCGAGTCCGACTCCGACCGCCCCGGCCCGGCGGCTGTGGCCTTCGACGCCGGCGAGCGGGCCTGGACGCACTGCCGCGCTGCACTCGCGCCGGGGGCGTCCGTGCCCGTGGCCGCGTCGGGTGGCCTCGTCCTCTACCGCGCGCCGGCCACGGGCGCGCTCACCGTCGCCAACCCGCTCACCGGCGCGTCCCGCGCGCTCCCGCCGCCGCCAACGCAGGATGCCGCGCAGCAGCTCCATGCCGTAGCCATGTACGGCGCGGGCGCGGCCTACCGCGTCGCGCTCTTCACGGGCGACCTCCCCGACCTGTTCATGGCGGTGTACGACTCGTCCAACGACTCGTGGGAGGCGCCCTTGCCGCTTGTTGCTGCACGGAACTCCTCCTCCTCCGACTCGTCGTCCCCGGACGCACGGCCGGCGCAGGACGACGACACGGTCTACTTCCTCAGCAAGTCCGGCGACGTGGTGTCCACCAACATGCAGCGCAGCGCGTCGAAGCAGTTCTCCTCGGTGACGGTCCCCTCTTCACCTAACATCGAGGCCGTGGCCTACTTCCTCAGCCACGCCGGCACCGTCGTCGCCTGCGACACGGCGCGGCGCACCTTCGCCGAGCTGCCCCGGATCCTGCCCGTCTACTTCGAGTACTCCGTCGACGTCGTGGCGTGCGGCGGCGCCGCGTACGCCGTCGTGCTCTCGGAGCACCTCGACACGGCCAGCCTGCGCGTCTGGGAGTTCGCCGCCGGCGCCGGCGCGTGGCGGCAGGTGGCGCACATGCCGCCCGCCATGTCGCACGGGTTCTACGGGAAGAAGGCCGACGTCAATTGCGTCGGCCACGGCGACAGGATCCTCGTCTGCGTCAGTGGCTCCGGCGAGGAGGCCAACGGATGCTTCATGTGCGACGTCAGCACCAACCGGTGGGAGGAGCTGCCCAAGTACGTCGACGGCGACGGTGTGGCCACAGAGTTCTTGGCTGCCTTCTCGTTCGAGCCCAGAGTAGAGATCAATGTTTAACAGTGTTGATCTTTGTGGTCTGTGTCAAGGTCTCAAGGAGCGTAATTTTGGTTTTGCTCCGTGCATAGTGTGATTCGTTTCTTCTTCGTGTGTAGTGCTAAGATATTGGCGTCCGTTTGTTTGATTTAATTTTTGATTTTTTGTCGAGAATTCATTCACATTGTTACCCTAAGAACAATATTTTATTGTGTTCTTTACAAAATCTTGATAAATTTTTGTGCCAAGTGCAATATCACGGAGGCAGCTGATATCCACCAGGAAAGTACAAGCTATTCAGAGCAAAAGTACAACTAGTACTAGAACATTGTTATTTATCAAATTCAAAGTAGGAACGATGAATTGCATCACAAAACACAAAGACATGGAGGAAAAACAAGGAATTCGAATAAGTTGATGTCTTATTCTGCAATTTTTCTTTTAATCGATTACGACACTTATGTTGCAATATACATATCATTTTTGTGATGGAAGATTCAAAGTTTTGATTGGTGGAGCAGAGGATTTGATTCTATGCAAAGCACTGCACTATGTTTTTTTTTTCCTCGAAAACAAAGCACTGCACTATGTTTTTTTTTTCTCGAAAACAAAGCACTGCACTATGTTGTTGCTGCACTTTCGATAAGAAAATTTTGGATACTTCAATATGAGATGTTGCTACAAATGCAAAAGTAAAATGGACGATATAGTGATGTATGATATATGTTCGGTTAGTTAGCGTCAACAATTTAACGTATCATCGTAGCATGATCACTCTAGTTTACATGCTATCTTTCTGAATAGGTCAACTATAACATCGTGTTGCAAGTGTCCGATAGATTTTTCTTTTTTTAAAAGCACACTGTTATCACCTCATATAGGTTGTAATCCACACTATCGTTTTCAATTGTCCATGTTGGTTATTCAAACTGATACTAATAAATGTTAACAAATGTTTTTATTAAAAGTCAACTGCAGTGGTACCTGGCTTATGTGACGAGCATTTCTTTTCTTTGTAAGTATAATAAATTACAATTAACAGAGCGAGGAAGCACCCTAAGAATTAAGGCGGACACACTCTCTCTGTCACTCTCTCGTACTAACACATCCTGATGAAGATAAGTCGTCTTGCGTTGAAGAATCTGAGCTAAGAAGAGCAAGAGATCATCAGAACGTACAACGATAAGGTGATGAGGCAGGGAATAAAGAGGTGGAGGAAAGAAAGAAAGAAATTAAAGGCGGCTAGTACATGGTGTGGCAAATGCAAACTTTTGCGTGGTGCTCTTTCTCACGACGCATGCCCACAGGCGGTCGGCAATGCGATGCGACACCAAAAGTTGGCTTTGCCTTTGGAAGGAGGCAGAGAGTGCGTGCGTGCCTTCCACTGCATACTGAAGAAAAGGCTCTGGTCCTCTCGCAGCACGCAGAAATAATCTATCCACGGCATGCTAGTTCAGAGAGCTAGCTGTCTGTGATTTTCTTTCACATGGAGAAGAGAAATTAAAAAGAGTTTTCGACCGATGGTTGCAGAACCAACAAGATCATGACCCCGTCGCATTGCATTGGGGGCCACCGTGCCATAATAATATGCCTGTGGCGGGAAGCAAAAAGATTAAAGATGGCAGAGCAGAGCAGGCGAAGGGAAGAGAGGAGAGGGGGGGCATGCAAATGCATATGAAGGCGCGAGAAGATAGAAATCGGCAAATTAGTGTGAGAGAACCGGCCGAATTCCTCTTCACAATCATCACGCCTGTGCGCTTAGCTATCTGCGCGAAACGGGAAAAGCCAGCCACCGTTTCCTCAACCCTTGAACCCTTGAGGCGTCCAGGAGCCGGAGCGAGAGAGGCTACAGTGTTTGCGATACGATACGATATGAGGAGGAGCTGTGTTTGAAAAAAAGCATTACTCCACTTACCACGCAGTCGGTACATCTTTAACCAACAGCAGTTTCCTTCGATTGGTGGACCTAAGGTTTTATCGAGGATATTGATCTAAGATGGCAGGCGCCTCTGAAATAAGATATAAGATAGTCTTTTTCCACGTGTATGATTACGTATATGAACACTATCCTTTCTAGTAGTGCATAGAGTACATCAAGAGACAGTTAACCCGACCACCAAGCATGCACGCACAATTATACGTACACGAAAGCTCCGTATCTGATCAGCTTACGTGGACGACAGCTCTAGGTTGACGGGCGTGCCCCTCTCCGGTATCCACTCTGCGCCGTTCAAGAACCGTCCGACCGCGAACTGCACCGCCTTGTCCTTGGTCATGACGTGTACTCCCTTCGTATCTTTCCTGCCGGCGAGGTCGGCGCCTTCGCCGGAGTTGGCGAACTCGCCGAAGAACGCCGTGCCGAGGTCTTGCTGTCCCTCCCAGGGCATGTACCCCTCGCCGTGCACGAACCCGTCGATGGCGGACTCCATGATCACGATCCTCGCGTAGTCCTTCCAGGGCCGCCCGAGGTACGTCTTGGTGCTGCCCGCATCGAAGCCGTCGTCGGCGACGACGCTGCTCTTGTGCACGACGAATCCGGTGGTCTGCTGGTGGTCGCGGCGCGCGTGCGCGGTGACGACGGCCGGCTGGCCCTTCCGGGGCCGGCGCACGCGCAGCACGCAGCGCTGGAACACGGCCGCCGCGTCGCCGAAGATGAAGTCGACGGTGCCGGAGATGACGCAGCTGCGGTAGAACTGGCGGTACGCCTGCGCGAACAGCGTGTCCTGGTTGCCCTCGATCCGGCAGTTGAAGAAGATGGCCTTGTCGGCCTTCACGCGCAGCGCCAGCGCCTGCTGCCGCTCCGCGCCCGCCGTGTTGCGGATGCCCAGCCGCATCGCCGTGAAGCGGTCGCCGTCCACGCAGAACGTGGCGGTCCGCCACATCCTTATGCCGTCGAGGATGCTCTTGCTGCCCGTGACGATTGACCGCTGCGACCCGTCGCCGTACATGGTGACGTTGGCCATCCGGTTGGACACGTTGACCGTCTCGTCGTACACGCCTTCCTTCACATAGATGACGTACCTTCCCGAGTAGGACTCCGGCATGGCGTCCAGCGCGGCGGAGATGTTGGTGAAGTCGCCGCTGCCGTCCTTGGCCACGGTCACGTTCGGCGTGAGCCCGACGGCGACCTTGCTGCCTCTCGACCCCGTGTCTTCGTTGTCGTCGAGCAGCTTCCGGTCCTCCTCGCTCGCCCACGCCGGAACGACGACGACGTCCTCCTCGGACTCCTGGAGCCGGCGAGTGGCTTCGCCTTTATCGCCGCCGCCGCCGCCCTTGCTGCCTTTATTGCCTTCGTTGTGGCTGTCCATGACGTCGGTGCGGAGGTCGAGCATGGCGGCGAGCGCGGCGCCCTGCTGGATGATGGCGATGGCGTTGCTGGAGATTTCGCGCGCCTTCTGCATGCTCTCCCTGACCTGGTCCCGTATCTCGCCCTTGGGGAACATGTCGACGCAGGAGCCCTGGAACGTGATCACCGCGCTGAGCCACGCCTGCAGGTCCTGCGCCGTGGCGTCGACGCCTTTCCACGCGACGCTGTCCAGCGAGCGCGCCACGTCGGCGCGGCAGTCGTCCAGCAGCATCCGGCAGTCCCGCACCGCCTCCCACACCAGCGTGTCGTTGCTCTGCCGTACCGCGTCCAGCACCGTCGACCGGTTGAACCCGTTCACCAGCTCGCGCGCCACCGCCGTGATCGCCGCGGCCGCCGCGGCGTGCGGGTGCTCCGCCGCGTCGGGGGATGTCGACAGCACGCCTGCCAGCGTCTCCTGGCACGTCTCGCGGTAGTCGGTGGGGGCGCAGAACAGGTCCACCGTGCGCGCCGTCGTGCTCATCGCGCGCTTCTGGAGGTCCGCCTCCTCGTCGGCCTTCTCCGACGCCAGGAACGCCACCAGGCCGACCACCAGGGCGATCAGGAGGAACACCGACAGCACGCCCACGATCAGATGCTTGCGCGACTGCCCGTCGTCGTCGCTGCCGCCCGACGACGACATTATTGTTGGGGTCGAGCCAAGCCAAAACTCTCTAATCGGCGGCCACGACGCCGGGGGCAACGCGGGGCGTCAGCTTCAGTTTGACATAGCGCCCATTCTGCATGGAACGGGGACGTGTCCAAAAGGATCGGCTGAAAAGTCTATGATTAGAAGGAAGAAGCTCGAGGAAAAAGTTTTGTTTTGCTTGGTTTGTTTCATGACCCTGGCTGGTTTGTGGTCTGCCCGTGTTGTCAGGAAGAAGGCCGTTGCATTTGTGCTGTGCTGGGCTGGGCGGGATCCTATAACCGGACCACTGTGTTTGCTTTCTTCTTTTAGGTGTCAGGTATCTCTCACAAAAACAGCTCGATCGAATGGAAGATGTCAGTGATGGTTGACAATTTAAAAATGTGTCGGCTAAGTAGAATCCACAGGACTTTTTTTGGTTGAAACCAGTCTTACGTGGACGATGCTTCGACTGTTTGATGCCAATTTGAAGGTTCTATGTTAAGCACCCAAAAGTTTACTGGTTAGTTAGAGCCGGACCAGTTCTACATTTGTAACTTTTTGGAATTTATATGATCGATCTTCTAAAACTTTGATGACTAAATCCCGCCCAAAAGAATTGATGACTAAACTCTCGATGTCATTTTGTAGTTTTTGTTTTTCCAACTAAATACACACATATGCCCGAGCAAACCCTACCTCTATGAGTACCTATGACAGACTAGATGGATTGATCCTGTGACTCGTGTTACTGGAGATGGAGCTTTTAATTTTGACCTTTTTGAAAAGCTGGTTGCTGGCTAGTAAAAAAGATTTTAGCTTTGTTGCCATTTTGTGATATAATTTGAGCTTCTTTTCATGCCAAAAGCTTGGAAAGCAGCTCTATATGGAGGTTTTCAGCTTTTAATTCATTTCCTCAGTTGTTGTTTTTTCTGCATTCCAAAAGTCAGATATTTATTAAGTGGAACCTTAGTTATTGTTTCAGCTTTTGCCTTTGCTGTTTTGAAGCTATAAATTTGTCATCTTCTTGTCTAAGGGAACGTCTCCTATCACTTAAAAAGTAAATACACACAAATCTACAGCATCCATATTGATTCGAATCTTAGACCTTGGTTCTAGAGAGAACATAACCGGCAATAACGCTATTAGCTCTACTTGTGTGTTTCTTTTTTCTCAGATTGATTATGATTTTGTTAATCTATCGTTCATTATTATTCAACCATTGGATAAGGATCCAACAGTCTAAGTTATCCAATTCTACTTTATTCAATAATTATTTTTGTGTGTAAAAAATAAATAATTTCTTCGATAAATATTTGGTCAAGCTCTAAACGAATAATGTTCCATATGTGCGCTTGATTTGTTTAATATTATGTGATATTATGTGATTAAGGAATATACACAGATTTTATTGATTGAAGAACTAATGTTTCAGTTTCAGTTATAAATTATTTAAGAACTATGTGATTAAGGAATATATGCACATTTATTTTATTTGTTCCTGAAATGTAACTAAGGGATATATATAAAATCTCATTCAACCTAAAAACGTCTCTACTTGTTATTCTTGCAGCCCACCTAGCTAGAACTTTGAAAACCTTGCAATGTTTAGTGGCCCAACACCTAATACTATTAGTCTAAAAGTAGGACAATTACATAGCCATCAACCGAAATGCCGAAAGGCCTTGGATGATGCCTTTGTCATTCCTTTAAACAGAAGTCAAAGAGCTTATCATTAGACCTCAATCACGTACTCCTGTCGGGCATGTAACAAAGACATGTTATTGATGCCAGCACCAACTGAGCCGAGCTAATCACTGCCAGTGCTGCAAAAACTAGTACTCCTACTACACAAGCATACAATCTTTGACTAATGATAGTGGCCCTTGCAGAAAGAGAAACTTCGAGCCCATTAGGGTTTACTAGAAAAGATGTGCAAAGGCCCTGGAATCCAGCCCTTTTGGTGCACCTTTGCCTTCACGCCCTCACTTGAGACCTGCCGCCAATCATCAGCATTCATAACCGGGTACGTGGCACTTGGAACTGGAGTAGTATCTGTTGTTTATCCCTCACGCGTGCAGCTTTGCTGCCTCTCTCTTGGGGACAAACTCAATGGCATGTCGGTCTTGGATGCTATTCCATTTTCATTTTATATTAGTATTTAATCATTACAAAAAGTAAAATATACGTACAATTCAAGATATGTAATAGAAAATTAATAAAGTTTTGTCATCGAAGACTTCTCATCTACTAGTTCGCCCTTCATTTGGTTACCACCAGTTTTTATGTTCTGCGCATTGCATCGATGGAAATGCGGTTAAAAAAAATGTCAAAATTTAAGGCATGTCAAAATGTCAAAAAATGTCGGATCCGCCGCCTCGAGAGGAAAAACCTTTTCTCTGTGTTACTGTCTTACTGACTTACTGCCAGCTGCCACTAATTAAGAAGCAGCATCCGGAAGTTGAGCCACAGCCATGTTGATACAGGTCATGTTTGGAGTTGACGCAATTTGATCCCGCGGCGCTTAAAAGCGAAGAAACATACTGTATATGTATGTATACGTAGTAGTATCCTCAGAGAGTGAACGGCATTTACCCACGTCTTCACTTAAAACCCACATATATTAGTAACATACTGAGCATATAGAATTGGACACGCCCCTGTGGAAGCTGAAAATGGCCCTCCATCGAATTACTGTAGTTCTTTGGATTCTTAAACTAATTGTTACTCCCTCTGTACCATAAAATAAACATTTTTAAGTTTGATCAAAATCAAATAATTTTAATTTTGACTGATCATATCCATAAAAGTAAATTATTTTAAATATAAAAAATTATATATTATTATAGTATGTCTTTTGATGAATCTAATAATATCATTTGTACATAATTATTAAAGGTCAAGTTGAGGAAGATTGATTTTAAATAAATTTTAAAAATACTTATATTGTGGGACTAGAGGGAGTAACTGCTAATGGATGTTATGCCATTAAAAAGTCACATCTCTGGCCTTTCCATGGACCGACCTGGTCTGAACATGTTCACAGAAAGGAAAGGAACCCGACGCAGAAGAACGTGGGAACTGCTGGGCTGGGGGCTGGGGTCCGGGCGCGAGCGCGATGGCGAGGCGACGCTGACAAATTGCCAGCGCCAGCCATGTCATGTACGCGTGGGCTCGACACAGCGCGCGCTGCGCAGCATTATTATTATTTGGCGACATCGACGCGCTTGCATTGGAGCCTTGCGTGGCGATGATGACATGGCGCGGCTATCCATAATCAACAGGCTAGCTCCTCCCTCATCCATTTGCCTGACGCGTCTGCGTTTTTTTTTTTTTTTTTTGGCCAACTACTACTAATGCGTTCATCAGACCTCTTCTTATAAGCCCTAATCTAATTGGTTCGTGAAGTGAGTACTACTTCTAGTGTGGTACAGTGTGAGTTCAGTACTGTCTTCCGTACTCTCTTACTAGTAAATCCGTCTGTTCAAATTCAAAGCAAATTGGACTGTTCCCCTGAGCTCCTGTGTGTACTCTCTGTTTTTAAAAGCAAATGGTTGGTATTATAATAATAATAATAATTTTGATTTTAAACTTAAATTAGACCCTTTTTGTCCTATAAATACCAATTTAAAAAGGAGAAGAATACTGTACAGTACTGCTTCTCTTTACGGAATTGATATCACGTGGTGAAACTCATGCCGACCTTGAACGGATGAAGTTTTGAGCAAACTCCTTGGCCCAGACTCACGGTAAGTTTCATATACAATAAATATGGTGACATATCAGCATTTTTAATGATATAATAAAGTATTAATAATAAAATAAATAAAATAAGTTTTATCATCATAAAATCATGTTTACTATTTTTAATATATTTTATATCTTACATATTATCTAGAAAATAACAACTAATAAAACTTTATATTATAGAAATTGTTTCATACTAGTTTTATCTTAATTTTTAAATGATATGACACTTTAAAAAATGTCCCATAAAAATGTTGCATTGAGACTGATCTATGGATGAAATTTTGAGCGAATTTGTCGCGGCTACAGTTCGAGCCTCAGGCATTGATGGCTCATATTGAAGGAGTAGCCCAGCCCTAGCAGAACCTGGTGAGTGTTTGTTCATTTCAGAACGGCACTACTAGAGTAGCTGGTTAACCGGAGAGAGAACGTGGGCTGTTCGTCGTACTACTACGTACTGTACTGCGCAGCTGATATTTTGTTCCTGAACCAGCAGCAGCGGCTGCTTTCGTCAAATCAGCGGCTTTCGAGTCAGATCAGAGCTGAGCTGACCGCGCGACTTGGCATGTGCCAGCACAGCGCGCAAAATGCTGCTGCGTTCGACAGCGAAATGCGAGAGGAGATGCTGATGATGATAAGCATCAAACGTTTCAAAGCGATTGCTTTCAGTCAGTCTTCTCTCCCGAGCTCGGTGGCAATCTCAATCTGCCGATGCGAATCTTTGAATTGAAATTTTAACAATGGCAATCTAAAGCTAGTAGTAGTGACAAAATGGATTCGTGGAACGCATGGATTAGGCAAACAGCACCGCGCACGTACTAGTTGATTATAATATAGTAGATCAACAAGGGATTTATCTGTACACTTTGCTTCCCTCTGATCCCTGAAAATGGAACGGTTCGAGAAGGAGAAGAAGAGCGGAGGAAGCTGCGAGGAAGGAGGTGGTAGCAGCATCGATCAAGAAGAACCTGACAGCGGCGGCTTCGCCGGCGGCGACCCGCTGCTCTCGCCGGCGCCAAGGCCGGACTCCAGGTCGCGGCCTTCCTCCTGCTGTTCCTGAGGCGGCGACGACGGAGACGAGGGCGTCGCGCCGCCGCCGCGGCACCCGAGCAGCCGGCGCAGGGCGGCTACTCTGGCCGCCTCCACGACGGCCGCGACACCAGCGATGGGTCCCGACGCCTGCGGTGGCGGCAGCGCGGACGGCAGCGGCGGCGCCGACGGTGGGGCGCCGCGGGTGCTGACGGCACCGTCCTGGGATCCGAAGAAGAGGACGTTGGTGGGGAAGACCGGCGACTCCGGGTCGACCTCGGGCGCGCGCCGCACGGCCTCCTGCTCCACCTTGTCGTCCACCACAACAGCGCACCGGCAGAGCGGGCAGGTGGAGTGCGAGCGGAGCCACATGTCGACGCAGTCGACGTGGAACCCGTGGCCGCAGCGCGGCAGCACGCGCGCGTCCTCCCCCGGCGCGAGCTCCGTGATGCAGACGGCGCAGTCCGCGGCCGGGTCCCCCGGCGCCACCGCCTTCCGCGGCAGCGCGGCGATGGCCGGCTCCGCCATGCCGTCGCCGGCGCCGTGGCACCCCGCGCCACCGCCGCCGGCGAAGACGAACCGCGCGCGGCCCCCCGCGCCCCCGCCGCCGCCGATGGTCGGGGCCGCGCCGCGGCACCGCTTCGCGCACAGGAAGAGGTAGAAGCAGAGCACGAACGTCACGAAGATGGCCGCCGCCGCCGCGAGCATCGTCGCCGCCGCTGCCACCGACGTGCCCGTCACCGCCATCGGCCTCCTGCTGCCACCGCCGCCGCAGCCGGCTCCAGATCCTCTCCTCTTCCCTCCTGCTTCGCGTGCGGGCAAGATTCGCTTTTCCCCCCCTGTCCCAGCTTGGATCCTATGTTCCTCCCTCTCAGTTCTTGGGCTTGGCTGCTACTAGTGTGGATCTCAGCTGCGCTCTGGATGCGTGTTGCTGGGTTTGGAATTCCGAGCAGCGAGCAGATAGCTGGTAGTACTACTGTGGTGGGGAGTGTTGGGGAGGAATGGGGAGGGGTTTGAGGTGGGATTGGGGATTTTGGGTCGAATCGGAGGGGATTAGTCGTTATTATATATACGGAGGAGCGTGTGAGTGAATTGGTTAATTTGCGCTGGCAGACTGCAGTTCAGGAGAGGAGCGGAGGAAAGGTGGGGAAAGTGAGCTGCAGGCCGAGTGCCGACTTACGACTGGAAGCGGTGATTCAGGATTTGCACGAAAAAAGTTTTTAAAAAATCTTAAATCACTTCCTAACTCATATCATATCTAGGAACAAACAATATATAACTATATTTATTTTTTAAGTTGCTCTCTTTTGGTTAATTAAAATTTTATAATAAATCGATCAACCAACGAAATTTAAATTTAAATTACGGAAATTTAAATATAAAGATTAAAATTACCTCATACCACAGGTCTTAAAAGAGGTTTGGCGATTAAGAATTTTGTGTGACAATGATAGGAGAATTTTAATACAGTAGTGTTTGTAATATGGCAACAAACGTAAAATTTAATATATTAATAGTTAAAGAATTTTATGTGACAATAAAAATTTAATGTGGTAGCTACTGTTATTTTATATTTTTCTGCCGCTAAAAGAAAAACAGAAAGTACGTGATCGATTGTACTACTTGCAGTAGAGGACAGGAGCGGAGCGGAGTTGGAGGGGAAACAGAGCAGCAAGCCGAGTGCCGACTGGCAGCGGTGATTCAGATTTTCATGAAAAAGTTAAAAACAAAAAAAAAAAAGAGTACCCGTACGATGACGATTGGACTACTTGCGCGACATGTCCGTGGGGATGGACCATCTCGGCCAGGTTGTCTGCAACTGGACCCCACCTTCCGTTCCTTACCCTACCACGAATATCTTCGTGGTACTGTTGAAGAGAAGTTTCTTCTTTATGAAAAAACAGATCAAAGGACCCTGTATACTCGTTCAATCACATACAAGTAGTACAATAATAGTGCAGGTGGAGGAAGGACATATCTCTATGTTGGAAAATAGTAGTAGTACTTAGAGTACTTTTTGTTGTGAAAATGACATTTGACACCAGGGGGATTTTTTTTTTTGGACGATTTTTTCGTCGTACGTGATGCATGGAAATGTTGTCTACGGTATATTGTTCTACTAACATTACTATTACAGGATGTCTGGATGTTGTGTATCGAGTAATTTAAAAAGTGAAATTGTTTTTAAATCGCTCCCATCTTTTGAATTAGAATCGTTGTAGTAAAATGATTAAAAAATAGAATAAAAATTACAAACAGAGGAAGTACAACTATCTTCAAACTTGGATACATGAACCTAATTTATTTTCGAACCCACACGTCAGTGTTCAGTAAACTTGGACACATAAATCCTATTGTAGTTGGCAGCAGGCCCAATAATGACATCTGACGTATTATGTCACATACACAATTTTGTTTGGAAAAAAAAAAAGAGAAACATTTCCATGAAGACCGAAATGTCAAATGTGAAGGCACAATAAACTGATTAAGTTTGAATGACTTGAGACGCCAGAACAAATGCATTATTTAGAGCGAGAAGTAAGGCTTTCCATTTTGTTGCTTCGAGACAAATCAAATTGTGGGATGTTTTTTATTTTTTGAAACGCTAGAACTCCCTACGTTTGTCCTAATTGAGGTTGGTGAATTCGACTTCCGTGATAATTCAAACGTCAGTTAAACCAAACACAAGGAGTACTGTACTAGTGGTAAAGTGATTCAAAATTTTAATTTTATTTAACAAAATTATTGGGAAATATATATATGAGATGAGTTAGTGTGGGGGAGATTTTATCAAAACTTATGAGTGGGTGGGTTTTTATTATAAATTATCTTATGGAGAGTAATATCAAATAAAAAGACCTTATGGATAGATTTTTGCAATTAAACCATTTTTTTAAGTCGGCCGGAGCGCCAGCGGAGCGTGAGAGGGAAAAGCGAGCGAGCAGCCGGAGTGGCTACGGTCTACGGAGCAAGGCGGAGGTGGCTAGCGTTGAAACTTTTCGAAAGCAGAGGAAAGGTAGGCGCCGCCAATTGCTCTGCTCCCCACTGGATTTCCTCCTTCCCTTTTCTTTGTCCTGGTTTATTTTTTCTTTTTCTACGCTTTTGAATTTCAGTTGAGCACTCCAGTAAATTGTGATTAAAAAATAATTAAATATACAAAAGTTGAATTGGAAAGGAATTGCTGCACCAAGTTTTTCAGCCTTTGTGTCCATTGTTTGCTGCTGCCACATGTCTATAGCGCCACATGTCGTCACGTTAATCATCGTGAATTTTTTTTATATCTAATTTATATATATTTTTTACTAAACCGTAACTCATTTTCGAATCCGTTTGAACTATCATGTTCTTTATAATTAATCCAACATAATGAGATCTTACAAGATATATTTTTTAAGAAAATAAATTTGATATAACTTTCAAATGTTCCATTATAATTATTCGGATGTGTTATTACAAAAATCAATTGTCTCAACAGTAAAAATGTATATATTTTAAAATATTAATGTTTACATAATAAATATACAAAAGTTAAATAAAAAATAATTAGGACAACGGTAACATCGAGCATCCCATGGTATGCCTCATATATGTGCTGGTGTTGAGGGTTATGTTTATAGTTAATCCCCACCACCACGCCGGGCTTCTATTGCGTTAAGGCTCATCAATTCGGTACAATACATAATTTATATATCCAAATTACTAGAAAACCTTCTTGTTTTTTTTCAAGATTCAAACAAATTCTATTAGAAAGTCAAATTTATTAAAATTCATATTTACAAAAATCACACTATTAATTTATTTTTAATATGTTGCAACACCTTATTTTCTTAGCTTTTATGACATCTTTTTTCTAACATATACTGATTTTGGTTAAAGTCCTCTAATTTTAACTATACATATTACTCCTTTTTTTAAATCTTATATAACTTTTATTTTAAATTCATTCAATGGGCGCGATAAAACGCGCCACTTAGGCTAGTTATTGAATGTACGCATTTGTTGCGTTTTAAGTTTATTAGTGTGGGTAATATATTCATTTTTACGTTCTTTTATACCAAAAGAAAGATCAATCCTTCCATAATATGAGGCTACCAAACAACAACAAATTATACAACTGAAACTATTCACAATCCAGCTACTAAGTTCCACAATTTAGAATCCAGACCGCGGACACCGAACAAACAACCCTTAGACCGGGTTTGAATGAAGTAGGCAAGTAGCACGACTACTCGTAGGGATTCGAAGAAAAAGAGTGGAGACGCAAGAAGCTGCGGTCCTTTGCTTTTTTTTTTTTCTTTCTTTCTTTTGCGTGGAGAAAAGGAATCATATTTTGTTGTTGCTGTTGCTGTGTGAAATTGAGGAGCATACAAAATTTCTTTCTTTCAATCTCTGTCTCGGACACAGATACTAATGTGGATGTGACACTCTGAAGACAGTAGTCCTCTGAGATTTCTTTTTTCTTCTTCGTTTCACTCCTTGTTTTACTTTCACCTTTTGTTTGCTTTGGTCATCTACTTCATCACCATTACTCCGCGGCAGAAGCCGTTTAGCTAACCTACCCCCTGCTCCTTACAGCGTTGTGTTCTTGTGGAATTTTAGCGTTGTGATGGATAATGTAATAAAACTTCTGACATTTTTGGATTGCAGGAATTTTTTTTCAAATTCTATATTTTTTCTATATAATTAAACTAATTCTGTAAAAATACTACGATCCAAAGAAACCCTTCAAAATTTCAGTTGGACACGCTGAGGAAGGGCAGACTTTTGGTGAGTGCCTTGCCCAACCGGACAAGTTCAGTACAGATTACATGCACTGCACTGTCTTGCCCAACTTGTCCGCCGCAGACAAAACTGACCCAGCAGCAAAAAAAACTTTGCCGAGGACACAAAGAGTGCACGTTATGAGTCCAAATTGGTTTTAGGCGCACATGATAGCCCAGCCCAACGTCCGCACAGGCTTTCGTATGTAGTACAATACTTGTTTGATTCAGGCTTCAAAGCCCAGTACAAATTGTCGTTGCCAAATTCGTACTGATGGGCCGGTTTAGTGAAAAACAAAACCCATTAGCTTGCTGATTTGTCGTCATGAAAATTAAAGGAAAAGGTCCTTTTAACTTCCCTCGATTATTGCAGAAGTTAAATTTAACTCCCTCAATTATGAAATCGGGTAGAACGATTTTTCGACTTTGGAAACCGTTTGTGGACACTTAACGATGGTTTTGCTGACGTAGATGGCAGTTTTACCAACGTGACTTTCCACATTGGTACATGCACTTCGCTCTAAAAGTCAGTTCAATACGTACATTTATATGGCTTCAAAGTCACTAATCTTTTTTGATACCTAAACAGGTGATGGCGAAAAACTTTAATTATTTGACCAGTTTAGGTGTCATAAAAAGTTTAGCAATTTTTTAACCAAAATAAATGCTTTAAACCGATCTTTAGAGCAACACATGTGTACCCATGGCAACGTAGACATCCACGTCAGTAAAACCATTGTCCGAAACTGCTCGGAAAAGAAAAATAAATGGTTTCCAAAGTTGGAGGACTCATCTTACCTGATTTTGTAATTGAGGAAGGGAGGTGAAATGGATTCTCTTTTTTTTTTCAAACTTAAACACTCCTCTTGTAAAACTAACCTCCTTTTGTTGTGCTCAAGACATCGTATGTGGGTAATATGTACTGGTCTTTTTTCTTAAGAGAGTGGAAAAGACAGTTCTAATTTTTAACATCGAGATACATATAAACACTAAGTACATTATTACAGAGTTCACATCAAAGATGTCCGAGAAGAAAAAACGGTTAATGAAACCATACTGGTCATCTAACCATAAACCTATGTTGTAGCGGCCATCCATGTTTCGCGAATAGACTTATAGTAAGCACCTTCATATAATGATAGACTTTGTTGATTGCTTATTTATGATTTTTTTTATGAAAAACCAACGTGATAATTGATTATGATGTAAACAACTCGATTATGTATATATAAAAAATTCGATTATATAAACATGGTGCCGGTATGCCTCTAGTCATGAGGGGCCGCTAGTATTTTGTACTGCTAGTACTAGTATCAAACAACGAATCAACTACTACCTACCTGCCAATTTGTTCCCCCACACAGAGCACAAGCCTTTGTACATCCACAAATTTGGATGCGTTTTTGCATCCGAAGTAGTTGAATTAAACCGTAAGCAAATTACCGCAACTTCATTCTCAAATTCTATTTACACTCTACGGTTGTCGGATGACGGACGGGCTCCGGGTCCACAGCACCCTCCCGTCGCCGAAGCCGCACGCGATCCTCCTCGTCGGCTGGGCCCAAGCACTGGGACCTGTTGCTGGCGATACCGCTACGGCCCTCGCGTCCGTTTGCTGACCGCTGGCGGCGGCGCCGTCGCTCTCGAGGCGCACCCGCACGGGACGGCGGCAGAGCGGGCAGTCCGGCCGCATATGCAGCCACCTGGCGATGCACTCCGCGTGGAACCCGTGCCCGCACCCCGGCAGCGTCCGCACACGGTCAGCCGACGGCGGCGGCTCATCGGCGTCGTCGGAGCCTACTCCCACTCCCACCCCCGCGGCCGGAAGAAGCTCGGACAGGCACACCGCGCACTCCTGCCTTGACGACGACGACTCCGCTTCCTCCACTTTCGTGGCAACGCCGTCATTGCTCCGTTCGTCGCCTGGGGAATAAGTCGTCGGAGCTGCTGCCAGGACAGCAACAACCGCCGCCGCCGCCGCTGTCGCGCAGGCCGCCACGGTCACGGCGGCCATTGCTCGACGGATTAATTGGGCTATCGTCGCTGAGACTTTTAATTTGCTTGCACAGTTGCAGCAGCTTTGCTTGTTTGGGCGACGATACGATGCGTGCGCGCGCATGTATGTATGTGTAGAGGCCGATCGGCGACGTGGGCGCATCATGGAACGCGAGCGAATAAGGAGGGTGAGGTGAGCACGTCGCGCAACCGAAAGGCCGCCCCGACATGACAGCGACCTCCATCTTTCCGGATGCTTTTTAAAGAATATAACTTTACTCACTCCGGTATAAAAAAGATATAGTTTAGGATAAAATTTCTATCAAATATTAAGAAAATAAATTATGAATAATTTTTAAATTATTATATTTAAAAACATAAAAATTATATGAGTAAATTTATCTTAAAAAATACTTTCATAAAAATATACATATATTATTTTTTAATAAATAATTTTTTATTAAAAATTAAAATTAAAATTATGTTTTGAAGATCGTATTATTATTTTAAACTACTTTCTTTTTACGTCGGAGGGAGTATATCTGCCTGCGGGTTAAGCTACTAGTAGCTGATAGTAGTACAGTTGTTGTAATAACAGCCTGGCTAGCTAGACGTGACTGGCCTGTGTGAAAAGAAAAATAAGAATTGGAAAAATTCCTCATAAATAAGAATACGGACAACGTTACTAAATGGGCCGATGGACGTACAAAAATGGTCTGATGTAGGATAACTTAACGGGCCCGAATGAGGAAACAGACGATGATGGATCAGTGAAGGGTGTGAATGTTAGCAACAATGTAGCCTACTACTAGCTCGAACTCGGTTGTTGCTGCTACGGCTAGTTAATTAAGCTAACCAACCGCGAGAAGAAGAAGAGGAACGCCGTACTAAAAATTTTTCGTGTCGGTGTCAGTTGGTGGCACAGCAGCTTCGTCGTTCCGTCCGCTTCTTGTTCACCCGTCACGTCCTCATCATGCATGCATGCATGCACTGCCTTGACAGGACGACCAATATAACCAGTTGTGAGGTTACTGTATACATTTTTGGACTAATGATATATAAAAAAATTAAATTATTTTTAGTACAAAATAATTCTTTATGTAAAATGATGCTTTAGCTCTAGGATGAATTATTCAGTAGTAAAGAATTGAAACTGTTTCATTTTGAAAAAAAAAAGAATTCATTATTAGCCGTCAATCCATGCCACCAATTATTATTATTATTATTATTATTATTATTATTATTATTATTATTATTTAGAACCAATGCATGCCACCCATAGAAACAAAAGAAAAAAAAAAGATCGCCTTCAGTTGGTGCAACATCATCTACCGGATTAAATAACATTTTCTAAGCACGACGACAAGGTGATATTGACTAGCATAAACTTGCATGGTACGCCAAGAACCACGTCCCTTCTTTCCTCTCTCCTAAGAGATTAAGACACGGACCATATATATGAACAGCAACAGTACTTTAACCCAACAAGGACCAAACAGAAAAGAATCAGAAGATGGATCACACTGTGCCAAACCATGGCAAAAAGGGGAACGTGTCGTCTCACTAATTAATCGCTGCTGATGAGATTTGATTTGTCATGGCAAATGAAGTGACGTCAAGACGAACACCATGTCACTGGCTTTAATTTGTCAGAACAAAAAATCCAGAATGACGCAATACGCCAGGCTAACAAGTTCAAACCGTAACAAACCTGACAGTGTCATAGCCAACAGTAGCTGTACCCGTGATCATAATGTTTTCTATGGTACAGCTTGTGTTGGAATGCAGCTACTGCCACACGTCTCTTTGTCAGCTGGTATGTACATTTTGATTCTGAAACTTAAGCTGATTTTAGAACAACCTTTAAAGCTGATTTTGTTGTCTGATGGAAAATCATCATGTGACATACAACCATACAACTTTCATTATTAGCCGAAATGCAAACTTTGCATGGATTCTAATCCAAATTTCATAGAATAATGGTCATTGCACTATAGAAAATCATATATTAGCGTGGTGTATTGTGAATAATATCCACAAATCACTTGGTTTTTTTTTTGTTGGCATTGGTTACTGAACTAGCTAACCAATATGTCAAAGAATATTATAAGAAGGGTAAATTCAGTAGCATTATTTTTATGTTATCCACCTTAATAGTTGTTTTTTTGTTCTAAACATTTAACATTGAAAATATTTTTATTTTGATCATACACAACTTCGTAGCCGTCAATAGACCATGCCACCTACTTCCTTTTTCAACAAGATCGCTCTTATTAGTATAAAAAAGAATTGAAAAAAAAACCTGTTTAAGTTGGTCAATATCATAGAGTACTTACCTCTTAGGATACCGGGGTTGGGAGGACTTAAGCATGCATGAACGCGAGGTACCACCACAAAGTAATTAATAGGGACTACCATCGCTTCCCTAAAAAAAAAAGGACTACCATCGCCAAAAAAACCACCTTGACTTGTCATGCATCACTCTTCAAAAAGGTATGATAAATATCTTTATTTTGTTATGACTTGTTTTATTACTATAAGTATTTATAACATGATTTAATTTTACACATTTGAACTAATTTTTTAAATAAGATGATGATTAGAGATACGATGTTAAAAAGAAACAACATTAATTATTTGTGAACTGAGGGAGTATTAGCTAGGGTCATTAATCCGACTATTGATGATTTTCATTAATTGCAAATGAATTAACGTCAAGACGAACCCATCATGTCCTTGGCTTAATAATTTGTCAGGAAAAATGATCCAAAAGGAATGAATTAATATGTCATGCTAAAACTTTCAAAACCGTAACAAACCTGAAAGCCTCAAAGCCACCAGCTTCTGTAGCTTGAAGCATCACTTTTTTTAATGGTCTATAAGTTATCGGATGCTGCTAATAATACCCATGTACGCATCATTTGCCATTATTTGATGCTTATATTGTTTTTAATTATGACCATTGGAGGTAAGTATTATTCTCTTTGAAATATTTTGTTGATTGGTTGGTGTAAATTTACTGAGCAAAAATCAACAATATAATACCCGATGGAGTATGGCTACTAAAAGGTTAGCTAATGTACTGTTTTAATAGCCAAAGTCTTCCAATTTCTACCATCAATCTAACCATTAGCCGTTTAGCTTGCATGCTCGCACTTCTGGATTCTGTACATATGCATGAGTATGGCGGATTGAGCAAATTAACCGATGCCCAATTCTATTTCTATATAAAGCATGCATGTGAACCGCTAATAATTAATTATTATCTCGTCTGATTCAGGTTTAACAATATAGAGTCGATCGATCTCTCAATACATAGCTCTCACCGTCATGAACTGTCTGAAATTAAATTAGTAATAGAGCGCAACAACCGAGAGCGCGCAGAGAGCACGCAGAGAGCAATAATATATGGCGATGAGCTCTCAGTTCAAACATCTTTGTCCGAAAACAAATCAATAATGATTTTCCCCATAATTGAGTTAGGTCGGTCGACAGAGAAATCGACAGCGTCGAACAATGAAAAGGAAAAGGGAAGCCAAGCATGCCCCTCCATGCATTATTGGAAGGGAGTTGGGAGTAGCATACTGTACGTAGATCATTTCCGTCGAGCGCATATGGAAGTGGCCACAATTTGCTTCTCTCTTATTACCTCAAAAAAAAAAAATTGCTTCCCTGTTATAGAATTGTAGACACTACCACACAGCATGTTTGGGGCACGGATGCTCAACGGAGGAGCATCCCGTCCTGTCAAAAAGGGACTCAATCTTCTAGACGTTTTTGAGTGCCAACGGCGGCGAATGGAACTTTGGACTAGTAAAAGATACTGTATCTTGTCCCAAAGGCTAGTGTGAAGTGCCTTTGACATGAGTGTCAGCAATTCATACAATTCTGTAAACAATTTTGAGTGTATTTGAATCTTCAGATTTATGTAAATGTGTAAATGAGCGAATGTGGATTTTTTTTTTATTTTCCCAAGGGCAATTTCCCTGAGGGTGCAAACCGTCAGATAAATAAGAAAATATTTTCCTGTGGGTTACCCATTACGTAAATTAGAATTTTCCCTGTCAGTCTAAACTTTATAGAAATTTGCGTGACGGTTTACAATTTCCCTAACGGTTTCAGTATTTCCATGAACCCTCACGAAAATTTCAATTTCTGATAGTGGTGGGTCCTACTAGCTAGGAGGTTACTCTTTTACGGACAGTATTTGAATCACGTATGGCCATTTGGACAAGGATGGAGGGAGTAAGAGTATGTATCTTGTCATATTCACGACGCTTTTCACTATGCCGACACACTGATACCAGATATGGGAGCCAGCCAGAAAGGAGTTTCTTTATTGTTTTCACTGAGATATGCTTAAATTTTGGGTGAAATGAATTAACTGTATGAGAAAAATATTACTAGTCTCTGGCTAATAGAAAACGACTTCATCCTTCATGTGATGCTACGTGTCGTCATAGGCAATTATATTAAGCTAGTACAGAAGTAGCTAGTAGGAGAGATGATGAAAGCAGCAACAAGAAAAAAAGAAAAGAAAAGGACTCCGTCCACAGCATGCCGTCTTCTCTGCACAATGCTGATGTTTGTTGTGGTGCCCGTGGGCTTTACAGTGCCACGCAAGCGCAATTAACGCACAGTGTGAGGCATTACAGCTAAAACAAAATTATAGTACTGTTACTGTAGTGTTGCAGCAGATGGCAGGCACGAACGATTGATGGATGATACCCTACTCAAGTGCCAAGTGACAAGGCGCGCGCACGCCCCCAAAAATACATACCACCGACGACGGGGAGGAAAAAGAACAGATATATTTTACTAAAAAGAAGAACAGATATAAATAAAACCCTTTTGTAATATATAAGGTTGTGCGCCTATTGCCTCTATAAGTTTAACGCCCCCACAATCAAAACTACTAATTAATCAAATAAAGGGTACTTAAATGTTGATTAAAGTATTTAAGTATTTGAGACTACGAGTGTAATTTCAACTATTGACTTTTTATTGAAGAATATAAAACTGTTGTCGTCCCTGAACGTCTAATATTAATTTGACCATTCATCTTAATTAAAAAAATCTAAATTATAATAACATATGATTTAAATATGTTGAATGATAAAAGTAAATTATAATAAAAGATATGATATTTATCATATTATTTTTTTAAAAAAAGGTTAAATATAACAATACAATTAAACTAGCCTAATACTCATGCGTTGTTATAGTTGATTATATTCATCTATTAATCAGTTAATCAATTGGCGCAAAATCTAGAAGCAGAGAAGTTGGACGGATCATCACCATCGTCAAAACTCAGAATTTTAAGTGTACTTTAGATACGGAGGAAGTATAGAGTTAGCATTCCTGTGATAAAAATACGTCCGGAGAGGCAGTGGCAATCAGAGTTTTTTTATACTTTTAATTATCACATTATTACCCACTTAACATCTTTTATGATTATTTTGATTTTGTATCTCCCCCTCTCTTAATAAGTGTTCGATATTGTGACATTTTTTCAGTAGTGTAGGTACTATCACAATCATAGTATACCGGAAGTAAAAAATATTTTATAACGTTTCGATCCAAAAATATGGATACAGATTCGATCCAAAAAAATGGATATAGATTCGGTCGTATTTAGTGTGAGTGTCGTCTTACAATATTAACTCTTATATCTTTGTTCTCGCTTCACGTAAACCAGATAATCCGATTATTATTACGCTTTATTATGCCTTGGCTTTTAACTTAGATTAGATTCATAAATTCTCACCATTCCTTTTTCTTAGACGTGCAAACAAAACAAACAAAAAAAAATACAGTGGGAGCAGCCCTTTTCATGGCCGCTTCAACTTACTTTTGCCGGCCCGTTTGTATGTACTAGCTCGTTGACAAGACGTATATAAATGCTCGGGAGGAGGGAGGAGAAGAGGGGACGGGACAGAGCGCCAGAGGGAGGCAGTGTACAAAACAAAGGGGGATAATTTTATTTTCCACCCCCTTTTTTTCTGTAGCTGTTCGAAAAGAATGTCGCCGTGGTGAAGGCAGGAACGAGTGTGTCTGCACTCTGCAGAGTATCCGCCTCAGCCATGGCGCTCGGCGTTGCCGGAGTGGCGGTGGTGCTGTTGGCCGCCGCCGCCGCCGCCTCCTCCCTTTCGAGGACCGCCGCCGACACCAACTCCGACGATGGTTAGCGTTCTTTCTTGCTCCCTTTATCTCCCTCCCTAATCTTTCGTTAACGGAAGAATAGACCTTCACCCTTCACCAACCATTGAGAGGGAGAAGGACGACATGCGTTAAATAGATGGAGGGAGAGCACTGTTTTTGTTCTTCCGCCTCTCAGTCTCAGTTCGCCGCTGTCAGATTGCTACTGTGCCAATAAAAACTAAACTTCGCTTATGATTACTACTAGTTCAGAAGAGGGCGCAGTGCCTGTGCTTTTGCATTGTAGTCATACAAACGGATATTGCTAGTTCTGTCGTTTGAGGAGATGCAGAAAATAGGCTCGTTCGTATGTTTTCTTACGCTTTTGCTTGTCCTGAATAAGACTCCCCTGTTCTGGTATGGACTGCCTGAAATATTATTGTCAATCGTTTGCCAAAATTTCTCACCTGTTCAGTTCTTGATGTTGTTGTTGCCTTCCTTTTCTTTGACTTATGTAATTCAATGATTCTAAGCATTTTATCTTTGTTATTATGCTGTAAAATGATTGGGAATTACTGGGGCCTGGAGGTCATAAAATGTCACCTGCTGGTTTGGCAGCGTACTTCTCCACTACTAGTCATCACCGTTCCGGTAGTGTTGTTTGTCCTCCGGATATGCAGGACAAAAATATGGGCAAATGGTCCTTTTTAAATTTTTTGTTGTTGCTGCTGTTCTTCCTTTTTATGTCTGATTTTTGTAAGTTGTACGGGGTTGTGGATGTTGCGTTATTGAAGATACTTGTTTGTGTTGGATTGCTAAAAAGTTAAGTCTTGGTACTGCAAGTAGCAGTATTACCTTTTGACTTCAGAATACTAGTGCAAGTAGGAGTTCTTCGAAAATTTAGCAGTTCGAGGTGTTGCAATTTTCCCTTTTTCAAGGTGTTTCTTTAGGAATAGATAAACAAATCATGCAACATTATATTCATATCAGCTTGTCTCATCTGTTGATTTTTATCTTTTCACCTGCTCAGTGACCGCCCTCAACACGTTCTACACAACCCTGAATTCGCCATCAGAGCTAACAAATTGGGTGTCCCAGAATGGCGACCCTTGTGGCCAGTCGTGGCTTGGGATTACTTGCTCTGGTTCAAGAGTGATAACAATGTGAGGTGACACTTTGAATTGGACATGATTCTATCATAAACCTCCAATTCCTCTCACATGCTTTGCTATCCTCCTAATCGTGACAGAAAAGTGCCTGGGATGGGGCTAAAAGGGACCCTGGGATACAACATGAATCTCCTCACTGCGCTATCTGAGCTGTTAGTGGAATTTCTACAAAACACTTTCAGCTTTCCGTTGAGATACATCATTTTCCTAGCACATCATTTGGATATATTTTGTTGATGCAGGGATGTGAGTAACAATAATCTTGGAGGAGCTGATATCCCTTATAACCTCCCCCCAAATCTTGAGAGATTGTAAGTTCTGGTTTGGCTAACAGCTCTAGTACTAGCAACCTCTGGTCTTTGCTGATCACTCTATTATAACTGACGAAAATAATTAAATACTTTGACTTGCAGAGATCTTGAGAACAACAGCTTCACTGGGGCTTTACCTTACTCCATTTCTCAGATGGCTGCACTTAAATATCTGTAAGTAAGTTATATTGACGTCGTTTTCATGATGTATCTATCTTTTAAGGACAATAGTTAGGTCTCACTGTGTTACATCAATCTATTCGGTGTAGAAATCTTGGTCATAATCAGCTGTCAGACATCAATGTTATGTTCAACCAACTCACCAACTTAACAACACTGTGAGTATTTTTGTTATTTATCTCTGAATAGTCATTTTATTGGTGACCTACATGTATTCCATGTGGAAAGTCTGAAAATAATTTGTAACTTATTCAAGGGACTTGTCCTTCAACTCGTTTTCTGGCACACTTCCTGAAAGCTTCAACTCCCTGACAATTTTGAGCACACTGTAAGGACACCATTCTATTTCATTACGAACCTTTGCGCGAACAACTGAAAATTAAGACCATAAATTTACATGGCAACATGTGCTCTTACCAGTTATTTGCAGAACAACCAATTTACCGGCACAATAGATGTTCTCTCTAATCTCCCTCTAACAGACCTGTAAGACTCTAGCCACAAGCTATGATCCACGCCTATTGTACTTCTAGTAACACAATCATTAATGTTACTTGCAGAAATGTTGCAAATAACCAATTCAGCGGGTCGATTCCTGATAAGCTGAAAAGCATAAGTAATCTCCAGTAAGTGTTTTCACTGCCCTTATCAGCCTAAGCCTATAATGGGTCCAAAATACAGCTTGGGCATTGTGATTTAAGCTTTCTTTTGTAGGACAAGTGGCAATTCCTTTACTGATAGTCCTACACCGACAGCACCTGCACCTTCAGCAGTTCAACCATCGCCTGCTGGAGTTCCTAGTCACAGTAACAAAAGTCCACCAAGTGGAAGCCACACAAATAATGGTGGTGGTGGCGCTGGTAGTAGCACATATGGTGGTGGTCGCAAAATCTCTAAAGTAAGAGGTGGCACTGTTGTAGGAGTTGTGATATCTCTAGTGGCTGTTGGCGCATTGATTGCCTTCTTTTTGATCAAGAGAAAATCCGCAAGGAGTCAACTGGGAGAAGATCCTGAAAAGAATGAGCATCTCAGTCCTATTGCTTCTGAAAAAATTAAACGTAAGACTATACAAACTTATTACAAATTTATTCAGGTTTTCGATTTTCTTTTCTGAGCTATGTGGTTTCTATTCAGAGCCGAGGCCCATGTGTTCTGTCTCACTCTCACCAATTGGAGAGGAAAGATTGCAGAAGACTCTCTCAATGAACTTGAGACCGCCACCAAAAATCGAGTTGCACAAGTCCTTCGATGAAAATGATCCCACAAGCAAGCCTGTGGTGAAGGAAATAAACGTTTCTTCCATCAGGGCAACTGTGTACACTGTAGCAGACCTGCAAGTGGCAACGAATAGCTTCACTGCCGACAATCTGGTCGGTGAAGGCTCTTTCAGCCGTGTCTACAGAGCAGAGTTGCCAGATCAGAAGGTATGTCTGGTAACCGTCTTACTACTAATTTCACGTGTTTCTTTCCTAATGTGAAAGAGAACATCTTTTCAATCTTCATATTTTGGCGAAAATGAATACTCAACTGAGAATACATTTCTTCCGAGCATATTAGACTCAATGTCCACTCAGTACACCATCCAAATCTGCATGCTATACCATTGTGGTACAAGACGATAACTTGTTTGATTTATTGAATGTGATGATTTTAGTTAGATATCATATGTAGCTATGACCCAAATTGAGTTTTTTTTTTAAAGAAAATAATTTCGTTTCATATCTTCAATGTGATGAATTTATTTTTCCAGATTTTGGCAGTTAAAAAGATCAATTTCTCTGCCCTCCCTAATCATCCATCTGAGTTTTTCATCGAGCTGGTGGCAAACATTGCAAAGCTAAATCATCCAAACCTATCCGAGCTGGATGGCTACTGCTCAGAGCATGGACAGTGCCTGTTGGCGTACGAATATTACAAGAGCGGATCTCTCCATGACTTCCTTCACCTGTCGGATGGGTACAGCAAACCTTTATCTTGGAATAGCCGCGTCAAGATTGCGCTAGGATCTGCAAGGGCATTGGAGTAAGTGATCTGGACAGTACACACTAGTCTCGTCAAACAGCTGCTCTTTTTTGCAACTAAATATGTGTTACTTATTCAGGTATCTGCATGAAACTTGCTCACCGTCTATTGTCCACAAGAATTTCAAATCGTCTAACATACTATTGGACGATGAGCTGAACCCCCATGTTTCGGACTTCGGGTTTGCACGCCTAATTCCCAACCAGGAGTTCCAGGTATTAATCTTATTTGCTCTTTTATACTACAGCTTAGTGTCCCCATTAATTGGGCTCTTATTCAGAACAAGTGATATTTGTAACACAATAAGGACATTTTTTTGTGTAAAGATCTGCTGCTAAAGAGTTTGTACATATTGTCAACTTCAGGAATCAGATGACAACTCTGGGTACAGAGCTCCGGAGGTGACGATGTCCGGTCAGTACACCCAAAAGAGCGATGTCTACAGCTTTGGAGTTGTCATGCTCGAGCTCCTAACTGGCAGGAAAGCGTTTGACAGGTGAGCAAGGAGAAGACTATATCCTCAAGGAAATTAGAGCAGCAAGTTTCACATATAAAAAAAAAATAATAATCTTGTCCATCAACGAACTTCACGACCCTCTGAAACTATTTCAGCTCCCAACCGAGGTCCCAGCAATCGTTAGTCCGGTGGGCTACTCCGCAGCTGCACGACATCGACTCACTGGACCAGATGGTTGATCCGGCACTGGAGGGGCTGTACCCTGCAAAATCGCTCTCTCGATTCGCCGACGCCATCGCGCTGTGTGTCCAGGTACGAAAACCCTGTCAATGAAGCTGCTGTCTCTATCTGCAACCTTTGTGCTGCAATCTTGCTGATGTTTTTCTTTTCAACTGCAACAGAGTGAGCCAGAGTTCAGACCACCGATGTCGGAGGTTGTCCAGTCGTTGGTCCGACTTGTGCAGAGGTCAGGCATGGGGGCTGAGGGCAATTCTCGCCGGTTCGACGAATCTGGTGACTATACATTCTACTAGGAAAATATGCTGTATATTTCCTGCAGAGTTTGATGAGACAAATATAGTAGTAGTCAACAGATAGTGCTGCTTGCTTGGCCTGGCTGATAAACCAGTGTCAGTTGAAATGTGACCGTTACATGTCCACTGCATGTTACTTGTTTTGTGCATAAAAGCAGTGGTGTGCCTTTCTACAGTGATCTCTACTTACTGCTTCATTGGTGCAAAGAAACAGTTTATTTGGGCATCTATTATTATCTGAGTGCTCTTTTGACGAAATCATGGGCCGCTTGAGCAAGCCGATCAGTTGCCTAAACAGAAAATGGTACCATGACTGACAACTAACTAACCATATGCACATATTTTTCTCAGCTCTTACCATCACAGAGAACAATAAACAGCTGAAAACGTATCCACATAATTCCAATCAAACTAATCTGCATTTCATTATCTCTGTATCGTCTATGTACACATCAGAAAGAATCAGATTGAATAAATAATCCCTCGAATGAGTATGATACGGTACACAATAATCCCCTTGAGCTACCCCGGTTATCAAGTGGTAAATGTAAATTACCACCATCAGGGAAGTTAGTAGGAAAAATCAAAGAATTTGCCTCCTTCCTGTTCTGTTCTAGCCGTACGAGACGTCGTCTCATCATTGATCGATCATTCATCAGTGTGTCACCAATTAATTAAGCTGCTGTGATAACGGCGGTGAGGAATCCGAGCGCAAGAGCGACGGCTGTCGACGCGGCGGCCGCCCTTCCGGTGGCGGCGGCGGACGGCTTGCCGTTGAGCACGTGCTTTCCGGTATCGATCTGTATGCGGAATCGGCAGTTGCCCTGCGGCGGGGACGGGTCGGTGGTGGTGATGACGGAGAGGTTGTTGAAGGTGCAGGCGCTCTTCATCTGGTTGAACGCCTGGAAGTACTGGTTGAACGCGTAGGAGACGTTCCCGCGCGCGTCGAGGTTGCCGCAGGACGAGCCGGCGCTGAGGCTGGTGCAGTCTGCGAACTGGCACGCGTACTGCACGGCGCCTGCGACGGCGGGGACGGCGGCGGGGTCGACGATGTCGGGGCGGAGCACACACCACTGCTTGGAGAGGTAGCGCACGCCCTTGGCCGGCACGACGGTGCGGCCGGCGGCGAGGCGGAGCGGGTACTTGGGCGAGCCGTCGTAGTTGAAGACGCCCCAGTGGCGCTCGAAGTTGCCCGGGTCGACGCTCTTGGCGTCCTCGTCGAGCAGCGCGAACACGTAGACGTCGGGCATGGTCGGGCGGCGCGGGGTTCCCTTACCCGCCACCACGCGGTCGAAGAGGCCCTGGTTGAACTTGAGCGCGCTGGCGACGTTGGCGTTCGCGTCGCCGTCGGTGGGCCACCCGATCTCGCCGACGACGACGGGGATGGCGCCCAGGCCGTGCCGCTCGAGCGCGGCGATGAGCGTGTCGTAGTTGGCGTCGAAGACGTTGGTGTAGAGCACGTTGCCGTCCTGCACGCTTGCCGCGGACGGCGGCGCGCCGGGCGACGGGAAGAAGGCGTAGTCCTTGGGGAAGTTGGGGTCCGCGTCCATGGACAGGAACGGGTAGATGTTGATGGCGAGGATGCCGTTGTTGTTGAGCAGGAAGCGGACGAGGTTGACCATGAGCCCCTGGATGTCGGCCCGGAAGTCGCCCGAGGACGGCTTGCCGTCGCCCGACTCGTACACATCGGCGTTCAGCGGGACGGTGACCTGGACCTGCCGGCCCAGCCCGGCCTTCACCAGCGCCGCCTGGACGTTCTGCACCGCCGGCAGCGTCGCCGCCTCGAACTGGCCCTTGTACGACTTGAGGAACGGCTCGTTGCCCACCGCCACAGACCTGATGGATCGATGATCGTGATCTCATCTCTTGTTACGTAGTACGTATCTCAAATTAAGCCAGCAACTAACTAGTAGGAGTAGTATAGTAAGCAAATGCAGCATCTACGTAGTACGGTCAGTATATACCTGATGTCTACGCCGTACTTGGAGATGTAGGTGGACACGTTCTGCAGCACCCACTGCTCGGCGGCGTTGACGCTGCCGGCGACGGCGGCGAGCAGCTCGTTGGGGAGGCCGACCATGACCTGGATGCCCGAGTGGCCCAGCGCCCGCAGCGCGTTCGGATCGGCCTCGAACAGCTTCACCTTGTCGAAGCCGTTGTCCCGGAGCAGGCGCACCGTGATGTCCCCCGGCAGAGGGTGCTGCGCGCGGGTGCCCCAGTTCACGGCAAGGCCGTCCACGGGCCGCGCCCGGAACAGCACCGGGTACGCCGCCGCCACCCACACCACCACCGCAAGCGCACGCAGCGCCGCGCACGACGCCATGCTTTCTTTACTACTGTAGTACTTACCAAGACAAGAAATAAGAAGCGCCGGCCAACCAACCAACCAACTAAAATCAGTTGGTTATGGCGATCTTTTAGTCTGCCCTTCTCTCTCTCTCTGCGTTTGTTCCAGGTGTGTAAAACTGATGACGAAGATATACTAGTAGTAAGGTAGTAACAGGGAAGAGGGCGGCAGGCAAATCAGTTGAGTGTTTGCACCGAGAAAGGAAAGCATATACAAATGTTTGGAGAATTAATTGAATTAGATTTGACGGGGAGGAGGACAAGGAAAAGAAGGCATCAGATAGCCCCAATTCTACGGACAAGTGTAACCAACCAAGGAGAGATGAGGGATCTTCCAATTCCTCCGAAGCAGCATACGTGTGCCTGATCCATCCGTGTGGTTTTTGACCTTGGAAGCTAGGAAAGGAGCGGAATCCCTTTTTGCTTGCCTTCAGATCAGATGGAGAGAGAGGGAGAGAGAGAGAGAGTAGGTGAGGGGGAAAAGGGAGATTGCGTGGTGCAGCTCCGGCATCGCCGCCCCGACACGATGCACCGCCGTACGTCGGCGACACCTTCTGTTTTGTCATGTGTCCGGCCCATGTGTATGTGTATGGCCCATCTACTTGAATCCGCGATTGAGTTTTCTAGAAAAGTTCATTTTCACGTCAACGTTCAGCCGATTGCGACAGCCAAAACAGCTACCGTACACATCACAATTCTCAACCGCATACTGTACTGTTCAGTTTGCAGCTACAAAATGTACGCTCAAGTATACTAAATTTGAGTCGCCAAGTAGGTATGATGCCACGCATGGTTAGTAAATCCAACGAGCATTCTAATCAATCCACGCAGCAGCCAGCACAATCCTTTTGCATCCGTACGTATAGTGCATGCAACCAGCGAATGCATTATTCCATGATACTGGAGATTATATAAGTTTCAACTTTATGACTCTAAACATCAATAAAACATGGATTACATCTTTACAACCACGCAGGAGCAACAGCACCTATGCGCCAACAAACAACTAATTTCCGTACACGAGCCTCTGCTTCTTAGATACAACCAAAGTTGAAATCAACAAAATGAGCAGAAGCTGGAATTAACAAATTACCACGGTGAACATACAATTCAAAACTGATATTGGCACGATCCGTATTGTACATAGCCTTTAGCAAAGGCAGAACTCAAAAAGTATCGCTGAAAAACACAATTTTTCCTCGTCATTTAAACAGGTTCCTCTAGATGAACATGATTCTGGTTACAGTACCTCATGAAGTTCAGCACATGATTTGGGTTTGTTAGAAGATTGTTGCCAGCATCTCGAGCAACCTTTCTGCCAAACTTCAATCCCTGCAAATTAATACCATAAGGATTTGTCAGTACCATACAATATCTGTGACAGAGAACAGCAATGGAAAACAAATAAAAGTATGCTGATGATAGAAACTAAGATATGTTCAGAGACTAAGGTAACGGTACTATGTCAACTACTCAGGCAGGCATAAATGAAAACTTGGCTTGCTGGAAACGTGCTCCAAGCCTTTCATCAATCATCAGCTTATTTAACTTTACAGTTTAGGCAAGAGCAAACGTCTTATTTCTAGAATAAGAAAGACTAAAAGCCACAACACATAACTTTAACAGTTAGCAAAGTTAACTATAAATTATTAATGTCGGATTCTATTTCTACATCACAACTTTATTTCGGTTCGTATTCAACTTTTTTTTAGCAAAATATGAAATATGTTACTGGTACCATGCGTAAAAATCCATTACCCCGTTGCCACAATACAAGTTTCAAGGAACAATACTAGATATAACTATGAGTGGCCAAAACTATAGCCAGAGATGTAAGGAACATGAAAACTTCCAATATAACCATGATTAAAATCTGGTCATCTACAACAGCAAACAACAGTCATGTCTATGGAGCGTCAGGATCCAATACTATGTCAAGGGCAGATTCAAAAGCATCCAGCACATAATCTGGCTTCATGGTGTACATGCTGAAAGCGTAAAATAGTCTAGTTTATATCTTACTTTTAAAGCATACTACAAGCAAGAACCACTGATGAACAAATAAGATTTAAAGCAGTGAACCCAAATAATACTAATAAAAAGAATGCATATTTTGCTGTCAACATACCAGTATTTAATTACACCATCCCATCCACATGTTGCGACCTTGCTAGTTTCCAGTGGATGCCACTCGCACCCAATGCAAACTCCATTGTGGCACTTCAATGTCTTGAATCTCCTGCAACTTTTCCAGTCCCAAAACCAGCAACTACCCTCACCATCACCTGACATCACAAACCTCCCATCAGGAGAGAAGTTCACCTGACAAGCATATCCTGCCACAATGTGACCTGCAAATCTCTTCTTCTTATTAAGCTGGAACCTCTCCTTGGTGCTGTATATAAGTATCTGATTGTCCAAGCTTTGAGCTGCCAGCCAATTGGAGTTCGGATGTAGTGCAATTGATGGCATTGAGTGCATATGAGGCTCACTGATATACTTAATAACCACAGGGATGCCAAATTCCCACACACGAAGAGACTTATCATCACTGGAGGTCACAAACCTCCTATTGTTATCTACAAAGGTAATAGTGTTAACAGCCCCCAAGTGTTGATCATACTCCTGAGTGATCTGCCCTGATTTCATGTCCCATTGCACAATCTTCTTGTCACTCATTCCAGCAAGGAGAATATGCTGCTTATCCTCGTCAGGATTCAGCTTCACGACATAGGGGACTTTGCCAGTTGAGAAGGTCGAGATCACCTGCCCTGTCTCAGTATCCCAGTATTGTATATTTCTGTCATACCCTGCACTCAAGAACTTGGTCCCATCATTGGAGAATGATATATCCCTCACCGCCTTTGAGTGCCCCATATACGTGCGCATACAGGTCTTTGATTCCAGGACATCCCAAATCTTAATCTTGCAATCCATACTGGCAGATAGCAGCAGATGCCCATACTTTGGGAAAAACCGGATGGCTGAGACCCCCTTGGTGTGCCCAACCCACTCATGCACACACCTCTTTGGAATGTAGCAATGGTCGTTGGTCGCCTTAGCATCCTTGGGCGGCGTGATCCATGACCGCCCCTGGTAATCCCTCTCTTCCTTCCCGTGGAAGGTACTCTTGACTACGACCTCCGTCTTCTCGCCCTTCCCTTCGCCGCGGGCCTCCTTTTCGGCCTTCTTGGCCGCGTACGCCTCAGCATACTGTCGCTGCTCCTCGGTCAGCTCTGCAGGGGGGCCTTCCCTCCTGCCTGCCCAGGGGCTCTGCTTGTTGTGGAGGATCCACTCTTCGGAGGCGGGGTTCCTAGCCTCCGGGGGGAGAGGCTCATCCTGGTTGTCCGCCTGCTTGGCATGAAGGCGGCGGCGCTTGTGCTCGGAGGGGGCGAGGTTGTACACCGTGTCGGGCTCGGGTGCCTGGGGCCGGGCGTCGCCCACGATATGGAGGCCGGAGGGATCAGAGGCGTAGCCAAAGCGGTGGAAAGTGTTGTATTGCTCGTCGAAGAGGAAAGGCAGCACAGCGGCGTCCTCGACGTGGCCGAGCTTGTGGTTGCGGTTGCCGCTGGCGGAGGAGATGGGAGCATGCGGGTGCTGGGGACCGACGACAGGCGCCCAGAGCTGGTCAGCTGTGGGGTTGAAGGCGACGAGGCGTAGCGAGGGGTCGAGCGGGCGGGAAGCGGAAGCGGCGGCGGAGAGCGCGAGCGCGGTGTCGTCCACGGCGGGGGCAGCGGACTTGGAGGGGAGGCGGAGCGGGGAAGATTCCGGAGAGGACAAGACCGCGGTCTCCTCCGGCGAGGAGGCGTCGTCAGGCGCGTACGAGGACTGGAGGAGATCCATCCCGGACCGACCTAGGGTTAGGGTTTCTCGGCGAGTTTGGGAGATTTGTATTTGGGTTTCCGACAGCCGCTGCCGCGACTCCTCGGGAAGACGAGAAGAAAGGAGTCGGGCTGGGCCGAGCTAGGCTGTACTATTGTTCAATTGGACCCACAGTCCGACTCAAATTGGTGTTTTTATTTCTTCCTCTCAATTTTTTTTTAACTCTTCCTCTCAAAAAACGAGGTACAGATTTCAGCAAAATAGCTTTGGAAATTAAATTTCTCACAAAATGGTGCTACAGAAAATAAATAACAAATGAATCATGAAGTGTTAATTACAAAATGACACATTTAATTCAATTGCTACGACCATTGATAGTTGTGCTGGAGTATTTCGAAAGAGAAAAATCAGATAAGCCTTTGTTTTCCTTTACCGCGATTCTCGTATCAAAGATTGGAGTAATATCCAACGGTCTCCAATCAAATTGATTTGACAAGGTTTAAGGATGTTTTTCCCGAGAGTACATTTCATTTCACCCGCTACAACTTCTGATACTTCAAGAACATATTAGTGACAATTCTAAATTATGTGGGAAAAGGATTGCTGCAATGTTAAATCGTTTAGCTGAACCAGCCCTTATATTTCGTTGTATATGCCTCTCGTAAAAAAAATGTATAGGCAGATAGGCCATAAAAATTCACTGTCCTCTGAAGATCACTGTCCTTCCACATTAATACAACAATATAAAAAATGCGAGACATACAGGGGTAATATACAGTATCACCAGTAAAGTTACTGTTCCTCAAGGGGCGATGCTGCTGCTATCTTTAAAAAAAGAGGCTGCATCAGCTCCTTGCAGTTTTGAACTGGAAAGCGATCCTCAGTGTGAGACTGACATATTTCTTCTGGATTCAAGAATCTAGCAGATGCTCTACTGCAAATATTGCTATTGCTACTTCTGCGCTTCAATATTTACCCTTCCTCCATTCAGTTAAAAGTACTATGTTGTTGTAGATTTCCTTAACTGTCATCTGCTCCAGTAAGAAAAGGTCGATGGGTTAGAAGATAGTGACAAATGTCAAGTTAATCATGTAGATACAAGAAATCTTGGAAGTATTCTTTTTAACATCCACTCATTTGTGATAAGGTTACAACAACAACAACCAAGCCTTTTCATTTGTGATAAGGTTACTCTAAGATTTTGTTACGGATTGCAAAATTAATACTAGTGCATGTAAAAGAAAAGAAAATACTATAGCCACTTCATCAACTTATAGTTGTACACACATTACAATTAAGTAACTAACGACCATTGTAATTTTAACATTTCTCCTAAATAGGAAATGAAGCAATTGTGTAAACAAAAAACACACGCAATCCAACTGGATAAGTTTGCGCAATCTCAACAATCCTTGTATATTTTGTCAAATTTGCAAAATCTCTTGCATCTAAAGGAAACAATGAACAAAGATACTTACTTGCATTGGGATCAACATGAACAAAGAAGCTTGCGGCAACTATAAGGTAGCACAATATGAGCATAAGGCCCTTAAAGTAATTTGATGTTCCTTCCTACATAATTATGTAAAAGTTAGAAATGCACTGTATCATTCCATATATACTAGAAAACACAGAAATTCTGGTATGCTCTGTAAGACCTGTAGCATAAATGCAACCACTAAAACTGTTATGAAGAGAGTCGCTGTCTCAAACAGTTGAAAATTTAAGTCCATTTCTTGCCCCATAATCCAACCAATTACCACACAGAATGGAATCTGGAAACAATGTAAAAAGGACGTTGGTTAATGACAGAGAATTTGCATAACGACAGCATAGTAGTAGCACTTTTTTCACTAAGTATTCTTACCGCAAACATGGATATTTGTGTTGATGACCCTATTGCAACTCCCAATGTAATATCCTGTTGTTATTTAAATATGACGATAAGAAAATACAAGATAAGAATATCATAAAGCTGCCACAAGATAAAGAAAGCAGCAACGTCTACCAATTTATTTTTCATGGCAAACATAATGGCGCTTGCATGTTCAGCAGCATTCCCCACAATAGGAAGCAGAATAACGCTGATAAAGGCCACTGGCAGGCTTAATGATTCAGACGCACCCTGTTATAGACACATCAAGAAAGAATAGCTAAAAGTGGCACAAGTGCAGAATTGAGCTATCATGTGGTGTCATCAGTCCCATTATAAATATCAAATCACGCACAAATGAATCTAATGATCAACAATTTCTCCAATACCTGTATAGCTTCTACAAGGTAGCCAGAGAGTACTGAAATCCAAACAGTTAACACAAAAAGCCAGCAGATAGCTTCCCCTTGTGTTATCTCCTTTTCATCTTCCTCATCCTCAGAGGATTCATCTTCCTGTTGTCATATGTAGCAATTAGAGTGTAGAAGTAGAAGTGTCCACATGATGCAAATAGCCAATATTCATAGTGTACAAATGGAAATAAAAAAGGAAAGTTTAGCTTGCTCTTCTTTGTGAACCACTTGAAGAATAGTATAGGCATACCAATGCAAAACTAATAATCTAGAATGACTTAGTTACAGACTAAAAGCTATGCCAAGTCTTTTTGCACAGTCAACAAATGATATATCATTATGCATACATGTCATGTCTTTCAATTCCGGTGTTGTAAAAGTCTGTGAAGCCACTTACTTCACCGATTGGACAGTACACACTGCGGTGGGTCTTTAGTTGAAAAAACAGATAGCTGGCATAAGCCACAAGCATGATGCAGCTACTAAATCTTGAAAGAGCTACTTCAGATTTGCCGTACTGCACTTCTGAATGTGTGAAGTGAAGCACTGCTGGGAACATTAGACCTAAGACGGCCATCAATAATAGCCCTGAGTTTACAACAGCTGATGCCTGCAACGAGAAATGCAAGTCGATAGAACTTAAAATCCATATTATTAGACCATAACAGAAAGATAATTGGAAAACTAGCATTGTTCAAAAAACTACCTTGTTGAAGACCTGGTCCCTATCAGAATGAACAATACCACCAGCAAAGAAAGCACACCCAAGAACTAGCAGCATATTTGACAATATTGAGCCCAGTAGCGACTGTTGGACAACACGAATCATCCCATTCTTCAGCGCATATATTGAGATAATCATTTCGGTTGCATTTCCAAATGTTGCATTCAGGAGCCCCCCAACTGAAAATTGAATTATTCTAAGTATCAATGAAGCCAAGATTTGCATTTGAAATAGAACCAGAAAAGGACATTACCTGTTGGGCCCGTGTAGCAAGCGAGTTGCCTGCACAAGACAAAGTACCATGCATTAGTCATGGGACACAGGAGGCGGTTCATGGGATCTTATGCAGGTAACTCATTTTGATGACACTTACTCGGTTGCATATCCCAATCTCTCGGCCAACGGTGTTATGCCGATTAAGCTGAAAAGGAAAACCCACCCTTGCTGTGAAGAATTTGGAAGAGGAAAAAACAAAAATGGGATGCGTCACTTATCAGTACGACAGTACCTATTCAGTAAATCGTAAATAGAAAGTAAAAAAAAAACTGCAAAGTTCACATATAATTAATAGATTCGGAGGCACCGCCGAGAATGTGAAATGTACGGCACTAAATCATGCGGTTAACTCCGAGGAGAATAACAACCGCATTCGGGAAAAAGGGGAAACAAAGAGTAGCGAGATTCGGGAACGAAGCTTACGTGCTTGCCGGTGAGGTAGTGCAGCAAGACGGCGAGCGGGCCGAAGGGGAGGAGCACGTTGATCTTGGCCTGGAAGATGACGACGCGCACACTGGTGAGCACCCTTCGCCACCTGCTACCAGGCGAGAGCGACTCCGCCACCGCCGCCAGCGAGCCGACGTGCTCGAAGTCCAGCGAGTGCATCTGCCGCGGCGAGACCGCCGTGGTCGGCGTCGCCAGCTCCACCTCCTCGTCAGCTTCCATCCCCAGCCCGAACTTCTCCGCCCCCATCATCCGCGACACGGATCGAGAACCGTCGGCAATGGGGAGCCGAGCTATGCTATGCCTACCCTACCCTTTTCAAGAAACGGCGCGCGAGATAGATCGGTCAGACAAGTGTGACGAATAGGGAGGCGAAGATCATCAGCGCGATTCGATTCGGATTTCGAATCGGCGATGGAATCTCTCCCGCTCGCTGGCGGTGCTGACTCTGGCTCTGGTCTGGTCTGGTCTGGCGGCTGCCGCCTCGGCGACGGAGCGAGGAAGAGAGGAGCCGAGGAAACGCAACCCCCACGAGGAGGGAGAGGGAGAGACGACGGGGCTGGCACGAACGAAGCTGCCTGGGTGCTTCGCCGGATCGCGAAGTGACCCACATGTCAGGACCCAGAACGGAAACGCTCGGGCCAGCACGTCGTGGGTGCCCGCTGCCCGGCTCGTGCTGGTTCCATTTCCAACTAAACTTCAGTACCCGCGCCTTTTCTTTTTCATCAAAGATGAAGGGTGGTGGTCAGTATTCCACTAACTAGTACTAGTACCTTTATTATTTTTTCAATCAACGATATAACTATTTTTTATGAATCAAGTGTGTCAGATGGCTTCTTTTTTTTTTTGAGATAAAGTGTCAGATGGCTTCCTGAAAACACTAGTACTAGTACCTTTGTTTTTTTAATAAGTCTTCTAGTAATTTCTTTAGAGACACTGCACTCACGTAGACTCACATATATGAGCACTTAGCATATAAATACACGCAAGGGAAATTTACATTTAGAAAGGTTTATTAATAAGGGGCTTGATAGGTAAATCTTAAGACTGACAACTATATATAAGAGATATGTTAGGTAAATCTTAAATCTTCATGGTCACTAAAAAAATAAAAATCATAGGATTGACAAAGGCTCCACGGACATATCATTTCTTATAGACATCTTCTACCACTACAATATATAAGAATTATTTCCTCCGTTTTTAAATTACCGTCGTTGATTTTGACTGTTGATTTTGATCATTCATCTTATTTAAAAAATTAATTCAAAAATAAAAAACTAAAAGTCAAGTTTCAAATAAATCAAATTATAACAAATATATATGATGTTTCTTATAATTTTTTAAATAAGATGAATGATTAAAATTAACGTTCAAAGTCAACGATGATAACAATTTAAAAGTAAAAGAAATAACTATAAATACATTACGGCGAACACTCGGTCAAGAACTGAAACCGAAACTAGTAATAACCTAACTAGTTCGTTTTGCTGATACGGTTCCCCACAACTAAAAATTTATTAAAGGAAAAGTTAACTAGTCCTAGATCCTGGCCCTAAAAAGTAGCTTTTTATGACGTGAAACCATCTGACACTAGTATTGTGGTGTCTTTCTTCCATGCATCTGTACTACCAATCAACAAATTATTAGTGGTATCCAATCCAAAAGTGACAATTATTAACTCGTTGTTTATATAAATCAAAGATTTAGCTATAACATGGCAGGGGTCACATGGGGATGTCACACTGTAGCACATGATTGACACGATCGATACCCTGGGGAAATCTCAAGTGTGCATATGGGGATCATCACAACACAACTGAATACATATGAATTGAAGTTGAATAGTATCGGATGGTGCTACAGGCTGACAGAAGGGGGAGATGATAGGTGCATACTCTTAACAGCTAGGAGTAATAAGGATAGATCCAGGGTTTGACCGAACACAGAAACCCCAAGTGGTTTTCACGATGCTGCATATATGTATACTCTTCACTCTTCTTTTTCTATATTGTCTGCGTGTGTAACAGAACTCGGCATCAGATGTGTTCTTCAGGGTGCCGTCCTGCCGTCCCAAGTTAAATGCCGTTAATTTTTTTTACCTATATTTAACGGAGAGATAAGTGTACGGCGATACTAGAATGAAGTGACTGGAATCTAGCTGTCGGCTTCTCGTGTCATTTGTAGCACAGCTTACCAAATGGCAGATCCGTGGTTACAAACATTAATCGCAAGCATTTTGGCCCGAAATGCAGGACTTAGGTCTTCTTTAGATCTTTCTCAAAGGGGGTCTATCTAAAAAGCACTCAGTGCTTTAAACCCTACCAACATTTGATTTTTTGGACCATTAGATCAAGATCTAAATATTTTAGTGCCTTCTTCAACCTTCGGCTTCTCCTTCAACCTGCCCCGCCTAGCTCGGCGGGCTACGGTCCCGTCAGAGAGCTCGGTAGGACCCTAGCCTACCGAGTTGCTCCCTCCGTCACCGTAGCCATTTCCTCGACCCTGCCAAACCGCTCGCCTACGCTACCCTGTTCGGTGGCACCACCATTGCCGCGCCTCCCTGCCCTCCATACACCATCACCGCCGAGCTGGCCTTCCACCCCGAAGTCCACTTCTAAGGTCGTCGGAATCCGCTAATCCCAAACCCTAACCATGTAATCCTAAGCACTAACCTCATCTAAACGCTGCTCGATCCGTGCTAGAGTTGAAGAAGACAAAGTTGCTGGTGCACTGGCGTGGGAGAAAAATTGCATTAAAACACTAGAGCGTTCTTTAGAAAAACCATTCTCAAAACGTACAAATAGGAAAAATATAGAATTAGAGTTGCACATATTCTTGATTCCTATGGGATGATAAAATACAATAATTGATCATATGAGTTGTTTGGATACATCACAGAAAAAATACAGGAATTTGTGATTACATGTTCTTTAGTAAGAGAGAGCAAGAAGAGAGAGACATTATGCCACGAAACTTTCAAAGGAATTGACATCATGCTACAATTCCTCCAAAATTTGGTGAAAACTTTCCTATTCAAAATTCTTATGATCCGATCCTACAATCCAAATGACACATATACTTTTTTCCTTTGGATTCTATTTTTTTTCTTTGCTTCCAAGAAGGCCTTAACCAGACCTCACGTGCCATCATCTCTTTAATTTGTTCAACAAAAAGGTGTATGGGCTGTGTAGAGATATTTTATAGCATCCTGACTTAGGGTTTAATAAGATTAATAGAATACTTATGTTAGCAATTTACAAATTTTTTTTCGGTAGCCTACCTCTAAAAAAAAATTTCTGAGGTTAAGCATTTTTGGCATAGAGCGATGCTGACGTTACATATTTTCTAGTGGATAATTTGATACCGGTTCCAAACTTTCACCATTAAATAAGTCCATCCCCTATAACAAAGTCTCCCTTTCATACATTTTAGGACTCGTGCACTTTTCACAATTCAGCCCATTTGTATGTGAAGTCTTATTAAAGTAGTCCCGTTACATGAAAAGTAGGAGGCTGCTAATAAGTCACACGAAGGAAACGCTAAAATTTTAACTAAATTGCACCGAACATTTTAACATACTGAACCACTAAGTGATAAATATATATACTAGCCGCAAGTGGCGCGCTCCACCGCGCCCACAAAATTATAAATAAATTTAAAACAAAACATCATATAGATATTTAAAAATATGAATTATCAAAAGTACATGACCCTCAACATGAACCTATATTTCTAATTTTATTGAAACAAAAGACTGAGGATCAAAAGAAGAATGCTTTAAATTTCAGAAACATTACATATTTAAATAAAATAGAGTGTATTTATTTTTTTACAAAAAACTGAAATAGATCAGAAAAAATTAATAGCATGATTTTTTAAAAAAATGAATTTTGAATAAATTTGACTAAAGTATAGAGACAAAATAGAAATTAGAATAATTTTGAAAATGTAAGAAAAAGATTCAAAACTATTCGAATGATTATGATGGAACATTTAAGAATTCAAAAATGCATTTTTATAAAATATTTCAAATTTTTTATAAATTATATCTTACGAGGATATCATTTTGTAGGAAAATCAATTTAAAGGAATTCACTTTACGAACGTTGTAACATGTGTCATCATCAGAATAAGCCACGTCTACAGTACATGTGTCATCACCAGAATGAGCCACATCTACCAAAATTCTTCCTTACACCATTTTTTTTACGTTTAAACTTTGTAGTATAGTATAGTATAGCACACAGTATGAATCCAAGGGCCTTTTGAATATATAATTATACAATGAATTGAGAAACATAAAAATTTGTGTGCTTCATTAGTCCTGCAACTACTAGCTTTTCCTATGACTATCACTCTAATTAATACTGAAACGAGCTAGCCCGATATCATGTTCAACGGTCAATCCAGTCCTTAAACAGAAGCATCATGTACAGAGGGACATTTAGTGCCGCAATGACAACAACTGACTGAATAACACGGAACATCCGTTGCAGCACCTTCCTTATCTTCGATTTGCTCGGCCGGGACAACTTTCCTCTTTCTGATGTCATCTCCGAGCTCATCTCAACAAGAACAGATGAATCAGGTTCCAGTTGGTGTTTTCTTGCTGTTGCCCTTGCAACAACACTTCCTCTGCAAAAGAAATTGGGGTATCACAAAATTAATAGAGACCTGACCCATTGAGTTCTGTGAAATAAATAGATGTCTCATCCATGAAGCACATACCGTCCTAAACTTCTGGAGTCGGAGCTAGCACTTGGGGCGTTTGCTACTGCCTTTTTAACGAGGTGCATGGACCCTTCTGCATCCCAAATCATTTCATATTCACCATCTTCCTCATCATCTTTTTCCTTTGTTCTTGAGAACAGTTCAGCACCCACTGGTCTAATGAAGTTTATGAATGTCTTCGCATAAGGAAGTGAGCTAAGACCATTTGTTGGCCAAAAGACTAATAGAAGGATGGTAACTACAAACTGGCAGATATACCTGTATGAACAAAAGAAACAAAAAGTTTATGTAACAGGAAGATAGTTCAATTGTACATCTGCCACCAATTAAGTACAAGTAGGTGTATGTTACCAGACATAAATGTGGGTTTGTTTAGGCAGAAAACAAAGATTCGTCAAGATCTCATGTTTCAGATCAGTTGAATTTTGCGACATCTTGGGCCTAGCTGATAACAGCATAAAAGATGGATACAGATTCCCCTGCTGCCAACTTATTGTCCCAAGGGTATGCTGTGGCATTAAAAGTTCTATTAGGTGCAAAATAAGGGAAATGAGACAACAGAAAACTGCAATTCTCTTACCTCTGTTACCGGTCCAAAAGGTGTGGGGTGGATGACTGTACATTGGTCATGGTCATGGCCAGAGAGCACAAGGACCTGCAGTGCAATTGACCCAGTAAGTAATATTGACAGTTAATCCAGGTATCCACAATTGTTTTTCTTTCTTTCTTTTTAAAAAAGGCTTTACCGGTTTCAATATGCTTAGCAAAAGGTCAGATGTCTCTTTACTTAGATAATTTTGGTACCTGTAACAATAAGGCTGTCAAGTTAATAATGGCTTTGTCAACATTGGAAAGATTTTTATCCCAAAAAAAAACATTGGAAAGATTTCTATAAGCCAACAGTGGTTTTCAAACTCATATGCCCAGAAATAAGTTTAGAGAAAATCCATGAGGCCATAATCAGACAGGAGAATTTGAGAAATCACTGATCTCATATGAACAATTTTTTTACAACAATCAAAATATAAAAGTTGAGCCCAAAATTAAAGCACATGTCAGTATAATGTTTTTTTTTCTTGGAAACGCAGTAGACCTGCGCTTCATTATATAAAGAAGAAAAAACGGGACCAATGGTCCAATTTAGTTAAAAGTAGTAAAACATTATAGTGTGAGGAAGGACATACGTGATTCCTTGGTCCCTGGCAGCATAGGATAACCTCTGAAGTAGAATAAAATCGATCAGAAATCGTTCACGTGGTTGATTTAATTGCTTATGTCGAAACTTGCACAATATTACAAATGAATAGACTGGAGCAGTGGATCTACATATAAAAGTGTCTTGTTTGTTTTTTCAGTTAAAATATAAACATGCGACAGTATATGCCTAATGGTCAAAAGGTCTACGAATTTCTTTCATAGCACAGAATAAGTACCTTTCGTAGAAAAAAAAAGAAGAAGAGAATACCTGATTTATAACTGGCGACGAACGATGTGGGCCACAGGGAGTGTTATCAGGTCGATAAAGCGGAATATGCGTTAGTAGAACCTTTGGGTTTGATGTGTTGCCTTCATAGAGAATAAAAGGTCAGAGTCTAATGGAGTATAGCAGCTGTGTAAGCACCTGTACAATTTAATACCTGGAGGTTGACTTTTAATGAACTCCCAAGAGGAGGATCTTTCTTTATTTTGTTTTACTCCTGCCAAAAGATGGTAATAGTTCATTAGCAGCATAGGTGTGTCACGAACAATTTGAGATCATCAATTATGGAGAAATGAGCCACAATGTGGATTCTAATGTCTGTTGCATTGCTTGATATCGTAATTAGGAGGTGGACCCTAGAAACCTACCATCAAGTGTTTGAGCATCAACGACAACAAAGTCCACCCTCCCAGCAGAAAATTTGTAGTTTCTTGATCCAAATTTTTTTTCATACCGACTGAGCACCTACATGAAAAATATAAAAATATTATACATGGTATTGTAAAATTTTAACTTCTCAGGCACTGACAAAAAAAAGAACAACCCTTCTCAGGCACTCTGCACAATGACAGGAATGCGCACTTTTGTTAAGATCTACATGATTTCAATTTGGTTTGTAAATAATTCGAAGAAAAGATAGAAAATACTAATTTTCATGAGAATTCTGTTAAACATCTAAAACAATTCTAGTAAATATGGCAAAGCTATGAAGAGTTGAGCAAAAATATAGGAATAGAGTGCAGCAAAGATACAAAGACACATACCAAGATGAACAATCTGCACAACTAACAAAGTAATACTGAAGGGAAACAAAATTGTGAACTTGTTTTCTGAGTCTGCCTGTCCTTGATGAGAATCACAGATTCATAAAGGGAAGGTCACACTGAGTTCAAGTAATAAGGATCAAGTCTAGATGGATGTTGGTCCTCATATGTGAATAAAGAACATCAATCTATATTTCAGATTCATCTATTTTTTAAGTAAATGACCTTATAGTGGAAGCCATATTTCTTGAAACATATATTTATATAGTGGCATGTGCCAAACTTCTATGCTAGACAAATTATCTCGTGAGTGGGAACTAAACATGGAGCAAACAAAAAATGTATGTATGCTTAAATATCTTATGAAATAAATAACAGCATGGTTCACAGAGACAGAGTAGTATATGGATAAAAACACACAGGCCGCAGTCAGTCACCTCAGGATGAAATGAATGAAATGAGGAGTAACCAATATCATGATTTCCTGAAAGATAGTAGACTGGGATCTGTGGCTTTGTTCTTTGTTCATTCAGACTGAATATATGCTTAAATCTAGATAATGATTCATGCCACCTGAAAGGATTGGAATGCATATTAATAAAAGAGTACAGAATGAAATTAAAGTAATTATGTTTGAAATGCTTTTAATAAACACAAACATTATGGACATATGCAGCCTATGGGAAAATAAAATATCTGGTCAACTGATGGATGGGAAGCAATAACAAGGGCTACTATAAAGCAAAATGCACCATCTGCTCAGGTCAATTGTCGCTCTACGATAAACGATTCCAGTTACCGCCCAGCATCCATGAAGATAGCAACATTTCATTTGTGTATACATCCAAATCCGTTGATGGGTTAAATAGCAAAACCTAATGAAACATCACTAATCATGCTTTTTAGTGTCATGGGTTCCCCAAAGCTTTTACATAAATGCTTGTTATACATGCCCGTTGTGTGAATTACACAAAAACAATTAGGTAGTTGACTATACAATGAAGGTCATGTAACTGTGTTAAGGAAAAATATGATCTGTCAGACAGGTTTAGTCAAAATGTTCTGCAATATATTGATTTGAAGACTCCTTACGGGCTTTTATTGATAACATTAGGACAACACTTGTAGTTCATTTTTTAACTAAAAACATTGTCATAATGACAATAATTAAAATCTGGAAGGAGTATTACATATTCCAATTACATCACATCATATTGACATATTGTACCATGCAGGCGCAACAGTTCTAAATGATACATTACAACTCATTATATATGGATTATTATTGGAAAGCGAAAATCTTTTGCAAATTAAAAGGTGAATTCAGTATCCGTGCCTTACTCTTCATCAGATATGTATGGGCCTCCGTCAAAGTGATCACCAAGAAATAAAACGACATCAGGCTGAAACGGCAGTATGACAGACTGGAAGGACCTTCTCATGTTCAAATCTGTGTAAAACTCAGCGGCTTGCAGCGCAATTGAGCTTGGTGGAAGGCCAAGGGAGGTGCTGTCCATAAGCTGCAGTGGAACGTTTGAGAAAGTAGCAAATGGATGCTTCAAAAACAATTTTTTGTGCAGGAGAATTCATAAGAGTTCTGGAGTAATGATGCGATTGCATTAAATATGGTGGAACTCACCTGTGGATCGGCAACGACAGCGATCTTCACATGGTTATTCTGTACAAGACAAGTTTGATGGAGAAACAAGATTGTAAGATAAGATAAAAGTTCTGAAAAAAAAAATCATTACTTCTTACTTTGCTAGTAGAAACGAAAGCTATCATCCATGAAATAATTCTTCTAGGAGTTGTAATGGCGGTAAAAGAGCGATACAGATAGAATGCATTGAGTACTTATTACATAGTTTCACTACTATAGCACTGGCTATGAATCAGATGACTTACTTAACAATCTCGCATCAACACATATTGATGCGCAAGTTCAATCAAATACATGACAATGGATCCTGATCGAATCACTTGAAAACCTTGTTTTGCTGGAGTAATTGAAAGGGTTACTTAGAAAAAGTTGAAGAACTATAAACTACATCGCGTCCTTAGGTTAATCAACCGACGGTTCCAGAGCAACGAAAAACTTCTGTGGAAAGACCACAGGCTAAATGAAACCACGCACCGCAACCCAAAATCATCAGCGCCATCTCGTACTCACCGCCGTTGAGGAGCCTGATTGCAACGAGGAGGGCGATGGCCACGAGCATGCGAGATAGGAGGCCCAGTAGGTGCCCGCCTCGCCGTAGAGCAGCGCGGCCGCCCACGCCGCGCACAGCACCAGCGTCAGCCGCGTCGCGTTCTGCATCTCCGCCCGTTCCCCTCAACCCGCACCCCTGCTGAGAGTGGTTGAACTGAAACACTGAGAATGCAAGCAAAGCGCCGGCGGAGTCAGATCTGCGGATCCAAGACGGCCAGCGGCTCAGCGCCCAGAGCCCCAGAGCCGGAGGCGTGGCTCCTGATCATCATCATCCTCCACGTGTACTCAAGCAGATCCAGGCCGTTCCAAGCAAGCTATAAGAGACTCCCTTGTTTTGTTTCCATGTATAACACCGGGAAATTTGTTTTTTAAAAAAAACACAGGGAAAAGATTAGGGTCTGTTTATTTACATAGAAGATTATATAATCTAGATTATAATTTATAAATAATCTACATTATAATTTATGAATTATATAATCTAGATTATAATCTATAGATTATAATTAAGATTATAAGTTTTTGAAAGTTGTATGAGTATTGAAAATTTTGAATCAATTGAGTTAAAATAAGCTTCTCTTATCTGGATTATTGAATTATATAATCTAAGGTGTTAGATTTTATAAGCTAAGAAAATAAGTAGCCTATTTGTTAACCTATAATCTGGTGGAGCATAATCTGAAACAAACGAGGCCTTAGTTATAATCCTTCGGATTTTTATAAACTACAGTAGTAATCTGTAGTAAATAGTTTCTAAAACTAATTATTCCTAAGAAAATATGTGCTTGTGTTTGGACACCGGATTCCAGCTTTTTAGCTCCCCTACTGTTTCTAAAAGATGGAAGGCGGTGGCAAATATGTAAGTATCAAAATATAACCGAGGATAGTAGGTCTTTTATCGTGTACAAACTTAGATCAGATTCTGAGTTTTTTAAAAAAACTAGAAACTGGATTTTAGAAATATTAAAAAATAAATCATTTGAAGTTCATTTCATATTCTTAAAAAAACAGTTTCTCCCTATATCTTCTATTGAAAAATAACTAATAATTTTGACTTTTCTATTTATCATGTGGTCATATTTTTTTCTTTTTTATACATGTTTAATTCAAGTCTACTAAATACCTTATGCGGTTTAGATAGAGATAAAGGTAAAGTGGTTTTATGGATAAAAGACTTAATATAATCATGAGAAAATATTGTTATTACCTTCTAGCTATAATCAAAGTTCCTGAAGACAAATATGAAGGATTGGATAAGAAATGTAAAAACTAGTAATCTGCATACTAGAAATCTTGGTTATTGATTTTGCCCATTTTTAAAATTATTTATTTTGGTTTATCATTTTTTCATCTTATCTTTCCTTTTTATCTCTCAATTGTGTTGGGTGTTTCAATCTTTTCTACGTTTAGTCATTTTAGTTTATTCCTCCTTCCATTTTGTTTTATTGTCTTTTTTTTGTTTTACTATTATGTTTTAAAATAATACAAATTGTCAATCAATCACAAAGAAAGGTTGAATTGCCAAAAATAACCCCCTAAACGTAATGGAGTAAAATACAATCCCTTGAAAGCCTATAAAAGCGAAACCACATCCCAACCTCCTTTTCGTGATTCTTATAAACGATAAAGTCCAATTTACTTCCCTCAAGTATAGAGAAAGTCTAGATAATACTTTAAACTTTTTTTTTGTTTAGTTTACTCTCAAAATTATGTCATTTGGTTTAGTGTACCCCTTAGTAAAATTTGCCTTCTTTCCATACATAAGTTAAAATTTAATTTGCAATTTTATGTGATGATGGTTGACATCATAATGTATACTCTAAAAATATACTTTAAAATTTTAAACATCATTTTTCACATACATTGTACCAAATGGTTACTTTACTGTTAATTGTCCTTTTCTATAAAAAAATGATATTAAAAAATTTGTGAAATATTTTTGTAACCATCATCTCATAAAATTTCAAATTAAAATTTAACTTATTATAGAAAAACAAAAAAGATAAATTTTACTAGGATAAAGTAAACTAAATGACATAACTTTGGGAGTAAACTAAAAAAAGAGAATAGTTTATGGAGTTATTTAGACTTTGGCTATACTTGAGGGAGTAAATTAAACTTTATCATATTATAAAAATACAGTTTGGTTCTCACCAAACCTGCCTCTACCAATGGTTCAATACACCTTCCACTACCAATGGAAATTAAGGTCTCAGCAGTCACCATCCCCTCAATCTCAACACACCATGCCTAAGCGCTAAGCTCAGGTCACGGTGAACCTTAGCCCTAATCTCGTTCCAGCGCTTGCTGAAGAAGGGGAGAAACATACATTCTTCCCACCCATCGCCAGACCACGGAGCCCTATCAAGCAAGATTAGGTCCTTCTTATTTGTTGCAGGGAATTTACGTCCTATTTGACACATCCCTACCTCCAATCCATTATAAATTTTGAGTTTGTAAATAAAATTGTATCCTCAAGACTTTAGTCTGCCAAATATTCTTAAGACGCACAACTATAAATCTATGTATTTCTGTGGCTTGTATCCGAAGGACCGGAGTTTACCAAAAAAAAGATGCCACTTTTTTCCTCCAAGCATGAAGACCGAGGAATAGCCTGACGATTTGGTTCACAATAGAGCAGAGTGTGAGCATAACCCAGTGAGGCACCGTGGAAATACTTGCAGATTGATGATACAAATATGGACCACTACATTTGGCAAAATTACAGATGCTATACGTATCCCAAATGCATCGCTAATTGTCCCGGATGTGCAATATCCACAACATATGAGTTTGTATCACCAGTGCTACTGCACGCTTAAACCATCCTGTTTTTCAAAATATGCCGTTATGGCTTTTAGCTTTCCATTGAGGAAGTTCTTCTCAACCTGCCAGAGAGACAATTTTGACATCCAAAGAAAGAAAAACATTTTGGAAAGTAGAATAAGCGTAAACATAGCAAAAGAAGCTTTACCTCAACGGCCCATGGAGGATTGACAGATAAGGATATGTCTACCAATTGGTTTAGGTCAATGTTGCGAGGAAGAAACATTACTATCCTTGGAGCTATCATGCTCCCAAGTTTAAGAAGAGAGTACCTTAAGAGTTCAACAAGGAGAATCATAATTTATTAAAGCATGATGAAACAAAAACCTTCATTGCCAACTGCTAGAAACAAGCTTTTTCGTTCAAATTAGAATGAGGAACTAACCCATCACAAGGCTTAAGCATAGCTTTCATGTCATAGACATCCACTTTAGTGTAGTCAGGTCCACCCCAAGGAGGTGACATGAAAACAGTTTCTCCCTGTAGAAAAGATTTATTTACCCTATGTAAGCATAACCATCTAGTTGAAATAACGGCAATAGAAGACGCCTTAACCTTTCCCACCTCTAGTATGTGCAAAAAGAAGATACAACCGACATGAGATCATAAAAAATGCCAAGCATAGCTCTTAATAACTGATGATATTTGTAGTCCCACATCCCTACCCTAACAATGTGCAGAAGATGAATGCAACCAGTACATGGACATACAAACTGACGACATGAATTCATTTTGAGGCACCACAAAGGTTTGTAGCTGAGGAAATGAATTAACAAACTTAGAATAGATTAAAGGCTTCAAGAATCAAGGCATCACCTTAAGATGAGGAGCTATGCGGATAAAGTCTCCAACAACAAAATCTATGCAGTCACTTACTCCGTAAACAGATGCATTATGCTGTGCATAATCAATCTTTTGTGGATCAATATCAACTGCAATAACATGTTTGCACCTGGAAAAAATAATTGATATCATTAAAACATGGTATGCCTTGACACCCACAAGAATGGGTACCCGAGGTTAAACAAAACAGATGCACATAGCACACTGCTAAAGCACAAGCCACTGCAGTCTCGCTAACAAAAGGCAGATATTATGTATCAGTAAGTGCTCAGGCTGATAAAAATATAATTCACCACAACCACATTTACATAAGATATGAATACAAGAAAACAGTGACACACTTTGTGGCAAATTGGATGGCATTTCCACCAACACCTGTGAAACAATCGATCAATACTCCCACACCAACACGGGATGCATGATGTTTTGCAATCGGCTCTGGTGTCACTGAAAACCACCCTTCTTCATCCATCTTTATACCGCTATCAAAAAGTGAGAAAAGTGAGTATCGCTGAGCCCAGTACTTGATGATGTCATTGGATATGTTGTCTGCCATGTCTTGGCATAAATGATCTGTAGAACATTGAAATGGTTATTTACAAGTACAGAAAATGCACAAGAAAAAAAAAAGAAACATGACTAAATAAATACTACTGAGTCTCAATGCGCCAAAAGTACCAAATTGGTTGTATTGAAGACATAACCAGAAAACAAAAGGTGATGATAGGCAGAGAAACCATTGTATGGATCTACAATCGGAAAATGAACAGGAGCAAAAAAAAAAAAAAACTCCCAGAAAGCAAAAAGGTTGTACTATCATCTTACATGATTGAGATCTCCTTACTCTCTTTTTCTTTTTGATGCAAGCAACTTCGTGGTCCAGCTCTAACACTAGATCCATTGAACCATTCTGGTTCTTTCCAGCGTGCTGTCCTTCATGATTGGCAGTTATCATGCTGCAATATTAAACAGACATTAACAGAAAAAATGACAATTAACTGCACAAACATTTAATTTGATCTTTTATACCATTTATTTATCATTTCTTCATCAGGAATCTTGAATAAATCATGTAATTCATTGCAATGATCATGTCCCTGCTCCTCCAGATGCCTGTCATCATCAGCCTGACCTGAGATGGGGAGAGAAAAAACAAAATTTATGACATAACTTAAACAACAGTGATGACAAAGTCTTTAGTCTCAAGCAACTAGGTGCAGGCTAGAGAAACACCCAACAAGCACTATCACTTACCAAAAAGGAGGCAGAACTCTGAGCAAGAATAATAGATAGACATGATACAAAAAAATTGTAAAAAAAGGTTCCATCAGGTACGTTTTGGTTGAGTATACAGATTTGTTTTGCACTTCCAAGAGGGAAATTAATGGCAGTAGTGAAAGTCACAAAAAGATACTTATAAGTTTATTGTGACTTTGAACTCATAATTTGTATTGCAGGCATGCAATAAGCAATACCCCCTCCCCCCTCCCCAGCATCGATGTAGAGCAAAACTCAAATCTCCCCCACTAAATGGATTCCTCTACCCTACCAAAACAAAACATTCATTTCCTTTCTTAGTTTTTGACAAGAGTTCATGCTACGTACAGTAAAACATTTCTAGCATAATAATGCATGTAACCACCGGTGATATGAACTGCAACACAACAGACTCCAAATAAAATTTCAAATTTTGATTGTGATTCTTACAGTTTTCTTGCATTGCAATGCTTGCTGACTGAGATCCCAGTTCAGTGAGCTCTTCAGTAGTAACTGTGCTAAAATAGGACTCAAAATTTTCCAATCCTTCAGGAGGGCACCATGTGGACTCTTGTGACTGGATGTTGTAAAAATAATATCGACTATAGAACGGATCCCAGATAACTTTCCAGTTGCCATAGTCATAGGAAAAGTTGCTGTCAGAACTTACGGCATGCCCATCAACAGAACATGGCTCGGCTGAACTTGGACCAGCCACACTGTCAGTGTCATTATTTTCATGGGGTATTGACTCTTCTCCCGTAGACAACTTTTCTTCCCGATAAATCTCGATACTAGAACATCCAGATTCACCATGACACAACAGCTCCTCAGAACATTGCAATACAATCTCAGAAGCTTGCTTTTCTTGAATAGGAGATTCTGCTTTTATTGGTTTGCCAGTGTTATCAGGAAGCTGCCCAAGTTCATATTTATTTTCAGCTAAACAGATTTTTTCAGCGGAGCAGGTAGTGCTACATCCAGGCTCTCCTTGTTCTTCAACACACAGACTGCCTTCCCTGAGCATCTTGTCAGTATCATCATGACAGGGTTCACTGGAACCTAGAGCAGTCTCAGATGAATAGCATGAGCTGTGCTCCAAAACACCAGTCGGTGATAGAATAGTGTTTTCTCTATCTTCAATTTTGACACGCATCGTCACATCCTCATTGATTTGAATGTTTGTTTCTTCAAATGGTGGTTGGGTACCTCTTTTCTTTCCCTTGTTGGCTGTCTTCTTTTTCTGTAATTCACAAAAGGTTAAGCTACAGATTAACTATGAGGGCAGCAGTTCAAAGTTCAGCATTGTGAGCACTAACCACTTTACTTGTGCTGAACGAAACAGGAAGCCCCAAAGAACCCATGAGATTGACCAATTCCAAATCCTCAACAAACGAATGACCTATAATATATGAAACATTAAAAAACATTGTAAGAATTTGGTTGGAACGTAAGCAAAAAGGAGATAAATATCCACTAATAATTTTTATTCCTATCTATTCTCTTGTGTGTGGACACCATATGACTTGCTATGCGCATCTTGAGCAGTGCTGCAAGAATGGCTCCTAAGTTCCATTCCTTTTTCATCACCATTTGTGTATGGTGTGTGTTGTAACTAGGTTCTTGTCCCTTTTCTTCTTAATTAAATGAAGCGCAGCTCTCCTGCGTTTTCTCGAAAAGAAAAGCAAGGGATATGGTGGGAAAACCATCATGTTCACCTTAACAGAAGCACAATACAGACAGCAAATATGAAGACCATTCAGCTAATGCATCAGGTAATGGAGATCGGCTGATCCACAAAGCAGCCGCAGAGGCCATTGAAAAGCCTCACAAGACCAAGCGAAGAGATAAAGGTGTCTAGTGTCTGGGGTCTGGTGTTTGGATTCATATCTTCTATATCCTTCCAATGCACCAATTTTTTTTTTTTGATCTAACAGTTCTACCCACATAATGAAAAGGGCACTGTAACCTAATAAAGTTCTACCCACATATTAAAGTCACACCCACATAATGAAAGGAACAGTGATCTCTGTTTCACCAATTGTTTGGCCTGTTGTAAAAATTTTTAGTTCTGTACAGATTTGTTACCTTTATAATATTGATATATTTACCACAGTAGAGGTCATCTGCTGTGCTGTTTCAAAAAAAAACATACATATAAGGAAAAAACATCTTACCATCGTCAGTATCTTCGGATATTTTACTGCACGTTTTATCTCCATGAGATCCCTGCAAAGTTGAAGGTTCTCAAATTGGTTGTACATTCTAAGCCTTATATGATACCGAGAACACTAGAAGTAACCTTTCTTTGAAAGGTTGATCAATATACATAAATAAAAACATTATCTGCTGAATTCTATAAACAGAACCAAAACAGGAGTGTAGTGAATTTCATGCTAGTTCCACAATCGTCACTGAAAATCCATAATTTGCAAAGACTCAAATTTCTATAATTCGCAATATAGCGATTATCCAAGACAATAATGTGCATGAAAAATAAAATGGAGCTTGAAGCACAAAAAAATGAAATTTCTACTGTACTTCTTATGTCACCAAGCTGAATCATCCATATATGCCATTTGTTGTGCGGGTTATTTTACAATAAATAAACTACCTGCATTCTTAAATTGATGTTGTTATGACAAGAAATAAAGGTCAAAATCAAACTACAACAATTAAAAAACGGAGGAGTACATTTCAAGGGGCATGAACCGGGCCAAACCTCAAACCACACTGCAAAGTTAATTGTTCTTTGTCGTTTGGGTAACCTAGGGAAGCTTGAAACTATGTATAGGGTTTCTTTTCTCTCCATCCAACAAATTAGTAGCTCGACCCGACAACATCAGCCACGTAATGGAGAAGCACAAGCCTCCCACGACTGAAATGGCTCAAAGCAAGCTGCATCACAGACAAAAAGGAAAACGAAAACCTTACCGCTGAACCAGACTCCGTTGAACGCCAGTGCCTCTGGCCTTCGTTCGCCGCAACAGGGGCATACGAATCGTCCCTGAAGCGAGCGAGTTATTCCAGAAAAGAGCGGCCCCAAAAACCCTAGCCTGAAAAGAGGCGGAAGGGCGCTTACCAGAGGTGCACTTCGGTGACCCGCAGCCCCGGCTTCCGTATCGCTGGAGACTCCTCCGCCGCCGACATCGTCTACTACCACAGGGAACGGTGGCGCCGCTCGGCAACAGTAGGGCCCCCGCGTTCCAGGGATTGCTTACGCAGACCCCGTCGAGCCCAAGTCATCTTTCACTCAGGCCCCTGTACAGTCCAGCCCAGCCCACTTGAACCCAACTTTCCCCGGACACACACAGCTGTTCTCAGGGGGCTTCGCTCCAAAAAAAAAAAAAAAAAAAAAAAAAAAAAAAAAAAAAAAAAAAAGGAAGCTGTTCTCAGGGGGCGGCTGCGGCGCGGGAAGCAGGCGCGCTGGGCAGTGGGCAGGCCGGAGCGTGAGCAGACACTCTCGGAGGCCGGCTCACCGGGGCAGGGCATATGCACGCTCGTGCCCAGCAGGCCGGTGGCGCACGCGAGGCGAGCAGGCACGCTGCGCAGCAGGGCATGATTCGATGCCTTCTCTATGGTGCCTGGCTCGGTTCTGGAGGGCCAGACCAGCACTGGCCTGTGGGGAAACGAGATTCATTCTCTTTCTCGGGAGTCAGGCTCAACCTTGCTCGCTGCATCTGCTAACCTACGAGTAGCTGTTGACGCAGACAACTAAACATAAGTGTTTGCATCGCTTCAGTCTGATCATTCTTAATTCAAACAACCAATCAGATATTTCTTGTATCCCACAGTCTGGTCAGCTCAAATACAAGCAATTAATTGGTTGCCTGCTTTTAGCCTGACCAGGCTCGCGGGATGCGACCTTCGCGTGATTGGTTGATTGCACTAGCAGCTGAGCCTGGTTTTCACCGTGTAAAATTCCCTTTTAAGCCTGGCTCCACACATGCGGAAAAATTTCTCGTATCCACCAAATTTGGCTACCGCGAGCTCACAAGCTGCATCAACTGAGAGAGCAGCAATGCAAAAAACAGTACAACCAATCAACTGCGATGCTAGACCAAGCTACAAACATGCGGACAATCAACCAATCAACAGGAGAGCGCATGGCGTCGGCCTGGCCACATGGAGCCTCACTCATTAGTATGGTGCAGACTGAGGAGATACGAGAACCAGTCACACCCTAAATAGATGAAGTGGGCTTTACTTATATGCACCAGTTTGTGAAATTTTTTTGTTATCAACGTCGTGGACTTCGACAAATCTTCATATCTCAATTTTATACCTTCTTCCGCCACTGTATACACATGAACATCTTTATTTATCATAATACTGACAACAGTGAATCTTTGATAGTAAAAATGATTTTTTTTTAATCAATGGACATCCATTTAACATCGGCCATTGTGGAAGGCCTTAGGATCCTCCTCAGCAGAAGTATCACCTACGTTATACTGAGTGGCATCATTGTACTGCCGCTTGGACAGTTCTCAGCTTAATGTCAACTCTGACGAGACAGAACTTTGTCTATCACAAGAATTTGTTAATTCTCTTAGTATAGTAGGCTTCTTCTAGTGTTTTATCTTCAATAATTTATATTAGATTTTTTCTACTAAATGTTTCTTAGTAAGAATTTTCATGTGCTGTGTGTTTCTAATACTATTTAAAATTACTAGGAACAGTCCCACATCTCCGTCCACTCGATTTTCTCTCATTTTCTTGGATACAACAACAACACTCCACGTATGTGTTTACCGTTGTCTCAAAAAAAAAAAAGCTCTCAAACTAAAAAATTAAATGTTCCACTTCTACGTCCATATAAAATTCCAGTCAAGAAAATCATATGTTTCATCTATATAAAGTTCTAGCTCACAAAATTGATTATTTTTTTATATGGATTCATTGACATGGAGATAGGACGTGTCACAAGCGACAATCTAAGAAAAGGGTAAGGAATAGAACTGTAAAAAGTAGTACAACCACCAATCGAAAGTGTTTTCTATAAATCTTTACAAGAATTTCTTATTTCATGTCGGAATCGAAGAAATAAAACGTGACAGCTAGTTAGTATCCACTGATTTAGTGTAAGCTTCATGAATATTAGGGTTTAAAACCTCATATTATGAATACTTGTGATTGAATGAGAAATTATAAATGTGACTAATGTTTGTGCATGCAATTATTCTCTTTTTTATGTCACATATATCTTGATGAAAGCGTTGGCATGAGAAAATTAACGGCTTGTTTGATAAGGATTATTAAAATGATTATGAAATTATTTATAGCTAATTATTTTTAAAAATAGCTTAGCCACTTATAACAACTAGTACTCTTGCCTGTGCTAACGCTACGGGTGTTAAACAAAAACAATATATGCGAGAACACATAATAATTTTCAGTACATGACATATTAAAATCTCTCCCCTTTTACACATGGAACAAAATATTAGAAGAATAACGTCTACAAGCAAAGGAACGATCTATGGCTTCTTACACGCCTTACAAATTCTTGTGTAAATCTAGGAATATTATCTCGGCATTTGTTGTCCTCATAATTAAGCAGATCCGTAAGCAGTAGAGTCCTTAATGTCTGTCCGTCCTGCATAAGTTATTAATGAGAAATTATTTTATTTCTATGTATAATATGGTTCAAATATATATGCTACAAAATTTGAAGAATAGCACTTACGATGCAAATTGGTGGTAGAGTTGAACCACAAATGTGACGTACGAAGTTGATAACCAGAAAACCAGTGATACGCCTATTAATGAAACAACAATGCACACATTAGAAAACTAAAACCTCGTATTATGAATACTTGTGATTGAATGAGAAATTATAAATGTGACTAATGTTTGTGCATGCAATTATTCTCTTTTTTATGTCACATATATCTTGATGAAAGCGTTGGCATGAGAAAATTAACGGCTTGTTTGATAAGGATTATTAAAATGATTATGAAATTATTTATAGCTAATTATTTTTAAAAATAGCTTAGCCACTTATAACAACTTATGTGCATAATCAATTTTCTTATGTTTTTAAGTGTTTGCCAAAACAGCTTATGTAAATACATTATGTGGATGTGTAGCCATAAGCTACAAAAAAATAATTATTTTTAGCTTATCCAAAACAACTTATGTTAATACAAATTTTAAAACAGCTGATCATCATTTATGATTTTTAGATGTTTGATATATATAATCATTTATATGCTATAGTTAGTTTGTATAATTACTTCTATAATCCCTATCAAATAGGTCCTTATTCGAAGATCACGATCAAGAAGTGGATCAAATGCTAAAGATGTGTGACCACTTTCATGTGAGCATTGCAGTAACATTCAAATTGTCAAATGATCTCGCTTGCAGTTTCAGAGCACGGCGTGTAAACAGGCCTTGCAAAAGCCAAAACTACACGGAAAGCGGCGTGCCTAGTGCCTACTGTGCGCCACCAATGCAATCGTCCGCGCTCCCGCGCGGCGTCCACGCCGTCCTCGTCACCTCCGGCCACCTCCGCCACCTCGACCAGCACATCCAGGTGCCCCCTCTCCTACTCGTTAACACACTCATTGCCGTCTTCTCCCGGGCAGCCCTCCCGCGCGTAGCTGTCCCGCTTCTCCGCCGCCTCCTCGCTGGCGCCTACCCGCTCCGCCCCGACGCCTTCACCTTCCCGCCGCTCGTCCGCGCCGCCCCGAGCTCGGCCTCCGCCGCGCAGATACACTCCTGTTCGCTCCGCCTCGGCCTCCTCCACCCCAATGTCTTTGTCTCCGGCTCCCTCGTACATGCTTACCTCCGGTTCGGCCGCGTCACCGAGGCCTACAGGCTGTTCGACGAAATGCCGGTGCGGGACGTGGCTGCCTGGAACGCGATGGTCTCCGGGCTTTGCCGCAACGCGCGTGCAACGGAGGCGGTGGCGCTTTTCGGGAGGATGGTAGGGGAGGGCTTCGTCGGTGATGCAGTGACGGTCTCCAGTGTGCTGCCGATGTGCGTGCTGCTGGGGGACCGGGTGCTCGCGCTTGTCATGCACTTGTACGCGGTGAAGAACGGGCTGGACGGGGAACTCTTTGTGTGTAATGCTATGATTGACGTGTACAGCAAGCTGGGCATGCTGGAGGAGTCTCGGCGAGTGTTTGACGCGATGGCTTTGAGGGATCTGGTCACTTGGAATTCGATCATCTCTGGGTATGAGCAAGGTGGGAAGGTTGCTGCAGCAGTCGAGTTGTTCCTTGTTATGAGGGACAGTGGGGTGTCCCCTGACGTGCTGACCCTCGTCAGCCTGGCGTCTGCTGTTGCTCAGTGTGGGAATGAATCTGGTGCAAAGTCAGTCCACAGCTATGTGATGAGGCGGGGGTGGGATGTGGGCGACATAATTGCTGGAAATGCTATGGTCGATATGTATGCCAAGCTATCAAAGATCGATGCTGCCCAGAGGGTGTTTGATAGCTTGCCTGCTCGAGATGTTGTGTCCTGGAACACATTGATCACCGGATATATGCAGAATGGCCTTGCCGATGAGGCAATCAATATATACAATCGTATGCAGACGCGTGAGGGTCTGAAGCCAATTCAAGGGACATTCGTCAGTGTTCTGCCTGCATACTCTCATCTTGGTGCATTGCAGCAGGGCATGCGAATGCATGCACTGGCTGTTAAGACTGGATTATGTCTTGATTTATACGTTGGTACATGTCTGATAGACTTGTATGCGAAATGTGGGAAGTTGGCGGAAGCAATGCTTTTGTTTGAGCAGATGGATAGAAGGACGACAGGTCCTTGGAATGCCATAATAGCTGGCCTTGGGGTTCACGGGCATGGTGCGAAGGCACTCGGTCTCTTCTCACAAATGCAACAGGAAGGAATTAAGCCTGATCATGTCACATTTGTTTCATTATTGTCTGCTTGTAGCCACTCTGGTTTAGTTGATCAAGGTAGGAGTTTCTTTGATATGATGCAAACATCTTATGGTATTTCGCCCATTGCAAAACACTATGCATGCATGGTAGATTTGCTTGGCAGATCCGGCCAGTTGGATGAAGCTTTTGAGTTCATAAAAGGTATGCCAATCAAGCCTGACTCTGCTGTTTGGGGCGCACTACTTGGCGCCTGCAGGATTCATGGGAATGTTGAAATGGGCAAAGTGGCTGCCCAAAACTTATTTGAACTCGATCCTGAGAATGTTGGGTACTATGTTCTGATGTCAAACATGTATGCAAGGGTTGGGAAATGGGATGGAGTTGATGAAGTAAGGTCTTTGGTCAGGCTTCAAAATTTGCAGAAGACACCTGGATGGAGTTCAATAGAGGTGAAAAGAGCTGTAAGTGTATTTTACAGTGGTTCCCAGACAGAAACCCACCCTCAAAATGAAGACATCCAGAGGGCGTTACAACATCTGTTGGCCAAGATGAAAACTGTAGGTTATGTCCCTGACTACAGTTTTGTCCTCCAAGATGTAGAGGAGGATGAAAAGGAACAAATATTGAATAGTCATAGTGAGAGATTAGCTATTGCATACGGCATTGTAAGTACTCCGCCAAGAACTCCACTCCATATATTCAAGAATTTGCGTGTCTGTGGGGATTGCCACAATGCCACCAAATATATATCAAAAATAACTGAGAGAGAGATCATAGTCCGTGACTCAAATCGATTCCACCACTTTAAAGATGGAGAATGCTCTTGTGGAGACTTTTGGTGACAGTGTAAGTATATTATAATCTTCTACTGGGTACAACGTTTCTCTCCCCTGAGTTTACTTGGTCATAACTCATAACGCATTACTTGTTTCGCAATATCCACCCCCCCCTCCCCGCTCTATTGTGTTGCACTCCCTCCGTCCCAATTTAGATGCAGTTTTAGCTCTGGGCACGGAGATTAAGGAAAGGAGAATAAGGTAGAGTAGAGATAGGGAAGTATTGGGAAGAGAAAAGGGTGTATCGGAAAGTGAGAATGGCAAGTAATTTGGGACAAATATTGAAGCCTAGAAAGACAATTAAATTGGGAAAGAGGGAGTAGCATAGGTTTAGTATTTGGGAGCGTGCTCCATCCGATTTCCACTCTTGTAGTGTGCTACAGCTATTTGCCGCCCTCCGTCCAGCCCTCACACGGGCGAGTTCCACCATCGCACATCAAACTTCACCCCACACATCGGCTCCACCTCTGCGCCGCCTAGCTCTCCACCTCCATGTGCCGCCTAGCTCCACCTCTCTCCTGGTCGTGTGGGCTTCTCCCCGTCCACACGCTCCCTGCCAGTGTGTTGCTCTGCCACCATCGAGTCCCTTGTGCCTCCACCACTGTTGTTCTGCTCCACTGCTCGCTGCTCCAAGATCTAAGTCTGGCTCTTTGCAGGCTAATGATTATTAATGCAGAATTTTGATGTGTTATTTTTCGCTGCTTCAGTTTTCCTACCTCCTATATGGATGGGTAAGCTCACCAATTTGACATATGGTGACCCAGTTCGGCTTGACCTTATTTAAGGAGAAATTCCTTATGAGTAAAAAAAAAAAGTTCCTTATTACCCACTCAAAATTTTAACTTTCTTTTTCAACAAGCATTCTTATCTTTCATTCCCTATTCACCAATCCCATTGACTTCTTATTTTTGTAACCTGTAAATGGTATGGAATTTGAAGTTGAAACTTTGTGTACCTCCATAATATAGGTGCGATTTTGGATGGTGATTTTTTTTGAAACATCCAAGTATGTTTTTTTGATGGAGTTTTAAAGAACATACTTTGAGATTTCAAAAAATTCTAAAAAAGCTCACAATCTAAAATTGTACCTATATTATGAAGGTACACAAAATGTCAACTTTAGAATCCATACCATTTGCGACTTATATAAATAAGAATTGATGAGAATGGTGAATAAGGAATGAAAAATAAGAATGATGGTTGAAAAGGAAATTCAAAATCTTGAGTGGTTAATACGGAACTCGATGCTTTTTCAATTGCTGATAAGGAATTCACTCCAACACTTTTACTGTCATCACTGTGCGCCATAGGATCAGTTTCTTAATCAATTTTCTGTACAGCGGCAATTCATTCAAATCTGACTTTATTAGTGCCGAATTTAGCTATTTGGTGATGTCAAACGTTGCAGGGGTTGCTTTAATCTTTCAAATGGCTTTGGTCTCACTCGATTCCGATCAGCGGTTAGGGAGAAAACACCAATTTTTGCGGTTGTCACAGAGGACATATTCTGTCCAGTGATTTGTTTAATTATGTTTTTACCGAATTAGATGTCGAACTAACCAAGTTGGTAATAAGGAAAGTTGTAAGAAATTTTCTATAGATCATCAAAATGTATTTATTTGCCACAGTTGGTTTAAAAAAATCAAAGTTATGAGTTGAACAGTGGGCAGATCAGGCTTGGCAAGATTCAGGAAATTTAGTGAGAGATGGGTTTTATTCTTGAAATAGCAAGGCATGGATTCCCTTGGTTTATGCCTTTATTTTGGTTCTGGTGGATGGAAGGTGATTATTTTGCTTTATTACTTGTATTTGCTCGTTATTGTGATTTGTGTCCATGGATGAGAGAATTTATAGGGGAAACTCTGTTGAAATTTACAATTTGTGTGTGCTGAAACTTGGGGTGTTACAGGAGAAGCCAGTGATGGATGGGGGGAAGATAAAGAAAGGCAAAAGGAACCATAAGAAGTGGGAAGTTCAGAGAATGAAAGAAAAGGAAAGGCATGTCGAGAGCAAAAATAACAAAGGGGATGATAAGAGGCAGCAGAAGTGTAATGAGGAGACGAAGAAAAGGTGAAACATAAGGATGAGGACAAGCATGTGCCAAAGCATGCGGAGAAATTGAAAAACAGCGAGGAGGGTGTGAAGGCCAATGACACCTTTCCTCAGTTCTGTATGCTGCTATCTTCTGAAGATATTACTGGAAAATTGGTAGGCCACTTGCCGCTTTATTCTGTTTTATGTTATTGCCAAAAATTTATGGTCATTAGAGGTATGATAGACTTTATCCTTTAATAGCTCTACTAGATCTTTTTTCTTGGAAATCTTGTCGACGTTTTATTTTTTTTTTCATCACTATCACTATATTTGTTATGTGGTCTTGTTTGGACTGTCAATGATTATTACACCAACACCTAAGGTACCATCTTTGTAGTTTTGGTGCTGTTTGGATAGTTTGTTAATTGTGCTATCTAGATTTTCATGTTGTAATGTAATGTTTTATTTTAAATATGATTGAGGAGTAGTTCCTTCATTGGATTTAACCTTTGTTCTTGATGCTTTAGCTTTTGACAAACTTAATCAAAATGTACGAATTTTTTTAATATGGATTTACATGAATTTAGGACTATTAAACATAAAATGTGAAAAGAATATTAACTGTAAACTTGAATTGTCACATGAGAACACATTTATCATTAAGGGACTGAGCCTAGCTCAGTTGGTTAAGGGTGTGGCTGTACACCCTGACCACCCAGGTTTGTTCACTTCTTCTTCAACGTGAGTTTGGGTGCCTGTTTCTTAATAAAATGCGACCTAGTTCCTTGTAGGTTGATTGAGTTTCTTCTTTTTTTTTTACATTTACCATTATACATAGATTTAGATTGATTAATATTTCATCTTACATTTACCTTTAACTATTTCACGTTCTTTTTTTTATTTTGTAGAAAATACCACTAACATTCAATACATGTGTTCAGAGGGAGTACCTGGGAGTTATTTCCCTAAAAGGTCCAAGCAGGAGTATATGGAGAGCAAAATTGGTTCAAGACTGCGACCGACTATGCTTTGTGAATGGTGGGAAGGAATTTTCCATTGATCATCACCTTTAGTATTTACTTATGATGGACACTCACAACTCTCGGTTTGTATGTTCGATACAAAAGAATGGGTAAAGAAATCAGCTTTTTATGCCCGTCCAGGCAGTACTCCTGTCCTGGAGGAGAGTACAGCACTGGGCATCGAACAAGAAGGAGCTATTGATGAAGATGTTTGTTCTCTATAACTGGTGCGACTGATTTCGAGAGGACGCTCTCATCATACTCCCTCCGTTTTTTAAATATAGTCACAGTTGACTTTGACCATTCGTCTTATTCAAAAAAATATGAGAAATATTATATATTTTGTTATGATTCGATTTATCACTAAACATTTTTGAAACATGACTTTTTATTTGACACATTTAAACAAATTTTTTGAATAAGACGAATGATTAAAGTTATTGGTCAAAGTCAACTATGACTATATTTAAAAAACGTAGGAAGAAGACCATAGTGAAGCTTCGATGAAGCATATACCTCTTATTTCTAAAGCAAGTTTTCTTTTGGTGTTCCAATAATGATTTTTTTGCCTGATGGCTTCTGTATGAATGTTGGATCGTTTAAAAGTAATGTTTGGCTATTGTATTCTGGAGATTTATGATTGTGGCGGTTTCAAGTTTTTGAATTGAGCTATGAGTAATCTATGTATGAGAGATCTAACATGGTTGGAATCAGACCGCTGCTGCGGCAACCCATGTATTCTGTCAGCTGAGACAGCAATTATGCCAAGTACATACCAACAGATGAGACGATTTTCATGTGTGCCCTTTTGCACCTCTTTTTTGAGTGCCCCTTTATATACGACGATCTGAAGGTATGGACTTGGCATAATTTTGCATGCTAAACTGATTTTCAGTATCCATTCTTTATGGAGATTTTCTCAGTGGTGACATGGACTATTTGGAAACAGAGAAATGCCAAGATTCTTAAGCATCAACAAAATAATATCTCTGGCTAGAATATATATAATGTTCAAAGATGAGAGACATCAGCCCTCTCTCTCTCTCTCTCTCTCTCTCTGGTGTGGCACGTAAATTGACTCGTATTTCTCATTTCGAAAAAGCTCGTACTATGCCTCGACATTCAACATCGGTACATTCCTTTACTGCAGACAAAAAAACACACTGGTGACCGAAGGGAGACATGGGACTCGTACCAGAAACCTTGTTCTCACTGAGGCCGTGTTCTGTTACAATGGGATTGAAAGGGAATGAAAGAGAACGAGGGGTGTTGAATCAACAACTAACTTGTAATAGTTGCATTACACTCCAAACACCCCCCCTAATCCAAGTGAGAAGGGAAATAGCCGAACGAGGCCTGGAAGAACCAGTGGAAAGAAGGAATTTACGATCCAGAACAAGCAGCTTGTCAGCTGGTCATTTCCGCCATGATTCCACAACACCCACGTGCCCACACGTGTCCAGAACTCATTTCAATACGAGAATCAGGCAATCCAAGATAAGATTGCGTCGTTGGCAGGAGCCGCCACATCAAGATTTATGCCATCTCCCACCACTGGTGTCTTGTAGGGTGACGGACGGCCCGCGAGGCATGGGCTTCTGCCTCAGGACCGCCATCGAATTTCAAGAGATTTCGGTGCCAATCTCTTTATCCTTTCGAGGTATATTTGCCTGCTGCTAAGAGACACGAGGACATCCATTTGCACTAGAGTATACTACACTAACAACATTTTTTTTTTCCAGCACAAGATTACGAAGAAGACCGTACATGGTAATGCTACAACATCCCATGTACGCTGTTAGCCGATGTTGTAGCACAAAGATATGTTTCCTTTCCTTGGCTGCATATTATTATAGCTGGGCAGATGCATTGCAACCTGCTGCACCGGCACCGTTCACCGCACGGTCGTGGAGTGGACAGAGGCGCACTGGCGACACGGTGTTGTCGTCCTCGTCCTTTTTCCGAGGTAACGGCACGCACTCTCTACTCTACCGTTTCGAAGAGAGAGAGAAAAAAAACAAAACAAAAAACGGCAAATCGAAGGTTGCCCTGGGATACTACAATTTGTTGTCTGTTGTTAGTTTACGCTGAACTTTTACAAATTTGCTAAATACCATTATAGAAACATGCTCCTTTGCCAAAACAATTCAAACAATATATTAGTGCAAGATATGATGAAAGGACCAATGTACCCCCAATGAGTATGCTGTTGCTGTTATAACTCAAAGAGAAAAAGAAAAAAGATGTAGGAAGCAGGGATGGCCGGCGAGGCTTCGCTCCACTGGCCACCGCGCACGTGCCCAGTGCCCTGTCTGAAATGTAACCAGGACGCCAAAAGCCGTTGCAGTCTCTACCCTCATACACACTGCAGGCAAGGTGGTGCGGCGGCGCCCTCATTCATGCCAATCATGGAACACTCGACAACGGCGGATTCCTCGCCTGCAATGAACGGCGACGGGGCTTCAAAGATTGGTTGCCATGCCGCACAGCTGCCGCGCGTGCTCGTGGAAGACAGAGAATGAAGATGTGTTGTAGCCTGCAAGAGCTCTCATGTGTTTGCCGAAGGGAGGAGCAGTTTCAAGTGGCACACAGCTAGCAACTAGAGAAGGTTTGGAGCTCCAAACGAGTCCACGGTGAGGTCTGGCTATCAACTAAATCGGTAGGGGCATAGGTGGCCACTTTACTATGTGAGGTATCATAAAAGTTCACTTTATCCCTAATACTGATATTTGGTTCGTTTCATACCCAAAACATATTAATCTGGTCCACTTAACGTTCTTTATCAGACTATTACCCCATGATGTTGATGTGGCACAATTTTAACCGGGATTAGAATATGTGACTCTACACATCGGACAACTGACATCGCCTCCGTCTAAGATTTAATAGCGTCGTTCGCCCTGCCTCTCTGTTTTCCTACTCCTATTCTCCATCGGACTACCTACGCACAGGCAGGAGGATAGATGAACCCCGAAGCCTCCTCTGCTCGCATCTCTGTTTTGTTTTGTCTTGCCCACGTCTCAATCGCTTCAGGGGCTGATTCAAGGGCACGGCGACGGCTGGGAGCAACGTCGTGGCAGGCGGCGGCAGGGAGTTGCCTGCGAGTGGCTGCGGCAGGGAGCTCCACGCGGCTGCAGCTGGGAGCAAGGGCGCGGCAGCAGTTTACAATTTCATACTCTATTTACAATGACCAAGAATTCGGCTATGAAACATTGGTAGTACTCAGCTACTACTTATCTCCGAAAAATCAAAACTACATCGTTATATCAACCACGCTTGGTTGCATTAGAAATACACAAACACATTGTAAAAGGATACTGTCACTAGGAAATTTGCAACATTATGTTCTTGGCCTCCTTCTGCACAGGACATTCACAAGTTACGACGACGGATTCTCAGACACATGCCTGCATAATAAACAAAAAAATATAATGAATTAGGCCAAGTAGTGAAGCAATCGCATTGATCAATAGCCAGCAAAATGACCATGAATCACAGTAAGCGCAAAGAAGCTCTGTCAGTCAGTTGTCAAACGCCATGGCCACCAAGAAGATGCCGTCCTCGTGGTGTACCTCTCTCCCCATGCAGCGTGCCATCTCCCACCTCGCCTCTCCCCGTGCCGCGCCTCTCTCCCACCTCGCCCTCGCCCCGTGCCGCGCCCCAGCCATCGCTGAGAGAATGGAAGGACTGGATGGCCCGTACAACATAGAGAAAAAGAAGGGAAGGGAAGGAGGAACCCCTGGATGAGGACTCGGTCCTGTAAAAAGAAAGGATACGAGAGGAGGGGTGTGTCAGGGAAGAAGAAAAGAGCCTGCCATGTTGCATGCTGACCTGGAATGGTCTAAAGTCTAATCCCGGTCAAAATTACTTTATGTCAGCGCGGCGGGTTAACAAAACGGATTGAGGGGGTTAAATGGACCACATTAATGAATTTTAGGTGAAAAACGAACAAAATATTAATATAGGGGATAAAGTGAACTTTCATAAAATGGTGTTAAAGTAGTAAAGTAGATTTTTTTCTTATTATTATATTGTCTTGGATTTATTTGGGCAAAGGAGCATGTTTTTATAACAGTACTCAACAAATTGTGAAAGTTCAGCGTGAAGTAGCAAATTGTAATGTCTTAGGACAAATTTCCCCTTCAGATAAACTACTACTTCCTTCGAAAACAAAAAGGATAAACTACTTACTTATTTACTTATTCTAACTGCCACTAAGCTTCTGCATACACATTCTACATCAGAACCCTGCAGGGCACATGCTACTTGTACACAACCTCAGTGCAAGCACACGTGCGCGCACGTTCAGAAGATAAGGGAAGGAGCGGCAAAGAAACACAGAGCAACACTGATGACTAGTAGGCTAATAAAATGCGAAAGAAAAAAAAAAAGAAGAAAAATCTTGTCCGGTTTTCAAGACGGCTTCGGGGGCTTGGCTCTGCTGCCACGGGACCCGACCGCCCGCGACACGGCCTCGGCGAGCCTCCCCACCCGCGCCGCTACGTCCGGCGGCAGCACCGCCGCGGCCCGCCTCGCCTTCCGCGGGCCCAACAGAGCGCCGAGCATCTCCACCACCTCTTCCGCGGCCCACCCGCCCCTCCTCAGCTCCGCGCAGCACCTGTCCACAGTTAGCGCCAGCGCCGTGACGTTATTGCTCTCCTCGCCGCAGGGACCCACCACCCGCGTCATCTCGTCCACCTCGCTGACGCTCCACCCGCCGCGTCTCAGCTCGGTTCCGGCGCGCTTCAGGCTGGACCGCAGCCATTCCGGCGCCGCCGTGGCAGCAGTGGCTGCGTTCTTTTTGGTGGCCGCGGCGGCGGGGACTTCCAGGAAGCGGTCGCCGGCGGCGGCGGCGTCCGTCCAGAACTCGATCCAGCGCGGCGCCTTCCCCGTGACCGAGTCCAGGCTCCGGCGCGCCGTCGACGAAGGCGGCGCGGGCGACGGGCCCGACGGCGGCGGGACCGGCGCGGAGAGCTGGCGCCGCAGCGGCGCGCCGGGGGGCGGCTCGGCGGCGAAGGCGCGGAGGAGGAAGTCGGCGATGTTGGCGCCGGCGAACGTGACGCCGGAGTCGGAGACGCGGAACACCGGGTTGCCGGCGAGGCAGGGCGTCGCGGGCACGAAGTGGCGGCCGTGCAGCGGGACGAGAGGCGGCGGCGGCGGAGGTGGTGCGCGGCGGCCGCGGGCGAGGGGCACCAGCGTCGCGGCGACGGCTGCGGGGACCTCCTGCGCGACGAAGCGGAGCAGGCGGAGCCCGGCGGGGGACCGGTAGTCCGGGAACCCGTCGCCCGACGGCACGCCCAGCGCGAGCAGGTCGCGGAGGTCCGGCGGGAGCTGGACGCCGCCGAGCGCCGCTTCCACGAACGCCACCTCCGTGTCGGAGAGGCCCCGAAGGACGGTCACCCCCGCAGCGGCGGCGAGGTGGGCGAGGACCGCGGATGGAGACAGCGCGGGGCCAGCCCCAGCCCCAGCGGAGGGAGACGGTGTCGCCGGGGTGCGCGGAGTGGATGGCGCCGAGGCACGGGTGGAGAGGCGGCGGAGGCCGGCGGCGTGGGACCGCGGGCGGGGGAGGCCGTGCGGGAGCGACGGCCGGCGGTCCACGTCAACCATTGCTCTGTTTTGTCGCCGGTGAAGTCGGTGCTGGCAGGCAGGGGCAGAGCAGAGCAGAAGCAGAGCGAAGTGTTTGATACTTTGATGAGATGCGGATCGCTGTGGCGACTTTGGGTGTTATACGCGGGCGCAGTTGCGGGTCCCGAAAGGATCGGCGAGAGCGGCCTGGACCGTTAGATGGCGCCCACCGTAATGTCGATGTGTTCAAAGGCCCCGAGTATTCGACCCAGTTTGACTAAAAAAGAAAAAGTATTCGATCGAGTGGAATCGAGAAACTGTTATATTTCGGTGCTTGTTCGAGAGCTAATGCGGGTGGGATGGAGGCTGTGAGCTAATGCGGTTTTTTTTTAAAAAAACATAAACTGAAAAACCATTCCGAAATCAGATAAAATTTTAAAACCAAATTGAAATGATTTGAACGGTTTTGAACCAGTAAACTGCCCAATTTCACCGTCTAGTCGGTCGGTTTTCCAGTTTATCAACGGGGTTTTCGATTTGTAAAATGTAAAATACAAACAATAAAAAATGTTAATCGATAAGTTCGGTTTCATCGTAAACCATTCATTTTTTCGGTTTATCAATCATATCTTTTTTTTTTACAAATTTTAATTTTTTAAATATTTTCAAACCAAAAATTGAAAACCAAGGAAACCCGATCAGACCGGTTTCACTGAAAACCGCAAAATCGATCTGGGCTCCATTGGTTTTTTAAACCTGGTTTTGAGGCGCCACCTTCAGCGGTGAGAGCACCACACAGTGACAGTGTGCACTAGATATCATCGTCACCCCTTTTTTATTGAGTTGATGCTGACAAGCTCCATGACCTTAATGCCCGCTGGGCCCAACCCGTTTAGCTTGCCCCAACGACGTGTCCGGTTGGTTCTGCATGGGCTGCCCTTGAGCGCATCTTGTTGGGAGGGCTCCAATTGAAAGGTAGGTCTGGCTTCGTTGAGCCGGCGCCGATGATGACTTTGCTCTCTTACGAGTCGTTCCCATGCTCAAGGTGTTATCATGGGGTCACTCTGTGTATTGAGATTCTTTTGGTGAAAACCTAAGACGACAGCGATTATGCTCTGTATCCTCTTTCGAGGCATCTTTAGAAGGCAGCACTCGTTGTGACCTAAGCCCCTTCCCATGGCTCTGCATTGCTTCCTTGTTAACCTCTTTGATTCCTTAGCGCCATGGGCTTTGCTTCTTCATAGCCCCCCCCCCCTCTTTCTCACTTTGTATATTTTGCACAATGTCGCATGGGTTTTATCGGGAATTACCAACATCCACCTTTGTGTTTTCCTCCCCTTAAAGGATGTTGGAGTACGTCGTCATCTGAATGTGGGATGCCAGATGGTTTCCTAAGTTGATGCAACCACGATTGTCATTTTTCGGTTTCAACTTAGTGCTTCACAATTGCTGGATGAAGATCGCTGAAGGGTTCTTTATGTGTGATGTATCTCTCTCTTCCGCTCTATGTAAAATTATTATTGAATTTAACTAATTCTATATATCGATATTTCCATCTATTAGCCTATGACAAGTTACATGCCCCGAGGCGAGCATGCTTTAACAAGATCTTAGTTACCTGATTGAAAGCAAGAAAACTGTTGACAAATATTGTTGGAAGCACTAGTGCATGATGGGTTGACACAACTATGATTTTGTGAGGCTTTGTAACTACATGGTAAAATTCCTCGCGATCTCAACGTCAATAAGATCAATCTTTATTTTTATTAATTTGGAGGACGTGGCGTTCAATAAAGACCGAGTAATATCTCTTCTGAAGAGAAAGAAGGCTGGTTTTCTGTACCTGAGCAAAAAAAGAGCCGACCGACCAGACCACTCTCAGAAAAGACACAGAGCAGACCAGAGAGGTGAAAGAGTGGTTCGCCTAGGTTGAAAACAAAATGCGTCTTTTGATTTAGCCGAGCCCAGTGTCTGGTCTGCAACTATAGCCAGGGTGGTCGGCTTTACTTACCGATGGGGGAGTACAATGAAATGCATAATGGCCGCATTGACGTCCGCGAATCCGTGGAACTCCGTGCATGCGTGAAAACTTTGTCAGCGCACTGCTGTTTGCTTTCCCCTCCTTCAAATTAGTCCAAGACTCCCAGGCTGCCTCCAAACTTTCTGCCAGATACTGCTACCCTCTAAGTATTTAGTACAGTATAATATAAGCTTTGATTTAAGTCAATCGTCTTCAATTTTAATCATTAATAATAAAAAATTTATAATATTTAATTATGTGTAATGATGTTAGTAGATCCATCATAAGACAAATTATCATAATATGTAAATATTTATATTTTAAATAATTTATTTTTATAAATATTATCAGTTAAAATTAAAATCTTTCAACTTTGATCAAATCTAAAATGCTTATATTGAGGGATGGAGGTAGCAGTACTCTTAACTCCGGTAGTAGTAGTAGCAGCATCCTTGTGCTGTGGATTGTGATTCTTCATGTAAGAGTATTTGTTCACTGCCTGCTGGGACAACTCCTCTTGGGATCAACGGTCCGCCACAGTTCCCGAAGACGGAGACTCTGATTTCTTTAACGATTCCTAGTAAGACTAAGACGGCGATGGATCGTGCGTGCTGTGTGTGGGTGGTCTGAACAATGGGAATAAAAGAAATTTTATTTAATTACAACTAAGAAAGGGATTGGATGTTACTATAGTTTTTTCCACTCGCAAGTCTCCGAAACTCTTGAGCATGTTCCATGGTATCCCCTGCTGCTGCCCTACGTTTGTGCATGCGATGCACCTCCACGCAAAATGTCTCTCTTCTTCGTCTTGGTCATCTTTTTCCTCTGAGGCTTTCATATCTTTCTTAATTGTGGCTCGACATTCATATATTCTCCCGATTTTTTATATTTGACACTTACCATAGTTCGTAAACTAACAAATATCAATATCTTAGATGTAGATACTCTGAAGCAGCCAGCAAAAGAACATCCTTCCAACTCCGAAGCTTGTCCTCTTTTACGTTATATATATATATATATATATATATATATATATATATATATATATATATATATATATATATATATATATATATATATATATATAAAGCTCTATATAACACTCAGGTTCAAACTATAAATAATTAGCATGATCGTAAAATGTTGATATTTTCATCACGATATTGTCTCTCTTTTTTACCCTCCTTCAATTTGGTATTATATTCATTTGCTAGTTGAGACATTTTATGAGTATGTAAAAAATATAGTTTCAAATCATAAAAATTATATTAAATTATTTAATTATCTTATAAAACTATAAATATTATTTACTACGACCGTAAAGTGTTTATATTTTCTTTATGCTATGTTGTCCCTGCTTCTTTACCCTACTTCGGTTTGGTATTATATGTATTTGCTAGTTGAGACATTTAATGAATAAGTAAAAAATATAGTTTCAAATCATAAAAAGTATAGTTGATTATTTTATTAGCTTATAAAACTGTAAATACTATTAACACGACCATAAATTATTTTCTATTAACATAAAAATAGTTTAACAAAATATAAATTTTTATTGCTAAACGATTTTTTTATAGAAAATAATTTATTTTGTCATAACACCAAACAGTTTTTTCACCATAAAAACATACCTTTGGAACCATAAAATTATACAAAATTTTACCATGCTCATCAATTTGCTTGTTATTGTAAATACTTTTTATTCTTTAGTATATAACGATGTAAAAAACTAATATTATTATACGTTCACATGCAAACATATTTAAAGAACCAATTAATTTGTGATAGAAACTAATTATAGTTCCACAAGTGTAATGATAACTATTAAACAAGTATGCGAAAATAAGTAACACACGCGTGGTGCATATAAAATTCGATTAAAACCAGTTTTTGCGGGTGCATAAACGTTTTATACAATGAAAATAAATTTAAAATTAAACCACACATCTTTGAGACTATGAGTGCAAAAACACACCTATTAGAGTACGCTTTTACACTTCTGACTTTGATAGAAACGAATCAAACAAAAATTTTTACATGTTGAACTGCAGCCAAGTGTGTCTAATTATAAAAAGAAGTTTTGAATTCAATTTTTTAGACGCGTATTGAATCCTTTGGAATTACGGTCAAAGTTTTTATGAGTGTAGCTAACAGGTTTTATAAGTTTGAACTATAAAAACTATTACGAATAATGACAGTTCTTTACAAACTACTTTGCCGCAAACCTAATGTTTATAATTTGTAAGTCCTTTTATATTTATAAAAAAAATTACTTTAACATAGCATCAAATCCTTACCAACAAAAAGTTGATATGTCGGGTGACGTAAACTTATTTACAACTTTATATGGGAGGGTTTAGAGATCTCTTTAAATTAAAACTTTTACTGTTCACATGTCTTTTTATACTTAAAATACAACTTCTTTAGATTAAATGTTTTTACGCAATAAAAGTACAACCACGCTTTTTTGAGACTGAATAAAAAACATACCTATTGCAACTTTCTCAATTCAAGTATCAGTTTTACTAGTGTAAGGAACATGTTTTTACACTTTCGACTTTGGTAAAAGCAAATCAAACAAAGATTTTTATATGTCGAACTGTAGCCAAATGTGTATGATTATAAAAACAGTTTTGAATTGACTTTTTTTATGCTTATTGAATTCTTTGACATAACGGTTAAGTTTTTACGATCATAGCTAACAGGTTTTACAAGTTCGAAATGTAAAATGAGCAAAAATACCTAGTAAGCAAACTAGTAAGAAAAAAAGTAAAGACTCACCCATTCCACCTCCTACGTGCGCTTCAAATATGCTTTTGGATAGAATGAATTAGGCGTCTAGTCAATCAAGGCTTGCTTGGTGGCACCATCTATTTTTACGAAAAAATATAAATATTTTACGATCATGATAATTGTTTACAGTTTACACCTGGGTACTGAATAAGCTATTCAGTATCCAGGTATCAAATAGCCCTCTATATATATATATATATATATATATATATATATATATATATATATATAATAGAACGACTGGTTAGTACCAGACGACTAGTACTAGCTTGTAAAGAAGTGCAAAGTAATTTGTATGAATAGATGGCATCTGCTGTATAAACGTTTTAAGTGCCCTCACTAGAGGGCACCTGGCTATCAACTGATTACTAGTAGCTTTTGTCGCCACAAAAAAAGAAAAAAAAGAAAAAAAAGGGAAAACCAACTGCGAGTTGAGAGAGTGCTAGTACTTCTACTACCCTCAGATCATCATCATCATCATCAGAAGAGGTGAGGTGAGAGACAGATGAGCGCGCACGGTCACGGTTACGGTTGGTAACAGAATAGCCCGCGCCGCGCGTCCATGCAATGCAAGTCGAGCCGCGCGGCATAAAATTAAAACGGCCACGTTTGGCTGGAGAAAAGGTGAGGACCGCCAGCAGCCAACAGGCACGAATGGCCAGCCACAGCAAGTGCCGGCATCCACGGCACAAGGCCGTTGGACTTGGATCCTCTCCTCACCTCACGTGCGGCACAGGAGACAGATCAGGATAGTTTCTTTTTTTTATTAGTGCGTGTATTATTTTGCAAAGTAAAGAAAAAATAAACATAGGATTAGCTCAGCTAGAGATCAGTCCATGCCAAGTGCTCTAGAACAAGTTGTTCGATCTGTCAGTCCAATTTTTGGCATTTCGTGCGTGTCCGCCAGTGGACTACACGACTGTTGATCGCTGTTTGGGCGTCTCCTTTACGAGGCAGATGAGTCTTATAATAATTAACAAATATTCTCTCTGTTGTTTTTTTATCGCTGTTGATTTTAAATAATAATTTTAATTATTTATCTTATTAAAAAAATATAACAAATATTAAATATTTTTAAAAATTTAATTTATTACTGAAGAATTTTAAATCTTAATTTTTTAATTTTACATATTTAAATTAATTTTTTAAATAAGACGAGCGATTAAAATTTTCGATGAAAGTCAATGACGATAAGTAAAATAGAACAAAGGGAGTAAATGTTACCAAGGAAAGATAAAGCTGGATAATTTATCGGTTCAAATTCTCAGAAAATGCGACCCAAACGGCAGCAAAATGCACACACTGGTTTCCTCATTGCCAAGATCCCATTGCGTGCGATGGAACAAATAATCAAAACAAAAAAAAGGAGATATTAGGCCTCTTTGGCACTGTTCGCCTGTGGGATGAAATCACTAACGTTTATAACCACACAAACAACCAGGCTTCGTACCCCAAAGCATTTCGGCTAGTATTTTTTCCTTCTTTATTTTTCAAACGAAAAAACAATGTCCTTACACTGGTGATACCAAGCCATTGGCAACCAGGACTTGAACAGTCTGGAAGGACATCCACATGCAGATTATCCCCTTCAATACACTTCCACCCTAAGGCCTTGTTTGGTTGCACCTCAATCCATTTGGATTGGAAGAGATTGGAGTAGATTGAGGGACACATTAGTTCATCTTCCACCACAAACCATTCTAATCTCGCTCAATCCATATGGAACGAGGAGCAGCCAAACAAAGCCTAAGGCGGCTAACCTGACAAGGCAGCCATCTTAATTGTTCTTTGCATATGAAACAGCATTGCACTTAATTCATAGAGTATCATCTCGCGATTGAAGATGGGAGCAAAGAAGTTTCTAATGAGTACAAATATTAACAGGATACAAAGATAAACAACAATAATAAAACATGTAAGGCTACAATGCAAGGTACTTCATCTGCAGAGGCGTCATATTTTAGTGTCTTGACCTGCTTCTGTACCTGAAGTACCACCTTTTTTCAGGGACCATGTAGCAAGGATATTAATTCGATGGTTCTCACTAGAAAACATTGAGAAATTACCTTGAAGAACGAGACGGTGACGGGGAACTGGATCGTGAGCGAGAATTGTATCTTCTTGGGCTTCTGCTCCTACTTCGACTTCTGCTATGTCGTCGTCTCCTGCATCAAGGGTGATATTTAGCACACAGCTCTTGTTCCATGGACTAGTCAATATCATTATATCAAAAGTTCCCCACAAAACTGCAATTGGTTACCCAAACTGTTTCAAATCTCCAAGATGAAAATTATTATTTCAAAGGGATAGATTCATGAAGTGACCACTTGTTGCGTAGGCTAGCGAATGACTTATATTACTCAACCAGTCCTAAATACTTAACACAGTTCTCCAGTGGGGAAAAACAACAGACTGAAGTGATGAAGGTTGTTTCATGTACCTTGGTGGAGAAGGGCTAAGGCTTCTACTGCTACTACGACGCCTATAACGACCCACTTCTGCAAGTTTTTCCTGCCTTTGCCGTTCCTGTTCTCGTTTCTTTGCAATCTCAGCAGCCGTGTCCTTCCGAACTGCCAAGACAAACAAAAGTTTACTAACATCATCTGAGATCATGAATGACAGGTAAAATGTAGAAACATAAGGACATACTTTGCTTGTTGAGTTGTTTGCTCATTATCCTTTTAAGTCTTTCTTGTGGTGTCTCTTTCTTTTCAGTCTGGGGTGTTTTAGCAGTTCCTCCAGAAGCACCCTTGCTTAGTTTGGTTAGTGCTGATGTACTGTAACAGAAAATAGTTCACAAATTAGTGCCAAACACATCTTAATAGTGATGAAAAAAAATACAGGTCCATATTCTTGTACCAGAGACAATCCCAAATCAAGACAATATACCTTGCCAATCAAAATGGAGCAAAGAATTATAGACAAACACAGGATATGAATCTCAGGCAACTGGATGCACAGACAGCCGCCCACTCTTAAGAACAATTTAATCACAATGACAAACCTGGTGAGTGGTTTCACAGTTTTTGAACCTCTTTCCTGTTCCACAGACAAAGAAGATGCAGGGTCACTGTGAAGTGCTTCAAGAATTTGGCTGCCTGATGACCTGCAAGAATATGGGGTATTATAGGCATAATATTTTGCAAAAACAAAAGCAATATAGGACCAAATCCCACAGCTGATAAAGTATTCTTCCTGCTCAGTAAACAACATATCAACTCAAAGAATGCATGCCTATCTACAAACCCACTCATTTTTGACACAATAGAAATAACATCAAAACCATGTCGTCAACTATCCTAGTCCTGACGTAACTGGCTTCAGAATATCCAAACCGTGACCATGAGCTCCAACAGAGAAAAGATCGCCCAATTTGTATTTGCAGAAGTAAAAAGTCAAGTTTCCCGACCGGACCATGAGCTCCAACAGAGAAAAGATCGCCCAATTTGTATTTGCAGAAGTAAAAAGTCAAGTTTCCCGACCGGATAGGTATGTCAATTCGTATTGGAGATGAAGGAGGAGATATCCCTGCAATTTTCGGTTCGCCTGCGTCATCTGAACCTCCAAACTCAGTAATGTACTCAACTTTCTGATGTCTTGGCTTGCTTCGATGACTGCTGTCAGCATGCATGCTACGGCCATGATGCCTAAAATAGGAAGGTGATCGAGATCTTGATCGTGACCTTGATCTGTAAACATGAAATTATTACGCAAGCTTAGCAAAATAAAGAAAAATCCCAAAAAAGAACTCAATGGGCATGGAACATACCTTCTACCCCTAGAATATGCTTCATATGAAGGGCTTCGCCTTTGTTCCCTGTATCATATCATATATATGACCAATGTCAGTAAAACTTCAACCCTATTGTAAACATGATCTCATTTCATTATTTTCGCTTCCTAATTAGACGAACAAAACATAACATACCTATAAGGATCACGATAAGATACCCTTCCAACAGAGCGTGCAGCCTCCCTCTCTCTTTCCCTTTCAATCTGAGAAGCTTTTCTTCTTTCTCTACGGCTCAGCTTTTTCTGAAAAACTTTATAGTATTAGGTTTTCTTACAAACATGTAAAGATATAATATATTAAGCTATTAAGGTACTAACAACGGAAGGGTCGCCTTTAATAATTTCTTTCTGCCGCTTCTCTTCTTCGTTGGCCTTTTTGTCCATGTAAACAAGCCAGTTATATCTTTTTATCCCAAAGTCCTTGGCTATACTTTCCATCCTTTCATCATTACTATCATCACTACTGAAATCCTTGTCATCCTCTTCATCTTCTTCCTCTTCGTCTTCATCATCACTGTTTAGATCTTCAGATTCCTCATTACCATCCCCTTTATATGAGTATCCAACCTGTGAATATGCACCTTTGCTAGCACTAACAGGAGGCTGTGCAGATTGATGTCTGCCAGAAATAACAATAATCATTACAGGGATCTAAAACCACAAACATTCAAAGAAGAAGAAGCCTGAAAAAGCCACACTCGAGCTTAATATTATTCAGTCACAGGTACACAGTAGGTTGAAGCCTGAAGAAAGTCACGCTCAAGCTTAATATTATTCAGTCACAGCTACAACGTATGTACATTTCTCAGAAAAATAAAAGCTCACAGCTACAATGATACCAGAAAAACATAGTTAGAGTAAACACGCTAGGCCCATGTAGCCTAGATCTGATTTATCTGTCAAAAAGTTTAACATAAAAGAAAAAAAATGGTTAACAATTCACTTGTGAGCTCTTATGTGGACGGTGGCAAGTTCAACAGATCTAAATGTTTTAAAAGTCATGAATGTCCAAATCCGGGTTCACTTGCAAGTTCTGCAAAAAAGTCAGAGAATCACAGGCTGAAGCATGAAATCCTATATCCCACTGTACCATAGTTATGGACTCATGGGCACTTTAACCCCCCCCCCCCCCCACCCCCCCCCCCCCCCAACCCAAAAAAGGGCTATATTTGCACAAGTTCCGCACCAGCAGCGTAGCTTTCCTAAACATTCAAATTCACAACAACAGAGGTTGAAGTAATTTGTGGTCCAGCAATCTTTATTTGTTAACCATGAAAATATTTTCTCTATATGTTTCTCTAAGCAAACATATAATTGGAATGAGAAGGGGACATGCAGAAAATGAAACTGATGATACATACTTCTCGAAGCTAAAAGGAAGAACAGCTTTTGCCTCCAACTCTTGCAGAACATGCTGCAAACCCGCCTCATCAGAGACTGCAAGAAGAAACTAGGTAAATAGTTTGGTAATAGCATTTGGAATGGACTCAATGGAGAATAGGCAATAGCTTCCTTTCTGCTCTCATTCAGGAACAAAAAATAGAAGTGCAACCAAAAGACCCCATTAGTAACATAAATGCAAGCAAGACATCAAATTCCTACATCAATGGTGATAGAGGAGAGAAATAAAAAAGGTACCGACATCCTCTACGGCGATGCTTAATCAAATCTCGATAACGTTCAAAATTAACAAATTCCTCCAACTCTTCCTCCTCTTCAGACTTCTCTTGGACTCGAAAAGGCCGAGAGCTAGGGTCTCGTATGAAATCAAGCAGTGCACGGCCATCAAATCTGATTATTGAAACAAGATATTAATTTACTTGCTCTTAATAATCTACTACTCCCCCCAGATTTTCATTGTTGACGTTAGGACAGGTTGTAAGTTCCTAAACCTCAAAAATAAAAGTCCAGAGGTAGTACAACTCAGGAAGGATTACCTGTCGATCAAAATATCTTGCTTTCCATTCCAAGGAATCCTGTAAAACAAGCAGTACAATGGGTGAGCAGTATCAGTCAAAAGATGACACAAACTGTCATTTGACATTATAAATATATCCGGTGACACGTATTCATCCTTGCATCAATACTGCTACATTCAACAAGATCTCGATTTAAGCATGGACTGACCTCAAACTCCAACACCAATGGTTGAAAATTTTAGTTCTATCAGCATTGACCCAGACAGTAACAAAACTAATTTATGTCAAAGGAATATAACAAGACAAAGGTCTGCCTTGGTGGTAAAAAGGCCTCACTGCCTCAATGGTACAATCACAACCAAGAAAAGAGCTTCGAACTGGGAATGAAATTGCACGAACGAATCAATTTCCAGTATATTGTACCATGGATCAAATGAGACCAATCCCATAAAACCCAATCGACAAATGGACCACAACAATTCTAAGCCAACGTTAACATTCACATTAAAACTAACAGGCGTCACGGCGAACCGAGGTAAGGTCTAGAGAGAGGCGGGCACGCACAATCCCTGCTGGTCCTCGGTGGCCTGGTAGAGCGCGTCGTCGCGATGTACCCGGCACCGCGTGCCGGAGACCTGGAGGGCCTGCTGCGGGTCACCGCGGCGGCGGGCCAGGTAGGCGGCCCGGCGCTGCGACCGGCGGCGCGCGGCATCCATGATCTCGTGGACCTTCTTCTCCGTCCGCCGCGCTTCGTGCCACATCGCGCCCTATCCGAAGAAGGTTACGGAAGACGAGACCGGGGTTGCTGCGTGTAGACCTAACCCTAGAAGAAGGCGCTCGAAGCTTGAGAGGAGCGACGAGGAAGGAGATGATGACCTGGTCCCGTCCCGTCGCGCCTCCCAAACTCTCGACCAGCAGGGAAGCAAAACTGTGGGACTTAAAGGAAGGTTTCCTTTTTTCTGCGGTTTTTATCTACAAGACCCAAAAACAAAAAATTATCGCTAGGACACTACAAAAATAATAATAGAATTTTTATTGCAATGCACAAAATGCATTAACACTTAAATATTTGACATAAAAATACAATTTTGTGTTCTCGCCTCATGTGGTTTTTATCAATTTTTTTGATTTCTTTCATTACTTTTCTATAGAAATAATATCTGTTTTTTAAAACCAAATTATGAAAATAATTAAATAAAATTTCATCAAAATTTATACAGTCATGGAATATAATTTTGTATATTCAAGCTAAATTTTAATAAGTTGCAGTGTATTTTGTACATTGCAATAAAAAACTTCAAAATAACATATTTTCTGTTAAAATATCTTGTAGATAAATACAACCTTCGTTTTTAATTATTAATGTTTTTTTAATTATAAATTTATACTTACAAAGTGTTAACAATTAAAAAACGGACTATCACAACTTCACAATGTACCCAAGAAAAATCAAAAGAAAATGCTCCATTAGTTCTGATTGGTTGGGTTCTCTGATCTGACTAATGGCTTGTCATTTTTTTTTATTTTTTTTATTGAATACGCAGGAGAGCTGCGTATCTTTGTATATATAGAGAGAAAAAACGGTCCCATATACAAGAATTTAACCACCTCACTCCGGACCGAGCTGTGAGGGGTCAAGGTTACAAGAGGATTTTAAAGAGATAACCAAAGAAAGGACACGACCACACAAACACACACACTAGGTCTTCTATCCTGCAACAACTCTTTGGCCTGTGCTCAAGGAGGCAAGCCGCCGAGCACCCGCCATTCTCCAAAGGTGTTGTTCATTCTGAAAAATTCCCAGCAATTCCTCCATGCATGGGTTGGTTCCTTCAAAAACACACGAGTTCCGGTGCTTCCAAAGTAGCCAAGCTCCCATTGTTACCAATGTATTGAAACCTTTTCGCTTGTCTTTCTGAACTTTTTTCACACTCTTTCTCCACCACTCCGCAAACGATGCCTCTCGATGGGATGGCACACATGCCTGCAGGTTGAGGGGAGCAAGGACCCAAAACCAGAACTCTCTTGCAAAAACACACGTCGTAAGGAGATGATGAATATTTTCCTCTTCCTGATCACAGAGCGGGCATAAAGAAGGATGTGGCAAGTTCCGTTTGGCCAACCTATCCGCTGTCCAGCACCTATTTCTCACTGCTAACCACAGAAAAATCTTACACTTTGCCGGAGCCCAAGTCTTCCAAATACTGCGCCATAGTTCAAAGATAATAGACCCATTGAAGAAGGCCCTATATGCTGATTTATTTGAGTACTGTCCAGAACCCTCCAGTCGCCAAACATGGTTGTCATCATCCTGAGTAAGAAAAAACTCTAGCAGGATGTCAACCAATTGGAAAAATTCAAACAGGCCAACCATCGATAAGCCATTCTGTATATCTCGTCTCCAACTCTGATTTAGAAGAGCTTCTACTACCGTTCGTTGGTTACGAATTCGCAGCGGCACAGCAGCCATGACTCGTGGCGCAAGATCATTCACCGAATAGCCCATGATCCAAATGTCTTTCCAAAACAGAGTGCTGCTACCATTTCCTACTCTTGACTCCGTGGCGATCTGAAAGAAGGCAACCACACACTGATGAACAGGGATGTCAAAGGCATTCCATGGTCTGCTCCAGTCTGTCTTTCACAGCCACAACCAGCGGATTTGCAGCATCCATCCCATGAGCTGAAGATTGGGTATGCCAAGACCACCAAGATCCAGCGGCCTTTGGACTTTGTCCCAACTAACCAGACAACAACCACCATTCACTTGTTGTCTTCCCTTCCACAGGAAGGACCTCATGATTTTGTCCACTGCTTTAATGAACCATTTCAGAACGTTGATTGCTATCAAAACATGAATAGGTAGTGCTGATAGAACAAACTTGACCCATACTGCTCGTCCTGCCATGTTCATGAGGGCTGCCTTCCATGTAGGCAGCTTATCACTAATGTTTTCAACCCAAGGTAAAAGGTCTGCCCTTCGCAGTTTCTTATCTGAGATTGGTAGACCCAAATAAATGCAAGGAAACTGAGCTGCTGTACAGGACATTGAGGAAGCAATTGCTGACATATCCTGCTGCTCACACCGAATTGGCAAAGCACAGCTCTTCTGGAAATTAGTTTTGAGGCCCGAAGCTTCTCCAAAGACTTTCAAGATTTCCGTGGTTAAGGTTATTTCTCCATCGGTCGGTCGGATGAATAGGGCCACATCATCAGCATATAAAGAAATCCGCTGCTTGATATTTCCTCTCACAAGCGGCTGCAAAAGACCAAGCTCTCCTGCCTTGGTGAATAAGTTATTCAGAACGTCCATCACCAATATGAATAGCATAGGGGATAATGGGTCTCCTTGCCGTAACCCTCGTTGATGCCGGATTGGTTCTCCTGGTTCCCCATTGACTAAGATCCGAGTTGAAGCAGTGGCCAATAATCTGGAAAGAAGGTTGCACCAAGACTCACCAAAACCCAAGTGAGTCAAGACTTCCAAAAGGAAAGACCATGAGACTGAATCGAAAGCTTTCGAAATGTCAAGTTTTAGAAAGATACTTGGCTCTTTGCTCTTGTGTAGCAACCTGATCGTTTGTTGGACAAGCATGTAATTGTCATGTATACACCTTCCCCGGATGAAGGCACTTTGGTTGGTAGCAACCAGATTATTGAGCAGAGGGGCCAAACGATTTGCCATCACTTTAGTGATCAATTTTGCGAAGCTATGGACCAGGCTGATAGGTCTGAAATCCGAGGTGAAATAGCTTCTGCCTTCTTCGGAATCAGAGTGAGATAGGCTGAATTCAAAAGCCAAAGTTTCCTAGCATCCCCTTGTTGCAAGGTGAGAATGCCATCCATGAAATCTGCTTTAACCAAAGGCTAGCAAGACTTATAAAAACGTCTAGTATAACCGTCTGGCCCTGGGGCTCTGTCGGCGGGCAGGGATTTGATCGTTTGCCACACTTCTTCCTCTGTAAAAAGTTCATCTAGAGCTGCAAGGTCCAGGCCTGCCCGGTGGAAGAAAATCAAGTCTAAGGAGGAAGAACGAGCCATTGCTGTTCCAAGCAGACCCTCAAAATGATTGAAGAACACCTCCTGTTTATCCTGCTGCGTAGATGCAATGCCTTCATCATGAACTACCTTAGAAATATAATTCTTCTGCTTGCGATAACGCGCATGACTGTGGAACAGAGCCGTATTTGCATCTCCATCTTTGAGGAACCTGATACGGGACCGAAGTCGGGCCACCGTTCGCTCAAGAGAAGAGAGAACCAAGCTGTGTCGCTTCAGTTCACATCGGAGCCAATTCTCATCCAAAGTCAGAGGCCGACCGTCTTGTGCTATCTCTAGTCGATGCAAAATTTCCCGTGACAGGCTGAGCTGGGTCTTGATGTGTCCCACCTGCTTCTGGCTCCAGGATTGAAGTGCTCTTGTGAGTCCTTTTAACTTGATCGAGATCTGCTCCAGAGGACAAGCTGCAGTGACACTCTGCTCCCAAGATTCTGCAACCACTTCTTGAAAACCAGGCAACTTTGTCCAAAAACTCTCGAAATGGAACCTTTTTTTGCAGTGACCTCCTGCCTTCAAGCAAAGTAAAAGCGGACAATGATCTGATATTTGTGTTGCCTGACTTTGCAGAATACAGTCCGGAAACATGTTCTCCCAATCTGCTGTGCACAGGACCCGATCCAGTTTGACAAGAGTTGGTGCGTCTCTTTCATTCGACCATGTGTATCTCCTTCCAAGTAAAGGAATTTCCTTGAGTTCATAGTCACTCGCAAAGCGACGAAATCTGCCCATCATTGCCCTATTAAGATTGTCATTATTCTTATCTTCGGCTGAAAAAATCATGTTGAAATCGCCGCCAAGAACCCACGACCCAGAGCAACGGCTCCTAACCTCCCTGAGCTCCTCAAGAAAACCGGTTTTCTCTGAATCTTGATGAGGTCCGTAGACACCCGTGAACCACCATTCAGGTTCACCTTCCACTGTGAAACGGACGGAAACTGAGTGGCGGTGCACAAGCTGATCACTGGACGTCAACATGCTGCGCTTCCATGCAACTAGAATACCTCCTCGGGTGCCCTGGGCTCCCAGATAGACAAAATCTTGAAACTCACGACCCAGACATGACAAGATGTCTCTTTCGGTGATAACAGCCAATTTTGTTTCCTGTATGCATACCAACCTTGGCTTACAAACATCCACAACCTACGAACCACATCCCTTCTAGCGCGATCGTTGAGACCTCGTAAATTCCATATAAGAAATTTTTTTGAATCCATTGAAACATATAAGAGAGATAGCGACCAAGAGCAAAAACAACTTCTTAACAGTAATAGCTCCCAGCTGTTGGGCTTCGATAGTCTCAGGCATTTCAATGCCAAGCATATCAGCCAAAGCTTTAATGTGTTGCTTGTCCAATGGCTTCGCAAAGAAATTATGATACTTGTCAAGCGTGGCCTTGGAGAGATCATCCGTGAGCCCGAGCCGACGGCACACAGCCACAGCAGCTTGATTGCAGACCTCCGGTGGCAGTTTAGCGATGCGCCGGCTTCTTCGTGGTGGTTCCGTTCCAGGCCCTGCTTGGCGGCGGGGACGTCTCTTGATTGCTGGAGTAGGAAGAGTCAATTGTAGCGGTTTGGAAACTTGACTGATGATCAAATCTGTCGGGGAGGGAGAAACGGGGTGTTGTGCGGTCAGCTCATCCACCTGTACCTGTGACCTCTGTCTTCCCGTGTAAACGCGGCTGATGGATATGTTGGTGGTGGGTCTGTTCTCTACTGCCATCATATGTAGACCAGCTTCTACTGGTAGCACCTCCTCGGCAGGTCTCCACGCAACTGGAGAGGAATCAACCAGTGCCTGAGTCGTAGCTTCTCCATGCACAGGGACTGTAGGATTTGAACTCTCTTTAGTGCATGAGCGTTGTATCTCGTTCTGTGAAACTGTGCCGGAACTGGACGCTGCCGATCCTTCGAAGCGCATCAAGGTCGGCGAGACAATAGACGGTGACACGTCCAATAATTGCGATGGAGCTGTATTCTCCAGCGCGCTTGAAGCTTCTTGCTGGGCCACGTTCTAAAGCAGTAAACCAAGAGGCTCTTGCTGGGCAGCGTTCTGATCCAGGACTTCTTGCTCGGCCACGTTCTGTTGCAGGATCCCAAGAGGCTCATGCTGGGCCGTAGCCTGCTCCAGGTCTTCACCCGATTCCGCTTCCAACAAAACTACTGGCAAGTTTAAAACCGGGTCCGCGTCGCCTCCGTTGGAACTCAAAACAGGCTCCTTGACTACTGCTCCCATAATTGCTGTTGTTACGTCTTCAACGGCTGGACACTCAAGAACCATTCCCTGGGAAGAGGATCCGTCCGTCTCAACCGAGCACGCCACATGGCATGCCCCGGAGACAGGTGGACCCACCCCAACCCAGGCTTGCTCGCTGGACGCAGCTGAAGCAGCGGCGGCGGAATCATCTTCACGGCTTCCGGCGGGAGAAGGCGAGACATCGCGACGTTGCCGGCGCCGCGGATGGCCTCCACTGCCTCCATCAGAAGGGCTAGAATCTCCAGAATCTGAAACCGAGAAGAGGATCTCCATGACTGTAATGGAGACTGGATACACCAAGGTTGGTTTTCTTGGTGGAGAGAGGATTTCCCCGACAGGCGGCTCGACGACATGCAGATCCCGTTTATGAGGAATCTCCCATGGCTTAAAACACCATGCAGAAACTGGAAACACTGAAAAATCCTCCCTATTCCTTGTTGACGGATGTAGAAGATGAGGCCAGCCGTATGGATTCAGCAAACTTTCAGCTGTAGACATCTCCCATGCATGAGCCGGAATACCACGGAACTCGATGTTCACCAAGGAAGGCAAAGCAGCTCCTTCAGCAAACACGTGCCCGTCCAACGTCTGCAATGTAGCTGCAGCTCACCCGGGCATGGAGTTGGCCCTGCCTGTACAAGTCTTGACACCGTAGCTTCATCTCCAACGAACATGATGTAGGCAGCCGCAACGCTCGAGCGTCGCAGGAGTAGAGTGTCACGGTTGAGACTGAAAGTACTTGCCGCTGCTTCTTTGATTACTTCAAGATCGTCAATGGCCGGGCCAGCGCCGGCGCTGATCACCGTAACAACAACTGCCGTACGGAGGTCAGCCTCAGCCCGAGCCAGCCCTTCCAACTGGTCGATGACGCACGGCGGCGGACCTAGGGCCGGAGGGACTCCATCATCCGATACCGGAGGCACCGAAGAGGCGTCCCTGCCGTTGCCCTGCGAATCCTGCCCTTGTGGAGCTCGTATGTTATCACCAGCCTGACGGCGTCTGCGGCGGGGCCTACGACGGCGGCGCCCGCGACGATCCGAGGTCGGCAGCACCGTGCCTCCCTCGTCCGTGCGGCACACGCCTGAGGCCGCGCTCACCACCAAAGTTGCCACAGCTGCTTCTGGCTCGGACTGCTCGATGACGTTGCCCGACATCGTCGCCGGCGTAATCCTTCGCCACACTGAAATGCGCTTGGGCACTCCACCACTCCGTTGAGGGCAGGCGACAGAGCGGTGACCAAGTTCCCGGCACCTGAAGCACTGAGGCCGGGACTTGCACTGGGCAGCGTGATGGGCACCAGAAAAACAGTTGAAGAACCGCCCTCGAAGGTCAACCGGCACCGGTCGTCGAGGTCGGCGCGAGAGGGCCTCGCGTTGCCGGTGGGATGCACGATATTCAAACCTTATCCAGCCATCAGCGTCCGGCCCTCTGTTCCGCGGAGAGGGGACGCGAACGACCGAACGTAGCACGATACGCGGTGGTGGTTTGCTGGCCGCCAGTGAAGGTGGGGGGGGGGGGGGGGGGGGGAGCGGGGAGATGCCTGAGCTCACCGAGGCGACAACATCTCTGAAGGAGCGCGCCCCACCTGGTGTCAAATTGCCGGAGGAGGAGGATGGACTTAAATCGCTCCAACGAATCGACTTCAGCCTACCTGACGGGCGAAACGGTTTGGCAAAAGGCGACAAGGGGGAGGTGGAACCAGACACCGAGAAAGAGGGATTGGCCGCACTGGAGGCGAGGTGGGTGGCCGCCGTGGCCGCGGTGGCGTCCGACGGGGGGTTGGGTGGGGGAGCGGCGCCTGGGAGAGGGAGAGACATCATTCCATTTGTATCTAATGGCTTGCCATTGATCCATGTGAAACTAAAAGTATTCTTTATAATTAGTTGACCCGTCTCAAAGTTTGTAGACTAATTTAATCTGATTATTATAATCCATTACGACACTTGGAAAGCAGAGTTGAGTCACAATTCATCATTTATATATCATGAAACAACTCAAGTATTTTACCAAATTATTGCTTTGTTAAATGACTTTCACTGATAACACCTTCATATAGTGCTATGTCATATTTCTTTTTTCTCTTAGAAAAGTACTCTGTCATGCTAGTTAGACATTTCGACTAGTGTCTTTCCCTTTATGTTGTATAAGGGTTCTTGCTTGGACAGTTAGTTTGAACAAAGAATCTAGTTTAAAAATGAAAGAAATTTTGTCACACTGAGATTTCGTGGTTTGTCTACGAAACACTGAGAAATTTGAATTTGTCTGAGAGACACCGTATCATATAACATGACCATTTTTACTCTTCTGTCTTTTCTATTTTTTCTTGGTTCAGATTTCTCCACTTCCATTTTAGAAAAACGGAACTCCAGCGAAAAAAGAACAGCGTGAGAACCGTTGGTAGGAGGAGTCTACACCGGGCTCCTTGGTATCAAAACTGCATAGGGGGATAGAAACGTAAACAACATTACAACGAGTCTAAAGGAAATCTAAACAAAAGACGAACTACTCCAAAAAGACAAGTTTTTGCATCTCTCCGTCGAACAGCCAAGAGACAAGACTTCGACGAGTCACTCTACATCTGCCTCGGGTTCTATAGGTTAAACTTGTGTTCAATTTGTTCCGGCAATAGGTAGTATCACTTGACGTCCCTGTTTATTCATCATTTCGATAGCCACCTGCAGTATTTCAACTGCACCAGCTCGAACGGAGTCCTGCATGTCATCGAAGAAAAGACCTGCCCAGTATTTTATGAGTGACCAATCGTGATATATTATTTCACAGAATTTTTGATAAAATTTTTCTCGAACCAAGCATTATTCCATGCTTTCCAAATGGCCTAGCAAATAGCTGCCAACCTAAACACAAACACATCCCGACCCACCTGGTAGCACTTGTGTAATCGAAGCCCAATATTATGCTAGTGAGGTGGGTCTAGCATTACAGTGAAAACATTTAGCTATAATCTCTCATACGACTTTCACTATAGGACAGAAAAAAAAAAGTTGATCAGCAGACTCATGGACGCCACAAAAGTAACTGGAAGGATTTTCTTTCTAATTTCTTCTTATCATGTTATCTATCGTGAGAACAACATTTTGTTCCATAGTTCAAAGGAAAATCTTGTTCTTTGAGGAATCTTAGATTTTTAAATATGGCTAAAACCGGCATCAGTATGATTTTTAGTTAGGTGTTCATAAACAGATTTGACTGTAAAGATACTAGATTTAATCCACAACCAGATGACTTTATCTTGCTTTGAGGACAGAGTGACTGAATTAAGCTTAGTCGCTAACTCATACTAAGTACTCCCTTCTTTTTTAAATTATTATCACTGTTGACTTTGACCGTTAACTTTGACCATTCGTCTTATTTAAAAAAATTGCTCAAATGTATAAAATTAAAAGTTATGTCTGAAGAACCTTTAGTGATAAATTAAATCATAGCAAAATATTTGATATTGCTCATATTTTTTGAATAAAATAAATAGTCAAAGTTGATGATCAAAGTTAACGGTGACAACAATTTTTTTAAAAAAGAGAGAGAGTATTATGCAAGCAGTTGGGTAGGTTATGTTTGAATTTCACCACCCAACCATCAGCAGCACAATAAGCCACTATGAGATCTGGATTAGAGCAAATGCAAACAAAATAGGGTACGATTCTTGTCGGTGTTCGTTACCGCCGACTAGTGAATTTATTGTGGGATGCGCGTTTAGAGATTTTGATGGTTTGCAAGAGATACAAGGATGTATACTGGTTCAGGCAACAATGCCCTACGTCCAGTTTTGTGCTCCTCGTGTTACTCACGACTGGTTTGTAGTAGGGGGTTACAAACGGGCGAGAGAGGGACGAGTTCCCAAGTCTCTGAATGAAAAAGAAGAATGTGGAGGAGTGCTCGTGCACTCGTTTGTTAGTTCGCTGGCTCCCTGGATGTCTCTCTTGGATCCGTCTCTGGTCATCCCTGTTTCCTCCTCCTTTTATACCGTGAAAAAGGGAGGCTCGGGTTCGCGTTGCAGGTCGTGACCGTAGGTCCAAGTTGGGCTGCGCCACGGCGGATGACGCCATCAGCGTGGCAATGCCTCTCCTGTTCGACGGCGTGGCGAGTGTCGTCAATCGTGGGCGTCCCGTCCGTATGGAGGAACGGTTCCTGTTGCCGGTGACGGAATGGCGCTGTTGTCATGGCCATCGCTCAGAGACGCCTCGTCTCAATGGAGTGGTGGGCTTCTGACAAGAGCTGCAGCAGCGGCGCCCGTCCTTTGGACGGTGCACGTCGTGCGCATTTATCGCCCACTTGCTCGAGTAATCGATGGCTCCATCTGTCAGCGAGCGTGGGAGTGTTAGGCATTTATTGCCCAACCGCTACCGTTCTGCCTACTCGCGGTGTGGCGGGCGGCTCACCCGACCCTGGGGTCGGGCGAGGCGGAGGTGCGATCTTCCAACCCCAACGTGACTGGGGTCGAGCGCGTTGGTTGTGTCGTGGCGGATCTGACCCCTCCCTGGGAGGGGGGGGGGGTCGGACGAGGCGGAGATTCCCTGCCGACTCAGTCCGTCGGATGTCCGTACGACATGAGAGTCGGTCGAGGCGGCAATCACTCCTGCCTTAATCACATAGTTAAGACCGTGGGTCATTAAGATTAATTACCTTTGGTATTGACCCTCAACAATTCTGATAAAGGATGCTCACCGAGCCACCTATCATGTCAGAAAAGAACGAAACTCCATTTCTGTCTGTAACTACAAAACTAGACAAAATTTCAGTTTCACCGATGTTAAAAGTTGTACATTAGCAGATAGTCTATCATCATAAATTTTTACAATTTTTTAAATGACTTTAAGTATTATAGCCTTGAAAATATTTTATCATCCAAAAACAGCACTTAAATTTATTTAAAAATTTTGTGAATTTTTGTGATGATAGATTGTCTTATGATGTACAATTTTTATCATTGATCAAAATAAAATTTTCTCTTAGATTTATAGCTCAGAATTTGAAAAACAATCATGTTATAGAAGACCAAAGGATAAAATAGTCATTGTATATGATGCGGTATTTCTTAGACAAATTCCACGTATTTTGAGTGTATCTTAAACAAATTTGAGTTTTTTAGTGTCTCTTAGATCAAGCCACGAAATCTCATTGTCTCTCAGATAAATTTTGTAAAAATGAAAGAGTTGTACTTTGAGAAATTAGGAGTGAGTATGTATAAGACAAGAGATCCCACTAGACTATGTTTCGGATCCTATGTGACGGATTCTTTTGAAAGATGAGTTGTTCAAGCCAAACAACAATCTGGTACATGTCAATGACAGTGCTTTAATTATGATGCAAGCCAAACGATATTTCCTTGTCCACGCATTTTGGATTTGCCAGTTTTTGACACGGTAGCGTGCCCTTTTCGCAGCAAGTGGTGGTAGTGCACTTTTCTTCAGGAAGCATAGCAAACCAGACACGCCCCGTTCCTGGTGGCGCCAGTGCGGCATTCTGATATTATCTGCCACGTGTCGGCCGCCACGTGGAAAAGCCGTCGTGCCACGCAGGATAAAAAGAGCAAAAGCAAAGGGCCCCTTCCACCTCTCCACTGCTCCCCTTCTCCGTTCCGCTCTCTCTCTCTCCTCTCCGCCGCTTCCCAGCTAGCGATCGCCGACGCCGACGAATCCCCTGGTCCTCAGCCGCCGCCGACGCCGACGCCGCCCATCACCCGGGCGCATCGCCTGGCGTGATGGGGGAGAGACCTCCGAACGATCCGCTGCGCTTTGGGGTAACCCTCTCCTCCTCTCTTCTAATTTCGTTATGGGATTATTGTGCCTTGCCCCCAGATGGTTTGCTGTCCGTGTTGTGGCTGATCCGTGGAGGTGAAGTACCGGTTTGGCTCGGGGAGGAAAGGGGGAATAGTTTGTAGTATTTACTTGTTGCTGCACCGGTGGCCAACAGTAGTTGTTACTCGGAGAGTACTAGCCACGGTTAAGCGATTAATAGTAGAACGAATTCTGTGAATCTAATTTTGAGCCGTCTTGTTACGAGGTTTTTTTTCTTATTTTTTAATACCAAAGACCTTCTTCTTCTCTCTCTTTAGTAGTTGAGTTTCCGGCATTAAATTTTACGTTGCTCTTGGATCATGGAACGTACTCCCTTTGGTTTTTTTTTGTCGCCATTGATTTTGAGTAAAAACTTTGACTACTCGTTTTATTTAAAAAATTAGTTCAAATGTGTAATTAAAAATTAGTATTAAAAAATCTTTAGTAATAAATCAAAATTTACCAAAACATTTAATATTTTTTATTTTTTTAATTAGACGAATGATCAAAGTTATTGGTCAAAGTCAATAATGATAAAAAAAATGGAGGGAATATACTTTAAGCTTAAACTGATTATATTAACTTCAATGTATACGCCATTTCTGTTCTGTCAGAACACAACAGTGAATGTTGGTTCATCGACTGGATGGACAGATGAGAAGCACATGCGCTATATTACCTCACTGGAGGAATCTTTTGTCAATCAACTATACAATGGAGAACTCGCCACCAAGGGGCTGGTCTGTCGGTATCCAGAGGTATGACACAAAACTTATTAATGTTATTATGGAAATGGTACTAGCAACACAGAAAGTCGATCCGGCATCACCTATCTATCTTTAAAGAGTCCGTCCTCGATAAAGAACATACTACTGAGTACACTCAGAAGCGTCTGAAAATGTTTTGTTCTTCCATAATTGTAACGTCTCAGGGCTATTGTGGGGTGCTTGAAACTAATGGAGCTGCATCCAGGTCATCACAGATCGAGTATCTTGGATCATTTTCTTGTTCTGGGTTTCAGGAGAATAGAATAGCCTGTTATATGGATTATGATATGTCGACTAATTGTCCGCAACAAGGGAGGACCACTAACCCTGCAAGATCAGGTAGGTTGCTTCCGCAATCATCGATTCAATGTCCACCATGTTTATCCATAGCATACAGAACTTACAGCACATTTTGGGCTTTCCATTGAATATCTTTAAACGAGACTGCTGTGTGGCTCTATATCTACTTCAAGAACACAGAAAATAGCATTTTATTTTGAATAATAGTAAGTAGTAGTTTAATTGCTGCTTTTATATTTCTAGAGAAAAAAAAAGCCTCTTGCTTTTGCTGCTTCTGCTTCAGCAATATATTACACTCAAGAAAACTGACATCGTACTTCGTCAGAGTCATCGGGCCAGAACTTCGTCGATGGGGAGGTTGAAGTTATTGGTGAACACGACAGAGAGTGTAGGGAAAAGCGATGGAAACAGAAACCAAGGTCTGCTTCATCCTCAAGAAAAGGTCAGGGACCAATGAGATGATCTAACCAAACCAATGCGGCATGGCTGGTTAGTTGCACGCTTATAAGAACAAAAATAGCAGTGCAGTTCTTCTTTGGAGCCTGTTGTGTGTTCAACAGGTTTAGAACTTCGCTGGTGCAATTCATCGGCTCAGAATTTGGCTGTTGCTGATGGGGAGACAAGTCACCGATGAACAAACCAGAGGGATAGAATGAAGCGACAGAGACAGAAAGAGGGGTCTGCACCATCCTCGTGATTAAGGTCAGGTAGCAAAGCAATGGTCCATCCTCGTCACAAGGGCTCGAGCGGCATGCTTGTCTAGTTACCCTCAAAATACAGTTGCACGTTTAGCAGTGCATATCTGAGTATTTATCTGCAAATTTGCCATAGATTGCTAACTGATGCCTGCTAGATCAACAGGTATTGCAAGGTGCATTAGTAGCGCTGAAGTTTTCAGTGTTGTATTCCATGTGGTTGATGTTCTAATAATTGTTGATGACTACCATCTGATGAAATTAAATTTTACCAGAGCTTAAATTGCATGACTTCAAATGAGATCGCTGAAAATGAAACTTTTTCTTAAATACTTCCTAGAAGCATCATCGACTCACACTCTACGGTCACTTCAAATGTTATCAACATTGTTCGTATTTGGTCGGGTAAGTAAATTTCAAATTGGAGGCAGTTATAATATATTAGTTACCATATGAGATCACTGCATGTGTCGGACCCTTCCTTTGAACCCTGCACAATCGGAAGCCACATGCACCAGACTGTCCTTTTTAAACGAGATCATTGCATGATTGAAAAGGATGCAACTAATCATCAATAATTCTGTACTATGCCAAATTCATAGGACTATATAACACTGAAAACAATGACAGACGCATGTCTCAAAAGAAATGCATCAAATTAATTAGATTATTAACACATCGCACAATAAATGTGCTCCCATTATGGGGACCTCAAATGCCATTGAGGCCAGTTTAATAAAAAAATAACAATAACAATAATATAATAGTGATAATAATTGTTCTTATAGCACAACCTTGACATAAACGGCATGATGATCGGCTGCAAATTTATCAAGGCATATGACACCGTATTGCTGCAACTGTTAAAAACGCTGCAATCGCATATTTTTTCTTTTCTCTATGCAAAAAAGAAAACAAAAACATACAACTGATATGGCTATAATCACCAATTAAACAAGGATGCGATAGACAGATACAGAGCGGAATATGTTTCTGACTGTATCTCAGAAAAGCTTGAGAGGAATTTCTGCTCTAGCCTGATGTGGCACGGCCACTTGTTGCTGATGATTTCGCTACGTAGATCTGCTTCATCCTACCAGTGCCCGAGTTCTTGTCAGAACCTGAATTCTGATTCCTGCCCAGGTATCCTTGCCGTCGTTGCCATTCATTGCCAGTACCATTTTTTTGAGCCACACGGGACCGTCGATCCTGACTATTAACTGGGTGTTGGTACTGTTGATCTGACGACGATGAGGCCTGGTGGATTTTAGAGTTGGAGGGCATGTTGGTGACCTGGCCTCCATTGGGGTTGCTAGCACCTGTACCACTCCCAGGGTTGACATTTGATTGAATCGTCTTAACCACAACTTTGGTGCTGGTTGAAACTTTATTGCTGATTACTCCAGTCTGACCAAATGAAGGCTGAACAATTTGAGTACTTGAATTACTGGAGGCTCGATCTTCAACAAGGCCTAATTCATTTGTGAGCTGAGAGGCAGCTGCATTTGGGAAGGTTTTGTTGCCATCTGATGGTGCCACAGAAGCAGAGGGCTCCTGAAAGCGGTTATTTGTACTTGCCTTGTCTACTGGCACATTATGAACAAATTGCTGCGCGGCTGTACCCTCTACTGGATGCTGCTGTAGCGACACTGATAATGGAACAGAGTGCAGGGGCGGTACAGGCATATGTGGCCAACAAGGTTGCATCTGTATGTCAGTAGATGACTGGAAAATAAAGAGAAGTTACTTACTGCACAATTGGAGAAGAAAATGTTGTGAAAATATATGCACAAGCTTCTAACTTTGTTTATCTAATGAACCAGAACATGATTTAGTTTTCACATTTATATATAGTACTCATCCTTTAACTACTGACAAAAATAAAATAATCTAAAGTTCAATTTCGTGCATATTTTGCCATGATTAAAGCAGAACATTCATACCACTTCATAGGAGGTTCATAACGATAACTCTTTCAAATTCAATGTTCAAATCCTAAAACTCTAGGTATATCCCTAACCAACAATAGAAATTAAGAAATATAGAATTTCATAATCAACTAAATAAATAAACAAATAAATATCTAGTACGAGTCACGAGCTACTAATTTAGTTGTCTTAACAGATACCTATGACTGTTATGCATACCTGGAAAGGAGCAATGTCAAACATTGTCAATGGGGATGGGATTGGCATGATAGAAGTCGGACGTAGATGCTGAACTTGAGAAGGAACATTGGAAGAGTTTACTTGGCCAGACACCATATTTTGGTTGTTTGGGTCACTCTGGCTTACAGCAACTGGCCCCTGACTTTGCTTCCAATCAGGCTGTTTATCACCAGGAATATAGGTGGTTCCCATGAAACCAAGTCCCATTTGACCAAATTGTCCAACCGGTGCAAAGTGGTTATAAACTACCATATGTGGAGGACCTTGCACGCCTGGGATTCCTCCTGGACTAATAAAGGGACCAGCAAACCCAGTTGGAGGACGATAGAATGAGTCAACCCCAGAATGGCATTGTGGCCAAGCTCCCAGTGGTGCTGAAGGCAATACATTGCTTCTTTGCGGATGCTGACCCTGAGCGCCAGAAGATTCATCACTTGGTCCAAATGCGAATATGTGCCCTCCTAGCATAGTATTCATCTCAAAGCAGGAAAATTGAGATGGTTGTGCACCAGGAAACTGAGAAAGCATTGGACCTGATGCCTGTGGACTGGTTAGAGGAGGCCACAGGGGCATTGAGGGAGTATCTACTGATAAGTCTGCTGGAAGAGCAACTGTGAGAGGCTCTTCTGTGGATGATTGGCCAGCTTGACCCGTTATTGCCCCTGTTGAGATTTGTACACAAACTCAATGAAGAGAGCTGCCCAAACAGGGGGTAGTAATCTAATTCAAATAATTCACAAATGGACATCATACCTCCTGATGCTAATGCATTACGATCCTTGCTGGTAAAGCTCTTGTTGTCTGGAGCAGATGCTGTGGTTGCATCAGCTGGAGATCCTTCATCAGTACTAATAGCAGCCACAGCCACAGCAGAAGCAGCTGCTTCAGCCTCTGCTTCAGCCTCTGCTTCAGCATCCTCTGCATTTGGACATGGTTCCTTAGAAGTAGCCTTCTCCTCAAAGAAAACATCATTACCACTCTTATCAGGCCTAGATGAACCTGGAGCGCCAAGCCCCGTTGAGGCCGTTTGACTCATTGAAGGTAGCACAGTTGGCGAGGTAACCGCACCTGAGCATTGTTGTAGTTCATCGATAAGTCAAGCTGTGGTAAGCATTGTGTAGGGCTAATGAGAAAGGCTTACCAAACTGAATCTTCTCACCAGCCAGAAGGGAGTTAATAGGACTAGCTGATGAAGTGAATGCCTGTTCTTTTGATACTGTGGGAGATAAAACATTGTTGGATTCCAAAGAGAAGGCAGAGCCAGTCTGCCGTTCAAATTTTGCCGGTCTCATAGCTTCTTCAAGCTGAGTTTGTGTTAATGGCATAACCTAAGATGTGAAGTAGTTACAGACCACAGAAATATAAACAAAGTTTAGTGACTAATATGTGAGACTAGGGAAACAACAGTAATTGCTGCTTGAAAATACAAAATAAACAACAGGACTTGACATATGCATTTTGCTAAGAGCCTGGCTGATCATAGGAATTGAATTTTCTGCAGTTGCACTACAAACTGCTCTAAGTGTATACTCAAACAACAAAGCAACATGAGAAATTAAAAGTGTATATAATTAATATAGTCTAGGATTTTAGAACTTTTCACCAGCATTAGTCCTGCAGCAGAATTCCTAAATAATATAAAGATAGCATTGCAGTCGTATGAGTTTATTTTTTTGCCCTATGTTCTGATTTATTAGTTTGTACAAATACAAGAGGACATGCTCTCTGGCCATGATAATCTATGAATATTGCTATCCATACTAAAAAAATTGCAAACACATTCTGATTCGCATTCAAGGACAAAAAATTATAAGGACATAAAGATGCTTTTAGAATGAAAATTACAAATCATCATTTTTACCAAAAAAAAAACAGCAATCCTAGCCTGATCCACAGATAATTTTGCATTTAAAGGTGCATCAGATGAAGCTCGACAGTAGGGTCCCAAAAGACCAACTGTTTTACAATGAGCTATTGTTACGATGGATAATAGTTCCGATATAAATTTAAAAGACCAACAAACCCCCTCATTAGGAACATGAACAAAAAAAAGCAATCTACCTGCTGGTTTATTTGTGAATTATCCCAGGAAACAATGTTAAATGGAGTATTAACGGATGTTCCTTTATTGTTGTCTTCAGAAAAGCCTGTCGAGACCTTTGTAGAAGTTACCATATCCGAGGATACCTGACTGTGGTTAGGCCTTAAAACAAAAAAGGTTTTGTGAGTCAAATCGTCAACGAGATTCTTCATTGATAAATAGCATGAGGAAATTAGAATACATACTGCTTGGCATGGTAGTTCATATGAATTTCTGCACTGGTCGAATGTGGCACTATGCGGTTCAAAGTAGAAGCCGTGTCACCTTTCAACGAAACAGATTGTTCAACAGAGTCAGCAGCTCTTGCTTCAACTAGGATGGCAGGATCCAAGGAAACTTTCTTAGCAGTTTCACTGCTCAAAGAAGCTACTCGCTTACTCACACTTGGAACACCCAAATTTTGTAGAGGAACTTGATGTTGTTTGCGGGCAGTCTGGTTCAATCACCAACATGAATTAAGTAATGAAGGCAAAAATAAATAAATAAATAAATTGAATATGCAACATGATTTCAACAGACCTTTGCCATCCTCAATTTTGATCTAATCTCTTTCTCCCTCAGCTCCCTTCTAACATTCATGATCTGTTTCTTGGACCTGACTTCAATGAAGCCATCTGCATCAACTGGAACCTCAATGCCTTGCTGCTTAACACGTACTGTTCCAGCTTGCAATGAGGTTGCATCTCCTTCAGTGATTGCATCTGTTTTAAATTTCTTGTTCCCACCATGAGATCTTTCATAAGGAGACTTCTGTTGAGTTCTATATGAGGGACCTAATGTCTGATCGCTTCCTTCATTTATCCTGAATGATTTGTTTATATCACCTTCCCTTCTGTTTGAATTTCTCCCTGACACATCTCTTGCAGTTTCATGTGAGTATGGTATGCCATCCTGTTCACCATGAGTAAATGACTCAGAAGCTTGGATTTGATTCTTCTCAACATTTTCCCGAACTCTAAATTCAGTTCTTCTTACATTCCGACGAGGCCTTTTCTGTAATCCTCTGGTGTCTTTATGAGAAGGTTCGACTGACCCAGTTGATCTTGTATTAATATCTCTCACAGTGTAACCATATTTTCTCCCTCTTCCACCAGATACAGAACCTGGTGCCTTTGGGCCACTCAGGGCTTTCACCTCCGAAACAGATTGAGAAGACTCTACATTGTTGGAGGTAGGTTCATAACTCCTCTTCAAAGATAGATCATGATTCCTCGGCATTTCACCTTGTGGAACACCAGAAGACACACCCCCACTAGAATGTCTGTCTCCCAGATCGTGAAATCCATCGACACTAACCACCTGGTTGTGTAGAGGTGCATTGAGATACTGAGAGTCTGAATTGTTCGTTGCAAGAGGAAGCTTGGCTGTAGGTCCTGGTGATTTATCAACAACAGTAGCTGAAACAGCCTGTCTTGAGATACTCTGGTGTGTATTTCGACTCACTGGCTCAGGGAGACCACAGGAAACATTCTGATTGAGCTGGTGAGTATATTCAGCCCGTGCAGAAGAATGAGCAGGGATAGTGGACTGAGAAGGGAGCTGTCGAGTACTCTGAGCGATAGGGCGTACATATCTCAACTGCCCAAACTGGTATAAAGGGGTTGTTGAAGGGTTTGCTTGAGCCAGGGATGGGTTATTCTGATTGTGAAGATGGATTGGCATCTGTATGGAACCAATCTGTATAGCTGGAACTGGAGTTGGAATCAGAGGAGGTCCAGTAAATAGACCAAACTGTAGGTTAACAGGTATTTCATTCTGACCAACTACTGCTGGAGCTGATAACATAATAGACGATGGCTTAGGTAACTGGGAGCTTGAAGCAGGTGCCAGTAACCTACCCGATGGTTCTTTGTTACTATTATCGGTCAGAGTCAAGTCCTGCAGCGTTTTCTCTGCTTCCATGATAGGATCAGAATGAACAGTTGGCCCACTATCATTCTCTTGCTCACCAGAGCTTAGACGTCCTGCAATTGCCCTTTCAGTGTTCTTCATAGAGGATAGTTCAAGCTCACTATTTGAGGGAATTTTAACCTGAACACCCTCATCAAATCCAAGTATTACTGGTTCCAATTCTACAGATGTTTGTTGCTCCTCTGAGAACTCATCATCTAAGTCAATATTGTCATCATCAGCTTCGTTGATTTCATCTTCCTGGTAGCTATCATCATCCTCATCATATTCATCCTGCTTCTGCCTGTCATCATTTTCACTCGACCATCCATCATCCTCCAAATGGGACACTGATCTTGAAGGGGCAATTTCGCTTGAGTTATCTGCATCTAATGTCATGGCTGCACGATCATTTTCAGATAATACAGTTCGGTCACCATCAGCAGAAGTCGGTAATGCAGGCGAATCGCCAGAAACATCCATCTCATCATGTGAGACATGTGGAGGTGAGCTAGGAGGGCTTGAAACAGAAACAGAAGACTGTGAACCCAATACAGGGCTTTCCCTATCCCCAATCTGTTGTTCGTTGATAGCAATATGATCAGCCGGTATCTCATGCTGATGAGATGCTTCTTGGTAGACACTTCCATACTGACCCCTCATAGCTGCATCATCTCTACAGGAACTCTCTCCCATCCCTACATCCACAAAGGACGAGTTGGGACGTTGAGCAGAAGCACCAATTGCACTTCTGTGTACTGATGAAGTCACAGTTGGGGGCGGGGGTACACGCGGTTGCCGCATAGAATAGCGGGGTCTAGTAAAAGCAGAGAAGTCATTAGTCTCAGAAGTCTGAAGTATCCTATCTCCTTGTTGAGCACTGGGGCTTCCACGAGAACTACTAGGAAGCCAAGCTGGATCTCCATACCTATCACCATTAAAGATCTCTGTGTCAAAGTCAGATGGCCTGTCAAAACGGTCAATGTCCCTAGGTGCATCCCATCTTGGAACCTTTTCATGACCATAGTCTTCCAATGCCCACGCAGAATCAGTTGTTCGGCCTCTCGAAGATGGTCTAAGCAACACACTCCCATATCCATCATTAAAATCTTTCTTAGGGAAATTTCCCCTCATAGCAAAAGAGTCCCGCTGTGGGCTGTGATGCATAGTTCCCTGTTCTGGAAATGTAGCCCGTGGACCATAGTATGCACGTTCTCTATCAATAAACAATGAGTGCCCATCTCTCACAGTATGCACCCTTGGAACTATATCACTGTACCGGTTGAGACTGGATGACTCCGACGGTGCAGAGGTATTGATGCGCTCTCCTATTCTGTTTATGTCCTTTTTATTACCAAAATTTGCAGAGTGTGATACCTCTCTGTCTGTCAAAGTTCCAGGAGCCACTTTATCATTGTCAGCTGAAGAAAGGTTCCCGTCCCTTGTTCTGCCGACATTAGAATCTGCTTGCCTTTTAGCAATTTTTGCCTCCAACTCGAGCAGCTTTTGATGTGCGGCCTCCCTACGCCGCTCCTCCTCCATTGCAATCCTCTTCCTTTCCTCCTCCCTGGCAATTCTCTGCTCCTCAACCCTTTTGGCAGCTTCTAACTTCTCTTGCTCAGCTTGCCATGCAGCTTGCCGTGCTTGTTCTTCCACCAACCGCTGCCTCTCCTCCTCTTCCCTGATCAGTCTCTCCCTCTCCTCTTCTTGCTTCCGAGCAAATTCTCTGGCCCTTGCCTGTTCCTCCATTACCCGTTGTCTCTCCTGCTCTTGGACCCTCAAGATCCTATCAAGCTCTGCCTCAAATGATTCCCTCGCTGGGTCATGAAAATCAGTTGGCTTGATTGCTTCTTTTTTCTTCTTTATTGCACTCAAATTGATGGCAGAAATGTTATCAAAACCACCATCTTCAATTAAAGGTTTAGCAGGGGACCCGGTGAGTCGTTTCTCCTTACTGATTTTTGATACTGGCTCATTAATCAAAGGCCCTTTATTACTAGAGAAAGATTGCACCTTGGAACCAATATTATTCTGGAAGGAATTCCCCTTTGACCAATTATTTGAGTTGTATGCATACCTTTCATTAGCACTCTCACCACCACGGGCCATTCCATGCTCTGCTCCATTCTGTACATAGGCAATATGAGGCTCCCTACTATTGCTCCATAAATCCTTGGAGCCACCAGCAGTTATGCTATCCCGATACGACTGCCCAGTGCTTCCTCTGCCTTCACTATACGGTCGGCCTTCTGTCTGCTCTCTATCATGCTGGCTTACAGGATAACGCCACAGCCCATTCTGCCTGTTCTCCTTAGTTGTGGAGACCTCATCTCTCCCATATGGCTCCTTTTTGAAGAACTCCCCCCTAGTTGCCCCATACAGGTCACGCCCTGGAATCATAACCTCATTTCTGCCAAAGCCCCTCTCCCTGGGGTCACGCTCTGGGAGGCTCAGACCTGTGTCACGCTCGTCATCAGCCCAGTCAGAATCATACCTAAGCCGGACCATAGGAAGCGGCCCCAGGTCATCCTTTTGCGCCTTCTCAGCAGAAGAACGGATGCCAGCGCCAATGCCACCACCAGAGGCCACAGGTTCAGCAGCACGCGAGGGTGTCACCTGAGGTCGCATCCCCAAGGGCATCGATCGGGCCTCTGGTGTAGCGACCCGACCTCCATCAGCTTCCTTCTGCCTCTGTGCAGGTTGCGGGGGCGGGGGAGCAACAGCAGCTTTGAGGGAAGGGAAGTCCTCACCACGTAAGACGACGGTTTTCTCCGGAAAGCCATAGGACGGCGGCCTGAAGGGGCTGCCAGGGAGCGCAGCCGAGCCGGGAGGCTTCTCAGCTGCAGGGGCAGGCTTGGTCCATCCGGCTGCCGGCGCGCCGGATCGGGCCGGGGCCGAGGCGGCCCCACTTGCGGCAGAAGTCGCGCCATCAAATCGCTCGTGCTCCTTGCGGAGCGACGGCAGGTTCAGGGGCGGCGGCACGGAGAGCTTGGGTGGCTGAGGCTTGGCCAGTGAGGATCCGCGCTGGCGGGAGAGCACCACCATGCCCCCGCCGCCGGAGGAGGCGACGGTGTGGCGTGAAGGGCGACCGCCATGGCTGGGTTGGGCGGGCTGGCCGTAGGATCGGTTGAGGTTAACCGAGGTGAACTTGCCCGGGTGCGACATCGGTGGCCGCGGCGCGCATGAAACCCTAGCCGCAGCCCCACGAGGAGCCGGCCGGTAGGTGGGAGGGGACCCGGGTAGCGCGCGAGGGCTGACGGAGTAGCGGATAGGAGGAGGCGCGCCCTCGCCGCCGATGAGGAGGCGGCGACGGCGGCGGCGGTGTGCAGGGGAAGGGAGGGGGGTGGGCTGGTGTCGGGTCGGAGTACGGAAGCCCTAGGCGTCAGAATGGGGGGAAGACGGTTACGGCGGCGATTGACATCAGAAGTTGCACGAATCTTAGGGCATCTGCGTTTTGCCGCGTCAGCTGTTAAACTGGGATACCGTTGGCTGCAACGGCGGGCGGCCGACCAGTTCGACGCAGACGAGTAGCATCCGGTAAATTGGATTTTTTTTACCAGAAATAAAAGAATTTTTTGGCATAAGATGCTGCTCTTGGAGATCAGGGTAGGTTATCTCCAATGGTCTATTTAAATATGAATTCTAAAATTAATTTAGCAGTAATTAAAAAATTTAGACTTAAATTTTATCTCCTCTTTTAACAGAGTACGTAAAAATAGACTCTTAAATTTTTAAATTGTACCATGTCAATAGTTTTTTAATCTAAAGTCTAGTGTCCGACATCCTCTTTCCGATCCTAGTCTTAGACGGTGTTTTAAAAAAAGAGTCTGATCTTCTCCCGATCCTAGTCCTAGTTGGTGGTTTAAAAAAAAAAGTCTGCCCATAGGATGATGTAATTGGTATTACCTATTTTTTTCCCTATTTCTAGATAGAAATAAAAATAATTTACGGAGAGCCAAAAAATAAGAGCTGTTTTAAAATATCCATTGAAAATAATTTTTTACTCAAATCCCTCATATTTTGATTTAAGAAATATTTTAGACTTTTTATTGGGGATGCTGTAAGCTAGGAAAAGTTATAGTTTTGCTAGGCTAGGGTAGGTTTTTGGATTGAAAAAAATCCTCACTTTACTGGGCTATCTTCCTCAACGCGAAAAATAAAATTACCAGCAAGGGAGAGATGATTTGGCTCGCTTCCGACGGTAGAATCGGGCACTCTAACAAATTTTCGCGTGACGACCGCTGCCTCGTCTTCGCGTTGTCTTCTTCCTTTGGCTGCTTTCACGGATCTCACACGACACCCTCTTCCCCTGTCTGCGGCAGATACCACACGCCCTACTTTATAAATAGGATGGATTCCTGACTAGTCCACCACTCTGAGAAGCATCGGATCTAGGTTTGTTTTTCTATTCAATCCATTAGCCTAAATCCTTTGTAGGTCAGCTTTGAAGCGGCGGCGGCAAGCGATTGGTGGGCGTAGGGGAACACATCGACTCTGGCCATAGCAACTGACCGATTAGAATTCACTTGTCCTCCATCTATGTAATGTCCCGCCTCTTTGACCGGGCCTTCTTACATCAGGCAACTAATTATAATATAGACTGACCTCACAAACCAACACAAATTTTTTTTTTGCATATTTGTCCTTACTCGTGCGCACCTAGAAATAACTTTCTAATTGGTCACCCATCCTAAAATTACTACAGGCTAAACATGCTTAACCTTGGAGTTTTGTAGAGTTAGACTACCGGTAAAGAAGTTACAACTTATTGATATAAGTATCCTATTAATGATATTAAGCTCTGGGTCAGAGTGTCATATACTCACTCCCTTAAGAGACCAACATCGATCAATCCTAAGTCAGAAACATTCTCTCGTGGCCATGTCCGTGTGTCCAGTGCCAGGACATGTGTCATGCTATGTGACCACTCCCCGGATCCACTCCAACCATGCGCATGCCTGCGCAACTACGACACACGTGCCTGTGAAACCATGAGAGTCGGCTCTGATACTATTTTATAACGTCCCTCCTCCTCAAGACCAGGCCCGCTTATATCAGGCAGCTTATTAAGACATAGGATGAGCCTCACAGACCAACATCAGTTCTTTCTATGCACATTTATGCTCACCTGTGTACATCCAATAACTTCTTGGTCGGTCACCCGTTCTGAAATAGCTTCAGACCAAATACGCTTAATATCAAAGTTTTCTAGAGCTACGCTATCCGCAAATAAATTACAACTTATTGATATGAATATCCTATTAATCGTGTTAAGCCCTAAGCCAGGATGTCACAATCTGAAAGGCATAGTAGCAATCCCTATCTCAAAAACACCTTATATCAATTATTTATCCTATCCGGTGGTCACTTTTTGCACTTTTCGTTTCGATTGGTAATTAGATGCAGCATGCATGATGAACCCGTATCCTTTGATTCGATTTCTGATTTGTTTGCTAGTCAACATTTGGTGTTTATGCTAATCAATGGGGCTGTTATATATATATATATATATATATATATATATATATATATATATATAAAATTAGCTGCAGCATCTTGTCAAAAGTAACCAAACAACTAGCACGGCAAGCTTGTTAACATGAGTCTGTGTCTTATACTCAAGGTTGACCTTGCATATGAAACCATGTTGCACAATTTCAGTTTTGTTAAACCTATTCGTTGTGGTGATGCTTCCTTTTAAATTGTGGACATAGCTTTATATTAACTAACTTTTTTTCGTCTCACCAGTATGATTTGTTTGATTTCAACTAAACGAGTACCTTCCATTTTCATGTATAGAGAATCTTTGATGTCGTCTTCGACAACACTCAACAAAGGCATGTTACCGCTCAACTGCCTTGCATTCTCGTTTCCTGTAAGTTATACGCTCACTCATTACTTTATGTTTCCTTCATTGCTGTCTTTTACGCATTTCTGTTATACACATTAGCCTTGTAACGTTTACTGGTCTTTATTTTTACTGAAAAATTGTACATTTCCCTGTTGGAGGTTACGTTCTTTAGGGATACCTTCTGGTGTCAGCCTATGTAAATTGCCTTTGTTTTTCCCAACTTTTCCCGATCCTTATTGAAAAACCAATTATAATGTACATTGTCTGTATCCAATATGTTTGACTACTTCAACCTATTTATCATTCTTAATTAATTATCCCTGCTACTCTGATTCGGTTTCTACTCTTCTTATGTTATTACCAGCACATGTTTAAGGTACGAAACCTGACATACTTTTTGGGAAAAAAACTACTGATGATGCATAGCCATTTCTAATTACATGCAAATAAATAAAAGAGGCTGAGAAATGTCTTTATTTCCAAAAAAAAAAAATAATGAGAATGAGAACTTGCCTATCCAGCAGAACACATCAATGGTACAAGAACAGAAATCTAATCAGACTATGCTAAGTCCAGAGAAATACAAGTGTTAGAAGCTGCACTTTTTTTTTTTGAATATTTTCCATTACAATTGTGTGTTGTCATTCTTGGCATATTTCCTATGGACATCATACCATAAATAATTTCAGTTCCACTAGAGCATGAAAGTGCATTATTTGTTACAATATTTCTAGAAATCGGCATACTTTTGTGATACTGCACCAAAATACTGAGAAGGTCAATGTCTTACCATCGATTACTGCCAATATTATAGCAGATTTTGGTATAAAAACAACAGTATCTAATTTTCACAGGAAAAAATATTGATTGTTCGAAATGGTAATGGTCATGTCTGCCCTTAACGAGGCATCCTCCTTGTGGTTTGGATTGGTAAAGTGAGCAACCGATCCTGATTCTAGGTGTTTGGATTAAAAAGAGGTGTGTATTTCAGAGTAAATAGTTTTGGTAACTTCTGTCGTATTCGGGACTCAGTTCATGAAACCTTTCCTCTTCTATGTGTAGGGAATCAATGAGGACAGCAACGTCTCAGCAGGTGCTTAGTCACATGCCTATAAGTCTGAGAACAAAATACATAAACATGTTTATTTTCCAGATTAATCTCTCATGACATTTTAACATCTTTACCCATTTCAGAAACATCCTCAGTCCTATCACTATTTTGTCGGCCGACCGTACACTCTATGGCTAAGAAGCAGGCCTTTGTGTTAGATCCGCAGTTCTTGTGGCCATGTTTGGCCGGGCCTTCACCGAGCCTATCTCCTCCCTAGAATTTCCGTTGTGCTGCTGGGCAGCATGGACTTCCTCTTGCATGCGGTCCTCACTGTTTGGAGTCACCCGTCCTACTATTTGTGTCGATTATATATTTGCGCCTACTGTTTCAGTTTTTTTTTTTTCACTTTTCTTCAATGTGCTTCTCAATTGCAGATAATTCACTGCAAACAGAAAAAAAAACTCACACAAGCAATAAGCAACAAGGAAGCAAGAGCATAGAAGGGGAAGAGACTTACATGGACAGACTGCAGCATCGCTGTTACGAATGTGGCCGGAAGCTTGGAGTCATTGGCCGTCCTCTTGGAAAATCTGATGATCTCCGATTCGGGATCTGCGCCTGGTGAAGCAAGTGAGTGAACCAAAATTACAGGAGAGGGCAACGGAGCAGGAGCGGCTGGCCACCAAACAAATCGAAGGCGACTCAGAGCAGGCGCGAAGGGGACAGCGATCAGATCTTATTGACAAACTGAAGGTGAATAAGTACAGCAGGGAGATCTCATCGGAAAAAAAATCACAGAATCTTATTCATCCAGTGAATTTGTTCAAATCGTGCAAACTTTATGATATATCAAATATAGAACCCTGCACCAGTCATTATTTTACAGATTAAAAAAACATTCACTGACCAACCAACAAAAAAACATTCTGTGATCAACATACAGCCCAATGCTTTATGGTTCAGTTTGGGTGAGATTGTGGGGCAGCCTTAGGTTGATCGATTTGGGTCGGGCTGTGACGTTTGCATTCGTCGCTCAGAACCAAGTCGCCGATCTTCTTCACCGGTGAGCCTCCCTCGCACCCAAGCCCGGAACCGCACATGTGTGCCGAGTAAGAAAGTTGTATAAAGTACTCCCTCCATTTTTTTTATAGTCGCTCCCGACCATTTCGGAATTATTAAGAAAACGATTAATTGACTAATCTACCCTCAAGTAATTCCTATCGCGGCCTCTGCATCTTTCACCGTGCGCCGCTGCACTCCGCCTCCCTGCCGCGCGCCGCGCTCCTCCTCTTCGATCCAAATCTAGCGTGCCCTCAAGATGGAGTCAGTACACATGAAGTCTTTTGCAGCGATTGAAGAGCAAGAAGTGGGCAGAGGTGAGCGGGAGGAGCAGCACCGGCACGTATGCTCGGCGGCCAAGGGCGTCCCCTGCCCGGACAAGGTGGTGGTTGCGGCAGCGACGACGGCGGGGCCTACGAGCAAAGAGGGCAGCTTCGCATCCAGCACCAGTTCTGACATCAGGACCAGGTCACCACGTCTCCATCTCCAGCATTAGTTCGGCCATCACCTCAGACGTGTGATTGAAGGGGAGCTGGACGTGAGTAGACCTAGTGCTGCCGACGGTGCCAGGTCATCTCAACTCTGCCATTTCTCCATCATCCAACAAGGCAGCGGCCTCTTCATCTTCCAGGTAGGTGTTGAATCCTCACGTCCTTTGCCCAACACCTGTTTGTCAAATTATTACATTGAACTCTTCAATTTGATAATCCTCACATCCTTTACCCACCTAATAAATCATTGTCCTATTTGGTTAATGTTGGTAGTGAATACACAAATGCAGCAAAATCTTCGGTAGCAAGCCTGACGCACTACAAGAATAGAAGTAATCAAGAGAAAACATTAAGCAATGTCCAAATTTTCTTGGTCACAAGCACAAACACAGTATGAAGAATTGCACATATAGAACGCAGTATGAAAAATACAGACAAGAGCTAATTCTATTCTCTAGTCAGTCATCACACACTTGGATAGTAACATCAAAAAGTTATTTTAATCTTTTATACTGGACAGGGGACATAACTGAAGGTCCAAGAATCAATTCTATAAAAATAAAAAACTAGAGAAGATTCATTTTGTTATCTTAGGAAGAGTCCCGTTCATCGTACATTTTGGCAAAACTCATAGTAAAATTAGAAGAAAAAAAAAGATAACAAACATAAAAACTCATTGCATGGCTTGCCATTTTGTAGAGATTAGCTAGAACAGTGAACTTATGTCTTGCTCTCAAAGGAACCTATAGTTTTTTTTTCTAAGTACATCTTTATGCGTTTGCTCTCTAGTTTAGCTCTCCATATGCATCACTGATTATTTATTGATCATGACATTGTTATTCCAGCAGAGCTATGGCTAATAGGGAAAGGAGTGGGAAAAGAAAATCACCATGTTCAAGCATTGGCATTTTTAGATCCCCATTGAGCAGAATGTTACTTTCGCCAAAACTACAACTACAAGTGAGGTCCTCTCCCTCAAATCAAGGGACATCAGGGTCAGCGACAGTCAATGTAGGTCAAGAAGTGCTTAGAGGGATTGATTTGAATGTGCCACCATGTTGGGATATTGACCTGAATGCAGATCTAGAGGACCAAGTGGATTTTACCGCAAATATGGATCATGCCCAACATGTTGTTGACAATGAAGATGAACAACCTCCTCAAAGAAGTGCTAGACGGAAGCGAAAGGAAGTGCCTAATCCTATAAGGAAAGCAGTTTTTGAAGCTTTGCTTGCAAGATCCAAAAATGCTTGCTTGGAGGGCCATGAGACAAGGGAAGTATCTGAAGAATATTTGATAAGTATGAGGACAGTCGAACGCATTTGGGATCGGGGAAAGCAATGCTTGGATCAAGGAATCCCTGTTGATGTTTCAAGTAAAAGTTTCATGCGAGGCCGGAAGAAGATTGAAGTTGATGTTTCGACACTTAGAGATCTGTCGATTTCAGCCCGTACAACTATAGCAGATTTGTCCGCACACTTTCATGTTAGCAAAAGCAAGGTACATGCAATGAAAAAGGATGGTACGTACCATTAAACCATATTTGACAGGAAAAAACAAAAAAGAGAGGCTGAAATGGTGTTACTTTATGCTTGATCCAAGAACCATTCCTCATGAACCTTTGTTTAAAGGAATGTTTGATTATGTTTTCATCGATGAAAAGTGGTTCAATATCACTAAGAAGACATTGAGGTACTATACAGTTCGAGGTGAAGAACAGCCAGAACGCACATGTAAGAGTACCACACACATTCCGAAATTGATGGTTATTTGTGCTGTTGCTAGGCCAAGGTTCGATTCTCAAGGCAACTGCACCTTTAATGGAAAAATTGGTTGTTTCCCTTTTGTCAGTTTTTAGGCCGCAAAAAGATCTGAGTGTTAATCGACCTGCAGGGACAATTGAAATGAAAGATATGGATTCTATCAAGAAGGATACAATTCGAGACTACATGATACAGAAGATTTTGTCTGCTATACGAGCGAAATGGCCACAAGAAGATAAGGATAAACCCATATACATTTAGCAAGACAATGCTCGACCACATCTTTTGCCTAATGATAGTCTTTTCTGCAATGCTGCCACGGAAGATGGGTTCGACATCAGACTTGTGTGCCAACCAGCAAACTCACCAGATTTGAATATTCTAGATCTGGGCTTTTTCAACTCAATCCAATCCATACAATCCCAAACATCTTCTAGAAAAATTGAAGACCTTGTGGATGTAGTTGAGAAGGTAATATCCTCTTTGCTGACTGCATTTTGTTTGTGTCGGGCAGTGGTGGAACCTAGGAGGAACATTTTATTTGATGTAATCATACTCCAAGTATTTCTTTGGATGATGCCAACCTAGATGGAACAAGTATTTCTATTTTGTTCTCATACTCCAAGCAACAAATTTCTGTTCTGTTTTGTTTTGTCCTGTGTTTAGTTCACCTCATTAACATATACTTTTGTTGTATGGATCAGGCCTTCGAAGATTATGAGGTGAAAACAACGAACATGATATTTCTGACCCTCCAAGCATGCATGAAAGAAGTTATGAAAATTGGAGGAGGTAACAAATATGATATTCCACATATACGAAAAGGGATGCTTGAAAGACAAGGATGTCTTCCGGTGCAGCTTGGATGTGAAGTGTCGCTTATACATGATGTTATGGCCCAAATTAATGAATAAGTGTGTTAAACATTTACTTATGTTGATGCTTCAGATTGTACTCCCATTGTGATCCATGTTATTTTTATCTATTAAATCCTTAATTTATTGGAATATTTGAAATGGAAATCTGTACTAAGTTTGTGTGGCTGTGGCTCTGAATTTGTGAATGCTTAATTTGCCACAATATGAAGTTACTTGGTGACTGTACACCATGTGAAGTTATTTGGAATGGAGTATATTGAAACGTGAGCGTGTGGATGAGTCGGCAATGGAGTATTTTAGATGCCCATTTTTGAATCTTGTGCTTTTTACACATGAGATTTTTTTTAATTAGATATTTGTTCTTTTTGCACATGGATAGGTTTATGAGAAAATTTTGACATATATTGTATTAAGGTAGCATGTATTTATGCTTAATATGATTGCTTCTCCAGTCTGGAGCATGTATATTGACACATGCAGGGGCCTCTTTGTTGAATTTTCAAGGAAACAGTAAATCTGAAGGCAGGAACAGCTCTTGCGAAGTCATTTTCATGTTCAATTCTTGTGGGTAGATCCAGATTGATGCTTTTGTATGAAATCAACCACAGTGGTATTCCTACTCACAAGTGGTAACAAGTGTATCCAGAGGCTACAAAAAAATCAGATAATTGAAGAGATTTTTGATCTGAAAGTGCAATTTAAAGTTTCCTCCATTTTTGAAAATTTTGGCAATTAGGCACAACTTAAGAAAAGTGTCTATTGATTGCAACATGATACATTTCTGGTGCTTGGTTGCACAAATACTTGTTTCGAAGCACATAACAAACACATCCTTAGTTCTTGACATTCTATTCCTTTACATTCTATGCCTAATGCACTTAAAATCTAAAAAAAAACCAATAGCTTGGATCAGCCTGACGTCCAGGGCCTCCTGGGCATCCTTCCTGAAGTGGGGCAAGTCCTTGGTTGCCTGAATGATACAAAGAAATCATATACTGAGGAACTGGAACATGGTCATGTAAATCAATGCACTGAGGCACTAATTTATGCAACACCATCTGGAATGAATGCATTATTAACATTTTTCTGGAAGTATACAACCCATATTGCATTTTCTCGAGAGGAGCAGAACACCTAACGCACCAAGCTTTTTTACCTCATCAGCACAGGATGTCATGAGATAGTTAAAATATGGAGGCACTTCAGATAACGAAATGTAACTTTAGATTCTGAAAACCAAACAACAAAATACACACAATGAGCACATAATAATCCCTGAGTCACATTTTTGTACAAGAAAACAATTGCCAGAACACACAATGAGCACATAAGAAAACAAAGCAATCAATCATTTTGTACAAGTACTCCACATTTTTGCTGAAACTAAACTGAAATTAGCATTAGTAATCAATTAAAACTAAAATCTCAGTGGAATATTAATAAAAATTCAGTCAGTCAACACACAAAACACACAATTACAGTTTGACGGCGCAAGAAGACTGAAAGATGCAATAGTATTGGGTTATCAACTACACCGGGCTCCTGGGAGAGAGATAGACATTCCTGACTGGTACTCTCCATCCAAGACAGAAACTGATGTTGCTGCAACATCAAAAGTTGTTGAAAAGAATAAATACAGAAACGAGCCATTGTGTCAGCAGGATCACCAAGTAGGGAGTCGAGAAAGTGCACGCACCGAGGATGTTGAGGGGAGATCTTGACCAGCCCATTGAGGGAGAGACGAAAGCACGATGCTTGTGGCGGCGATGTCGAGGCCGGGGACGCCAGAGGCGGCCGTGCGACCGGAGGCAGACTGGTAGGTGCCTCCATCACGCTTCTCGACATCTAGCAGGACCCCCTAACCCGCTTCGCCGTTGAGTGCTGGGGCACCTTGTCACTGCAGCAGCCTTCGAGGCTGACCTCGGAGTTGGCATTCTCGAAGTTGTTGAAGCAGAGGTCCAGGAAGAGGAGGCGGAGCGGCGGCGGCGGCAGCAGGTCGGGTGAGGGCTCGACTGCGGAGATGACCGAATAGGGGCAGACACGGAATGTGAGTTTTAAGTTGAACTACAACGACAATAAAAAAAGTCACTTCCTAAATGTACTAGGACGACTATAAAAAAAATGGAGGGAGTAAGAAAGAACCTCCCAACAACACAAGCAAAACTATAAACGATTTTCAGTGCGATTTCACTTTAAAATTTCAGTTATACCCCAATTAGCCTACTTCCAGAAAGAAGGTGAATTATATCTTGATATTGCTCTTGTTAGATTGTATTGGAATATTCAAAATAATGATAGGTTCTAATGAAATGCTCAAAATAGTGCAGCTAGATCATGCACTGTGTTCAGAGTTTCAGACTGCAGACAGTTAAAACACTCTCGATGGACATCATAAAAGTTCATTCGTCTGTGATAACCAAATTATTTTCCTTTAACAATATTTAGTGGCACATAATTATAGATATGTTGCTTAAGAACTTCTAATATCTTTATGTTTGTCATGTAGGCACGTGGAAGAATAATTATTTTTGCCATCACACAATCTTTCCCATTAAGACAGTTGTATTTTTATATTGATGCGCTTTATTATCATTATCGATCATTAACTAATAGCAGAATTAGGCACACGTGCTTACGCAAGAGGATAAGAATGGAGCACGCAGATTCTCGACTCTGCAAGCAATGTAGACACATAATAGACAAGAAACCAAAACTTAATTGTGCTAATTCAAGCCTAGAATCGAACATATGATCAACCAAAAAAAAAACATTCAGTGACCATCCTAAATTGATCATTGAGTGCAAATCACACCGCATAACCAACAGCCCCTTGCAGAGTAGTTCAAAGCTCAGTACTTACCTTGACGTATACAGCAACAAACGCAACCCGATTTTTGTCCATCCCGGTATTCCAAGGTGTAGCAAGTTGGGGCGGGAGGAATTATGGCGATTGTCGCAGGTTGCAGCGCGGAGAATTGTGGACACCAGAATCGCGCCTACGAAGGACGCGGTGGCTGTGATGGCAAGCACCCACGACGCCGGGGGTGCGCGCCCCTGTGGCGAGGCCGCGCGGGAAGCGCTGGTGCTCGCGACGTCGAGGAACGGCTGCTGAGCGACGACCACGTCCGGTCAGCGAATTGCGAAGTCGTAGGCGAGGTGGGGCGCTTCCCCTGGCACAAATCGGCGTCCGCAGCAGCGCGCCCACGAAGGACGGGACGGGATGGCCGTAATGGCCAGCGCCACGCCAACGTCGCCCCGGTGAGCGCCCCTGCTCTGGGCCATGCGGGAAGCTGGTGCTCGCTGCTCGGGACGTCGGCGATGGACTTCACAACCGGTACATCCGCGATTGCGACGCCATCGGCGAGGTGGGGCGCCTCCCGTGCCACCAATTCACGCCCGTGTTCGTCGCTCAGCAGCCGTTGTCCGGAGATGTTGAGGACTCCAATTGGCAGCAGACAAAGACGATTGGCAGCGCGCTGCCCTGTCTGTTGAACGGAGGAGCCATGGGAGGAAGAGAGATGGAATTGGAAAGTTTGGATGCCAGGCGCGATTCTTTCATTCTTTTTTTTTTTTTTACATGATGCCAGGCGCCATTGGTGGCACGGGAGGCGGTGTTCGCAGTGGGGTGGGGTGGCTGCTACCGGCGGTGTGAGCAAGTATCATAAAAGAAAAGTTATTTTTATGTAAACGTCTAAGATGTCTCATGTAATTTGTGATTTTAAATTGTAAATACGAGATTAAATGAGGCAATACATCCAACGATTCATATACGAGGGTATCATAATGGTTCGATGAGTATAAAGAACTCGATTATTATATTAGATTTGTAGAAAAACCTACCATGTGCTACAATGGATGGTATGGTAGATCAAAACGACACAGATGAAATGTGTAATAATCGTTCGTGACCGAAATAGGAGATAGCCAATTCTTTGCTCTCATATTATTACCGACAAGCAATTAGAAGGCCGATGGAGTAAAACATGTAAGAATTATGTAACAATATAAATTTTGGGTGATCGGATTGTAAAATATAATCATAAAAAATTTTATTCATTGCAACGGAGAATTACCATCCTAGGGAAAGTTCTTAACAAGATGATCATTGGTAGGGGGAAGCTTGCAGCTGACACGACAGTTACAACCTGTAGAGGTGCAGAACCTGGAGCCATGGTATTGGTTGCAAGCATCGAAGCATTCATTAATTTCACATCTTTCTGGGCTAACATTTATTATGCAGCGATCCGATGTGGGAACGATATCCTCCATCGTCGTCGCATTCGCTAGCTAATCCCTGAGAGAAACCGTAGAGATTTCATTGACGATGTTTTGAAAAGTTTGCATAGACCATAGGTAGACTAGGATATGTAACAAAGATGTTTATTATTATGTTTGAAATTAATAACGACCGTTTATTCGATCAGATCTAAAAATATGAGGGTATCTACTAAAAGGTATTTAAGACGGTGAACTGATATAAAAATGGATGAGTCTGATATTAATTTTTTTATATCAATGATTATGATTAATTTAAAAAGAAAAATATCAAGAGATATTTTTCAAACACCATAATAAAATTTTATAACAAATTATCTTTAATACATCATATATTTTAATGAAATAAAATCCATAGCTTCTAGAATTTTTTAAATATCATGAGAAAAATTTGGAGGGAAATGCCGAGGAGCAGTGCTCCACATCATGGTTGGTGATTCGTGAGTAAATCTTGCGACTCCACCTCGTTGCTTGTTGATCTTGCTGCTGTCCGGTGGGATCTATGTGGCCTTTTATATTACTTCTCTGTCCAACTTTAGCCAGAGATTAATTTGCATGGTAAAGAAGATTTTTTTGGAATGATATTAATACATTTATGGTACCGTATTAGTTCCTGCCACATTTTTTCAATAAATGGTGTACTATTTAAAAGATTTTGGACAATATATTCAGGCATTCTTCTATATAATAACAAATACTAAAATTTGTATATAATAATCCGGTGGAAAATTCTTGCTGATACTAAGGTCAATACTTTGACTATGTCTTTTTTTTTTTCGACATACTCTGACTATGTCAATAATGGTCACGTGTTGCTTTTTTTTTTTTCTTGAAACCGGGTATTATGTCCATTACCTAGCAACCCATTTACCATCGGCGAACACAGTTTTAAATCTCCAATCTCACCATTACGAGAAATCTTGCATTTTATGACATAAATAGCATGACATACAAAAATGTGTCACAAAATCATTCAGTTTATGACATTTTCTTAATGTCATTTCTCCATAGTGACACAAACAAAAATATGTTCGTCAATTCTAAGTTTGCCAGGCGATGTGGGACTAAATAGCAATGGTTCCTGCGTATCTGCAGCAATGGGCCCAATCTCTTTGCGGCCCAGCTTGTGTGGATGAAGCCCACTATCGCTCGAGGGCCCAACCGGATGAGACGCCAAAAGGTGGGACCTACATGTCGGCAACACCGCATTCAGAGTTCTTCCTCAGTTATTCCCTTTATGCTTGTTCTTTTATTTTGATTCATCTATCAAGTTCAAACTTATTTAAATTTATCATATTTAGTCAAAATGACTTTTTTCCTGTAATTTTTTAAAAATGTACTCTTTCATTTATATTTCATTTTTTCATGATTTTGTTATGTAAATTTATAGTGATAGTTACACCATATAATGACCACTGTTTACTCTCTTTTTAATAATTCTGTAAATCGGGAAAAATATTCGATTTTTTCATAAATTTTTTTTAATATTCTAATTATGTTATAAGCAAGAAACACTTTTAAATAATTTTGAAGAAACAATTAGACTTTTAAAGGTTCATTTTCTCTTGATCTTAAGTCAAGATTCTCCACATTTACCCAATAGTGCTATTTTAACATACAGTCACAAAAATAAATACTCAAAAAATTCAAAACAAATCACAAAGGTTCTTACATTACATAAAAATATTACCTCTATCAACTACTATGGATGGTTAGTGGAACTCAATCAAGCGAAAGGAAGCGTTCAACCAAGTTCTTACATGGTTCTTATTAGCAAAGCAAAAATATCTAGAATAAGTGATTCAATGATTACGAGGACCAAAACAGTATCTGTTCAGAAGAATATATATGGAGTTTGGAAGGCTATGATTACGAGGACCAAAACAGTGCCTGTTCAGAAGAATATATATGGAGTTTGGAAGGCTACTATTTAACAGCGCGGTTTGAGTTGTGCTGATGAATTTTAAATCAGTTTCCAATTTGCTGCGGCAGCGCGGGCCTAGGGTTCCGCCCGTGTCGCCCTTGAGGGATGGCTCGTGGAGTAAGAGGGGTACCGACCATCTCTCCATCTTCATGTACCAAAACAAGAGCAGGTGCAATTCACAAACAAAAGAGTCTACAGGGTGCAGCAGCAATGGGGAGTCCGTGAGGCTGCCTCTACTACACTTAGTACTAAGTTCCAACAAATTCTCAAGCATATAATTATGGCTGCATTAATTATACCAAATATTCGCTACAGTAGCATGTTTTCCGCTCCCATACAAAAAGAACTCGCTATCATAGTGCCCACTTTTCCTTTCTTTCTTTTTTTCTTTTTTTCTTTTTTTCTTTTTTTTTTTTTTTGGCAAAGTGTGACATAACCTCAACAAAGCTAAGCTATGGAGGATAAACCACCGGCCACGGCAGTGCCAGACTAAGGAAAAGTTAAAGAATTTCAGCAATTTGTTCCTTTGCGTCCATCACCCCTGAAATCTCAGCAATTTGCAGTTTTCATAAAAAAGCATACGTACAGGCATAAAAAACAGCGAAGAAGGTGGGTGTTTTACATAGACCGGATCCACGTGGCGTCATCCGCTGTCTAATCAATCCCCTCGCTGCTAATCCTGAGATTTCTTCAGCCCCCGTCGGCGACGAAGTGCGTGGTGACGCGGCACAACGGACAAAGCCAAAGACTAGCTAGACACACATGCTCCCCTCCCTCTCTCTCAAAGAACACGCGCACACAGCACTGCACGGCACGAGGAGAAAAGAAGGGGCGGAGACACAGAGAGGTCGGGAGGGAAAGAGTCAGCGGCGGCCGAGACCGCCGGAGGCCTGAGTCGGCGGAGAAAACGAAGGCTCCTCCGCAAGGCATCCATCTCGCGCCCAGGCAGGTAAAAATCCATCCCTTTGGCTGCAGGTCGTGCTCGTTTTGGTGGAGTTTTTCGTTGAGTTGGTCTTGAGCCTTGCGGTCTGCCGGAGCTGCGAAAAGATTTCGGCCAATCTTGAAACCTTTTTCTCGAACCAAAATCAGATGAACACTGGGTTTTACTTTCCGGAGTCTGCTTTTCTTTTCTGGGTTTGGAGTTGTTGGTATGACAGTGGTGGCTAAATAATTGGTCCCTGTTTCTTATCACCTCATCCGAAATTTGGTTCTTTTGATAGCCGTCGGTGTGCGATTACATCCTGCTTCAGGAGCTACATCCTGTTTGTTTCAGATTATAACCGAATTAATAAGTTCACTTCTCTTCTTGCTTGTGGTCGGATAGGAATGGTTCAGCTCGATTATGATGTCAGCCATGGGAAAGAACAGAAATTTATAGCATTTGATGCCCGAAATTCAGACCCTTCTTTCTTCTGAAATTAGTTGCTTCATACTTAAGAGACGACATGACCACATAGGTTGTCCATTGGCCCAGTTCCAAACAACTTGTTTGATCATGATGTTTTCCTTTGCTTTGGATTTTAGAAGAAAAAAGTTTGTAGGCAATTGTTGCCTTTCATTTGTGGAAAGATGATGTACAGGAAAGAGGTTCGGTAGAGCAGCTGCCGAGTAATGGGGGACAAAAGGCATTGGTCGTACAAATTATTACATAGTATAGGCTGAGGAGCTGTATTGGCCTTGCTGCACACAAGAGTGTTTCTCTCCTTTTTTTTTTTCTTATGTATGATTGCGTGATATACATGAAAGGGGTGATTCATAACTAGTGAGGATCTTAATTTCTTATATTGTATTGAAAATAAAATAAAATAATTGGCCATGATAAGGTGGTGGCAGATATGTGCATATTCTGTTTAGTTTACCTGTAATTATGATACTGTTAAGGTTTTATAAGCTGATGCGTTTTGTTTAAATTTTGTTCAGCAGAAAAGTTCAGTGAACGCTTAGCTCTGGGAATGATGTTTAGTAATCCTGCGAAATAAACTAGCCAGATAGTTTTCTCTATATACATCTTCATCAACAGCAGAAAGAGTTTTACTACCATACTTCGATGGAAGTACTTCAAAGTAATGGTCATGTGGAACCAATACTACAGGATGCCAAAAATACATCCTTGGAAATCCAAGAAAAGTTATCAGACAACTTGACAGAGCATGAGGGAAAATTGGATTCTCCTATAGGACACACTGTAATTTCATCAATGGAGAAGCCCTCACACCCAGGGTCACCTGAGACCATTGATAGCTCTTCGAAAGATGAGGCGGATCATGCCACTTCAGCAAACAAGACTGAAATGAAAAATGTATCTGAAAATGGCTCAACTGATGCAAGTACTAAGGTAACAGCTGAAATGAAATCCAAACCAGAAGATATGAATTCTCATGAGAACGTTTCTAATACTCTAGAAAAGAAAGCAATATCAGAAAAGGGGTCTGAAGGCCAACAAAGAGCTCTTGTTGACACTACTGCACCTTTTGAGTCTGTAAGAGAAGCTGTCACCAAGTTTGGAGGAATTGTTGATTGGAAGGCCTACAAAGCTCAAACATTAGAGGTAATTTCCTTTTGTTTTATACTGCCTATGGATCATGCTAAGACATTTCTTTTAGTAGGGATTATCATAAGACATGGATGGACTTGCTTGTGTTCATTTCAATCCCTGAACCGAAAGGAGGTTTGTTTTGTGCAGAGACGCAAGATCATACAACTGGAACTTGCAACAGTTCAACAAGATATTCCACGAACAATAGAAGACTGGAAAGCTGCTGAGGAGGCCAAATCAAATGTTGTTGAAGAGTTAGAGCGAACTAAGAGACTTGTTGAGGAGCTGAAGCATATGCTGGAGAGGGCACAGCTTGAAGTGGACCAAGCAAACCAAGATTCTGAACTTGCCAAGCTTAGGGCACAAGAAATGGAGCAGGGGATTGATGATGAAACTAGTGTAGTAGCCCATACTCAGTTGACAGTTGCCAAAGAAAGACACGAAAAAGCTGTTGAGGAATTGAACTCCATAAAAGAGGAGTTGAGATTAACACGTGAACAGTATGGTGTCTTAACTAATGAAAGGGACATAGCAATCAAAAGAGCCGAGGAAGTTGTTTCTTCTGCAAAGGAAACCGAGAAGCAAGTGAAAGAACTCACTTTAGAACTAATTGCATCTAAAGAGTCTCTCGAGTTCGCCCATGCAGCACACCAGGAAGTTGAAGAACACAGACTAGGGTCAGCTTTGGCAAAAGAGCAGGATTGCCTGGCTTGGGAAAAAGAGTTGCAGCAGGCAGGAGAAGAGTTTCATCAACTCAATGAACAAATTCTATCCAAAAGAAATGTGGAGTCCAAAGTTGATGAAAATATGCGTAAGCTACTCGGTCTCCAAAATGAGCTAGCTGTCTATATGGAAAGCAAATTGAGTGAAGAATCTGGAGAGGTTCAGGGGCAAGGTTCTGACGAAGCAAGAGAAATTAGTAGGTCAATCAAGCAGGCTCTAACTTCAACGAGAAACGAGCTTGATGAGGTTCGAGGAAAAATAGATAAAGCAAAAGATGAAGCCAACTTGGTAAGGGTTATTGCTGAATCGCTCAGGTCTGAGCTTGATAAGGAAAAAGCTTCACTTGTTACATTGCAGCAGAGGGAGAGTATGGCATTGATCACAGTTTCTTCTCTAGAAGCTGAGCTCGATAGCACGATGCAAGAGATAGAATTGGTGCATAAGAAGGAAGATGAAGCCCGGGAAAAAATGGTGGAGCTTCCAAGAATGTTGCAGCAAGCAGCCCAGGAGGCGGAAGAAGCCAAGATGACAGCTCATTTGGCACAGGAAGAACTGAGAAAGGCCAAGGAAGAAGCTGAACAAACCAAAGCAGCTGCAACAACTGCAGATATCAGGTTGCGAGCAGTATTGAAAGAAATTGAGGCTTCTAAAGCGTCTGAGAAGTTAGCCAAAGTGGCAGCTCAAGCAATGCAAGAGAGTGAGGAGACAAGAAGTGTTGGTGATTCTCCTAGAGGTGTAACTTTTCCTATTAGTGAATATCAAGCTCTTAGTAAGAGGGTTCATGAAGCTGAAGAGCTTGCAAATGAGAGGGTGGCAGCAGCCTTTGCACAAATAGAGCTGGCGAAAGAGTCAGAATCTAGGAGCCTCGAGAAACTGCATGAATCTTTCAAGGAGATGGCCGAAAAGAAGAGTGCACTTCAAATTGCATTGGAGAGGGCTGACAAGGCAAATGAGGGGAAGCTAGGTGCTGAGCAGGAGCTGAGAAGATGGAGAGCTGAACATGAGCAGCGTCGAAAAGCTCATGTCCCCACAAAACATTCAGTTGATCCTGTGAGCACTCCACCTAGGTCTAGGACATTTCTGGAGCAAAAGGGGCCATACCACGAAGATAAAGAATTATTTACAGATTCAAAGTTGCACATGTCAACTAATAGCATGGACCACTCTGTGGCGGCCCTGAAGTTAGGGAAAAAGAAGTCATTCTTACCCCAGATGCCCAGTCTTATGTCTAAGAAGGCTCAGACTTAAGACTTATCGTATACAGACAATGATACTTCGCTTTGTAAAATGTACATGGTGTAAAGTCAAATAAGTTTGTTTAATATACTCTGTAAATTGTTTAGACCCTTTGAGGCATACTGTACCTATTTGTTTGCTATTTTTGGAGAAATGTTGAACATAAATCCGGGTTTGGTTCTTTCCCTGCCCTGTAAAATGTCATTATTCGTTTTCTCCTTTACTTTGAAAACCTTGGAGGAGTGTGCACACTTGATAAGCTGGTTCTAAACATAGGGAGTTTTTATCACATGCGAAATATGTTAGAATCTGAATCAGTGGTTCAACCTTTGCAGTACCAGACATGCCAGGTGCAACTTCTATTGTATACCATGACCTTAAACTTGACGAAAGAGGAACTGGTGCAGTTATCAATGTTCAGGTGCAACTTTTCAATTAAACTTTTTGGTGGAAGGTGGAGCCAAATAAGCCTGCGTGCATTTTGCTACAGGACACTCTTCAAACGTGATATTAGTGTTAGTGTCCTAATGCAATTCCACACCTCAAGAATGTCCTGTATTTGGTATGTAGCACATGGTTGCATTGAGCCGGCCCGGGTTCGAACCTTGACACATTTCTTTAGAAGGAAGTATTTCTGTTTTGTATATCACACTTATCAATTAATGAATTCACCCACAGGTGCTTTTCTTTTCCTCCTGTCTCTTTTTTTTTTTTTGGTACAAGTAAATTTGCTTACTATTACATAAATTTAGCCAAAGAATGTATATTAAGAAACCTGGGAAAATTTCCTGTTCTCTGTTCCATGGAAACATTGACAAATACTAATATACAATAAGAAAACTTACATATATCCAATTCAGTAACAACCTTCAAGTACAATAGGAAGCCAGACTTCAAGAAGAAAGGAATAAATGTTTATTAAAAATTGTGAGTAACATAGTACACGAGTAGAATTGTTGTGCAAATACAAAAATAATATGTTAGTGGACCTGATGTGTCACTATTCACAAGGCAAGGAATAAAATGGAACGGAAAAATGCCTCTTGGTGAGAGATAAGTGGTATTCACAAATGAGCCAGGTCATACAGACTTACAGATCAATAGCAGAAGGCAGCGCAGCTGAACACTACCTTTCATTTGAATCTAGTAATCATTTAGTCTCCCATATTGCCACGATAACAGTATTACGATCTCAGACTTCCTTCCAAAGTATAATATCGGTACTCATATAAATGCCACCATGAGTCTCTATCAGTACATCCTGGCCAGTATGTTCTTCCCGTTTGATAGGAATGTAGTAATGAAAAATTCCTGAATCCGACTCCCATGCATGAGATGACATCAATAAGTCTACATCATTTGCTATAGCTGTTGTTAGAGAGTGTTAGGGGCTTTGCACCATGAAAAATGCGCCTGAGCCAGGCATCGCCATCAGGGCATCTGATTTGGGACACCTGCAGCTTTTACTGCTGCCTGAGTCAGGAAGCTTGGCTAAGTGTCCAATCCAAACACGACCTTAGTGTTACGAACTGGTGTATAAAAGGCTGTCAGGGGAGGCTACTTAGGAAGACGTTGGACAGCAGGTTCAGAATCTGGAAATAGAGTAAATCAGGATCCAGCACATTCAGTGACATGTAAAACATGCAGTTTCAGGGTAAAGATAATCTTACTTGTTGAATGTAGTTTCCCTTCCATAGCCTCCTTTTTCACTTGACAGGAGGAACAGAGAAAAGGACCACCCCAGGGGTCAACTCTTGAATGCTTTGGCATGTTACCATTAACAGAAATGCCCTCGCCAGGTTTCATCTCCAGTTGGCAGACTGCACAAGCATTCAGCTTGAACATATTTCCTGCTGGATAATTCATATTCAACCTGCGGACCAATTAAAAGCATTTAGACTGAATTTACATGCAATGTATGGTCCATGTTCTAATCATAATGATTTTACAAGCATCTACTGCCCTTTACTTCAATACATACACATGTACTCCCTCTGTTTGCTAATATTTGATGCCGACTGAACTGTTTCCAAGTCAACCAACGTCAAAATATTAGCAAACTGAGGGAGTATATTGATGCATGCTGCCACTACATACCCCTGACTTAATCAGATGCTTCTAGCGCACCAGAATAAATGCTGACCTTCGAGAGAGCATTGCAGAGCCCTCCTCAAATATTTCCTCCACAACATCAGGTTCCAAGCATCCTCTGTCTATCTGATCTTCAGACATTTCATCCGAGGGCTTCCTACGGAACAAAGCTATGATGCCTCCTTTCCCATGCCTCTTTATGGGAGGACTCAACTTTTCGGGAGGTAGTATGTCAACTACTATGCAAGTAGTATCATCTCGTAATCCCTTTGAAGTCACAGCCTCCTACATAAAATAAATATGATTCCTAACCATAAGAGAATAAAACAAGTAGTATCAAATGAGAAATATACCTGGGATGCAAATAGATATTTTACCTTAACAATTCGATTTGCAGCAGCTTCAGCTGGCAACCCCCTGGTGTAGTTCAGAGCTTCTTGGAAGCGAAGCGCATCCCAAACACCATCGCTAGCAATGACAAGCCGCCCTCCAGCATTGGACAGCTGCAATGTTTTTTATGCATTAAACTTCAGAATTAATTTATTTAGATCACTTGCTTATTAGATTAGCTGCCGTTCAGATAAGATACAACAACAACAACCAAGCCTTTTGAGGTAGGTGCCCTTCAGATAAGATATCGGTGCTTAATGATTGGTGACAATCTCAAAAAAAAAAAAAGATGATTGGTGTCAGCTACTCCTATCTAATAACATGAAAGAATCTTTCCATCACTGCACTGATATAAGACATTCCTATGGACTGCTCACCTTTACTTGCTTCACATGTGGGACAGGAACAATAAACTCCCCAACATCAAGATCGCCAATTGACCTTGATAGACACAATCCGCCTGGCCAGCATCTGAGCGGACCTATCTGAAGAATGGTTCCAGAGGCCAAATTAAGCTTATACATTACATGATTTTGGTAAACTGAGAAACAAACATAACGGAGAAAATCATACCCCAGCACCCCCAGCAATATTTATTCTTCCAACTTCACCACCACTTGCTGTTACACGCTCCACCCTGCAGTTTTAGGCCATATGTTAATCATGTGCCTAAGGACACTGTAGGGATAAAACTAAGTGTAGGCCTATGGACATACTCCTCCTCATTAGCATCCAGGCGGTGATCAGCTGACAAAAAGTATACTGTGCCTTCAGCAGATTCTAGAATACAGCGCGAGTCACCAACTGATGCTACAGTGACAACCCATCCATCTATTATAACAAAAGTCACGGTGGTCCCAGAACGTGCAGCTGAAAATGTATTATTAGTCAGTTTTTGGTTTAAAAAGGCATTGCTCACATCCTATGAGTTCAAAAAAGGTGAATATATGATATGAGAAGTAAAATAAATATGCTTTCAATTACAGATTAAATTTTACATTAATCACAGCCTTATAGCTTATCAAGTTAAAAAGAAAAGAACATTACCTTTGGTTTGGAAGTCTTTATCTGTTTTCACGAAACCAGCAACTAGTGCCCTTGGCAATGCAGCTGTCCACTCCTCACTTGTAAGATTTGAAGGAATAGCAGCCAAAACATTGTTTAAAAGGTTCTCCCGGGTGTATATAGCAGCTGCAGACCCATTGTGGCCATCAAAAATCTGAGGCAAGAAATCATAGTGAAAAATTGCAGTGAGATTAGCATCCACTTCAGTTGGTACAAGGAAAGTTTTAAAATCAGAGAACAAAATCGTTTACAGAGTTATCGCAGGAATTTCCAATGTTTCTACTTTTTTTTACAATGGAATAATTTCCATGATTTATTGACTTGCCAACTAAACAGCTCTATTATTTTACTTTGTTCGTTTTTCTCTTAAGAATATGGTTGAGCTGATAGAAAAAAATTCCCCAGGCCAGGTTCATATTGCCAACTGCTGATGCTGGAAGGTTGAAATATCTGAAACAATAAGACTCCATTTGAATATTCCTAAGCCAGTGGTCTTCTGTGCACCAAATGATAGGATCAAGACAATTAAGACCAGTAAAATATCAGCTGACATATGTCCCCATGTGCCTTGATGCTCAGGCACCGCAAAATCAGGTCCAGCAATCGTGCTAATCTATGCAAACGACAAACAATAAAAAGCCATGGCAAGCACAGTATTGTGATGGAAAATAGTGAAGCTAACTAAAGCAAAGGTGTATCGCAAAAGGAAATGCGAGTAGACAAGGTCACGAAATGGGCACTTTAAATCGACGCGTTCTATGTTTTGAATTATGAAGCAAAATATCTACACCACTTCAGTCAATCCATTTCTTCTGACCGGCACTACCGGAGCACTTATGTGACAAACTGTACCCAGAGCAAAGTGTCATTAACAAAAGTAAGGCTATTTGAGCACAAGACAACATAAGAAACAGGTAATGAAGCATTACCGCAAACACCGAGATGGCGTCGTCTTCGCCTGCATTCTCGCCGCCGACGCTGCCGCCCTCGGCTGGCCTGCGATGGCACTTGGGCAAAAGGAACGTGAAGTCCTCCCCTTTCTTGCTCTTGCCGGCCTCTCCGAACAGGATGTCCGGCTTCTCCACCTTCTGGTTGTGGAGCTCCCGCTTCAGGAGCACGGCCAGCGGCACGCCGGACCCGTCCACCTCGGCGTGCAACTCCATCAGAGCCTGACCTCCAAATCCCTTGTCCTCCCCAGTTCACCGATTCCCAGACTAAATTGGGCGGGGATGGATCTGGCACAAGGCGAGAAACACAAAGAAAAGCGCTTCTAGAACATCAAAGCGGGGACCTTTATAACGAATCAACCAAGAACTCCGGCCCAAAAATTCTTTTTTTCCTCTAGACCCCCAAGCCGATCCCGCCCAAGAAACGGAAATCACTCGCGAATCAACGGTGAATCTCGATGCCGTACTCGCGTACCCCGGGACGGATCCCAGTCCCAGCGGTTTCTACAAGAAACGGCAGCAAGGGCATTGGCCAAATCGGACCGAATTCCCCCACGCACAGCGAAAGCTAGGAGCAAAGAAACCGCCGCTACTTATTCTGGCGGACGGAGTGGGGGGCCGCGAAGGCGATCGGGCTGGAGGGGATCGGGAATTTGAGAGGGGAGGCGAGGAGGTCAGGAAGGCTATAGCTGGAGGCAGGACGGGAAGAGGAGGAAGAATTAGTTAAAAGCCGTTATGGAGCGCCTCAACGTGCGCGCCAGGAAGGATGCGGCGCTCAGCATCGAGCTGTCCAGTTAATTCTTGATTATGCCGGAGACGAGATTACCCGTTACCTATCTATCTTTCAAAAAATTCTCAGAATACAGAGAGGTGCGTCTTGATTTTATCAGTCGGTGTATAGATGTCGGGCTCATATTGTACACTGCGTCGATTTATTGCTCTTTTTTTTCAGAGGGAATATGCTGGTGAAATTGGTTTAGAAATTCTCAACGGTTTTGGATGTTTTCCACTAAAAGTGTAACTGTAGTCTAGCTGTTCCTTTCCTTTCTATAATTTTTACAATATTTTTTTCCTAGCTTCAGCCTGTATAAAACATTCAGAAGATGTATAACGTGAATATGAGAAGATAAGGAAAGAGAGGATAAATACTTCTTCCGTCACAAATAATTGATAAAATTGACTTTTTATCTTCAACTTTGATACTTTATCATTTTAAAATAATTAGTTCAAATATGTAAAATTATGAATCATATTTGTATCACTTATGTCCAAGCTCAGGTACACCTAAGTGTGATTTTATCTCTACGAAGATACCACTTATGTCGAATTGACACAACATTTTACCTCTGTACAAAGACATATTGTTGTTCAGATCAACATCATGACAATTCAAGGTTTAGCTATGTGAAAATAAATTAGTTAAGAGTATTCTATAAAGTTTATGAATGAATGTTTCTTATTACTGAAAATTTTGAATTTAACATATATTAATATCTGATTTTTTCATTGCAAAAAAAATCTAATTTTTTTTAAAAGGAAAACAGTAGTCTTAGCAGAAAATAAGTTAGGAAATGCACTAATTTTTTACCCATGCAACTATGAATCCTTAAACGTTGGGAGGTTAAGATGCACCAATACGGCTGTGGGGAAATCAAGCGAGCAAATGAGAATCAATTGCTGCAAACTGCATATCCAAACTGCAAATGACATTTAGAACTCAGACCTCGTTGGCTGCATGAAGGATCATGGAAAAAGTAGTATTGCAGTTGGAAACCTATATTCGAATCATCAGCGATCTGAATGAAACACTCGAGCAAGAGCAAGTATCTTCCATCTTCCAAGAGAAGAAAACTCCGTGCTATACTTTTTTGGGTGGAGGTGCAGTACTCCAGCCATATCTACTTTTAGACGACCGCCATATGTGATGGTTGTTTGATATGGCAAACCCATTTGCCATGTCAGTCTTCAGTTCGTCTTAGCCTGATCAGCTTATCAAAACAGAACAGTGTATGCATTTGCCACATCGAGCCAAGTATGATGTCATCCCCTTTTCGTCCTATCACATTGCAAACATCGTCGAATGGGAGAAAACACTCATACTTTCAAACATGCCCAAAATTTGGGCATCATTAGTACCTTTAACAAGAATTAGATGCAGTGTAAGAAATCAAAAGTATAGTTCACAATTGCTGCTACTCCAAGCTGACTGAATTCCATGGTTACAAAATGAGTAGAGCACAGCAAAGCATCCCTAGTCCCTAGAGCATTAAGCACACCATGAGAATATACATGAAACAAGATATAGCATATCAGAGGTAGAGTACTAGTATATAACTATAATTCCGTATCCATTCGAATTGTACCAGTTGCAAGCTGGAACATTGTACATAGATTGTCTTACAATACATAAAGGATGTGACAGTGCTACTATAGAACACCTATCTTGTATGGCAACAATCAGGAATCTACATGTAATGGTCTCGTAGCACCCAAAGCTCACTATTCATCCTTAGGCGATAAAGTGAAACTTACAGCTAGGTGTATACTTGCACCACAAAATGTACGGAACCAATAAAACACCTTTAATGTAAGTATTTAATGAGGCAACAATTTCACTGAGGTGCACACAACAATAGTTATCTTTCATTGTAGTCAAGAGAAAGAGTTCAGTGCTGCTGACATGTCATAAAGTAAAAAAAAAAAAACAATCATCATATATGGCACTTTTTATCTTGTCCTTCATCTTTGTCATACTTGCATATTGCCCGTGCTAACTTTACAGTGATAACTTTTCAACTGCACTAGGTCACCGCTGACCAGAGGAAACCTCAGAGATCAAGATCCAGTAGATTTTCATTGCGCCAATGATACCGAAAATACACTCAAGCCCCAACATTTATCCACTTCCGTCGAGTTGTCCATGGGAGAGGAGGTGCGCCAGATATTGCTGAAACGCAAAAGAAGAGGTAGATATCATACTTGCATGTCAGTTGGAAGAATGTAACAAAAAACATACATATTGGGTAATAGAATACACAAATTTGTGAAAGGGTCAGGCAGTTAGGCATGAATGGCAAGCAGCAAATGAGAGACAAGCAGGTGACTCCTTACAGCATGGTAGGCATATGGTGGTTTCCCTTGTCTCTCGAAATGCTTTGCCATGATGGAGAATTCTATTGGGCCCCAGTCATCTATTTCAAAACAATTTCCCAATGCAGCCTTGTAAAGCTGCAAGCCACCGAACAAAATCAGAAATTATCTCACTAACTCAAGTGAAAAATTGGCACAAAATTTGCATCATTAACGTTTGTATAGGCTTGTTGCTGCAATATTGGTAGCGAGACATTCAATTTCCATACCTTTGCGGTGTCAGTTAGTAGCTCAGTACCAGCAGGGTAGGAGGCATAGTACTGGTCGGCTCTTGAAATCCCAGCTCTTGTCCTGCAATAATCCCAAAATACTGGCTGGTAATGAGGGCAGCAAGTTTTATGGAAATGTAAAATAGAGGAAATTCTGATTTAGTAGTGACATACGTATTGCTCGTGTAAGCATAGGTAATGAGGGCGGTGAAGCAGTAGAACCCAGCATAGGACACCATGCGCCGAAACTTCTGGATCTTTAAGACCTCCTTACATTGATACACAATGTCCATCTTGCTGTAGCTTAGGGGCAAAAAGAAAAAAATCAAGAACCCAGTTTGAAAAGCAAATTTTAGGAATCAAATCGTTAGGATTTAGCATAAAATTATAGTAAATCCTAAAATTTCCTAGAGCAGTCCTCCTTTTTCAAATAGGCCAAAATTCTTTACAAACATCCATATGATTACTAAATGAGGAATATCAAAGTTATTTCAAGCATCAAGCAATCACCTAAATATTCAGTAGGTTAAACTGCTTGTAAACCTTGAATCTATCCAAAAATAACTTTTGCAATGAAGGAGAAACATTTGCATCCCCTTAAAGCTTGGGAAGCAAAGCAACAATATGAGCAAAGTCCTAGAGAAGATTACATAATACAACTACATGGACATACAAGGAAAAGAAATGAACTTCATAATCTGTAGTGTCAACAATTTCGGTCCATTATTCCCTTTTGTACCAGAACGAAGCCTACAGGTTATGGATATGGTGACGATTGATGAAAGGACCAAAATCTCCATATTCCTACATGTAGCCCTGAATTGGTTTGCCACCTTGCTATTGCGGCAACACTATTACAGTGTGGCATATTCAATTTGTGATCGGCTCATCAGGAAGTTTTGTAAAGGTAAAGATGAACATGTGTCCTTTGCAAGGATGACATTCAAGTTTCACAATTTGTCTGCTCACAAATCGTATGAACAGTAACATAGTTTATTGCAGCAAACGATGCACCCCAAGTCAAACGTAGAGTGTGCCAAAGTGCACATAGGTTGCCTCAGTCATTGACCTGAGAAAGAAATCACGGCCTGTGAACATATACATTGAACTCACCTCAATGCCGCATACTAACATCTATCCAACACATTATTAATCTTGCATACACAGGAGGGAAGAGAGAAACATGAGAATCAACCGAATGATGGTCAAAATCTGAAAGAAACTTTCTCTCGGAAAATTCCTCAAACACCTCTCACACATGCCTGCTGAACGCCCCGTGCATCTGAGAATTACAGTTGCGACCTTGTATGTCGAAACAAAGTTGACATTTGGGCACGAACCCCAGTTCTAGACGCCACGATGAAGAGATTAACCAATTTTATGTGGCACGCGAGTCCAAATGGTAAACATGAGCGCAGGAGGAGGAGCAGGGTAGTGGGAGGCACAGCACGAACCCTCACCTTGGTAGGTCGTCCGCCTGTCACAGATCTCCGTCAGCGCACCGACGAGCAGCACGAGTCCACGACGAGGTGGGGATTCAGGCAATGACCAGCGGCGGAGTTTATTGCCAGCAGCCCGCAGGGGACGCAGCAGCGGCGGCGCACGTGGGTATATGCTGGTTCCGGATTGTGGGGCTGGGGCGGGTAAAACAGAGTGGTGCATGTGCATCATGGTCAACAAAGTACCCCAAAATTACAATAAGCTCCCGCCCGCCCAGCAACCAAACAGAGCCAGTGTCAGTGGTGAGAAGTGGCCAGACCGGATAAACCCATGGCGCCAGCCGCCGCCGCCGCGGCGGTCACGACGCCTCCATTCCGGCGACAGGGCTTCCTCCGCTCTGTTCACATTTACAGAGCCAGGGCCGTATCTGTATCCCTTACCATTCCTCGCTGCTCCCCTTCCCCTTCGCCGCCGGTGCCGGAAGCTCCGCCGGAGGCGAAGCCCAAGCCGCGACGGTACCCGAGGCAGTACCCCGGCGAGGCAGTGGGCGTCGCCGAGGAGATGCGGTTCGTGGCTATGCGCCTCCGCAACCCTAAGCGCACCACAATCAAGGACAAGCCGGGGGAGGAAGCGGAGGTGGAGAATGCGGGGGTGGGCCGGGAGACGTCGGAAGAGGAGGATGACGATGATGTGAAGAACGGGCACGAGGAGGAGGAGGAGGGCGACGTCGATGCGGGGGAGTGGGTACCGAGCGTGGAGGGGTTCGTGAAATACCTTGTGGACAGCAAGCTTGTCTTCGACACCATCGAGCGCATTGTCGCCGAGTCCACCGACGTCGCCTGTGAGTAACAATTTTCGTCTCCGTTCTCTGCCCATTCACTAGTACTACCGTTCTGATTGATTATACGATTGCCTGGCTTAATTTTCGTGTTCTGGAGAGCGACGGGGTGATTTCTGCAATTGGAATTCTTGTCTCGAAGCGACATTTCTAGTGGCCACTAGCACAAGCGACATTTCTAGTGGCCATGGCGAAATTCTGACTGACCTTAATATGAATTCTCAATTATGTCATGCATGTTTCTTCCTGTGTACATACTTTGATTTGTGATTCATCTCTGCATAATGAAATTCACTTTGAAATTACCTAGGAATTGAATATTTACTCAACTAAATAATAAAATATTCAACCACAATGCATGCCTCGACCTTAGTAGCAAGGTTTACCAATACTGGAATGCATGAGAAGAGATATATGAATCTAAGATTCCTCAACAACACAAATATTTGGGAGGATTGGAAGCACACTAATTGATAGTCCCTTCAGCAATATCACTGAGGGACAGGAAGCCCAAATTTCTTTTGCATTAACTGGCATGTAATACGAAAGTAGATTCTCTTAGTCTCGAAACAGTTTTCATAAAGGTCATGGTCATTGACAATGCAAGCAGGGTGCAGCGACCCATCAGGTCGCAACTTGGCGAGTGGCAACGCTCCTCGAATCTATGACCTGCTTCTTCTGAAGCCATTCGAGAAGCTCTTCCATTGCTCGTTCTTTGGCACAGCTATACAGTATGCACTTTCGTTGCTTGGCCATGCTCCCGATTCCTTCCCCACAAGCTTTTCTCCAATTTCCTCTTCATAGCTGACAACTTGATCTGACCAATCTCAACAATGGAAGGATCAGCTTCGGCCAAATGCCAAGGGACCTCGATTCAACCCCGTCATTTGATTAAGTGTGTGGGAGCTAGATCCGTTACCTGCATTGTTTTCCTCCCTCGCTAGAGGCATGTACGTCTATTGAAGCTGCAATTCGGAGCCACAGTCCATGTCGATCTCGCAGCTTGCGCTATTGCAATTTGGTTTTAGCGCCTGTGGGAAAATGTCAAATGGATGAAATATAAATGGCACCTCATTACTTGCATTTATTAATTTTAATGTTCATTCAGATGTTTACTTCAGGAAAAGTGGTTTGGAGCGCTCAGAGAGCATTGAAAAAGATTTGGAATGGTTCAGAGAACAAGGTATTGCAATTCCAGAGCCAAGCCTTTCTGGATCGTCATATGCAGCTTATCTGACTGAGTTGGCTGAGAGCAGTGCACCTGCCTTTCTCTCTCATTATTACAATATATATTTTGCACATACAACTGGTGGCGTGGCAATAGGTAATAAGGTAACTCCCTGTCCAGGGCTAAGCGAACTCCATCACCAGTTCTTTTCAATTATTACATGCTATATTGTACATTTCTTATCTTTCACCTGGGTGTGAATAGTTTATGTTCCACTATTTCAGTCATATGAGATTATTTAGGTTCCACAGCCTCATGTTTATAACCGAGCTGTTCGAGAAAGAGCCATGGTATTGTTTCTGATATCGAGACAATATTGGATCTTCAATTTTTTGAAAGTACGGACCATACATAGCCTGTGTTCTCTGTGGCATTTACCCTACATTTAGTGTGGCAATTGCTGTTCATTGAGACACCAGGTGCCTACCACTTGTCATGCCTTGTGTCTTTATTGACCAGCCTTGACATATTGTAGGTCTTGCACCTCTCTTCATAGAATGATGGTTGACACCATTAATTGAGATGCTAGGTTTGATACGCTAACCTAGAGTTAACAGTTCAGATTGCCAGCCCTATGACAAAGGGTGAACATATTCAGTAACTTGTTCTGAATGAGAACTCGGATTCTTGAGGTACAAATTATGAACGATCAGAAGGATGAGACTGGGCTAGTGTGGTATGTAAAAGGGAAATGAGCCATGTAAACCTGTGTGTGTGTGTGTGTGTGTTGGGGGGGGGGGGGGGGGGGGGGGATTGGGGGTGTCCTTGTTTGTAGTCCCTGCTTGTACTTGAGGCAGGTCCAAATTATACAGCTAGATTTTGGGTGTGGCCACAACCTGCATTGCTGATGGATAAGAAGCAATGAAATTGGTGATTCAGTAGTCAGTACAATGTATATTCCTGGAATATATACGAGTCTTGTGGCTTCATGGACCAAAGGCACCCCAGCTACCATTAATTCCCTTCAGTATCACCAATTACTCTCTGTCCCCTACTGCTATAGCTTTCGATGCACACTAAAACATATACGTTGCCTTGAATTTTATACCGTTTTTTATGAGTGTTTTTTTATATATGTAATAGATCTCCCAGAAAATTCTGGAGGGGAGGGAACTGGAGGTTTACAAATGGGATGCTGATGTTGAACTTTTGCTTAAAGATGCTAGGGAGAAGCTCAATGAGCTTAGCAAGGTACGAGTTTCACAATACTTCTGCTGCTTCCATTTAAGCTTCATCTGATTTGTCCATCCACTGTACTGCACAGCACTGGACTCGGCAGGACAGGAACTTGTGCTTGAAAGAAGCTGGGAAGTGCTTCCAGCACCTGGGAAAGATGGTCCGCTTGATCATCTCATGAGCCATAATGCGTGGTGGATTCATAACTGATGTCACTACCTGTTGAGTGGAGTTTTCTCGACGGTTGGGAAAGTTAGAGATATTATTATGATGACTCAGAGGCATAGTGCAGTTATTCTGGAGGAGAGGAGTGTAGTACTGCTGACACGTCGGCTTACAGTATAATCAGAAGTCACATGGATCTTTGTGGTGCTAGGGATGGAGCCGTTCAATGAGCACTATATGCACATTAGATATGAAAGTGGTAATTCGCACTAGTTTCTTTTTTGGCGTGCGTGGTAGAACTGCCCCGTTTGATCAGTGAGCCCTTTTCTTGCCCAGCACCTTTGATTTGTGCAAAGCTGAAGATTCTTCTTGTGGGTGTCAGGGTGGGCTGAGCATTCTGTGGGATCGTGCCATCCACAGAGTTATGCCTGCCTGTGCCTGATAATGGACATGATGGTCAGTGAGTGCTAGCGTACAATGTAGTTCAGGGAGGTCTGAAATTTTCGTCTCAGTTTCAGGATGTTCTGCACGAATTGCTGTAGCGTATAAATTGCTAGTAACAAATGGTGTATCGTCAGTGCTGAATGTATAGCCTGATTTACGTGTGAAGCACGCCTGATATTTTAGCGTTCTCGGTATCATTTCCCCTCATAATAATGAAAAAAAAAAAGAAAAAGGAACCGTTCGATCGAGTGTGTGATTCATTCCCTTCAGAATTACGCAAAGTCAGGGAGAAAAGGTCAGTGTAGAATCACGCCGAATGATATCGTCGTCGGCGATACAGTATATTATTAAGCAGTTTTTTTTGTGTTTATTTCTGCGGAGCTTTTATACCTTACATTGATACAGGGTCAATGACATTCTGCAATTTGCAGTGTTTTTAATTTGGCCGACCAAGCACGCCACGCGCCGCCACGCGCGAGGATATGTATCATATAAATAACTCGCAGCAAGTGCGACAAGTCTCTCCATGCTGTGCTGCTACTTCAATTACTTGAAATGAATTGATGAAGGGTTGTGTAGCTAGAGTACGAACAGGAATTTCTTCCGCTTCTTCTCCCTCTGAATCAAACTTCTTTAATTTTGCCATAATGTGTCGTTCTTATTATTACCAGGTATATGGTTCTAATCCGAGATGAAAAAATAAATATTATAAAAGAAGTGATTCTTGACTGATACTATATAGTGATTTTTTCTGATTCTATGAAGTAATTTTTTATTCTAATTATAAGAGAATATCATATAGAATCAATTTCAACCATATTATTACTTCTGACTCAGAAAATTATTTTTTATTAAGAATCACTCTCTAAAAATCTCGATAAAAGAAAGGCTAGTTAGATTCTAAATACGCGTCGTTGTGCTTGTGCCGCGGCATATAGTATGATATATCTCAATGTACTTGTACTATAATATATATATATATATATATATATAATACTTACCCGTACACTATAGTAGTACTCACGCTGTCATGTGGTCACGCTTCGGGAAGAAGAAGCTTCGGAAGGTGTAGTCATGTTGACATGTGCGATTCGCGAGGAAGTGAGGATTTGTTGGAGTTGGTAGCTAGAGTGTTGTCGACTCCAATCCACCCAGCACGCAAGTGGGGGGGGGGAGCACCAGCACTAGTCTCGGCCTCGGGTGATCGATGGGGTCTCGGCCTAACCCACCGCGCGGCGCGAGCCACGGTCCCGGGATGCGCCTAGCATAGCACCCGCTTTCCACATTTGGCGGTGATCGTATCGGTGCTCTCGGTACTGCCACACTCTCGGCAGAACCAAGCAAAATTCTGGCACCGCCACCGGACGCACCGGTGTGGTGTGGGCGACGGCAGCATGTGCGTTTTTATTTCCTTTTTTTTTTCCAGAGCGTGTAAATATTCATATACGAGTAGTACTACCTTCATATCATATTTCAAAAGTCATTGTAGTTGACTTTTAACATTAATTTTGAGTATTTGTTTTATTTCAAAAAAGTATGTTAAATATTATATACTATATTATAATTTATTTATTATTAAGATATTGAAAATTATAGCTTATAACTTTTTATATTTGAATAATTTAAACTAATATGAATGATCAGTATTGATGTTTAAAAAATAAACAGTGATAACAGTTTAAATATATACAAAAGTAGTAGTAGTAAAGTACCCACTGCATCATTAAATTATTATTATAACTTTAATGCTATCTCGTTTCGCAGTATACTTTGTTTTGAACAAGATTTTAATCAAATATGGAGAATATAAATTATGAATAATTTTAAATTTATTAAGTCTAAAAAGCTTATAAATAGATTTATTTTAAAAATATTTTTAAATTATAAATATATTATTTTTCAATAAATATTTTTATAAAAAATGAAAGTCAACGATTAAGTCTTTGAAGACCATGTCATTATTAAAAACTAACTTTGTTTTAAAACAGAGAGAGTATATTATTACACGAGACATTTTTCCGTCCAATAACCATGCACGCCACTATATAATCAGTCATGTACATGGAGGGAGTATAGTGTCAGGACTTCTGGGCGGCACTGGTCGTAGTACGTTACATGAGTTCGTCTAGACCGTCCAAGAACACAGCCGATCGATCCACGAGGCAGCCATTGAGCATGTCACACATCTCTATCGTTGCACAAATAGCCGTAGCGGCTTGCGGTCCACACACATAGAACTCCGTGCAACAACCTAGAGTCCACAAATTATTTCTTTTTGTTAATTACCATTTTTTTTTGGAGGTGTTACATATATGAAAAGGAAAAGGGGTTTATTAATGCATTGGCAGCGACTTCAAAAAAAACAAAAAAAGTTTTCAAAGAAAGAAGAGGAGAGGCGCGGCTGACCAGGGGGATCGGGAAGCAAGGGGCCGTTTATTACGCTGTTTCTGTGTTTCCGAGTGCTGTGTTGTGTTGTGCAGCGCAGGTTTCCAAGGGCACTTTGGACGACCGACCGACGCCGCCGTATTTACTACTAGTACACGGCAAACTCAACCCCACGGAAACGGAATGAACCCACGCTTGCCTTCCAGTGTGTCTGTGTGTGGTACACGTTGCCAACGACCCAAACCGAACGCCACTCTTCTCAGCACGTCATACCCCCGAATCGTACAGATCATCCGTGGCTAAAGGGAGCGCTGACGTGGAGTGGAACGGAAGAAAAACCACATCGTAGTACGGCCGGATCAACAGAAGTTCATTATTGGTAGTACGGTGGTACGGTGAATACGCACGGAACATTCAGGGCTTCTTTAGATTTCCTTCATTTTTTTCTGTAAAATCAAACTGTTTTTTTCCCCTAAACTTATACATGATTTTTTATAACAATTTTGCATTTCAAAAGAGCCCTCAGTTTTTTTTAATTGTTGTTCAAATTTGTATTTTTATATATGTTTTGTACTGGTGGTAGGTTTTAGTATTAAAAACTGAACGGAGGGACTAGGGAGGGAGTATCCTATGCTTGATGTTCTTGGTAGTGACGAATTATAAGCTGCTACTATTACGCTTTTCTAACAAAAACAATAAAAATTCTCATATCCGGACGGAGGAGTAAACTTCACGTCAAACGTGCAAATGTGTCCATGGAACAACCGTACCAACTCTTTCTTTTCCATTACCTGCAAAATAAATAAATAATTCTTTCTTTGTCGAACTAGAGAGGTTTCAAAACCTCTCATTTTCTTGACGAAAGTGCATGGAAATTACACTTGGTACTATCTATGTGCTTCATTGTTCTGTTTTTTTTTTCTCTGTGTGTGTCACTCTAATAGTACTATTGCTTCCATTCTAGTAATTACTTACTATCATTTCATAACTGAAAATTCGATCAACCATATTTAGCCATTCTTACTTTTTAATATATTCACATTTTGACCAGCTAATTGTTGCGTTCTTTTTCTTTTTTTTTTTTTTGCTTTTACTCGAAGATTTGTAGAACATACTATTGGTTTTAGGAATATGTATGTGTTATAGAAAATATTATTAATATACTTAACTACAAACTTTATTTTAAAATTATAAGTGTTAGATGATCTAGATCTAACGATTGTGAAGATTTAGTGAAAGATCCTAATATTTTTATAGAGGTGTCTAATTTTCAACCAGTTTAAATTAGAGGGTCTTTTAAATCCACTTTCACGACGGATAGATCTAGATTGGAGAGCTATAATTTATATTTTTCATATTCTATACAATAATTAGATACCTCTAAGGGCAATATTCCCCTTCTTTTATCTATGTAAAACAAACCAAAAAAAACTACGAATAGTGATTTAAAGGACATTAAATTTCAGCTGATTTAAATTACTTTTCAGAGTTCTTATTCTTACAAATCAAAGTACGTAAACGAAATAATAATGATAATTACTACTGCTACTAGTATTTTGGAACAGAGCAAGTTTAAACGGAAGAAAACGGGTAGTGTGAATTTGTTTGCTCCCTCCGCTTCCGCTCCCCCGATCCGAAATAAAAGGGTCGCTCAGTCACAGGCCCACAGCACATCGCAGAGGCCACGAGTAGGAGGAAGGAGACTGACACGGCACGAGCGTCGTGCACACCCAACAAACAGCTCACCGGTTCCTGCTCCTGCTTCGCCCATCCCCTGCCGCCCTCCCTCCCTTCGCCACCTTCTCGGCCGGCCGACAGGCCTCACCCGTAGCCACGCGGCGGACGATCCTCGGCGTCGCCCTGCCCTCTCCTGGCGCGCCCCGTCTCGCGTCCGTGCCGGCGGGGTGGGGGTGTTGAATGCGCCCGTGAGCCGGTGGCGGCCAGCTAGTTCGGCCTCAGAAGGAGGGCGGCGGCGCCGGGCTGGTAATAAAGGCGACGCCGCATCCTGAGGTGGAGTGGCGCAAGGGGGGAGGGCAGCAGCGACCGATGGGGGGTGCCAAGGGGGAAGAGAAGCCCGTCGGTGCCGAGGATTGGTGCTACCAATTTGGGAATAAGGTCCGATTTCTTTCCATTCCATCTCGTCTCCCCTTGATTCTGTGCCGATATTTCTTCGTATACCTGTGATGATGAAAGGGAAGCTTCGATTGTTACAAGTCGGGTGACAGCTAGGTTCATTTCGTTCGGGTTTCATCATCCTCCGACCTCCGATTAGTTTCCTCGTTTTTGGCTAGCTCCGTTGTTAGGGACAAAAATGGTGAAAGCTCTGTTACCAACAAGTTGCGTCTAGGAAGCCTGATCCGATCTTTTTTTTTTCCCTTTCCTTTTTACTCTGTTTTGTTGCCAGCTTGTAATTCAAATTTCATACTACTTCATCAAAGGCCGTAACACCCGGGGACCTAGTTTCTCTCAGGACCGAAGCTATTATCGGGTGGACTCGTATGGTCGTCCTGCCGTTTTTATTGCCGCAGAAGTTACGAATCTGTTCTCCCCCGATCCATTTCCCGGGGGGTTCCAGTACCAGCTCTTTGCCAAATCGAAAGCCACTTAATTTAGCTACGTGCTGGTTCTCAGCACGGTCGTTTTATTATCTGTGTGCGAGCTCTAGATTCTTCTGCTGCCTGCTTAGACCGTACATCTCTGATAACTTGGTCTTGTCTCTCTTCAGTAGTACCAACGTTTTCCGTTGAGAATGAGACGAGATCCATGAATGACCGGGAAAAGTTTGAAGGGAGTTATGGAAGGAATATCTGATAAATGTACTGCAGGGTAAAGGGCTCGTTTGTTCCCTTGTCTTTTACTACTAGTATTCAATTATTCTCAAAAGCATGGTGCGTTGAGCTAGGTGGGGGACAAAAGCGGGTTAGGGGATGTTAAAAGTTTTTTAGTATTTTATATTTAATTCCACTCGTATATCAGGTCAAAGTATATGATTCTCAAATTGTTCCTATGCTGAAAAATTTCTACTTCTAGCATTCGTCACAATTTGTTTCCCACCTTTGGAGCATGAGTTGATAACAGAAATCTAAAAAAAAAAAGGGCATGCAGTAAGCAGCGGATGTCATATATGCTGTCAATCTACTGAGACCCTTGGAGTTGCAATCTGTTTGCAGGGTGCATTTGACTTGAAGGCTCCAAAAAAGTCACCCATAGCATTGAGGATGGTTGTTCTTGCCATGACTATGCTATGTGGGGTATTTATTTGCTCAATGTGTATGAAGCAACTAGGGAGTGAAAGCTGGTCGAGAATAGTGAAGATTGAAGTTGCAGCACAACCATGTAACAGATCTTCAGTTCCTCCTTCTGAGGTTCAGTTCGTGCATTATCCACAACCGTTGACTTACAGCAGGTAATATATGTTTTGCTGCACTATGTAAGCCCATCTATAGCTGATCTCTATAGTATATCTGATGGTAATATTCATTTTTTAGGAATGAATGCATGTGCAACCCTGTCCGGTTCTTCGCAATTATCTCGTCGCAGCGATCTGGAAGTGGCTGGTTTGAAACCCTTCTTAACAGCCACATTAACATCAGCTCCAATGGTGAAATTTTCTCTAATAAAGATAGGAGAAGTAACATTTCAACGATAATAAAGACCTTGGATAAAGTGTACAATTTAGATTGGAATAGCAGTGCTTCCAAGAACGAGTGCACTGCTGCCATTGGCCTGAAGTGGATGCTCAATCAGGTCAGCGCAAAACTGTACAATTTCCGTTTTATTTGTTGAATGCATAGACATGCACGGTATCTGAAGATCTCGCTGGATGCTAGGAACAAATTTTGCGCTGTATCACTTTGTCCTGTATTGAATGAATCCTTTTAGCCTAGCTATATCTTGGAAGTGGCACCATCGTCCCCGATTAGTTCTTTTCTTTTGCATATATGTGTTAGTTTCATTTGTCTGAGTGTTACTGGTGTTCTTCATTTAGATCCTCCATATTTAGAAAAAGAGTTTTGTTATGGTGCTTGGAAGGTACCTCTATGTACCTCTCCTTTTGAATTAATCCTAAAATTAGTACCAGGCCCACCAATTTTGGTACTGGTCCACAACTTAAACTACCTTTTAGTAGGTATCTCCATATTCTTAACCATTAGATCTGATCAAATGGACTGTTGTTATTAATTCTAAGCACCATAACAAACCTCTTAGAAAAATTACAGAATTGTAGTTTTAACTCTGGTGCACATTTAAACCAGTAGTTTCAATTAACTGCATCTTCATATTAGAACATCTAATCTTGTTTCTTTCTGGATGTCCACACATTGATCTTATCACTTTTCTATTGGATAGATGGATTGATTAACTAATCATGAGTATTGATAAAGAGTGGAGAACACTAACAAGCAGTCATTCTTACATTATGTCTCCAGGGTCTTGTGGCAAATCATGCAGAAATAGCTGAATACTTCAATCGAAAAGGAGTATCTGCAATATTCCTCTTCAGAAGGAATCTCCTTCGCCAGTTGGTGTCGCAACTAGCAAATAATCATGATAGATACCTTAGACAGTTAAATGGAACTCATAAGGCTCATGTTCATACAAGAGATGAGGTAGTTTTCTTCATATGTTTAAAGCCTGCTATTCAGTTTCTTTAGTCTCTGAGTTTGAGCTGTACCTTGTATTTTTAATGAATGCCGTCTTTGACAGGCCAATATACTTGCAAAATATAAGCCGAGGCTCAACACTACATCCCTAGTTTGGAGACTGAGACAGGCAGACGAATATACTCGCGATGCTCTTCAAAACCTGAAGAGCATTCGCCACATTACTATCTATTATGAGGATCTCATTAGCAACAGAACTGTGAGTTCTTTATACAGTAATTAGTATGTTGTCTTTCTTGTTTAGTTGCCTTTCCTGCTTTCTCTTACAAGTATTCTATTGACTCAGAAGCTTCTTGATGTCCTGGATTTCCTCAAAGTGCCAAGGAGGAAACTAGTAAGCCGGCATGTGAAGATACATACCAAGCCACTGTCAGAGCAGATTGAGAACTGGGATGAAGTCTACAGTGCCCTTAATGGTACTCAGTACGAGAGCTTCTTGAATGCTGACTACAGGATATGACATGACACGTGATCAAAGTTTTTTTGTATTGTAGATAGGATCCCTGTAGGTGTGATTCTTTCGTTCTTGTTCCTAAATTGTAGTAGCTGGCATTATCGTGCCTAGCAAAAATTTTGAAGCAGGGTAGGCGCTTTGCCATGGCTGCAGCAGTGTTCTTTTCATAGGTCCACTAATGATTAAACCTGTTTGTTGGGTGCTATGCTAGCTTATCCACTATCTTCTAATCTTTGTGATCCACTATGAAATGATGTTTCTGATTGCCGCGTATGGTATTTACATCTTCTGTATTGAGGTTGCATGTTTGAATCACTAAACCGAGACGGTTTTACCTGAGAACTGAAGCAGATGGTGACATGGTGCTCTGTTGTGGTTGGCTGTAGTTTGCAATCTGTACCGTGTCATTATGGTTTAGTAAGGCTAAATAATTGTACAATGCCGGTCGCCCATCAGCACACAGCCTTCAATATCCAGTTGTCACATCAACCCAGACTGAAGACCATTGGAACGAACTACTAGCAACAGCAACAGAAAAACGTTCAACGGTTACAGGGACGTTTTGGAATTCGAGGATATTTCCGGGAGTTTTTCGTGACTTTGAGACCAAAGTTTCTTCCAAATTTGATATACATCGCATTGAGTAGTAGTTGTTGATTTAGATATTCAAATTGAGCATCTCCATGACTTTGCTTTTGCCGTGTGATCCGAGCCTTGAATCTGGAGGTGGAGGGCATCTGCAATTCTAGACATCCGTCTGCTAGAGAAGACTCTTCTAGTCCTTCCAAAAATTTCTTTTCTTTTTCTTTAGGAAGACATTTTGAAACGAGATCTGACAAAAAACTCAGGCACTTAGCAAAGCAGAATTTTGCCCAAGATATTCAGCTATTGGGCCGGGCTGATTGTTTGCTGTGCGTCATATGGAAACACCCGTGCCTAATTTTTGTACCATGACATAGAAGTCCCTCAAAACTCTCATATTGATGTTCCCCCACCCCTCAAAAAAAAGGCTTAACTATCAAAACCCACCCATAAACTATCTCTAGTTTGATATCTCCTCATAAGATGATTTGTAGCAAACACCTACCCACCCACAAATTTTAGGCAAAATCTTCCCTCCCCCCTCCCCCCCCTCATCTCACACATATTTCCTAATAATTTATTAAATAAGATTTAAATTTTCATAGATAATTCAAAATATTTATTAAATTTAAATTCTGCAAGAACATTTGATTTTTATTAGGCAATTCAAAACTATTTAAATTCAAATTTGAAAATTTCCCATAAGTATTCTGCTTTGAATTTTAAAATTTCAAAATTCAAAAATATTTCAAAATTTTCCAATAAATATTCAAATTTGAAACATTTGAGTTTCATGGAACCTTTCCAAATCTAAAATTTTAAATATTTTGAATTGTCCCACAAAATCATGTTCCCGTATATTTCTAATCAAATAATATTTTGAATATTTTTTGAATTGTCTATGAAAATTTAAATCTTATTTAATAAATTATTAGGAAAACATTTGAGATGAGTGGGTTGGGGGGGGGGGGAGGATTTTGTCTAAAACCTGTGGGTGGGTGGGTTTTGTCATGAATTATCTTATAGAGGGATATCAAACTAGATGAAGCTTATGCGTGGGTTTTTACAATTAAGTCAAAAAAAAAGAAAATCTCATATTGACGTGCGAGTAGCAATCATTTTCCATCTTTCTTTCTTTCACAGTTGTCCTTTTCCGTGCTCTGTCAATAGACCTTTTTTTTTTCCTGGGTAAGCAAATGAACGGCGACCCATAACCTCCAAGCAAGACAAAGATCCGGATTTGTTTTTAATCTTGCTTTAGCTGCTTGCGCCGTACGTGTAGAAGTCATTTTGTTGAAACTCAGAAATTTTAGTGCTCTCATGAGTAGCTTCAAAATGTTTGATAGATATGAAATCAGGAGAGTTTTCTCAATTCAATAGCAAGTATTATATATGAGATTTTTATGGTGGACCAAGTCTTATTGTTTTACACCATAAGGTATAAGATAAAAAACAATCTGCGGGAATGATTTTTATAAGAATGTTTGTTGTGTTATCCTTAACAACTAAATTGTTATGTTATTTTTACAGCTAAATATCTCTTTTCGAATTATTATTATTAGAATTTTGTTATGATTGTTGGAAGCTACCAAGAGGTACCCCTCTTTCGAATTAATCCTAATCATTGATATTAAAAAATTAGTATCTAACCTACATATTTTGGTATCGATCCACTATTTTAAGTACCTTTTAGTAAGTACCTCTATATTCGTAACTTTTAGGTCTGATCAAATTAACTGTTGTTGCTAATTTCAAGCATCGTACCAAACTATTACACCGTAGGGTGTAATACTACAGAAATGGACGATGGTTTGTAGTTATTTGAATGTATCGTAAAGTTTGCTCTAGTTAGATATAGTAGATGAACGGTTGAACCATTAGCTCTACAGTCATTAACGTATGCTACAGCTACGTGCCACAAAAACACAGAAGCAAGTACACACGCAAAAAAAAAAAAAGAAAAGAAAAAGAAAACTGTTTGATAGTAGCTTATAAAAAGGATTTTTCTCCGTGAAAAGGAATTGCAGATGAGAGCATGCATCCGAAAAGCTAGATCCACTCCAAGATACTGAAGAAAGAAAGAAGAAAAATAAAAAAAGCTGTGTACATGTATAATAACCACAGTACTCCGTTTTTTATTTAGTATCGCTACGATAAGCTGCCGTAGTTTTGTTTTAACCTGCGGAATGTTGTTAGCAATTTACGACAGAAGGAGTAACTAATAATAGCTAGTATATTATAGTTTTACACACCAAGCATCATGTCAGTGGCGGCGGCCGGCGTTTGCCCACGCCTGGGCAGTGTCCAGTGGCGCCGTCGGGTGAGCGTCCTCGACATTCCCGAGGTTCCCACCGGCGTCATTCGGCGGGACACGGATCATGGCGGTAGGTTTGCACGGGACGTGGGAGTCGTGCGAATGACAGGAATGTCCAGCAGCGTCCTGCTGCTGCGCCAACGTTGTCGTCGTGACAGTTGGTGCTGCTGGTGGCCTTGTTGCCGCCATGGCACTTGATATACCAGCAGATAGCAAAAGAATAAGGATAGCAACTGCAATGCTGCACGGAAGCTTGACGGAACCCATCAATCAGAGGACCTGCCCTTTCTTCTTCTACGTTGTCGTCGTCTTCTTCTTCCAAGAAAAAAAAAGAAACGTTGTGTATGCTGGAGCGAGGTTAATTGGTAGTAGTATGCAGAGGGGTAGTCTAGTCTATGAGGATACTACAACGGAGGTGAGTATTTATAGCCTCGGGGAAAGGCCAACCGTACGTTGTCGTTGTATCAGCAAGAAGTCAAGACAACATATACTACAAAACTAAAGTTAACTAAAGTTGTAGTAACATGCGGATTGTGTGCGCAAAGGTTGCGCGCTCATAGATGTCCAATGCTTTTCAAGGTGGGGATCCGTCCTCGTTCGCGCGCGTAAAAAGGCTCCCGATCGATAAAGGAAGACGATAGAGGGAGGTAGCAACCGTAAGCACCCTCCACCATGTTTTCGAAACAAAGAATTATAGATTAAACTTGTACATGGAGGGAGATACGACACCACATGAATAACCACACGATGACGATCGACTGCCGTATGAAGTACTCCCTTTGTTTTAAAATTTTTATTATCTTGACTTTGACCATTCGTCTTATTAAAAAATAAAAAAATATCAAAATTTTTTTGTTATAATTCAATTTATTACTTAAAGGTTTTTAAGATTTAACTTTTAAAATTATATATTTGAATAAATTTTTTAAATAAAATGAATGATTAAAATTATTAATTAAAATCAATAACTGTAACAATTTAAAAATAAAAAGAGTAGTAGTTTAATTAGGTTGAACTTGTTTCGCGAAAGCTGCGTTATCGCGTTTGTATATATGTTCCTACGTATTGCACCTAGCTAGTAGTAGCGAGCTAAGAGATGCACCGAGCAAGAAGTGATTTATGAAATAGTATCCACGAACTCATCACCCACTCATTTCTTTTCTATAAACTTTATATATTTACAGCATCGTACTAAATATCATATGAATGAAAAAAAGGTCTAACTTTGCGAGTTGCAATAATATGAATAATACTTAAGTAGTGGCACGGCGGAGTGAGGAATCTTTACAGATGGGTTGGCAACAAGAGTACTTCAACCGGAATGTCAGACGTCTTTAATTAGTCAAACGAAGTTTTAAATGCGCTCGCAGCACAACCATGTAACAGATCTGCAGTGCCTCCGTCCTGCTGATGAGGTTCAGTTCGTGCATTCCTTCGCCAATCAAAAAAATAGTTCTGTTCGTGCATTCTTTAGATTGGAATAGCAGTGCTTTCGAGAACGAGTGCACTGCTGCCATTGGTCTGAACTAAGTGGATGCTCAATCAGCTCAGCGCAAAACTTGTCAAATTATTCAATGCATATATAGACATGTAGGGTATCTGAACTTCTCGATCGATGGATGCTGGGAACCAATCTTCTCACAAATACTCAGCTCCATTCCTTTTTATGTTCGGTACTTTAATCAAAAATTTTGATCACTTATCTTATTTAAAAAATTAGTTTAAATATATAAAATTTAAAATTAATATTAAAAAAAATCTTTAGTAATAAATTAAATTCTAACAAAATATATGATATTTTTTATATTTTTTAATAAGATGAATAATTAAAATTATGAATCAAAGTCATGACGACAAATAAAAAAGAGGAAGTACCTTTTTTTAACACATAGAGCTCAAAACACCACCCACAACCCCTACTAAAATTGGACAGCATCTCTTTTTTTTTTCGACTCATTCTTTTTTTTTCCGCAACTACTCTGATGTTCGGTGGAGCTTTTATACCAATCTGGCAATCTGATCCGAACGTTAGCTGGCGGCCGCCGCACGAGGACAGGGGCCAAAGGCAGAAATCTCCCATGCATCCCGACCCGTCCGTTGCTAACCGAAACGTTGTGCGCCGTCCGCTGCCGATACATCATTTGGAAGAGGAGCAGCGGACGAAAGAAAAAGAACGGCAGCTATCGGGGGCTTTGGGCCTACGTGCGTCCCTGTTTTGGAGAAGACGATACGCACGGTACGATTCGTCTTATTTAATAAAATGAATAATTAATATTGATCTGATCACTTTTCTTTTTGATAGACGGATTGATTAAACTAATCATTAATATTATAGACAAAGAAGGAGAACACACTAACAAACAAGTCATTCTTACAACAGTCCAGCGCTACTATATTAAAGAGCTTAATGAGCGTAGGCTACCCGTTTCCACATTTTTTTGTTTGGTCTGAACATCTTTAGAAGCCTACACATCATCTTTTATTGTGGATGTCTTTAGCTGGTGCCATGTGTCACCATTCAATTCATGGGTGAATTTTTTTTGATACGCAATTTTTAAACAAAATTTTCAACTAAAGCAAAGTTCTATTTTTCAATTTGTTTGAACCATCGTATTCATTACAATTAATCCAACGAAATAAGATCCCCTAGATATATTTTTAAAAAAATTTGAAATTAAATTATTTTCAAAATTTAAATTTCTAAATATTTTATCATAATAATTCGAATGTTTCAGTCATGGAAATCAATAGTTTTAATTATTTCAATAGTTTTTTGAATATATTTAATTTTAGTTTTAAATTTTTTTATGCTATAAAATATAGTACAATACAGACGTAGACACTCATATATGCATGAGTACTCACTGTATAAACACACGTACACACTCCTATAATTTGTGCGTCAATGATTAACTGAGCCAGCTGTTGGCTCGCTGTCAACGGAGACGTCGCTTATCACTAAAAAAATAGTTAGTCGTAGTAGGTTGGTTCCGCTTCAATTTGTTAATTGATAAGCACAGCTCAATTGAGGTTAATTTTTCAATTTGTTCCAACAATGAAATTTATTTATTTCAATAATGAAAATAAATTATTTTAGAACTAATAATTAATTGTTCTAGTAATATCGAAGATATATTGATGATAATTGGGGCAACCATAGTGGCTTTTACAACAAGTACCTTACATTTCTTTTTTTGTCTCACATATTGAAACAAATTATTTTTAGCCCATGTACTTTAGTCAATTTTTTTTTAAAATTCATTTTTCTTAAAAAAAACTCACTATCAATTTATTTCTAATTAGATATGTATTTGTAATATGTTCCATTTCTAAAATGCACCGTCTTCTTCTCTTGATCATTATAACTTTTTTAGACATACAGATTTCTTTTCATTTAAACATTTACAGAATCTCATTTAGAGTTTATTTATATTTTTACGAGCCCGACGGAGCGCACAACTCCTGAGGTGGAAAGGGAAACACTTACTAGCCAGACAGGTGGCAGAGGAAGTCGTAGTTGTGTTGTGGTCCCTAGTCTAGCAGGCTAAAACGACACTTCAATCGGAACATTTTTCAAATGCACAACTAGAACGGGACGAAGGGTCGTCTGTGTTGGAACTGTCATCAGCACTAAGAAGCAATTAGGTAAAGATATAATAGATAAAAGCGGTACATATATAGACTGGCTGAGAAAAACTGCAACTGGAATAAACTGACACATGGAGACGAAAATCTCCAACATTCGCATTGAGCCGCCTCATCGGCCGGCAGGAGCTTTTCATCACAAGATTCTTTTTCACAATTGATAAACATGGTGTGGAACATGATATGTGTTCTGAGTTTTTTTTTGGTGGGGGGTGGGTTTTGCGTTTTTTTTTCTGAAATAATATTAATTTAATTATTAATTTCAAAAGGGGGTCGATTTGGAAATATTGCAAAAATAGAAGCCTGTCGGCAGCCGGAGGACCGACAAGGAGCCTGTCGGTCACCGGAAAACCGATATCTCCCTATCGGTTTTACGACGCCCGACTACCTGTCACGTACGATGCCACATAGGCTATCGGGTGCCACATGGGCTATCGGGTGGGCAAAGGCCTGTCGGTAACTGGATTACCGACAGGCCACAGCAGGCCTGGCCCAGTCGGGCCCGGGCGGACCCGACTTCTGCCGCCTATCGGTCACCCGGAAACCGACTAGGTTAAATAGTCGGTTTCCGGGTGACCGATAGGTCCCCCTATTTGGCCGCTCTCCTCTCCATTTGCGTCGCGCCCGACCGACAGAGAGAGAGAGACAGAGCGAGCGCGCGCGCGAGAGGAAGAGAGGCGAGCGGCAGGCGCGCGGGGAGCCGGGCGGCAGGCGCGCGAGGCGAGCGGCAGGCGCGCGGGGAGGCGGGCGGCAGGCGGGCCGGGCGCGCGGGGGAGCCGGGAGGAGGAGGACCGGTAGAAGAAGAAGAAGAAGAAGAAGAAGAAGAAGAAGAAGAAGAAGAAGAAGAAGGAGGAGGAGGAGGAGGAGGAGGAGGTATAATATTTTTTTAGATTTAATAGAACAATAGTTTATGTACATTATAAATTTAGTTTTGTAATGAATATTTAGATCGAGGAAGAAGAACAAGAGGGAGAAGAACAAGAGACAGAGGAAGAACGAGAAGAATAAGAAGTAAGTATAATATTTTTTTTAGATTTAGTAGAATAATAGTTTATGTACATTATAAGTTTAGTTTTGTAATAAGTATCGATTTTGCTATAATTATAATAAAATTAAATAGTAAATAAAGGGCAGCTAAAAATATTTTTGTTGTCAGGATGTCCAGTGTTGTCAGATTCAGAATATTTTATGGGGAAGGAGAAATTAGACACTGTGAATATGGTATAGATTTGAATGAATTTTCATATGTGGATGGGTGGTTTAATGGACCTTGTGAGGTGCCTAGAGTGGAAGTGTGTAAATGGTTGCAAGAACTCTTGAATATCCCATTACATGATCGGTTAGTGGTGAAAGTTTTAATTCCTAAGATATACGAAGGGGTATACAAATGGGAGCTTTTTGAGATAAAAAACACAACAAGTTGGCGGAAGTTCGTGTATATGGGTATCCAGAAAAAGTTTGATCACGTGCTGCTTGTTCAACATGAATCTAGGAGCACATCGGAAGGGCATGAGGAAGTAGGTGAAAGTTATGTCCATGTTTCAAATAATTTAGCAATCGGTGAGAGCACGGAGCAAAATATTAAAGTTGAGAATAATAGTACCAGAGAACAGATTAATCAGACGCAAGATGAGGTGGGAGGAGGCCGGATGGAAATGATGGTTGCTGATTGTGGAGAAGAGAATGAGGTTATTGTAGATGAGATGCAGAGGGATGATGATGAGTATGAAGATTTTGTTGAGACACGGGGTGGGTGGAAGGAGGGTGATGAAGAGCCAGAGGACTGGACTGATATGGACAACATGTCATGTGATGATGGTCACAAATCAGGCTGGGAATATGATGCTGTAGAAGTGAGGCAGGGGCAGATGTTTCGTGATAAGGGAGATTTGCAAATGGCGGTGAAGCGGTGGGCGTATTCTGAGAAGAAGCAGTTCAGGGTGATAATTTCAAACACAACAACATATGATGTAAAGTGCATTGCTCCAGACTGCACGTGGCGAGTTCATGGGTATCTACCAAAGAATGAGACATCATTTGTTGTCTCTATCATGGTGCCTCACTCGTGTATGTTGAGAAATACTCTTCTGAAACATAGAAATATGACAGCAAAATTTGTTGCTGATGTACTGTATTCAGAGATAGTGCAAAAGACTGCAATATCTCCCTTTGCTATCATGCATAGTATACAGAACAGATATGGGTACGACATATCGTATGATATGGCATGGAGGGCGAAACAGAAAGCATTGGAAAGAAGGTTTGGCACTTACGAGGATTCATATCATAATCTTCCTGCATTACTTGAAGTTGTTCAAGCTCGGAACGCGGGGACTGTAATTGCATGGCACGACTTTGTCAATGCAGATGGTAACAAGGTACTTCAACGTGCTTTCTGGTCATTTGGATGCATGATTGCAGCGTTTAGATACTGCCGACCCGTGCTATGTGTGGATGGTACATTCTTGACCGGCAAGTATAAAGGGCAAATCCTTACTGCTATTGGGGTTGATGGAGAGAATCAGATTGTGCCAATTGCATTTGCATTTGTGGAGCACGAGAGGACCGAAACTTGGTTGTGGTTCCTTCAGTGGCTTAAGAGAGCTGTTGTTAGAAATAGGCCAGATGTTTGCATCATACATGATCGAAATGCTGGTCTATTATCAGTAATTGATATGTTACAAACGAATAGTACGGACGAAGCATTTTGGCCAGATTTACATAGTCGTTGGTGCATGAGACATTTGGCTGCAAACTTTCACCGGCAATTTAAGAGCAAGCGTCTGATGAATATGTTCAAGCAGCTATGCAAGCAGAACCAACGTTCAAAATTTAATAAACTATTACAGGAGCTTGATAGATTAACTAGCAATCAAATGAAGGAATTAAAAGATATGGCTCTGCCAGGTTATGATGCAGAGGCTCTTCCTTTGGATCCTCTTCCTAATGAAGCACACAGCGTGACACGGAGGCGGAAGGGGGGAAGAAGAGTGAGTTGTTTCTCGGACTGGAGTAAGGAGGAGTCAATGGAGAAATGGTCATTGATAGAAGACAGAGATGGATCCCGTTATGGTATAATGACAACTAATCTCGCAGAGGTTTATAATTGGGTAATGAAAGGTACACGAAGCCTTCCACTCGTAGCTATCGTTGAGGGTATCACACGTGGTACACAAACATATCTGCAAGAGCGTTATGCACAAGCAATGTTGAACATGTCCAACCATCAAGTACTGTACTCCTCTAAAATCACGGAGTATATGCAAGAAAAAAGTGAGAAAGGTGAAAGACATTTGGTTCGGAGGACAGGTAACAGAGAACTAGTTTTTGAGGTGCTGTTGCGCGGAAAGAGCGGACTTGGCATTGCTTGTGCTGAAGTAACAATGGAATGCATATTGTGGCCTGATTTGAACAAATGTGAGTGCACATGTAACAAGCCAAAGTTGCTGCATTTACCCTGCTCTCATGTCTTCACTGCTTGTGCTAAGGGAAATATTGACACCCATAATTTTGTGTCACCATACTACTTCAAAGAAGCAGTGGAGGCTACATGGCGTGGTGAGTTACTTGGTTGGAGAGTTGTCTCTGACTTCACACGGCCACCACAGGGAGAACCAGCTTGGATCCCAGATCCAAGCAAACGAGTTATAATGAAGGGTCGGCGCAAAATGCGTCGAATCAGAAATGACATGGATGCCAGTCAAGCGCGTGGGGGTCGCAAAGAATGCATTGTTTGTGGAGGTAACCACCTACGAAAGGATTGTAACTTATACGTAGTGGAAAGGAGACCTGACGGCGTGGATGTGCGACGTGTTCCAATGCGGAGGGGCGCCCGCATTGAAAGAGGAGGACCATCTACTTAATTCTGTCATGGGTACTGTGTAATTTAAGATGTACTATTTTCATTTGTAAGTGTTATGTCATATGTGAGATGTACTATTTTCATTTGTCACATGTGTGCTAAGTGTTACGTAATATTATGAGATGTATTATTTTTATCATACTGTAAGATGTCATATTTATGTTGTTATTAAATATATGTAATTTTTTCTTAAAGCCATGGAGTTGATTGATCCGGTAATTGATTCCAAGCATCGCTCTAACTCTGAGACCGGTGATCTTTACGATCCGCTTCGACTACGGAGCTTCGACGAGTTTTGGAGGGTGGACGAGCGATGGGTTCCAAGGTAACCTACTAATTCAGAAAGTATTGTTTGTTACATATTACACTTTATTTTGAAACAATGGTGTATTGTTCATAGGTTACGGGCATGTGGATTACTACCACTCGCCCGGATGTTGGACCCCAGCGGTAGGAGGTCTTCTCGGTTTTCAGCTGACCGTGCACTACTCACTGCTTTGGTGGACCGTTGGCGACCAGAGACCCACACGTTTCACCTACCGGTAGGTGAGATGGCTCCGACTCTAGAAGACGTGTCCATGCTATTAGGTCTCCCTCTGGCAGGCAATGTGGTTTTTCCTCCTCCGGTGCAAGCAACATGGAAGCATGATATCTTGCACCGATTTCACGACGTCCTACCTGACCAGGATCAGCTGCAGTTTAATGACAACCACGGACCTACGAAGACATGGCTGCAGCAGTTTCGAGCAGAGGTGCTGACTGCAGATGCGGAGGATTGGAGAGTGCAGCGCCATTTAGAGGCCTACCTTCTGTGGTTGTTTGGTTGGGTCTTATTCACGAGCACGCATCAGGACACCGTTGATAAGCGTCTGATAGGCCTCGCACAGATTATCGCTGACATAGACATTGCACATATGCCCCAATATAGTTGGGGCTCTGCCGTGCTGGCTGCGACCTACAGAGCGTTATGTGATGGTTGCAGACGTAGGACTAGTGCCGGATCACTGACTGGATGCCCTCTGTTGCTCATGTTGTGGTGTTACGAGCGCTTCGATATCGGACGACCAACTCTTTCCGCGTACGATCCATACGACGATGACCTGTACACGGATGACGACGATGAGATGGACAGGCCAACAATGGGATCCTTATGGTGTACGCGAAAGGTAACCAAATTTATATTTCAATTAGAGTTAATTTGTCGTATAGTGGAGTTTGTAACTAATATATTTACCATAATGCAGATGACTTGGGCGACAGGCACCGTCCGCAGGGGGTATCCAAACTACGTCCTTGCGTTTGATCAGCTTAGAGCTGATCGTGTCCGATGGACGCCATTCAGTCCAATGGAGGTCCAGAGGCGTGCGCCACACGGGTTGTCGTCCCTGTGCACTCGTGATCACCGCATATGGTTCACAAAGCAACACCTTGTGTATGACATCATTGTCGAGCCATACGCCATGAACCGAGTTATGCGTCAGTTCGGACTATTCCAACCGTTTCCCATTCCCCGACCACCCGTCCTTCGTGACCATATGTAAGTATGATTTACTTTACAAACCATTTCATTGTCGATAAGGAGTTACTTTTTCAACCTGTAGGGAGAACACAGTAAGACATCGATAAATATTACTGTAGGATGACTAGGAAAGGTCAGGGCCTCGCGTACGAAGATTCATGGGCCGCGAAGATGTTGCCTTGGATTGAGCAGTGGGCTGGTGCTGCTCAGGAAGTTTGGGTCCCCGCTGGCCCTTTCGTGGAGGAAGCGTATATTCGATACTTACAGTGGTACAGCACCAGAACACGCATTCGTTGTCACCCGGTACCCGCGGAGATTGAGGACCATGATGCTGACATCACAGACACGTTCGCTCCGCAGCCGGGTTCGGCATACCACATGCTGGTACGTACTTTCCATTGAGCTATATTTTCTGTGTATTATGTGTCATACTCATACTCATATGTAACATGCATATAGTCTGAAACATGTGCGGAGGTCGCTTCAGAACTTGAGGGGTACGCACAGCGGTGCGAAGCGAACCCTCCTAGGTTCGATGCGCGGGAGATGGCAGCAGCACTAGCTCGCATTGCACGGCGCTGCAGGGACGCCCTTCGGTGCTCATCATGTTCGCAGTCCTACGACGTGCGTCCGCGGTCCCAGCCAGGTTCGATCCAACCTCGCACTCGTCTATATTTCTGTAATTTGTTACAAGTGAAACATAGTTTCCAAATCATTAATTGAAATATATTATCTTATAAAAAATTACTGGTTCCGTCGATCCTGCCTCTGCAGCACCGTCATTCCGTTCTCAGGAACCCTCCTCTTCTCGGCATCACTTAGACGCCGGCCCGTCTCATTTTCATGAGGCCGGTCCATCTCAGTTTCAGGAACCCGGGCCATCTCATTTTCACGAGCCCGGCCCGTCCCAGTTCCACGTCGATCCATCAGCCATCCCTTTTGGGACCGGGTTTATTCCGACACCTGGTTACCAGGCACCAGCAGGTTCATCTTTTCTTTCCCGCACTGCATTCATATTATATTTTCAAATACCGCTTCATTAAGTTAAACTAATAATACTCTTATTGTAGGCCACCACACAAGCAACGTCACGGGCTCCATTTCCGACGAGTTGACGTCGTGGACCGACGTGGACGTGGAGGGTTATTCACAGATGCCCGGAGCTCCTGTACCAACTCAGCCCACGCAGCAGGAGGAGTCGACCCCTTTGGAGGGTCCTAGGACTCGCCACGCACCGGACCACCTCACTTACTCGTCAGGGCACGTTAGGCACCGGAAGACGCGGCGTCGTGATGCTTGAATGTTAACATACCTGTCGTAATATATTTATGTGTCACTACAATTATGTTCTACAATGCTTATGTTGCATTATGATTATGTGCATTATCAGATATCTATTACGTATTTCAGTACTTCTATCTCCGCCATGTGCTGTCCTATAACGTCTTTCTCCGACATGCGCTCCCACAAAGTGTCAGGAAATCCAATAAAGTCTGTCTCTGAAATGCTATTTAATGCACTAAAACGTGTCGGTCATGAACACTCCGATACCCTATTCGGTGCTCCGATCTCCGACATGCGCTCCCACATAGCGTTAGAGAATCCAATAAAGTCTGTCTTTGAAACGCTATTTAATGCCACTGAAACGTGTCGGCCATGAACACTCGGATACCCTATTCGGTCCTCTGATCTCCGACATGTGCTCCCACATGTCCGAGAGGAATCCAATAAAGTCTGTCTCTGAAACACTATTTAATGCCGCTGAAACGTGTCGGCCATGACCACTCCGATACCCTATTCGGTCCTCCGATATCCGACATGTGCTCCCACGTAGCGCTAGGGAATCCAAAGTGGTGCACACCGTCTCTATATATCATGTCCTCCCCTCTTCTTCAAACTACCCAACTTCATCAATGGCTAGTAGAGGTCGTGGTCGTGGAGGTCGGGGGGCCGTTCCAACCCCTCCTCCCATCAGCGGACCAACATGGTTTAGTGAACCAAAACCAGAGTTCCCTCTAGAATTCAAGTCTGAATTCAGTCCAGGCAGCCCTCTGCGACCATATGATGCTACGAAGGAGAAATGGCCCAAGTGTAAACATGGTGCTGATGCTGTCGTGCAAACGATGGACTACGGCGAGGATAGTGGTCGTCGTTTTTTTCGCTGTCCATACGGAGCGGTAACTATGAATTTCTAATTTACTTTCACATTTAACTCTCTTTATTATGCAATAACACTCTTTTTCATGAATATATTACTTTTTTCACAGTCGTATGATGATGACGACAATTGCGGATGAACTGCATGGGTTGATCCAGAGGCAATCTATCCGTATCGGCACTTCATCACCTACCTGGAAGACAAAATCTTCGATCTCACCCAGCTGCTAAATGCTCCGACTCCTGAACCATCCAATGAAGATCTTGTCATTTCCATCGCTGAAGATGATGATATGATATGGTGTGAGGTCCCGTATTGTAAATGCCCACATCACAAGCCTGGACCTACTAAACCTCCTTCGCAACAGCGCTCTTCCTCGTCTTCTCATTTCCACTAGCTCTACGTCTGCTACTAATAATCGTCAATACCCTGCACTTACCGTAGTGTTTAAGGGAATGTATTGTATTTGTATCGCACTCTTTATCGAACAAGTAATGTATCTTTGCAATTTTAATACTTCTCATATATATTTTTAAATTTCATAATATTTTTTTCTCACTATAATGTGTAATAAAATAATCGTATTATCCAATACATACACACGACGTACGCATAAAATGTATAAACGTGAAATGAACATCGTATTATTATTTTTTCCGAAGAAGCAAACCTGTCGGTTCTCTGATAACCGATAGGCCTATCGGTAATCAGAGGACCGACAGGCCCCTTTCGGTGTTCAGCTCGCCCGACAGGCCGCAGCAGGCCACAAACCCTAGGGGTCGGGGACCTATCGGTCCTCTGTATACCGATAGGTGCCTGTCGGGTCCCTCTGCGCCCGATTCCTCAGATCCTACGGGCCACGTCGACGCCTCGTCATCGCCACATAGGCTATCGGTTTTCCGGTGACCGACAGGCTACTTGTCAGTCCTCCGGCTGCCGACAGGCTTCTATTTTTGCAATATTTCCGAATCGACCCCCATTTTTGAAATTAATAATTAAATTAATATTATTTTAGAAAAAAAAAGGGGTTTTGCTACTCCCCCCCCAATCCCAAATGTATTTCCTAATAATTTATTAAGTAGGTTTTAAATTTTCATGAATAATTCAAAAAATATTAAAATATTATTTGATTTCAAATGTATGAGAATATAATTTTTGTGAGACAATTCAAAATATTCAAAATTTCAGATTTGGTAAGGGTTCATGAAAGTCAATGTTTAAAATTTTGATATTTCTTGGAAAAATTTTAAATACTTTAGAATTCTGGAATTTCAAATTTTCAGGTCAGAATACTTATTATTATTTTCAAATTTGAATTTGAATATTTTTGAATTGCCTCATAAAAATCAAATATTCTTGTAGATAATGAACTAATAAATATTTTAAATATTTTGAATTGTCTATGAAAATTTAAAATCTACTTAATAAATTATTAGGAAATACATGTGGGATGTGTGTGTGTGGAGGGGGAGGGGGTGGGGGGGATTATATGTTGTCTAAACGTTATGGGTGGGTGGAAAAACACATACATATAGTCACAGGAAAAGTGTCACTATAATAATGTAGTGTGTGACTGGAAGCTGTTTCATCACTATTAACATGTTCCGATGCTAAAATATAATGATTTATCACAAATTCTAAGTAAAGCAGTAACAATTACACAATTCTTCATATTTATCTGTGACAATAAATCATTTTTGTGTACTGGACATTAATTGGTATATTGTAGTGGTAGTGGTCTATGAGGATTACATACCACAACAACTATAGGGTTACAAAAAGACTAAAATTAGGTCGAAGCTTTTTGTGTCAGTTTCCGAAATAAGGTTGCAATGCATTTATAACAAGCTAGTACGACATGGAATTCTTAGGTTGATCACCATTTATCATGTTGTTGTTATGTTATTAATAGTACGTACTACGTACGTGTTATCCCGGAGCATGAGTGTTTCAAAAGAAAACTAGATTATTACTCAACAAATGGATATTGCCTCGGGTACCGTCGCGACTTGGGCTGCGCCTCCGGCGGAGCTTCTGGTCCGCCACCAGGGAATGGTAAGGGATAGGGATTTGTCTCGGTCGAAGGTGATCAGAGCGGAGGAAGCCCTGTCGGTGGAATGGAGAAGGCAACCATGAACATGGGACTGATGACGCCCAGGGAAAATAGGATGGATCTGGGCCTGATAAATGTACATAGAGGCCCATCCACATAGGTTATAGTTATATGGCCATGGCCGGCTTCGGTCCAGTGAAGCATTAATTAGAAGGAGTTGGGCTATATCTGCGGCCTGCACGGTGACCATCACAACGCGCAATCGTAGGTCTTGCTTCTTCATTACAAGAAGTCCTATATATTGACTGTCCGGATTTCCTCCCTTATTTACAAAACCTCGGTAATATTTTTCCTCCCAGCAGGATAGTTTTGCTGGCCGGCCGGTTTTGTCCAATTGGTACCTGATGTTTTTAAATCATGCTTTAGCTACTTACACTTCATGTTTTTATCTTGCTTTATTAGCTGCGCTGCTTGCACCGTGTATATATATACACGTAGGCGCCGGGATTCATTTTGATTGCAGATAAGATCGTTCGTTGAAATTTAGAAACTTAGTGTTCTGATGAGTAGCTTCAAATTAAATGTTTAAAAATTTTCTCATTTCAGCTGTAAGTACTATATAAATATTATATATATCTTCTTAGATAGTAGATGAAACATTGCCCCTAATGTCATTAACGTAACCTAGAGTTGCATGCAATAAAAACTGGTGAAGAACACAGACAGAAAGCAATTAAGGACATAACGCAAAAAGGTAATGCACAAATCGACAGTAGATTATAAAATGACGGATTTTCTCCGTGAGTAATAAGAACTGAAAGTGAGAGAATACATTCGAAAAGCTAGGCCAACTCCAAAAAAAACTGAAAAAAGACAGAAAAATAAAAGCTGTCTACATAACAAGTACATACACAGGTATAGTTTTACACACCAAGCAACTTCCTCCCAACCCTGTTGTCAGTGGCGGCGTGCCCCGCGCCTGGGCTGTGTCCGGGCGCCGTCGGGCGAGCGTCCTCGACATTCCCGAGGTTACCGCCAGCGTCATTGGGGGAGACAACCTTGCCTGGCGTCATCGTCCCCTTGCTGCTACCGGTGGCCGCCGTCTCATCGGAATGCGACAAGTTGAACCTCCTATGCGTCATGGCGATAGGTTTGCCCTGTGTTTGAATCTGACTGGATGAGAGAAGGATTATGAGTACGAGGAGGAGGGATACTTTGCTTAGCTTAGCACAGAGCATGGTGTGAAGCTCTATTACACTACCTAGCTAGCTAGTAGCGAGCAGCAGTGAGTAAGAAGTGATTATGAGCTAGTAATGGTGAACTCCTAGTTAGGATTACTTAGGTGATGGTGTGAGTAAGGTCGTTGATGTGAGCCTCTATTTATAGCATGGTGTGTATCATGAATGAAAAGGTCTAACTTTGCCGGAGAGTTTCAATGAATATTGTAGTGGCACGGAGAGGAATCTTTACAGATGGGTCGGCAGAAAGTGTTCACTCAGACGTCTTAATTAATTTACCAACATTTTCATTAAACACTAAATTCGCTCTTAATTTAATCAAAAGTAGTAGGCATATGAAAAGACACAGGTTGAGGTGGGACCAACAGCAGTGCTCGTGCACTAACTGTACCGGACATGTTACTCTGTCGAGGTTGTTATGATGTTTGAAACTAACAACAACCGTTCATTTAATCGGATCTAACGCTTAAGAATATGGAGGCACCTACTAAAAAGTACTTAAAGGTATGAACCGAAACCAAAATGGGTGGGCTCGACACTAATTTTTTAATATTAACGATTAATATTAATTCAAAAGGAGAGGTACCAAGAGCTACCTTACAAACACCATAACAAAACTCTACTCTGTTATATATATTACATCTAGTAGTATATTGCAAAGGTGCTCTTTAGTTAACTGTCATCTAGCTAGCATATATGTGCCAACTTTTTTAACTCTATATTTGGATGAATGATCGACGGATCAATACAATAATAATGCCATTTATTTTGAAGGCTGACAATGGAGTTGGCAATGTCATCGACCTCTTTAATTTGGAGCATGACTGAGGCTGAGCTATCATAGTATGGAGGCTAAACGTTGTGGAGTGGACGAGAGCTCAGGCGGTTCGACCGTCAGTCCGTCGCCTCTGTAGCAGAGAGAGGATGGCTGCGGTTAAGTCTCTGGATGGGAGGGAATGACGTTGATGCTATTAAGGGTACCAGGATCGTCTACCTATAGCTAGCTACCTTTGTCAGTTGTGACTTTGAGTTACTGGCATGTACAAAATAACAAAAGGTAGTAAAAATTAAATCCTTTACTATTCCTTGTCCATGCTAAGGATGTCATAAAATATACTCCCTCCTTTTGATTTTTATTGACCTTACTAAGTTCAACTTTTTTGAACTAAGCTACGTCAACAAAAAGAGATCGGAATGGTTATATTCGTGGCAGACAACAGAAGGATGAACTAAAAAAGAGAGCCCCAACACCTAACATAATTAACTGATAAAAAAGGATGAGATAAAAGGTAATGGAAATGAACTAAGATGCCATTTTTTATATGAGGCACGCAACTGTGCTTATGTTTAGTTGTCAGTTGTACGACATGGAATCCTAAGCAGCTTGATACACCATTTATGGTTGTCGTCATGTTTTATTATATACAGTATGTGTTATCCCACAGCATGAGTGCTTCTCAAAAGAAAACTAGATTATTACTCAACAAGGCTGGCGTGCCGCACTCATCACCAGCTGTATATTAATTTGTATTACAAACTGAATATATATATATATATATATATATATATATATATATATATATATATATATATATATATATATATATACACACACACACACTAGCAAAATACCTGTGTGTTGCTATGGAAAGTAAAAGTCTCCAAAGGTTAGTTATACTATAGCAGACAATATGTTTTTGCTAAAAAGACTTTTTTTTAAACTATGCAAACACATTGTGATAAAATGACAACAAATAGGAACACCTATTTGTTGTGGCATGTGAATTTTTTTTTAAAAAAATATCCACCGTTTTCTTTACTGTTCAGTTACATAGTAAACACAAAATATGATAAACCTCGATTTTCACCATCAACTCTGCATCGGCAGCATTGGTGCTAATATAAATAATCAACGGTAGCTGCATGATCGCCGGGAAAACATAATAGCTTCTTATGATTAATTTAACATCTAAATTCATAAAGTTCAGTAAGTAGTGGTTAAGACAAATAATTAAAGTCATCCGAAAAAACATCTGAAGGACGAAATAATCAAATCAGACTATCAGAAAACCCTTTTTTTCTAGGGGTTGGGGAATGAACAAAGTCAAAGAACTTAATGATTCAAGACAGCAGTGCTGCCATAATTCTAAAAAAAATCACTTAAACATCCAGATAATCAAGTCAAATGTTCAATTCAATAAATCAAACTTCAACTTTGGTAAAGCAGTGCAGCTCTAATTCAATGAAAAACTTTGAACATGACTTTATTCGTCGAGGAAAGGCAATTTGAGAACCATCAAAGAGTCTTAGATTGGAACCTGATGGCCAAGATAGCTTCAAGTTCATGCTAATTCCCTTACCGCTACTATAGGATAGGAGAAGATTGGGAAGACCAATAAAAGGATGATACTCCTAGTTTGTTCTGCTCTAAGCATATTGTCAGATGCAAGACACATCTCTTAGAGTTGTGCTCTCTCCACTCCACGGTGCTCTAAACCTTCTACTAAGTCAACATCTACATGCATCAAACAAAGGAGGGGCGGATTCATCTATGATGGGTGTGCGCCATATGGACCTCCATGTAGATCGCCGTCAGCACCGTGTCGGCGAACAAAGCAGGGCTAGCCCATTGAGTAGTTCCGCTTCCGCGTGTCGGATGTAAATTTAGAAACTGTCGTTTTTCAAGAGCGTAGATCTAAGCAACTGTCAACCTCAGCTCCTCCCTCTCCAATGGTAGCAAGATGGGTGGACCGGAAGCTTCTCCCCACGCCCATCAGCCCACGACGCTCGCTAATAGCCACCAACCTCACCGATTGCCCATTGCGCGGTTCCTTGACGACTGCGGCGGTGCGGGTCGTGGAGCTCGATGATGGTGGCAGGGTCGTGGAGCTCGGCGACTGCGGCTCACGACGGACGCCGGCGGGGTCGTGGAGATCGACGGCGGCAGCGGGGTCATGGAGCTCAACGGAAGCGGCTCGAGTCGGACGGTGGCGGAGCGGGTTCGTGGAGCTCGACGGCGCGCGTCTACGGACAGCCGCGGCGTGGGTCGTGGAGCTCGACGGCGCGCGTCGTAGAGCTCAACAGCGGCGGCTCGCGACGAACGGCGGGGACAGGTCGCTCTGATGATTATTGATTTATGTTCTTATGTGTCAGAGGCTTGAAAGTTGGAAGAGAGCTCGGCGGGAAGACTCCATGTGCGTCCTGTTTATTTTGCACGGACGTGAGCAGCTGGCCCACCTGTTGGCGGCACTCTGTTTTTGCTTTTCTTACGTGTGGCAGGCATGTAGTGCGTGGCAGGGAGCGGAATAAGCCTAACGCACATAGTTATAAAATTAATTAATAATAGTTGTATATCCGTACGTTGCTACGAATGTATAAGATTTTATCATCAAATAGATATAAAATTAAATAAATTTGTGCATTATCACATGACCAGTAAATAAAGATTACATTAATTTTCTAAAATACTTCACTTTAACCAACCCTATTTTTTCAAAATATTTGACACTCTCGTCTCCTCTTTTATATGCGCCACACATTTTCACTCCTTCAGGTTTCATCATGTATTAATTCATAGCTAAAATATCAAATATTTTAGAACAAACGGAGTACTAACTTTTCTCAGTTTCTTGAATCTCAGTGTGTAAACTCTTGGTAAAAAAAGAAAGTATTACATGTTTTAACCTGTTGGCATGAAAACCTCATCAACTTAGAGCATAGAAAAGAGGAATTTAAAACCAAAAATAGAAGGGAGAAATAAAGTTTAGAAGAATAGTTTTCAATAAATATGTCTCTCCCTCTCTCAACTGCTTCTCCCTCACGAAGATTGGACAAGGAGAACAAAAACACCAACCGTTATCATTATATAACATTTATATTACGTAGCATATTACTGTATCAGATAAAAAACCAAAATAATAACAGAAACAATAACAAAGTTTCAAACATCTGAAAGCGATTCAATTTAAACGGAAATGAACTGGTTGGTAATATACTAAATCAGAAGCGTATTCAGAGCAATTTATTTCCTATGATAGTAATGTCTGAAAATTAATATCTAAATGTTTATACAGTATATCTAAATATTATAGTATCTGACACATTGTTCTTATCCTCATATACGAGCTCATGTAGTCTCCATTGAACATCGGTCTGTCAGAGACTTATCCCAACCAAGCGAAAGCTGCTACTCCCAAGTGCATTCTAGATGCACCACTTGCTCTTCTTCCTCCCCTCGCAATCCTCCGTATCCTAGCCACCACGCACAAAAAAAAGCAGTGGAAGCACGCACCGCGTACCGTTGAGGACGCTGCCGGCGTCGAGCTCCGCACCAGGACCCATGGATGAATGCCTCACCAAGGTTGCTATTCATGGAGACGAAAGCCCTTTGGTGGACGTCCGCGACGGCAGATCCTCAGCGAATGGCGGAGACACGGCTCCTGGGCGGCGGCGCGTCTCCGGCCGACGACGCGGGTCTTCGGCGGCAGCACTTCTCCTGAGCGGATGGCGTGGCTCCTTGGAAGCCGTGCGGCTCCTCGACGGACGACGCATCTCCTAGGCGGTGGCGCGTCTCCTCGATGGGCGGCTCGGTCTCTGTGCGGACGGCGCAGATCCTCAGCGGTGGAACTTCTCCTCGATGAAGTCGCGGCTCCACCGCGGTGGTAGGCTCAACGGGGGCAACGCAGCTCCACGGCAGGGCGTGGGTCCTCGATGGGGCGGCTCACGACGGATGGCAACCAGTCGTGGAGCGTGACGGACGGCGGCGGTTGGTCGCGCGGCTCCACGGCGGGACCGCAGGCTACGGCGCGTGTCCTCGATGGCAGCGCCTCGCAACATGGGGACGACAGCCGGCCGTGGAGCTTGGCGTATTCTCGAGCAGATTCTTGCGATGGAGATGAGGAGTAAGACCCGGATACGTGTAAGACAGGCGGGACCACGCGCGAAATGGGGCACGTAGGCAGGTCGTACACGCTGGACAAGCATCACCGCAGTGCTTTTACGTCAGGTGGACCTGAGCAAAACGCGGAGGGGACAGACTCCTGCAGGCGCACGCGTCTGGGCGGAACAACGAGGTGCACGGACGACCATTACAAAAATAATTGTAGTACGTGTGTATATATATATATATATATATCCTTCATCCCATAATCTCCTTAATATTAGACTATGATATAATAAACAAAGAAATAAAATACTACCATTAATTTTTCCTAGTAATTAACCCACGCACCATAATCTTACGTGCATGTAGTTACATGCAATCACTAATTTTGCTTGGGACCATCAATTTTTTTGGAATACGAGGAATTAATCTACGAATAAAGGATAAATAATTAGTCCAATGCTTATGCAAGAAAAGTTATGGGTTTTTTATTTTTTATAATACTAAGAAGATTATGCGATGGAGGGAGTATATCGTATCGGAGAATCCAGACCGACATATGGCAAAGTAACAAAATAACAATGCTTACTCTAGCAAGATAGTGGCATCATTAGTAATAATCTTTTATTTTGCGAGGAATCATTAGTAATAATCTCTTGTAGAGGATGGCGGCGCACTGGCTATCTACGGATCATTCAACATTATTTGTGTAGTACACAACTACGTCCGGTTTTAATTAAAGCATGCAAATTAATTAAACAAAAAAGCAGGTCATCAGTGAAGTGACCCTCCCGATCGAAGAAGTACCTATTTGCCGCAAGCAAGAGCAGTTGCCCTTTTAGTCTATATATAGCTAGTTTTTTCTTTTTTAGATCAATATGGTTCTCTTATTTTTCTAACTACCGGTATGTAGTTCTGCACACATTATTGATCTGGTTGCAAACAATATGACTCGTAGTACCATCGATCTAGCTAGCTGGCACACAGCAAAGCTGCTGCTCGTACTAGTTAAACTTAAGAATAGTACTACAGAGTAGTACAGTATAGGCATGTCGTCGGCTGAATATTCCGTTGGGACCGCGCATATTTTATTGCCCAACTCTACAGGGTGCACGGAGCCCGAGTGTTGGCGGGCGCACACGTAATTAACGACGCACGTCGCTTTGCATGTTCTTGCATGCATGGTGTCCCTGCATCGCCGCCGGCGGCTGGGCCGTCACGCATCTGCATGTGACACTCACTCACCACCGGCGTTTCGTCCTCTCCCTGGGGCTGGCAGCTGGCTCTCCGAGAGACCTAGGGCCGTCTCGTCGTCTGACAGTCGATCTCGGTTCCAGCAGTATGTAATTAACAAACAGCTCGCAGTTAAGATAATAATGTAGCTAGTAGAGATATGTCTTTGTTGCCAACAGGGTTCTGGCTGAACTGCAAAATCTCATGTGCATATGCATGGCCATATGGAGCTACGTACATACATTTTTTTACCGAGAAAAAGGGTTAGAAAAAGATCAAAATTAGTAGTTCAAATAAGATATATATATATATATATATATATATATATATATATATATTCTATGTCAGATTCCCGGCCGCCGGCCCTAGCCGCAGAGAAACAAATTAAATTCTATTCTAATGAGTTCCAAGAGGAAGGGAAGAAACCGACAAGCTCCACTCACTTGTTGCTAACTGGCCAGTGCGATTGACTAGAGCTGGCCGGGATCTGGAGTGTTAACCGCGCCCAAATCGGCTAACATAATCAAATCTCTATAGCTAGCTAGATCCCCAGTAGTTGCAGATTCCAGCTGAATACTTTAGCTTACTGTACATGGCGGTACGACGACAGCTGCTTTGCAGTTTAATTTGTTGTTTTCAACTTGTTTCTATACATCTTGACTTCAAAGCTGCTTTTATATATGTATATATAGGACAGTACTACTCTATAAACATGCTGCCCACTATACACTCCTACTTTTCCTGGATAGTATATATAATTGTCATTAGTGTGCATGGACTGCTAGCTAGCATCACGAAAGGGACACCGTCATCTAACAGGCAAGAGCAGAGCACTACTACAAAAGACTGATCCGTACCGGTTCATAACTATCATCAATACCGGTTTTTGGTCGACAGCAATATGTCGATACTGATAATATTGACTTATCTATATCGGTACATAACCGATACTGATAAGCAGATCATCAATATCGGTTCACAACATGAACCAGTACTGAAACTCATATCATCAGTACCGGTTTCAGGTGTGAACCGGTACTGATAGTTAACTACCGGTACCGGTTCCAGTTGTGAACCGGTACTGATAGTTAATTATCACTACCGGTTCCAGTTGTGGACCGGTACTAATAGTTAAATATCAGTACCAGTCATAACGACGACAGACACTTATAGCTAGTCTATTAGTGCCTGTTGTTGTTAAGAACCGGTATTGATGGTTTGTTTCATGATAAAAATTAAAAATTTAAATTAGCAGTAGCATCACTATTGACATCTGAAAATATCATCATCATATCATAAACATAGATAGTAGTCACAGAAATTAGTAGCAGCTACAAATCTCAGAAACATTATTTGATGAACATATGTACTACATTCAAAGTCTTACAATAACAAACACCAGGAGCAACAAAAACTCTCACACTACATAGGCCTCACAAGCTTTTTTGTAACTAACTGATGAAACTTAACTACGCTTCTTGTATTTTGAAGATGCTGGCGTAGATCTTTTAGAAGACTGCAGCATAGATTTTGATTGTTGTTGGCCATCTGTGGACACATGAAACATACCGAAATCTGAAATGACGTGTTGATTGATAAATCCTAGAAGTTGTTCCTGAACTGCTAGTATTCTTTGTGGTGAGATTCCTTCGGTTTGATCATTTACCTGCAATTTCAGTAATCAAAGTCAATCACCTTTCACATGTGCAAATTAAAAGTTGTTCTTAACATAATGTTTGTCTTACGTCAACTGTGAAGTTTGTATAGTCTTTCGGATGGACGGACGAATACATAGTTTCTTTAACGGGTTCAATCATATTGAGACATACATAGAAGCCACACGGATTGTTTCCATCAGGTTGTCTCCTACAATTCAAGCTAATTTTGAACCTGAGATCTTTTGTGAATGGAAGGCACCTCCTATTAGCCTTAACATATCTGTGATAGACCCTGTACATATATTCTTAGAAGTTATAATTAGTGTTCATAATATAAAAAATAAAAAATAAAATAATAAATTTATCTTTGTAAGACATCTTTGAGACTCTTCCAATCTGTTTCTGGTCTCCTTTTGAAGTCACTGACAATGACCTTGCTATTCGCTATGTCAATCGAAAAAAGGGTCCAATGGAAACTATAAAAAGACAAAAGAATCATAGCAAATGGTTATTCATAAGTAATAAACAAAGTAAAGTGTATATAACAGTTATTCATAAGTGATGAACACATACCCAAAATTGTAAGGTAGTAATTTTTTTTTTGTTTTGTTATGTCAAGAGAAAGCCGAATATGTATTCCTCTGTCTCTTTCGGCTGAGAAGATAGCATGGTTTGGTTGACACGCAATGGGTCCATTATAGCAGTATCTTCGATTTTCTTGTTCTCACACATTTTTAAAATAATTCTATGAAAAACCAAAATAATTAAGATTAGGTAGATAGGATGCATTAAATGTACTCAGAAATAGACAAAGACGTGACTTACAATGCCTACAAACAGATGAGTTGAGCTCCAAGAGCATCTCCTTGCAATAATTGATATATTTCATCTCAAAAGATATATTCCTCACTATCACCATGTAAAAAATTTTTGTGTCTGTATCGAAATGTAAACATCTCTCTTTACCATCTTTTGCTTGTTCGATGTACCAGCTATGGAATTTTCGTGTTTGTGTGCTTTCATCAAACAAAAATTCATCAACCATTGGTTGACCAACAACAAAACTCTTACGGGTAGGCTTTGCAACTTCGATCCTCGATTCATCCATATATTGATCTTTTGTTATTCCAGCACTGGCAAGCAATTCATCAAGATTTTACTCTTGGCTTCTCTGCTCTAGAATCTCATTTGACCGTTCCCTACAGGACTTTTTATATATTATGCGCGTAAAGTTAGTTGGTGAACCTCGAGGAGGCTTGCTCAACGTTCGTAGAAAGCTAAGTTTATTCTGTCGATCGGTCTCTGTCCTCTCGGGAATTGTTGGACTCTCAAAAAACTTTGTGACATTAGCACGCACCGATTCATTAAGTTCCTCATCGATCTTCTCATAAGATAGCTTAGGTTGTGGTTTCTTAGGTCGTGCTGAATGTGATTTCTTGCCTTGCTGTGGTGACATAGTGGACTTTCACAGTCTTCCTTGTTGCATTTGGGAAGCTGGTCCTTTTGTACGGCTAACCTCTTGGGTGACGGTTGGTGTTGTAATGATGTTGCTGCTTTTGTCACCCCTAACCTCTTAGGCGACGATTGTGATGAGGTTGCCACATTGGTTGCCTCTAGCCTCTTGGGTGACAACTGCTGATGTGATGAATCTGCCTGCTCGGTGTCGTCTAGGCTCTTAGGTGATGGTTGTTGTTGCGGCATTTCATCTTGGCCTCGTACATGCGGCAAATGTGCGGAGCTTGAATTACTATCAGAGTCCAAGTCACCAACACGATGTCACGCTTTCGCCACAACACGTATGAGCCAACATTCTTTTTAAGCATAACTTCACCCGTTTGTCCAAAGAATTCCAGTTTGGATTCTTCAAGTTTTTACAATCACGACACGGACAACATATATAATGAATGTCAGACTTATTTTTTGGCTTCTTGTACGTTGTGGCGGCTTTCAAAAAGGTTTCCAATCCGACGAGGAAGCGTTTAGTAAGAGTGCTACCATCATACATCCACGATCGATCCATCTGGTACATTAGAATTATTAGCATCATAAAAAAAATCAATTATATATATACATATATATATTCATCATGGAAATTACATAAGATCTTTGTTCCTCCATGTTTGATTGTCGAGGTTCGTATGAGGGTGGGCTCGACTGATTGGACCCACCGTGTAATGGTTCTCGTTGCCTCTTTCGACTACTAGACGATCCCATCATCAACTCCTAAAAAAGATGAGATCACATAATCTCAATCAAACTTATTGCTTTTAAACCAAAATTCGCAATTATACAATAATTACTAACAAAATTATTACATCTATTTTCATTACTAAAAATAACAATCGTACAATAATTACTAATAATTTAGTAGTAACAACTTAACAACCATATAATAATTCAAGCTTTTAAACCAAAATTATATATATTCAAAATTTATAGTTCAACGTTTTTCAATACATTTCGTTTAACACAAAATGTTCGAATGAGCCTACAAAGGCTGTAATTACCTGCTGCTGCGGCAGTCTATTATTCATTTATTATTATTATTTATTTATTTATTTATTTATTTATTTATTTATTTATTGACTTTTTGTACAGTATTTTGTGCAGTTATAGCCTTTGTAGCCTTATTTGATCAGTGCCACAGTGGAAAAGATCGAGCTAAAAGTTGAACAGCAAAAATATACATGAACGACATATATATATTAAAAAAAAAATTGGAGGAGTACCCATTCAGGCAACTTGAGTAATATCGAGATAAAGCTATCTTCAATTAATGAGCAATCTTAAAGAGTAATATAGATCAATCTTCTAATGTAAGTAATCTTAGAGAGTACAGAGCAAGCACTAAGTGTAGAGAGCTCGATCTACTAACCGTAGATTTTAAAACGGGGTGCTAACCTTAGAGAGCAAAAGTCATCGAAATAAGAAGGAAGAGCGCTTCACTAACCGTAGACAGCTTTAGATAGGTTGATTTCTTCCGAATTTTGAATTATCCACCCGCAACAATGGAGCTAGCTCCTGTCCCCGACCAGCAATGTCCTCCTCGATTTGGAGGAGGAAGAAGCACTGTTTATATACTCTGTACATTATCTATACCGGTTCACAACAGAAACCGGTACTGAAAATATACTATCAGTGCTGGTTCCTGTCAGAACCGGTATAGATACTTTTCCGCACTTTCAGTGCCGGTTTTTGTTGTGACCGGCACTGATAGTACATTTTCAGAACCGGTTCTACAGGCTCAGTTATTGATTTACGGCAATGACCTTTAGAACCGGTATTGAAAATGTATTTATACCGGTTTGGAAATATGCGGCATTGATGAAGGGGTATATTTGATGGTTTTTGTAGTAGTGAGAATAGTAAGCACCATGCATGCATGATGCTTAGGTCGGACAACAGTGTGTGGCACACACAGCTGTTGCGATAAAAAGAAAGGACGACAGAGGAGGAGTAATGGTGCCCACTAATTAACTTATTTCTTCTATACATCTTATATATTTAGTGGTGCCCTTAACCCTTTTCAATCCTTTTGAATTTACTATAGTGCCTCGTATCTATCCTCGTCCTCGTCTCCACCAGCTGTGTCGCTTGCGCTCCTCGAGCCCGGACAATGAAGGATCGGGTTATGTCCTGTGGCCATAGCCTCCTTTTGGAGGGTGTCCTACGGCTAATAAATGATCTGGCGATATGTCATATAGCCATAGCCACATTTAAAGGGTGTCATATATAGCTAAGAAACCTATGGATATACTATATATCTAGCTACGTACATACACATATGTGTGTCAATGTTGTATCTACTCATGCATATATGCTGATATACATATATGTATGTTTGCAACCTTGAACATGCATGAAAGGGTAACAATGATATAGTAGCTTTGATTTACACAAGTCTTTTAGTGTAGAAATGAAATAAAAGTATTCTTGTAAACTTCATCAATTAGAAAGCAGAGGCAATAGCTAGCAAAGAGAGAAAAAGGAAATAAGATGATTATATATATTTGCTTTTTTTTCTTTTATACATAGGATAGCTTGTTATAGGAAAATCAACACATTCCGAGAACCATAAGTGACCTAACAACGACGGAAGATAAAAAAAATAAATGAAAAGGGAGAAGCACCAAACTATCATGATCAACAAGCTACAAGAGAATGATATTTCTTGTCGGCACTCATCATCATCACTGAGTGACTATAAGCAGCTTCCTACCCATTTTGTTGTTGGTGAATGCATGGCCAATCCCTGGGCTGTGGCCCGGGTTACTAGGGCGAACATCATCGTTCTGCCCTGGTAAACTCCCACCTTGTGGGAGCGACCGTGCCCTCGATCATGCCCTTCGTAGCAGACGTAGTGGTAACTGAATGCAATAGATTTCTTCTGTTTACTGCCAGAAGAGAAGTACTACCATGCGATGGCATGATCTGAGATGCTATAAGTAGGATTATCATCAAGACAATTTTGCTCTTCATAATGTTGGCGATGGACTTGTTGATAGCCATTTTTTAGCTAGGGAGCAAGGGTTTGGAACTAAGCTAAATTGAAGTAGCTAATATGAAACAAGCTAGAGATTACTTTCTAGTTACCTAGCTTGCCTACTTATGGATGGTTGTAGCCTTCTAAACTCCATGCCTATTTATAGGAGAGATGGATGACCCACGGAATATGCACATACACACAAACACACAAATACACATACACACACACCTAGGGAAGATGCTTAGTCCTCCAAAGAGTTCATAAAATATTTACATGTTAGCAGATGTCAGTTTAAAGTCTGTCTTGCATATGGCGCAAGAATTACTAAGAGGATCCAAACATAAAGAAAGTGTTGCATAATCTTGTAAAATGAGGTGCAATGAGAAAGGGGCTTGACTTATTTTCTTCAGAAATACAAATGTAGTCATGCATGGGCCATGGATCTACATATTTGTCAAATGACAATGCAAAGTATAACAACATTCTCCTAGTGTGACCGGTTAGAGCGATGTGCTCTGGGAGCTCGAACTCCCATCCGACCCAGGTTCGAGTCGCGGCACCAACTTCTTAAAAAAAGGAAGTCAGGAGGATGTCTCTCCCCTGATCGAGAAAAAAAAAACAATGCAAAGTACTCATTTAACTTCCTTTTTGGACCGTGGTCATAACAAAAACATGCTCCTACATAGTGATGCATTTAAAACAATATACAAAACAATATGCATCTTAATTACAAAACTGAATATGCCCTTTTAAGTTGTCACCGAATGACCAAATTAGAGTTCAGAAAGAATGAAATTATTGCCCTGAAGCCTTGAGACTTCCTCGTGGCTGCCACAAATATACAGTAGAAGAGTATAGCTAAGTCTAATTTGCACTACCTCAATTCCAAAATAGTTATCGTCAGGTTGTGAATGTAGACAAGTGCTTGTTCAGATTCATGATTAGAATTACAATTCTTTGAAACAGAGGTACAAATCAACAAATCTAGATCTGAAGACAACTCTAGGACAAAACATTACGTGTGACACATGCTTGACCAGTTTGACCGTACTCTATGACTACAGATCAAATATAATTTATTTATAGTACGACACTCCAAAGATATCATATATATTAAGGTTTTTTTTATCATACATTCAAGTTTGACAGGTCATTTTAAATTGTCCTAATGCACAAGGGGACATTGTTTAAAGGTAACACTTCTCAACTAATGTACCTTAGAAAAAGCAAAAATATTTTAGTGCTAGATCAATGCAAACTGGTCCCACCTCCACTATCACCGTGTAGTTATTTTTGATACTCCAGTTGTAGAGTATTATATGTAGTTATGTTTGTGTGTTTACCATTAAATCTATTTTTGCTCGTTTCCCCCACCTCTCTATTTTTAAATTATTGTCATTAGAGGATTCTCTTTTTTTTTTTGTGCAAAGAATTAGGATAAGGATTCTAGTTTAAATATGTGCTATGCTTTTGGATGGAGGAAGTGAATGAAATAAGCTACTGCTGTATATCATCATCATCTCAAGAGATACACAAAATACTAAGTGTGGACAAGGGGCAGGTACCCATGCATTACGCTCCCTTAGTTTTGAGAACTTGTGTATGTCTTCATAGTGTTGAGAGAGTGTTCTATGTGCATTGAGTGCTTGCATCGTCTGTACTGTGTTAAAAAAACAATACAAACCGTTGATGACATTGTTTAGTGGCAAGTGGAGAGGATCAGAGAGGAGACATAACAACCGTGCTTGCATGAGGAATCAGGTCGAAATGTCGGCCGGGAGAATCTACTATCTAGCAGTCTAGACAGTCGCGAGAAGGAATATTCTGTCATATCGATAATCGTGCTCCATATAAGACCACGCACGCACATGCATGCATGCATGCAGGTACAAAGTGGCGGCGGAACACACGTGCGTCCATATGCATGAGCTTTTGTTGGCTAGCTAGTTAAGCTCATCTTCTCGAGTATTAAATGAGATGGCCTCCAAAGGATGGACGAACTAGTTCAAATAATATAGGATTTAATTGTGTTACATGGCATATTCTCATGGATATAAACATACGCTATACGACCACACATTTCATATTCCGTTTTGCCTTTTGTTATGATTTAAGAATATGTGTCACATCCCAAAGTTTCAATCTTTTGTCCAGATGAAAAAGAGCTCACGGACCTAGATTTCGTTTGTCGACCGTTTTCTGTTGGGAGTTGTGGGTTGCAAAATTTTTCGATTTCGGGTAACCCTTTTCGCTCTTTTGCAAAATCTTCTGTCTTCTTAATGAAACCAACCCGATGTTTTTGCATATCAATTAACAACACATTAAAATAGAATTTTGAGGTTTTTATCGGAATTTTTGGGAGGAGTAGAAACCCTTTTAAAATTCCAACCAACTTGGACTAAGTTGAAAATTTGCAAACCTTTAGAAGCTGAATCAGGACACCCTTCTTAGATAAAAGTTTTTCAAATAATTCCTTTAGTACCCACAAAAAGTTTCAAAAAGTTCTGAGCCGGGGAGGTATAGTTTCCAATTGACTTGAGGTGGAAACTGTTGAACTTAATCAAAAATAAAAATTAAAAAAAGAGAAGGAACAGGGCCACCGCCCATGGCGGCCAACCGGCGCAGCGGCCGGCCGGCCGTGGCAGGCGTCGGCGGCACTCCTTTTGCGTCATTACTCCACCGAGGGAGGATCTCGCTCAAAGATCCCCTCTTCTCTCCTCCCTTCCTTCTCCCTCTCCCTCCCTCTCTCCCTGGCGCACTACCTCTTCTCCGCACGGCACGCCACCTCCTCTGTCGAGCCGCCGCCCACACGCGCCAACCGCCGTTCGCCGCTCCTCTGCCCCAATCGCCGCGCCACTCCTCAATTCCGCATGCGCGCGTGCCCTTCAAAACTCAGCCGAGGACAAAGCACCCTATCTTTTCCTTCTTCTTCTTCCTCTGCGCCCCGGTCACACGCCGCCATTGCCGCTGACCTCACCTCCACGTCGCCAGCACGCTTCGACGATCCCTGTGCCCCGTCACCGTGCCGACTGAGCTTCCCTCATCTTCCTACAGCTCTCCGTCCATCAAGGCCTCCGGTCGTCCACTGCCCCACCCGGAACGCCGCCGTCTTCTTCCTTCGGTCGAGAGCACCGCCGCCGGCCGTCATCTTCAAAATTCGTCGCTCCGGTACCTCCTCGTCCCAATTTCCTCTCGCTGGCGAGTTCTCCACATTCTTGTGCACTTGTTTGACACGGTTCCGGCCACAGATAACCGCCGACGAGGACGAACATCGTGCGCCACCCTTCGGCCGTCATTGAAGCCACCGCGGAGCTCGCCGTCGCCGACCACTTTCCCGTCGACCCCTTGGCCTTCATCGCCCTCAAATTGATTCATCGATTCACGGTGAAGCTCCCCAGCTCCTCATTCCCCTCCTAACCCCCTCCTCCGGCGAGCCCCTCACCGGAGCGCCGCCGCCCTGCTTTGTCCTCTGTTCTGCCCCTTCTTCCTTATTTAATTTCTATTTTTCCATTATTTAGCTAGGTGTTGTAAATTGTATAGTAAATAGTGGAAAAATCTAAAAATGCTAAAGCTAATTTTATTTGAATCCTTGTAGAATGAACTAATTTTCTGTTGAAGTAATTTTTCAAAAATGTTTCTGGAATTTCCTCAATAATTAGATGAATCTTTTCTATTCTTGAATTTTATTTGAAGTTCTAGAAGGGTGCTAGAGTTGATTTTTGAACCATGGGTGTGTCACGGCTTTGTCCATCTCCTGCATTTTTATCAGGATTTTACGGCAAAAAATGTTCATGCATGTCATTAATCATACTCCAAACTGTCTAGTTAATTTGTCTTTTTCAAGAATACATTAGGAAAGTCCTCCAAAAGTCCAAACCCTTAACCAAAAATGTATTCTAGATGTCGACTGGTACCTCCATAAGGTTTCATGATTTTCCCATGAGTTTTAGTGTTTGTTTCTGATTTTATAATTTTAAACAACAGAACTTTGTTAGATTTTTACTGAAATCTTGGAAGCTCAACTTGACTCCAAACCAGTGCTAAAAGTCTTATTTTAGAGACTACTTTGAACTAAAAATGGTCCCCTGCCCATAACTTAAGTTTGAATTTTCATCGGAAAGTCGTTACAACTTTTACGATATTTTACGCTATCTACCGATGTCGTAAACGGGCAACGATAGTCGGTAGGCTCGTGTTCCTGCTAACGCGAGTAAAAACCTTTAAACTTAATGTCGTAGTAACTCTAGTCACCTGGTCAAGCCAGTGCATGAGACTTATTTTGGGACTTTTCCCGTAAACGATGTCCGTGTGCTACCCGATATCGGAACCAGAACCCGGGAACTGGAAACCCGTATTTCGGAATCAGTAAAACTGTTTTCAGCATAACTTGAGCTATAAACCTCCGTTTGACGTGCTTCTTTTTGCTTTGTGTTCGTAGTCTTAGTAGCTATCTTTCTGCGCCATATCGCATCATTTGTACATCATGACATCGTGGCATACTTCTCATACCAACGCGTTTTTCTTTATAGAGTACGATCCGTCAGAGAGTGACGCGGGTGCTGCTGAGGGAGGAGCACCAGAGGTTGATCTAGTCATTAAAGAGAACACTACCGCTGCTAATGAAGGCAAGCACCTCATATTGCTATCCTATGTAACTATTTAATGATTAATATATATGTTTACGTATAGGATTGCATTAAGTCGGGCATAGTGGTAATTTCGAAAAAACCTATTTTTGTTGCATGTTACCCCTCTTGATATTGATTACGTCACCTTGTCAACTGGGTAGTGCGTCTTTGTTCGAGTCACGAAATGCTTAGCCCTGCTTAGAATAACGGTAGAAGTCGAGTGGTAAGTCCCACTCGCGTGTATAGGATTCACCCTGGTTACTTATGGACTTGTGGCAAGTTCATATGATGGTAAAGATTGAAAAGTGTTGAAACTGAAATCTGGACGGTGGAACAGGAGTGCAGCAAGACGTGGAGGCCTTGTGTGCCGTAGGCCTCGTCTGGATTGACCTAGGACCCGGCCGTGTTATTTTTGGCCTGTGCACTTTTCGTTCTTACCACATGTCGAATATAATGGTAAGACAAGCTGAGTATCTCATTGTGTACCAACTTGACCGATGACTGCACGGTGCATGGAATGAGGGACTCACGTGTGCTACGAGGCCGTGATACTCGGCGAGGGACTCACGTGTGCCTGCGAGGCTGTGGTACTCGACACCGTGTGGATTTCCAACCGTGTGGGCACGAGTGTGAAAAAGGTTGACATGAGTACCCCCTTGTGTAACTTTAGCGGGTTGCATGAGCCGTATGGTCCTCAGTCGTGTGGGTACAGTTGGACTCTCCTGCAGGGTGTATAATCGGTTCGAATCCGCCGTGATCTCGTTTATGATCAAGCTTGGTGTCCTTTGGATAATATCGTAAAGTTGACACATAAAGTGATGGGAAATGGAAAATGACTGATGGTATATGTGGTTTAAATGGAATACGGTTGATGGTATATGTGGTTTATGATTACATGGTATTTATGTCATGGGTTTTTAGTAGGTGTTTATGCCCGCAGAGTCTTTTACTTTATGCTTATTCACATATGCTTAGTTCAGCTTTAAGCAATCGAGTCTATCCACATGCCTTACTTGCCTTGTTACTGTCATACTGCATTATCCTTGGAGTCGGAAAATAATTCCCACAACAAGGTAAGTCTTGCGAGTACCTTTGTACTCAATGTTTGTTACTTAAATTTTTGCAGGTGAGGATGAGTTGGTCTTCGGCTACTTTGTCCCCGCCGATGCCGACGAGGGCGAGGAGTAGTCCGGACATTCGAGTGACCGTGATTTGCGATGTTCGTGGGCTGGGCGTCGCAATCTTTTGCTGCTTTATCGTTGCAACTGCTGCGACTGCTATATTCCTTAGAATCACTTCCGCATTTTAATTTTAATTTCAGGACTTAGTTGAACCTTGGTTTGTAACATTATTTTAAATAATGTAATTGAATTATTGTGACCTATGTGACGTATCACTCGTTGTTACCGACGTGCTTAGATCTTGGGCATTGCTTGAGAAGCATGTCGGGGGACTGCCGGGTTTACATTCCTTTTTATCGGATTGATTACTCGCATACAGTGCGTGGGCCGCGAGTCAATTTGGTAAACTTGAATGTAAATTAGACGGGTTTCTCACAATATGCCTATTGGATGTACCTTCTTATGAAGGAGAGTCATATATAGATATATATCATATGGCATTATTCATCCATGGAGAAACAGTATTTATGACAAAGTCTAATATGAAATTTCCATCTGTGAACAGTAACTCTCCAACGGTAGTGTGTCCAAATTTTGGCTCGCTATCCGGAATTTATGTCTCTGTCTTATCATCAAGATATATATAACTTTCCAAAAACACAGTCAAAATATTCCAATGAATATGTGCTGTACAATAAAAAGATGAAACATTCCAGTTTTCAAATATTAGGTATTACGACTTTTCCATGCATTGATAATGTACGTCTAGCCCACTTCTCATGCATCATTCAGGAATCAAAACCAATATCAATAAACATGTCAAGTAAGAGTAACATGCATCCATCACAGACGACGACGATCGACTTCAGCCCTACATATCATCTACTACAATTTCTTAGTCAATTTCAACTGTCAAGGAGGACAGTTCATATAGATTCATATATCTGCGACAGAACTAATTTTCAATCAGTCAAAGTACAGTTGTAAGGTGATAAAACTATTGGAGAGGGAGAGCAACAAAGCAAAAGCTCCTTCACATGCGTGGGATCGATTATATTAATTAGCCGCCACACTCAGTAGTGAGCTTGCATGCATGCGCCGCCATATTGATCTCTGTGCGTATATTCCCTGTAAGTAAGTAGCTGGCGCCATTTCGCTCCAACGACAGCGTCAAGCCACCGGCTCTCTCGGCCGTTTCGCCCTGCATGCGCAGCCTTTGTCCGAGCTCTCCAAATGACGGCCCGTCCCTAACGGAGTCCAAAGAGCCGCCTCCATGGCCAGCATTTGGGTCCTAAACAATATGCAACTTTGAGAGCCGCAACCAACACTGGCACTGCAACCGACTAAAGGGCCGCAAAAGCAACTGCCACAGCTCACTAAAAAGTGATAGATACCATAAACTGGTTGAGAAAGTACAAGTGTGCCTGCAGTAAACTGTCATGGGGCGGAGAATCTTCAAGATTCACTTTGAGCCGCCTCACCGGGAGGAGATTCCTTTCATCACAAGTTATTTTTTTTTTACAGTTGATGCATGGCTGTATGTTCTGACTTAATCGATCAACATATTCTTTATTAATTCTTTCGTATTAGAAATTAATTTGTTTATGTCTGTTCTCTTATCTAGCTACTCCTACCTGCTTAGTTATTTGTCCCTTTAGGTTTTGGCTAGGCATGGGCAGTACTGAAATTTAAGATATATATATGTATATATGCGAGTCCAGAGTAGAGATGCATAACTTTTCGAAAAAAGAGTAGAGATGCATACCCTATGGAAAGAAGGAAGAGAGACTTGCATCCCACATGCATGCATGCACGTAAGATTCCTGTGATGCAAGTTGGTTGTACATTCAATATTAGTTAATTGGAGTTAGGAACTGATCGATTGTCCTTGTGTCCTTTCCCGTTCGTCCGGAACTGATGGCCTTTGGTTAAGTTAAAGCATCAAACTAGAATATCCCTTGACCATCCGACAAAATCATAACTGATTTCCTTTGCTCAAAAGATCCACCTGTATCCTCTCACTTGCTTTAGGTGTATATGAGAAAAAAATTACAAAAACATCCAGTTGAGTCTCATGCATGGGGTCTTATATACCCACCAATAAGAACCTACATGGCTCTTGTTTAAGTTCCAACATTACCTTGAATGTTATTTAAAAAAAAACATTACTTGAATGTTTCGGTTAGATGTGTATGTATTTCTCTATTATATAGGGGGGTTTCTGCATATTTGTACATACTTTACCTGTATATATCAATGAAAGGGTACAAGTTATGATATATATGGACCGTTTTGAGATGCAGCGGAGACCCGCTCAATCAAATATATCATGTCAGTATATATGAAAATTAAATAGGACTTGAAGATGTTAAACCACAAGAAAAGTTCTTGTAACAAGTTGGGTAGTATATACGAGATTTAGATGAAACTTCGCTATTTTCCTATAAAAACGTTCACTGGCATTGTAACTCATAATAATAGTGATCACTTGTAACAAAGGAACGTTTGATGTATATGAGTGGAGTATTAGTTCTATGAAATTTGACAATTGATTTCACCTCACAGTGACTGTATGTATCATCAGAAAGCTGTTCCTTTTGACAACATATGTAACAGTTATGATTTGATATGCACAACCCCTGAACTAAATCCCACCTTATACGAATTTCTTATGATGTTACGTTAAAAGTGAGTGGACAACATATTCACATGAAATATGGACAACAATACATAGACTAGATTTGTTTTAACAACGAACTTCGATGTAGTAGTAGTTTGTTATGGATCATGCATTTTCCAAAACAATGTACGTTTTTGTCGCACAATATGAAAATGCTGTGGCCGGCGTACTCCGATCCGGCTCTATATATAGGGCCTTCATTAGACAAACGAACTGCACACATCAACTCAAAACGAAGCTGGTAGCTCTGTAGCTAATTCCTCTTTGTGTAGTACGTACGTAGCTTGCTAGTCTCTACACACTACTGTTAGCTTATACATCTATCTAGCCAAGTACGAAATATATGGCGGCACTTAACACGACAACTAACACTCGAGCTCGCACTCTTAGCTCATTACTGCTGCTTGTTCTAGTGCTTTCCTCTTTACTCCAGACTTCTCAAGGGAGGAATCTGCCGAAGGGGAGCCGCTACACCGCTACCGTGCATGGCAGAAACCTGTTATCGCATGATAATGGATCATCAGAGCCTAACGGGACGGTGGTTGAGGGAGGAGTTGTGTCTCCGTCTTCGTCAGCGATCCATGGTGACAAAGACAAAGGCACCATGGTTGATGTTGATGGTACCCGCCCATCTGTTCCAGGGCACAGCCCGGGGGTTGGGCATGCCTTCATCAACAAGAACGGCCATGGAAGGAAGCTTTGAATTTTTTTTTGTTGCACATGAGCCAATGCTCATGTCTGTATGTGTGTTTCTTGTGTTGGTTAGGTGTTTTATTTCTCTTCTCCGTTTTATTTCTTTTCAATATCTTATTATGTCGTCTTGGGATTCAATTCAATAATCCGTGGCAATGGTGTATTATATAGGTGTAAGTCCTGTATTTGTGTCATGGATTAATTCACATCATCCATCTTTTTTGTTGTCTCATAACTTCTTGTCTACTTTCCTTTGTGACAAAAAATAGCTCGCTGCATGGATCGATACTTGTAGTAGAATTTGATTCAATATGGACGCGAAAATCACAGATGTCCAAAGCATAATAAATTTGGTTGGTCAGAGAAAAACGAGAAGCAAAATGCTACCAATACTTTTACAGAAGTTATTAACAGAAAAGTTAGCTACTAGAGCTAATCACCAACCGCAGTTTTACTTGGTTTTATGTCTAAGTGCATGTAGCTACGCCCTAGGTTCACTGAACTTGGACACCGTACCCTAGCCTGAGGGTGTTGCCCCCGAATCTGGAAATGTACAGTGAATGATATTTACGTCATCTTAGCCGTTCATCTCTGCATGCATGAAGGATTGACCAAAGTGTTAGTATATATGGAAAAGATAACTCGCTAGCTAGCAAATTTTTGACTTCCCTTTCTCTCATAGCTACGAATCGTATTCATAGATCAAATTGTGTTTTAATCTTACATGCAATGAATTAATTTAGGTAATAATACTGTTAAATTATTGTGTTCTCTGAATATTTAGTTACGCATCGTGTGTAGAGAGGAACCGGGTCCTATGCAGTGGAGAAGAAAATTCACGGGTCGCTAGGCTACTGTTCACGGTATACTGTTCATTTGCACTGTAGCGCTCGCACATTGGTCCGTTGATTCCGGATCGGACGGTTGGAAATCCAGAGAAAATTCACAGCTACAGTGGGTTCCGTAAAATTTCTTCTCAACTGCATAGGACCCGGTTCCGTGTGTAGAACCGTCCGCTGCAAAACGCCGATGTCACACCATCAGGCCTACTAGAGAGCTTTTTTAAGTGATTTATAAAGCTTTTCATTATAATTGATATACTTTAACATGTACTAATTCCCTCCTAGTTGCAGATCTTTGATCGCATTTAAAATAATTCACACACATACACATATAAATAGAAAAATGAACGTCGCGGGACTGGGATCCACGTATTGGTGTGAACCCTCACAAATCGATCTCGCAAGGAAGCTCTCTACCAGTGACAAAACATGATAACACCCGCGGGTTCTTTAAGTTTTTCAGTGGACTGCTTATCTCTGATACACAAATGTTATAGGATTTTCTTAGTGACCTTTTTCCTAAGCATGCAGAATATTCCACCGGATGATGGTCGCTTTCGAGAATATAATTACTAGATACTAATATATGTTATCACTTTCTCGAAAAGAATTATTTGATTCAATCATAGATGTGAGCTCTAAACTAATTAGAGCAACAAACCCCTAGGACTGTTAACAAATCACTAGTGTCAGGTGCTGCCTGCCAATATGTACAGGAGGAGACAGTTTGGATGTATGGATTGTGGGGCGGTGTTGCTAAAGTAAATTAAAGATACTAAGTTTGACTTTTTGTATATATGCATGCTGTGAAAGCACCTTAATGGCAACTTTTTTCTAGTAGACTTCCTTGTACTCCCTCCGTTTCAAAATAGATTTCGTTTTGAACAAGGTTGTGGTCAAACATTAAAAATATAAATCATAAATAATTTTTAATTTATTATGGTTTAAAATATAAAGATCATATGAATAGATTTATCTTGAAATATACTTTAAAAAAAGTATATATGCATCACTTTTGAATAAATATTTTCGTAAAAAATGAAAATCAAAGTTATGTTTTGAAGACTTTGCCTTGTCCTAAATGAAATTTATTTTGAAACAGAGGGAGTACTATATAAATATTTGACATGGAGCATCTTCAAAAGCTTAAAATGTAGTAGTTCATAAACCTCTTTTTAGGAGGACTCCACAAATTTTAAGAAATAAATTTACTTAGCCTCTCCTTCAATAGCCATAGTGTATCTTTAATATAGTGTATGTGTTTGATGGCCAGGAATACTATTTCCCTCTTTATAGGTAGATGCATGTAAGGAAGATTTAAAGAATTCTTAAAAATTGAGACTGATTTAGGATAGTTGTTGGAGATGTTTTTTAAGAGTTTTTTTTTTAATCTGCTAGACATCCTTTCAATCGAGTATTATCTTCTAGCTATTACTAAAACGAATTTGTCTCATGGACATTATAGAATTCTGATATTTGTCTACGTGACATTGGTAGGGCATTGAACCAAAGTACTTAGTCTTGTTGCTACCCAAGCAAGATGTGAACTTCTTAATTTTTTTCTGGTCTAAATTAGGAATCGTGAGACCAGCTGCTGATTTTGGTGCTTCTTTGACGGGCCATGATAAAAGGAGCCCAAACTAATGTGCGAATGTATGTAGAAGGCCAGGCCTACTTTTATATTTGGAGCCCAAAACGTGCATGGTAATCATTTTAATCTTATTTTTATTGGGATCCGGTGATATGTCACATGCAACATTGGCCATATTCTACTCTTATTTTTTGGTTGTACATTAACTCCTAACTAATAACGCTTGTTGGAAGAGACAGCGTTGCATCTGGAGGAGCCACGAAGGGCGGCGCCCGTGCCGCGCGCGATCCGCGTCCTCCTCTCCTCGGAGAGCTGCCTGGCGAACCCTGCGAGCGCGTCGGCGTTGGTCCCGGCCCCGGGGACGGGCTCGTACCTCCCGGTCTCCAGGTTGACCCTAGCCACCCGCTGCGCGAGCATGCGCTCCGCGATGCCGACGAGCCCGCGCATGTTCTCCGGCGTGGCGCCGTCGACGGTGGCGGCGGCGCCGCAGAGCGAGTTGTCCTGGATGCGGAGGTAGCCGCCGTCGTCGCTGTGCAGCGACTGGAAGAGGACGGAGGCGTGGATGTCGACGAGGTCGGAGCTGGCCGCCATGAAGATGTCGATGATGGGCGCCATGCCCTTGTTCCGGAGCCAGCTGAGCACGCCCCACTGCGAGCACTGCCGCGCCGTGTACAGGCCCTGCTCCGACGTCGAGCCCGTCCCGAGCGACAGCACCAGGAACCGCCCGCAGTGCTCCGGCCGCACCGGGTACAGCGCGTCGCCCGCCTTGTTGTTGTTCTTGTCGTCCTTGTTGCCCACCAGCGTCTTGGTGATCTGCGTCATGGCCACCATCGTCTGTGCGCGCAAAAAGCTGTTTGTGTCAGCCATTGTTGCGCATGTACTATGACGAATCATGGGCAGATGAGTAATTTTACCGGGTTGTTGGCGGCGACACCGCCGTCGATAAGGTTGTACTCGCGTTCCTTGTCACTGGCGTCGTCTCTCGTCTTGAAGTAGTGCGCCGGGAGGTAGGTTGGCGCGGCGGACGTGCTGATGCACACGTCCGAGAGCAGCGCGTTCTTCAGAGGCAGACATTTGGCCTGAAAGTTCATCCCTTGACAATTAGTTGTTGGCCTGCTGATGCGCTGAGGTTGAAGAAGAACAAGACAAGTACGTACGTCGTAGGTGGAGAAGATGATGGGCTGGAGCAGCCTGACGTCGAAGGTGGGGATGACGACGTTGGTGAGCATGTCGGAGAGCCTCGTCTCGCCCAGCAAGCTCCTGATCTTGCCGCGCAGGAACTTGCCGTTGTACCGCGGCCGCCTCAGCGCCTTTAACGTGGCCGGGAACCAGCTCGTCCTGCTGCAGCTTACAAATCACTCACTTTATTAGTCAGGTTCAGATCAATCCTTATCTGCGTTGCATGCACAATCTCACCACTCACTTCTGCGGGAATATGTGCGGACCATTCTCGAGGTAGAAGCCATTGATGTCCTTAGCGGCGAACAGGGGCCGCCCGTCCCCGCCGGGCGTCGCGAGCATGGCGGTGACCAGCCCGCCGGTGCTCGTCCCGGCGATGCAGTCGAAGTAGTAGGCCAGCCGCGCCTCCGGCCCGTCCAGCTCCTGCAGCCGGGCCTCCAGGAACGCCAGGATGGTGCCCGGGATCAGGCCCCGGATGCCGCCGCCGTCGATGGACAGCACCGTCACCCTCTGCCCCGGCACCACGGGCTGGCCCACGATGCTGCCCGCCATCGCTCGCGTGCTGCACGAGTTGCACGGCCGCCGGCAAGAGTAGTTGTTCGCCATTAATTTCTCTCCCGCGCGCACGCCTTCTCAAAGGATTAATGCTCGGTCGATCGATCAGCCGATACACACCTGGGCAGGGATCGGACCAAGAACTAAAAGAACAACATTGATCAGCTGCTGCCTACGCGAATCCACTGTGTCGAGATCAAGATCCAAGAAGGTCGTGGAGTTCTTGCGGCGAGTGTTACCAACGGTGAGGAGCCATTAGTGACATGGCTTTATACACCACACGCCCGCGCGCTGCTGGATCTATTTTTGGAGTGATACTTACAGAAGACAGAGGCGAGCCCGGACAGTTGCATGCAGCTCGATCAACACCCTCACACATGCACTGAGTGAGGGACGACCGCCCGGTCATTCATATGATCGACGTGAATTACTTATCTCTTCAAAAATAAGATAAAACTACGATTTTCAATCAGAATGGTAGCAAAGTAAACATAAACGACCATATAATAAACGGTAGAAAGTGGATGCTATTTATTTATCTTATTTTCAGTCATATAGTATTTATTTATATCAAAAGCGGATTTTATGAGTATATTGACAGGTGGCCATCCGGTGAGGTTGCTTAATAGCAGCCCCCGATCAGCATCAGATGACTGAGATTTAGCCACGTCATCTCCTATTCATGGATAAGATGGCTCAATCTCAGCCATCCGATGATGATCTGAGGGCTGAAACTAAGCTACGTCACCGGATGATCACCTGCACATACGATCATATAGTATTTATTTATATCAATAAATACATGTTGCCTCATATAGTTTTGGCTAATTATAATCGGCCGCCTTGATAACGCCGATGGAAGTTTATTCGGATGTGCGACGAATGTACGATCAGCATGTGGAACGAATATGTTGGTTGTCATGGCTTTAGGCCAATCCAATATATGACACGGGTAGGCCGGGTAAATGTGTTCAGTCCCAAGTACTCTTAACAACTTAAACCGGCCTCTTTATTTTATTTCCATTCAAAGTTAAATAAAATGTTAGCCCTATCCTAATTTAATCTGGCGCTCTACTTAGCCAGTTCATTTTCTTTGTCCAATTACAAGGCCAATGCTGAGTGCTACCAACTAACCTAATTAATATCTGGTGTTTGAGATCCGTACAACATACAAGGCCAATGCTGAGTAGGATGTCAAACTTTCTAACTATATTTGGTCCCAAGTTTTTCGTAATATCTTGGAAATGTTTTGATGGAGGCAGGATGTGTTATTTTATATAAACTAGACTATAAGCACGGAACATCATGTATGCAATCAAATGACATACTCTTGAAGAATGGATAGAATATTTTTATAGAAAGTAGCAGTAAATACATCGGTAGAAAGTACTACAAGAACATTAGTAATCATGTCACTATTTGTTAACGACATGTAAATAATGATTTTATATTATAAGTAAAAAACTAGTAACTGTCTGAGGACTGAGAAAGAAATACTACAATTTACGCTAAGGATCTAGACTTAGAATCACAGATGAATGGTGAAAATACTAAAATAAAATTGTGATTGCCATAAGTTCTAAACGCTAGATAACAATAAGAGGACATGAATGAAAACATGGTTCATGAACGATCTACTTGCAATATTATTGAGGGCCACGGGGAAGGTAAAAAGAGAAAAAAATGATTTATTGTTTAAAGAAGTGTCTATATGTAAGGCTTACTTTTACAAATCTTATTTTTCTCCCTCCATGTTGAGTGATCTGATAGTTGGTAATGCTCGAGTAATAATATGATATTAATATCCTTCACGTAAGAATAGATGCTGCTACTTACTTAGAAACCCACTTAAATTAAACTAATTTTAACTAAATGGATAGAACTTAAGAAACTAAAACAACAAATTAAGACTCAGATCTACTGCTAAATGTAAAAAAATACAAAGGAGAAGTTGAACTTATCTTTGAGTCAATCCTTTTAATTTTCTTAAGCATTTCTCTATCTTTTTCCTTTTAATTTTATATGTAAATTTAGACACAATTCGAGCTGACTTGTATAAGGGCTATGTCAGGATTGGATAAGCTAATGACAACATCTGATTCTGTCTATTTTCCTAAGTGGATTGGGCGGTTAATCGATCATGTTTACTCCTTAAAGAGATTGCACATGTCTGACATCAATTTTGGCCTAGTCGAAATAGGTGAGGATATTATTCCGGATCGGACTTATAATGATATTTCTTACAGATCGGTCTCGATAGGCACCTGTCGGTATCAGGCCACTTGGGAGGCCGAGCATATCCTATCGGTATGTCTTGGTGCCCAACATAGGGGATTTAGTTCCCCAGTTCCTTAAACACCTTTTTGTAATAAGTACTAATGAAGCTAACTAACGCGCCAACTAAGATATATGTGGATAAAAAACAATAGTATTTTCATTTATCAAACTCAATCTCTCTGAATTCAAATACAAAGAAATCTTTCTCAATTAACAAACAAAGAAATAGCTACATAGAAGATCAGGCCTTTGCAACAAAATAGGGAAACGGAGAGCAGTACGACCAAAAGCTCGGACGAAAAAAAAGCTGAGAAGAGGAGAAATCCTGAAGATTCTTGTTGAGGGCCAATATCAGAGGTGATCATCATTAACGGCCCGCGGCCTTAATAACACGAGGGAGGCGAAACAATCTCTATCTCGCCCGAACCCTGTGCCGCGTGAATACCCGACGGATCGGGCCCACAGGTAACCTCGGCCTCGCCCAACCCCTCCCGAATAGGGGTCGGATTCCCCCAGCTCATCAGATGCGCCGACCTCCCCGCGTTGAGGTCGGGAGACCGCACGCGGCTCCGCCTCGCCGACCCCAGGGTCGGACAAACCGCCTGCCACGCCGCAGATAGGCAGGGCGGCGGTGGTTGGACAATAAATATCTGTGACGCCCATGTCCGTGGATGGGTGAAGATAGCGACTACTTGTGACACCCCAGGTGTCACCAGGGCTTAAATCGACACACTAAAACCCTAATCGGCAATTTATTCACCTAAAAGTAAAAATCAACACTAAAAATAAAAAGAAATGATGTTTGAAATGCTCTAAAGGTTCACCATGACAACCTTGGCACACAACAGAACACTATAACTAGTTCAGAAAAATTTCAACCAATAGTGTCGAAATCTTATTAACGGGAATTAAATCCAAACCCTAACTCGTGGCTATACAAATTTCTACAAAAACCTAGCCATATTTTTACATAACAATTAACTACACATTAAAATAGAATTTTGAAAGTTTTATCAAAATTTTTGGAAGAATTTTAAAATTCCGACAAATTTGAACCAAGTTGAAAATTCACAGACTTTTAGGGGCTGAATCAGGGTATGTTCTTATAAGAAAAGTTGTTTCAAATAATTCACTTAGCTTACACAAAACGTTTCAAAAATATTTGAACTCGGGAGCTAGATTTTTCAATTGACTAAATAGAAATTAAAAATAGCTGTACCGTGAACAGTAGCCACTCCGCTACAGTGCGCCGTCCGGTACGGTTTGCAGTGGTTGCAGCCGAGCAGCGCCGCGCCAGTACTCCGCCGTAGCATCAAATCGTGGCAGAGAGCTTGTCCTTCTCCTTCCTCTCCCTCTCCTCCCTCCCTCTCCCTCACTTCTCCTCCCCCGCACGCCACTGCCGCCCATACCGGTCACAGTGCCCCGCCGTCCGGCTGCCTACCACCGTACGGGAACCGCCGTCATCATCATCGCCGCGGGTGCACGTCAAATTCCCCCCGGGTGCATCCCTCTCCTCCATCTTCCCTTGGCTCCTCCCTCGACTACTTGAAGCCGCAAGCAATCCTCTATTCCCCTCCTTCTTCACCCCGTTTTCTTCTCTGCTCAGTGCGCCATCGCCGCCATAGCCGACCGGCCGCCCGCACGACGCCAGCGCAGTCCGGCAATCCCCGGGCCTCGCCACCGTGTCTTACAACATCCCCTCGACCCACTGAAGCTCTCCAACCACCAAGAGCCCCGGTCGTGCCGCCGTTCCTCCGGAACGCCGCCGCCCCTGTTCTTCGGTCGAGAACCCTACCGTCGCCGCTTTTCTCCAAAATTCGTCACCACGGTACCGTGCCCCTTCAATTCCCTTCGCAGGCTAGTTCATTTCACACTTGCGCATCGATTTGACATGGTTCCAGCCACAGCTCATCGCCGACGACGAAGAACATCCCGTGCCACCACTTCGGCCGCCATTGACGCCGCCTCAAGCTTCTCGTCGCCGACCACCTTGCACTCTTCCCCGTGGGCTTGATCCTCTTCAAATCAGTGCATTGGCTCACGGTGATGCTCCACGACACCTCCATTTCCCCTCTAACCTTCTTCTCCGGCGAGGATCTCACCGGAGAGCCGCCGTGCCCTAGCTTCTGCCTGCTCTGCCACTGTTCCATTGATTTCTCCAGTTTCCAGTAATTAGCCAGAGTTGTTAAGTGTGTAGGAAATCATGGAAAAATCTAAAAATGCCAAACCTAGTTTTATTTGAATCCTTGAACCATGAACTAAATTTCTGTTAAAGCACTTTTTATAAAACCACTAAAAATTTGCAGAAATAATTAGAACACTCTTTTCTATTTTTGATTTTTAATTTAAATTCTAGAACAGTGCTAAGGCCAAGATTTGATCCACAGGTACCTCATGGCAGCACACACCTACTGGAAGTTTATGAGGATTTTAGGACCACAAAATTGTATATAATACTTTCACAATACCCCAATCTACCTAATAAAATACCACTTTCTAAAATACATTGTAAAAGTCAGTAAAAAGATAGACCCCAAAAACAAAGTTGTAGATTTGTTTCCCATGAGTAACACCATAAAATCTCATAATTTTATTCCAAGGTTTACATATGATTTCTGATTTTATAAAATCTAATAACAGGAACTTGGATGAATTTTTGTAAAATTTAGAAAATTCACCTAGGCCTCAACCAAAGCTTAAAATGCTTATTTCAGAGAGCACCATCAACTAAAAATAATCTTGTGATATAATTAAGATTTTTATTTTTAACCCTAGATTAATAGTCGCAGATATTAAATAATTAACACCGTAGTAAAGTGTTGAGGGTCACTACCAAGGGTAGTTAACTTTAATGATCCTCGGCCCTAACGACGCGGTCAAGGATAAATAAATCTCGCCTAAACCGGTCCCCATACCGTACGGGCGCGCTGCGGAAAGAGTCGACTGACGGTCTCCGTCTCGCCCGACCCCCGCAAAGGGGGTCGGAGCCGACTGACGGTCTCCGCCTCGCCCGACCCCCGCAAGGGGGGGTCGGATCTTGCACGCTCGGACGGGGCGCTCGACCCCGCCTCCCTGGGGTCGGACGAACGCGCCTCCGCCTCGCCCGACCCCTGGGTCGGGCGAATCACCTACTGCTCCACGAACTAGGAGGGCGACGACGGTTGGGGAGTAAATACCTGACACTCCACGACCACTGACAAGCAAGGTAGCTCGCCAACTCGGGCAAGTGGGAGTTAAATGCACACGACGTGCACCGCCCACGGCATGGGCGCCGCTCCCCAACAGCCCCCTGTCAGTGACTCATCGCCCTGTACAACAAGACGTCCCGAGCGACGGCCACACTTACGGCGTCATCAAACCGGCTCCTACAGTGGCGTCTTCTCCATACGGATGGAACTCCACCGGATGACAGCACAGGCCATTCCGACGAACAGGAACAAGTACGGCCAAACCAAGGACGACGCCCCATCACGGCCCGGCCTAACTGGAGTACGGCTGCCGTCAGCTTCGAGGAAGCAGCCCCCCTCTAGCCGTCGTATAAAAGGGGAGGGGAATCGAAGACGAAGGACAACTCTCCAAGATCGACAAGTTCTCCACAAGCAAAGTCCAGAGAAGCCTCCACGATCCACGAGCTCTCCAGACACACGAACAACACTCACGAACTCTCATAGAGGCGGAAATCCCTCTCTCTTCCTCCTCTGTTTGTAACCCCCCACTGTAATCTCAGTCGCAAATAACACGAGCTGCCACCAAAACTGGACGTAGGGTATTCGGCCCGAACCAGTATAAATCCTTGTGTCCATTTGCGAAACCATCCGAGCCCAAAATGCGCTTCCCCTAAAACAAATCACTAGTCGGTGATATCGAACACCGACATAAAGTGTCGGTCTAACTCTAACCAAAGTGAAATCATTAATTTTGACAACATGCCAACTAAGAATTATTTCTTGGAATGAAAATGAGAAGTTTCATTTGAACCATCATTTTTCTTATAAATTGCATTTTCATCGTATAGGAACCGACCAGGAACTTCCGACGGTGAACGAGAATCCGGAGGAGGCACCCGCAGGAACTAACTTCTCGTTTGAGTGCTCTAACTATTCTGCACACCAAGGCAAGCCCCGGTGCACACCTATGTTTTACAAATTTTCTGTTTACCACTATGTGTGTAGGAATTGCTTGTGCATTAAGTTTCGAGAAAAATTGCCGTGAAAACCTAATTGCATGACTTGGTAGGTCTTCCTATGGGTTATTTTGGTAGAGCCGTCGGTAGAATGCTATGCTTAAAGGACAGGAATCCGGTAGCATCCGAGTAGTATGGAGACTACTCGTGTTTAATCAAAGAAGGAAAAGTCGAGGACTATGTTTGACCTTAAATATGAGTAAAATTTGAGAACCTTATCGGGTGCGGTTGCATTGGTCAAGTTTGAGGTGTGTACCGAGTGCATGCTGGTAAATGGGGCCAGAAAACCGACGTAGCTCACCGTGCTTTGTTGGACAATTGGCCATCCCTTTTTCTGGGTGAACGGACCAGCAAGGTGGATGAATTCGAATTTGTTTTTCTTGGGCTCGTGCTAGTGGGAAAGGCTTGGGGCCGTACAGGGATGCAGGACATCGCCTGGAGGACCATGTCCTTGGAGGGATGGATGTTGAGCCAACACTGTCACGATGTTGCGAAAGGTAGCCACGTGTGGCTTAGTTGAGTGTGCACGTGTCGTGTCATTCGGGTTTCTCCTGCAGGATGTAAATCAATTATAATTGCCACTCCTCGTGATTAAGAGTAGCACTTGCTCCTTTCCACCGTAACGATATGTAATGATGGGATTATGATGAAAATGGTTATCTCACCCTGCTTGTTGTGTTGCAACTCTTGTTTGGTTAGAATAGCGGCACACTTAGCAAGTTCCTGATGATTCATGTTAACTTGACTAAAATTGGAATAGACAATTAGCGCTGTTTTTCGCAATACCCGATCAACTCCCACCTATACTCCCTGCATTCTAGAAGTCGGTCATTAGATGGCCACGTTGACGGATAAGTCTTGCTGAGTATTAGTTGCTCAGGCTTTGTGGATTAATGTTTTGCAGGTGATTCTTCTAACCTTGTTTCGTGTGGTTGTGGTGGTTGGGAAGGGGAAGCACCCTCGGAGTGGACCTTCGAGTGGGTTCCCGCTTCTCCGACCCATGAAGATTAAGCACCCGTGGGCTGGCGTGCTTAATTGTATCGTCGAGTTATAATTATTAGCTTCCGCTGACTTTCGCTTGTTTTCGACTATGTTTCCGCACTTAAATTATCTGAACCAATGATGTAATATTAAGAATTTATGAACCCTTTAAATCATATTTTGCGTGTCCTTGTTAATTATTGTACTGTATGGTCGCTTGCTTCGTCAAGTGGCACCCCGAATGATCCTGGATGAGCAACCGTACGATTTTATCGGACGGGGTTGCGGCACTACTCAGGCAAGTGGGTGGGCAGTAAATACTCATGATGTGCGCCGGCCGAAGGACGGTCACTATTGCGACAGCTCCCGTCAGAAGCCCACTCTTCCACTAGGACAAGACACTCTTTAGCGACGGCCACGACGACGGCGTCACTCCATCGACCCCCGCTGAAAGCCATTCATCCATACGGACAGGACATCCGCGATTGACGGGCACTCTTCACGCCACCGGATCGGGAGGACGCCGCCATACCGATGACGCCATCCACAGCGACAAAGCCCAACTTGGGACGTACGGCCACGACCACTACTCCGTCATTGTCGCAACCCCGTCTGATAAAATCGTACGGTTGCTCATCCAGGATCACTTTGGGGTGTCACTTGACGAAGCAAGCGACCATACAGTACAATAATTAACAAGGACACGCAAAACATGATTTAAAGGGGTACACAATTTCTTAAGTTACATCTTTGGTTCAAATCATTTAAGTGCGGAAGCGTAGTTTTGAAAACTCGAGTTTGATACTGCGGAAGCGTTAGTTACAACTCGACGATCAGCAATCCTATAACAAGCATGTCAGCCCTAGACATGCTCATTTTTCAAGACCAAGAAAGATCCTGCAAGCAAAACAACAAGGGCACAAAGCTTGAGCACCTAAATACTCAGCAAGACTTATCCGTCAACATGGCCATCTAATGACTAACTCTTAGAATGCAGAGTGTATTGGTGGAAGTTGATCGGGTATTGTAAAAACAGCGCTAATAGTCTATTCCAATTTTAGCCAAGTTACAGGGGTCGCTATGAATTTACTAAGTGTGCCGCTATTCTGAACAATCAAGAGTTCAACACAACCAATCAGGGTGAAAACAACCACTTTCATCATAAATCCACTAGTTTCATATCGTTGCGGCAGAAAGGAGTAAGTGGTACTCTTAACCATGAGAAACGACAATTATAATTGATTTACATCCTGCAGGAGAAACCCGAATGACATGACACGTGCATACTTGAATAAGTCACACGTGGCCATCTTTCGCAACATCGTGACAGAGTTGGCCCAACATCCATCTCTTCAAGGACATGGTCCTCCAGGCGATGTTCTGCATCCCTGTACGGCCCCAAGCCTTTCCCACTAGCACGAGCCCAAGAAAAACAATTACGAATTCATCCACCTCGACGGTCCATTCACCCGAAAAGAGAGATGGCCAATTGTCCAACAAAGCCCAATGAGCTACGTCGGTTTCCTGGTCCCATTTACCAGTATGCACTCGGTACACAAACTCAAACTTGGCCAATGCAACCGCACCCGATAAGGTTCCAGATTTTTATTCACATTATGATCAAACATATTCCTTGAATCTTTCCTTCTTTGATTAAACACGAGTAATCTCCATACTACTCGAATGCTACCGGATTCCTGTCCTTTAAGCATAGCATTCTATCGATGGCTCTACCAAAATAACCCATAGGAAAACCTACCAAATCATGCAACTAGGTTTTTACGGCGATTTCCTCGAAACTTAATGCACAAGCAACCCTACACACATAGTGGTAAACAGAAAATTTATAAAACATAGGTGTGCACCTGGGCTTGCCTTGATCTGCAGAAAAGTCAGCACACTAAAGCGAGAAGTTAGTTCCTGCGGGTGCCTCCTCCGGATTCTCGTTCGTCGTCGGAGATTCCTATATGATGAAAATGCAGTAAGATTGTGATAAGTTTAATGAAAAGAGTCACAATGTCTTTATTAAAGATTAACTATGGTTTCGACGTTAGGAATTAGGGTTAGATCGATACTTTTCTGCGAGTATTAATTATTTAATAACGACAACTATTAACCTAGGGTTAAAAATAAAACTTTTAATTATACCTCAAGATCATTCTTAATTGATGGTACTCTCTGAAATATGCATTTTTAACTTTGGTTGAGGCCTAGATGAATTTTCTAGATTTCATAAAAATTCATCAAACTCTCTGTTATTAAATCTTATAAAATCAGAAACCAATAGTAAACCTTAGATTAAAATTATGAAATTTTATGGTGTTACTCACGAGAACAAATTCTAAAACTTTGTTTTTGGGGTCTAATCTTTTTGATGAATTTTACAATATATTTTAGAAAATGGTATTTTACTAGGTAGATTGAAGTATAGTTAAACTGTTGTATGCAACTTTGTGGTCCTAAAATCGCCATAAAATTCCAGAAGGTGTGTATGGCTATGAAGTACTTTAAGATAAAAAATTAGCCCTGGCAAAGCTCTAGAATTCAAAATAAAATTCAAAAACAGACTAGAGTGTTTTAATTATTTCTGAAAATTTTGGTCGTTTTCTAAAAAAGTGCTTTAACAGAAATTTAGTAATTTTTCAAGGATTCAGAAAAAATTAAGTTTGGCATTTTTAGATTTTTTCATGATTTTCTACACACTTAACAACTTTTGGCTAATTACTGAAAAATGGAGCAATTGATGGAACATTGGCAAAGCAGGGCGGAAAACAGGGCACGGCGGCTCTCCGGTGAGATTCTCACCGGAGAAGAGGGTTGGGGCAAGAATCGAAGTGTCGTGGAGCATCACCTCGACTCAAAGCACTGATTTGACGAGGATGAAGGTCACGGGGAAGAGGGGAACAAGGCCGGCGACAGTGAGCTCGAGGCGGCGTCAATTGTGGCCAAGGTTGTGGCACGAGGCGTTCTTCGTCAAAGGCGATGAACTGCGGCCAAAATCTTATCAATTGGGTGCACAAGTACTAGATCAAGTAACCGGTGAAAGGAATTGGAAAAACATCGTACCACGACGACGAATTTCTGAGAAAGGTGGCCGCTGGTGAGGTTCTTGGCCAAAAAACAGGACGGCGGCGTTCTGGGCAAACGGCGGCACGGCCGGGGCTCCTGGTGGTTGGAGAGCAACAGGAGGAGGAGAGGAGTCTAGCCGGCAAGGTGGCGGGGCTGGGGAATGGCTGGAGCTCGCCGGCGTCGTGGAGGCGGCGGGCGGTGGCTATGGCGGCGGCAGAACAGAGGAAGGCTTGCGCGCGGGGGGGGGGGGGGGGGGGGAAGAAGGAAGGAGGGGGCTCGGCTTTATGCTCAAGGGGAAGTGAGGAAGGGAGAGAGAGCAGGGGAACACGGATTGGGGCACCGGCCGGCAGTAGGGCGTCGTGGGCGGCGGCCAATGCCGTGAAGACGACGTGCGGCAACAGGAAGATGTAATGGCGCCCAGAGAGAGAAGAGAGAGGGAGGAGAGAGAGAGGAGGGAGAGAGAGAGAGAGAGGAAGGGGGAGGAATTCTCTTGCCATGATTTGACGCTATGGAGGAGTAATGACGACGTGGATCCGGCCGTCGGTCGACCGCGCCTGGCGGTGAACAGTGGTGGCGCGTCACTGTTCACCATATAGCAGTTTTCAATTTTCATTTTTTTCCAACTCCCTTCACTTGAGTCAATTGAAAATCCTAGTTCCCGAGTTCAAAAATTTTTGAAACTTTTTTTGTGATCTAAGTGAATTATTTGCAACAACTTTTCTTATAGGAATGTTCCCTGATTCAGCTCCTAAAAGTCTGCGAATTTTTAACTTTGTTCAAACTTGTCAGAATTTTAAAAGGGTTTAAACTTCTTCCAAAAATTTTGATAAAATTTTCAAAATTATATTTTAATTTATAGTTAATTTTTATTGAAAAATATGGCTAGGGTTTTGTGGAAATTTGGATAGCCATGAGTTAGGGTTTGGATTTAATTCCTGTTAACAGGATTTCGACACTGTTAGTTGAATCTTTCCGAACTTAGCTATAGTGTTCTGTTGTGTACCAAGGTTTTCATGGTGAACCTTTAGAGAATTTCAAACATCATTTCTTTTTACTTCTAGTGTTGATTTTACTTTTAGGTGAGTAAATCGCCGATTAGGGTTTTAGTTTGTCGATTTAAACCCTGGTGACACCTGGGGCGTCACAGTCATGTAACCCGGGTCTCCCCTCTTACGGTATAAAACGGGAGAGACCAGGGATCAGGAGGGGGGGGAGGATCTTTTTTTAGGAGAAGAACAACCAACACTTTTCTTCTCACACGCTTTCATCCAGAGACTTGGGAAGCCGTCCCTCTTTCACCCATTTGTAACCCCCTACTACAAACAATCGCAAGTAATACGAACAGTTCGAAACTGTACGTAGAGCACAATTGCCTGAACCAACATAAATTTTTGTGTCCTCTTACGCACCATCAGAACCTCAAAATACGCATCCCACGATAAATTACTCGTTGACGGTAACAAACACCGACAATTCTCCTAACCCCAACAGTTGAACCACCCCCGAGGAAAATCCAGAATAGGGCGACAGCGTCCGAATCCCCCATGCCACATCTCTTGACCTCTTTGAGATATCTCCTTTGGTGCTGTTTCAGGGCCCATCTCTTCGCTGCAGCTGAGGCCTCAAGATACTTCTTCTCTCTCTACACAGAGGCCTCAATATCTGGCACCCGCCATAGCTTGTTCGCTTCCACTTCCACCACGAGAGATACGAAAGAGTGACGGAGTGAGTGAACATGTGAAAAGAAAGGCTGAAAGTCAATAAGCTTTGGAAAAAGGGGAAGGGATAAGAACGGTGCATAGATGGGCCACGTGTAAGTTGAAGAAATAAAGGGCAAACACATCTAACATATTTTTATGTTTATATTTATTACTAGATTTAAGCATCTTCAATTCTTATAAATATTTATTTGTTTCTTTGTTAAGAATTGTGCACTCAACTTTTTGATATTCAAGAAGTACAACATCTTGTTTAAAATATTATAAGTTTCTATAGATATGGAGATTAAGAAGTGAAAATCTGGATACATAAACAACAATAATGATAGATGGAGATATATATATATATATTAGAAAGAGGTAAAATGTGCATTACTAACAGGAATATCGTGTAATTAGGAAAAATACGAGAATGCAAAAATCTCTCTATTTAATAATTTTTATGATTTAATAATATTATTGAAGACGTTATATTCACCGAGCCGTGAAGTCATCGAACCGGACTCTACGAGATGTAATATAACACGGAACCTAACCTAATATAATAATGATCGACCTAAACTCTACGAGATGTAATGTAACATGGAACCTAACCTAATATAATAATGATCGAACTGAACTCTACGACATCTAATATCAAATGGACCAAGAGTGTGGATGGTACCGCTTCAAAGGTGAAATATCTCTCCACGTGGCCCCACAAACTGCTAGGACACTTGCTAAGACATTTTTTGATGCTAGGAGGATACTTTCACCAAGACGGAGGGATTACCTAATAAATTTTTCTAGAGACATGATGTTTATCAAGAGGACTCTGCGAGATCTAATATAAAATGGGACGTAACACAATAATATATGTTTTGTCCGCGTCACAAAGTCATAAGACAAATCAAAAGGAGTTTTAGACTTCGTATTGTACACGCATATGTATAGATAGTAATCCTTCATTGATCGTTTGAGCCTATTCTTTGAATCAATGTAATGATCAAAGTGAAGAAAAAAAAAAGGAAAAAGCTGTTTTTTTTTGAAAAGAAATTGCAAAATGTTCAATTATGGGCCAGATTGGCTGCCCTTAAGGGGCCGCTGCTGCCTGTAGTTAAATCTTACTCAGTCCTGCGGCCAGGTCAGCCAGTTCAGCAGATAAAAAAAAACAAACGGTTGATCAGGCCATATATCACATGTCAGCAACCTCTCAACAGACAGAAAAACGAGCAGTCTGTAGCAGAAAAAACCAAACAAAACAAAGAAAGTGTACATGAAAAAATAATAACAAAGTAGTAGCAAGCAAAATATTGATGAGAGTTACCATAAATCTAGGAATTAATATAAGAAAAATAATATAAAATCTAATATAAATGTAGCTTTTAGTGACGTTTGTTAACTCCCGTGGCAACGCACGGGCAATTTGCTAATTAACTATAGAATATGTTAATAATGCTGAATAGATGAATCTTGTTTCACATGATAGATCTTAGTTTTATTGATGAAGATCCTCTTAAAAGAACCAAATAATATTTTCTTTTGATATGTTTTTAGGCCATCCATGATCGAAGGAATTGAACGCTACAGACCCTAAATCAAGAAATGGATAGACTCCTTGTTAGAAAAATCCAAAATTATGATCTCTCCCATAATGTAACCAAGTTATGTTCTAGGCTGAAGTCCGCATAATTTCTGATCCGAACTGACATACGCTACAATTTTCGTCAGTGCACACGGTGCACAGGAAAGGGCATGCGAGAATTCTTTCCTTTTCTCTGCCAAACTCTGTGGTGTAACAGGAATTTAATGCCAAGCTTTCTCTATTTCCATTCCACTCGCTAGCAGCACTGCAGCATACGTAAGTGGCTAATTAAACTTTTCAGTCTTGTTGTTGCACTCCCCTCATTAGAACTTATTGCCATGGTCCAAATATGCGGCATATAAACATCTATTTGCAATTTTTACTGCATATACAGTATGTATTCTCTTTGTATTTAAACTTTTGTAGTTGTTTATCGGTTCATAAATCTTTCTGTATTAAAAACCTCTTTAAATATATTAAATTATAAGCTATATTTAAATACACATTAGTGATAAAACAAATCATGATAAAATATATGATATTTATTGTATAATTTTAATAAAAAATTAGACAAATGATCAAAATTTATATGCTAAATAATCAATAGTGAGAACAATTTAAATACGGAGGTATTACATATCATATCTTTCTTGAGCGATATCACATCCATATATATCCATTGTACAGAAGCAAATAAACGAAGAGATTGCACACTGAAAACGATAGGTGAGGGGAACAGTGTAGTCGCTGTTGTTTTGTGTTTTAGCGCTAGATGCGCAATATATATTCTGTAGACTCCGTGATCCAACAGCCACTGATCATACTCCCTTTCTTCTTTTTTGTTCGTCGTCATTAATTTTAATTAACAATTTTGACCATTTGTCTTATTTAAAAAATATAAAAAAATATCAAATATTTTGTTAGGATTTGATTTATTACAAAGGTTTTTGAATCCTAATTTTTAATTTTACATATTTGAACTAATTTATTAAATAAGACGAATGGTTAAAATTTTTGGTCAAAATCAACAGCGACAGACATAAAAAAATGGATGAAGTATCTTCTTATCCTTTCACACTTTCGGTTGACCTGAGACTCCACCAAATTGAGTCTGTTGGTTTCCAATAGGATGGGCGCAAAAATGCTTATACACAGGGCCACACACATGTACATCACTAAACCTGCGGATAAATTTACCATCCGTGGAGCTTGAGAACGTGTGTGCGTAAAGTCAGTATCATCTGATGAGTCATAAGTACATATATAAGCTAGGGAAGATCTGTTTTTACTGGATTCTGATAAACAGATTTATAGGGCTTGTGCATGTAAATTATATTATTCTAGCTATAATTTCTTTCAGCTTTTTGTAGATTATAAGCTGGATTACATTTAACATAGATAGGAACCAAGAATGCCTTACATATTATTTTTGTGTCAAAAACATTTGAATAGGGATGGCAATGGGTCAGGTTTGGATTGAAAACGGCACCCACGGTAGAAAATGGCACCCCGCGGTGTGAAAAATAGCACCGCACCCATCAGGTTTCGGGTCAGATTTAGGTGTTCGTTAGATTTTGACAGAATATGTATAAAACAATTAATATAAAAACATACTTAAGCATTGATAAATAGAATATTAACATCTTATTTATAATATTAGTATTTATTAGCTCATATTTATACTAATAATAACAATAATTAAATGATAAAGGTATTAATTATACAGATTTAGATCGGCTTCAGGTCACCTACGGATGGGATATAAAACCTGTGCCCCCGTGGATGTTCGAGAGTCGGGTAGCACCCGTGGATGAAAAATGTCACCGCACCCTCACCCATCGGGTACCAAACACCCATTGGGTTTCAGATTTGCAGATCAAATTGTTGTCCCTACATTTGAAGCTGCTACTACTGCTAGACCTATGGACTAGACTAGGTAAGCACATTTTGAACACGGTTAACTTATCAAAAGTTTAATCAAGTCTTTCCGGACCTGTAAGGTAAAGATGGAAAAATGGTACGGTGGGTCTATACTTCTATCTCACTAACTCAATTTTTGGTATTAACAGCACTAAAAATCGTGCCTTTGTTGTCTGTACCACACTATAGCAGTAGAACTAACCCCCCCCCCCCCCCTCCCCCTCCCCCTTTTTATTTAATCTCAATGCACGAAACAAATTTTAATTTTCAAAAATTTGCTACAAAAATTATTTTGTATCCATGTTTTTTCTATTATTTTTCTCTAGGTTGTTTGCGTATGTTTGAATTCAAAAGTAAATATCTATCTAGCTAGAAAGTTACTAAAAAATTAGGGAATGTAAAAATATTGTTTACAATATGAAAATACACATGGATAGGGAATCTGCGCAGCAATTTATATTCGTGAAGTTGTGATGCACTTTGTATGTCAAGACAAAAAAAGGTTGATGATAGTTGTGTTTCTATCTTTCTGTCAGCATGTGCCACATAGACCAAAACCAGATTTTATCATCAGGTGGATAACAGCTCGAATTTAAACAAGGGATTATATTACCGTGGCCCCTCGTCCGCGCACCGAGTTTCACTGGTTTCCAATTTGTCATATCCGAAGTCCAAATTTGGAAGACCTCCATGTTACTTGGCGACCATGTTTCCCTTATTTGAGCTTCGAGTAAGCCAACCTCGAGTGTATCAGTCAGACTTGCTAAAGGTTGGATGGGACGTATTCAAAGTGAAGGTAACTAGTAAACTGAGCTTACCTTAGATGGTTAGGTTTTTATGGAAGAATCTATCCATTCAGATTTAAATCTTAAATTTTATATGAGTATTATATTTATAATTAATTATTTTTTTAGTAGCAGGCGATGTTTTCATTGACAACGAGACGTCCGTGATAACTTTATAAATCTGTTCAGTCTATCATTGATGCTCATATAGAAATAGGATATGCGTGTATATGTTCACAGGATGACAAGAGTAAGTACTCATGTATTAATACATATATATAAGTGTTTGTGTTTGTACTGTATTAAAAAAAAATTGAAGATAGCCAGCTTGAGGCAAGACTGTGGCAGCTCTATCCAGTCCATTCTTTGTAAACATGAAACTGAATCATACTTAGGCCATCCCGAGCTTTTACCCTTGTTGTTGTTGGCAATCCTATGCTTTTGCTTAAGCCCAGCCTATCCGCAGCATCATTGTGCGTGCCGTGCCAAGTAAACTGCCAAACAAGAAAATTTTAAAAATCGGTCAAAACGAGGTCGTGTTTTTGGACTGTCATGTCACGGAGCGGCTCCTCCTCCTCCTCCTCCTCCCGTCTGCCAGAAGTCACGGAACGGAAGGGTTACTCTGCGGCGAAAGCTACAGGCTTCCTCCCGTCTTCCCTGCCGGAACGGCACGCGTGTATAGAGTAAAAAAAAAAACAAATGTTTCTACGGGTGAGAGGCAGAGGCGCCACCGCCACCTATTTAAACCGGAGGCTCGGAGAGAGGTCACGCAAGTCACACAAGAAGCCAGAACAGCACTCGCCTTCTCGAAATGGACAGGCCGCGTTACCCGCGCGCTCTGCTTCTTCCCCTGCTCCTTGTGCTCCTCTGCCTCTGCCTCAGCTCGCTCCGCGCCGGTTCCGCCGCGTCCGTGGTCACCACCGGCACCGCCGACGGGTCGGAGCTGTGGGGTTACGTCGAGGTCCGGCCGAGTAAGTAGTAACGCTCCTTCCTTTTCGGCTCTCCACTCACTGACGACGCATTTCCCTCTCGATCTCCCTCTTTCGAAGCTGATTCTTCCGTGTGTTGTTGTTGTTGCTGCAGAGGCTCACCTGTTCTGGTGGTACTACAAGAGTCCGCAGCGGACGGCGGCGGCGCCGGGGAAGCCGTGGCCGACCGTCCTCTGGCTCCAGGGCGGACCGGTAATAAGAGTTTGTTCACTCCTCTGCTTCACCTTCACGAGAATCGAGCATTGCCAATGCCAAAACCTTGGTCTTCTTCGTCGTGGCATGCAGGGCGCGTCGGGCGTCGGCATCGGCAACTTCCTGGAGGTCGGGCCGCTGGACGTGAACCTGAACCCGCGCAACTCGACGTGGCTGCGGAAGGCGGACCTCATCTTCGTGGACAACCCGGTGGGCGTCGGGTACAGCTACGTGGAGGACGAGAGCCTGCTGGTGACCTCCGACTGGCAGCAGGCAGCGGATGCCACGGCGCTCGTCAAGGCGCTCGTGAAGGAGGTGCCCTCGCTGCCGACCAGCCCGCTGTTCCTCGTCGCCGAGTCGTACGGCGGCAAGTACGCCGCCACCATCGGCGCGTCCCTCGCCAGGGCAGTCCGCGCCGGCGAGCTCAACATCACGCTCGGAGGTAGTAAAGAAAAACGTTCTAGCATTTTTCTTTTTCAGGATCATCAGGGAGCTGGCGAGCTGCTGCTGTTGTCGTTGAAATTGTCTTCTCTTTCCTCACAGGTGTCGCGCTCGGGGATAGCTGGATCTCGCCGGAGGATTTCACGGTGAGAGCACATGGCGGCATCTGACCTTTCTCCCGCCTGCTGGCTGCAGAATTTTTTCCCTTTCGTTGTACGTATGCTAATCTCAGTTGGACCATGATGGAACTACGTACAGCTCTCATACACGCCGCTGCTCCTGAGCGTGTCGAGGCTGGACGACAACGCGGGCGACGAGGCCAACCAGTAAGGCACTCCACCATACTAACTCTGTTGTGTGTTCCTCCATTATTTGGCAGTCGCCACTCATCACGGCCTCTGAATTATCTGTCAAATGCCACCAGGAAGGCGGCAGCGGTGAAGTCGCAGATCGCGGCGAGCCAATGGGCCACCGCGCAGGGCTCCTGGAACGACCTGCTGGGTTTCATCGGCTCCAGGAGCGGCAACGTGGTCAGTGCGCGCTGACCGTTGACTCCGACACGACTCTTTCTCAGTGATGTTTTGATACACACAGATCATGGTGTTTCGTGAGGATCGGAGCTCAGTAGAGATGTTTCCGCTCCTCTCTCTGTTTATTACAGGACGTGTACAACTTCTTGCTCGACGATGGCATGGACCCAGTGTCGACGACGACGGCGGGCTTGCTGGCGACGAGGAAGTACTCGGCGTACCTGGGCAGCCAGGCCTCCGCCTCCAACACCATCGAAGGCATCATGAACGGAGTCGTCAAGCAGAAGCTCAAGATCATCCCCAAGAACCACCTGTGAGCCACCCATGCACTCTCATATACTGTAGTACTATTTGATCGATTTTTCCCACGCGTGGAGCTGATCGATGTCGTCGTCGTCAATGGCGGCGTCCGTCAAACAAAACAAAACAACGGACTCCTTTATGGCTGCAGATGGCAGGAGCTGAACATGGCGGTCTACGACGCGCTGGTCAACGACTTCATGAAGCCCAGAATCAACGAGGCGAGTTGGCAAAAGAGCTAGCAGGCCGACTTTGCCTGATGATGATGAATGAACGCATCGTCTTTTTAATTAATATGAGTTTTCTTCTGGTTCTTCTTCAGATCGACGAGCTCCTGTCGTACGGTATCAATGTGACGGTGTACAACGGCCAGGTGAGTGAGCACTAGCGCTCGTTCATTTTCAGCGCACTTTCTGCCATTTTGTGTTTTAAAATTTCATTCTTTTGTCAACAAAACAACATTATACTACTACGTCTTAACATCGTTTTTAATAAATAGAATAGGGCTTAGTGCATGAGAGCAATCGGACAAGCTGTTGTCAACAACGATGACTAAAAACGTCAAGATCATGTTTGAGTCTTGGAGGGAACTCCTAGCTAGTCCACAAACACATGCAGTCTTCCCTAATTGTATGCGGCATTGAGGTTCACCAATAATGGAAGGAAGCACCCTGGCCCTGGGGTAAGCAACCGATCGATCGAGTAGGGTTCAAGGAATAAAAAAGACCGTGTTCGTCGGAGCAGAGACACAGACAGCAGCTGGATAAAGTGGCGATCGACGCCGGCGGCCGGGCCTGTAACAAGTTCTTTGTTCAGAAAAGGCGGCGTCCTTTTCTGGACCATACCAAGAAAATGGTGTAGCATGAATCTTGATCGTGAAGCTTCTTAATCGCGTAGGGACAACACCTTTCCCCTTGGTCCATGCCAAGAAGAGTGTTGTTCTATTCTCTATATATGCTGCACTGATGACGGATGCTGTGAGTGAGCGAGTGAGCGCAGCACGAAACCTGCAGCACGAGGCTTTTTCCCAACAACCGCGCCAGCTAGGTCGTCACATGCGTGGTAGCTCTCTCGTGGATCTGGTGGTCGATCAACTGATTGCGCGGCAAATTAATTAAACTCTACTACCTTAAATAATTAAAAATTTGTTGTATGATACCGTAGCGTTTCTTTTATATTCATACATAGTCGATTTGCAAGCCTGCAATTTTCAGTTATTAATAATATTGAACTGATAAAAAATATTGTATCTTTAATTGTCTGCTCTAAAGCTTGACGTGATCTGCTCGACCGTCGGCGCAGAAGCGTGGGTTAAGAAGCTCAAGTAAGCCATCCTCCGATCCAATTCGATCTATTTCCGTTGTTTCAAAAAAAAAAACAAAAAAAACTGCTTTCACACACGGCCTGTTAGGAAGGCTTCATTATAACCTCAACCTGATTGGAAATTGGAACGAACGCACACACAAATAATTTAATTTCAGGTGGAGTGGTCTGCAGAGGTTCCTGAGCCTGCCAAGACAGCCTCTGTACTGTGGTGGTGGCCCCAACAAGGACGAGGGCACAAAGGCCTTCGTCAGGTCCTATAAGAACCTACACTTTTACTGGATCCTTGGAGCCGGGCACTTTGTAAGTTCAGCAGCAGAGATCTCAAAATCATGCATGGCCGTACTACGTCTCACCTTCACCTAGGAGGATCTGCTTCTCTTCCCATGTGAGCCACTGACTTGCTTGCTTGTTTTGCAGGTGCCTGCCGACCAGCCTTGTATCGCGCTGAGCATGATCGGCAGCATAACCCAATCTCCGGCGGCAAGTAATTAATTAGTTGATTCAGGATCGATGTAGTAACAATTAAGGCACCTCGCGTCAGAACAGAGTGTATAATTCTTGAAACAGTATAGAAACAAAAAGAACTTGTATACTTGGAGACAGAGCATTGCGATTTCGTGTAGTGATCGATGAAGCGCGATGATGTGATGGGTGTTCGGGAAACGGGAAATATATATCTGATTAACAAAATGAATTAAACACCTTTTGTGTGCTGTCAGGATGGCGATCTTTGTGCAAGTTTGTTTAATTACTAGAATGGCAATTAAAGTTATTCTAACCCTTGCGTATTGTATTACGATGTGTTTGTTTTAGCTCCTAGAGTAGCTCTCGGAGTTGTTGGAGCTGAATCTAAAATAAAACCCTATTTTGAGGAGTGTTTTATGCTGGGAGCAGTTTTAAGAAATGAACTAGAAAAACTGTTTTGGTTGGAGCTAAAAATATAGTGTCGGTGTTCGTTACTGCCGACTAGTAAATTTATCATGGGATGCGCGTTTTGGGATTTCAATGGTTCGCAAGAGGACATAAGGGTTATACTCGTTCGGGCAACGATGCCCTACGTCCAGTTTCCGAACTGCTCGTGTTACTTGCGGTAAAGCTTGTAGTAGGGATTACAAGCGGGCGAGAGAGGGAGAGTTTCCCAAGTCTCTAAGTGTGGATTGTGGATCGTGCGTGTGTGTCTGACTTAGACTTGAGTGAGTTTGTCCGCCTTGTAAGCGTTCTAAGTGAGTTCAGCTCCCTCTCTCGCCCGCTTGTAACCCGTACTACAAGATTTGCCGCAAGTAACACGAGCAGTTCGGAAACTGGACGTAGGGCATCGTTGCCCGAACCAGTATAACCCTTGTGTCCTCTTGCGAACCATCGAAATCTCAAAACACGCATCCCACGATAAATTTACTAGTCGGCAGTAACGAATACCGACAGTTGGCGCGCCAAGAAGGGGCTTTGCGCGTTTTCGTCAAAGTGTTTTCAGGTTTCGATGGCCAACCACACCAACGGATGGATTCCCGACACAATTATATCCTTTGGGAGTCTCGACTTCGTTGCCACCGTTGGGGGTAACCTGGTGCTGGACGACGCCTCGGCGTTGCCAATCATCGCCCCTGATTCCCGTCGCGCGCCGACCATGTCAGCCAACGGGAAAAAGCGACGCCCTGGCAAGGGCTCGCGCTCTCGAAAGCCCTCACGCAAGGGCCCGTGCGCGACCTCTTCGCCCGGCCGGGTTAGTGCCGGTAAAGCTACGATGACTCGTACGTCATCATGCGAAAGCCCGTGCCCCACGGACACCGAGTTCGTGGGAATGACGGGCTACACGTCAGAATCCTTCTTCGACCTCCTCGACGAGGCGAACGGAGATTCCGGCGCGGAACATAGTGAGGAAAGCCGCAATCCCTCGCGCGAGTGCCTCATGGCACATTCTGAAGATCCTCTTGATCCGGGGAGCGATCTCCCTCTCACCCAGCTAGCACCGGCCACTGAGACCCCCTCCCGCGATGTACTGCTCGAGCAGTTACGAGCGCAGAGGGAGGAGCTCCATGAGGCCAAGCGCCAACTGGAGCAGGAGCAAACGGAAATCGACCGCGAGATCGCTCGCTGCGAGCCCGGTGGGCGTGCCCGCTCCATGGCACGTGACGTACACCGGCGGATCATGGAGGAGGGCGATGGACGCCCATACTTTGCGTGGGCCAGCCAGAACCTTGCTGCAGCAGCAGCATTGCTTCGGGAGCTCCCAGAACCCATCACACTTGAAGCTCGACGCACTCAACGCGAAGTTGAGGTGTTGCTGCAACGAGCGGCAACACAACAAGCGGAGAGCTCGCGGTCACGAGCACGTAGACCACACATCCCGAACGCGTCTGTACAACAGGCGCGTCCGGGGACGGACGAGGCCTCGAAAGCCTGCGTCCACGGACGCCTCGGCGCGGACCGTGACTCCCGTGCCACCTTGGAGGCGCGGCGACGACAACTGGAGCGTGCCTCCGAGACAGGCCGGGGCTGCCACCCGCGCCGAGGTGGGCGCTACGACGAGAACGAAGATAGGAGTCCGAGCCCGGATGCTCCGGGGCCTCGGGCTTTCAGCTCCCACATCCAGAGCGTCCCGTTTCTCCAATGTTTTCGCCTCCGACCAACATACCGAAATACGCGGGGGAAACAAACCCGAGCCTTTGGCTCAAGGATTATCGCCTCGCCTGCCGAGCTGGAGGAGCGGATGATGATCATTTTATCATCCGTAACCTGCCGCTCTACCTGGCCAACTCGGCCAGGACATGGCTCGAGCACCTCCCCGTCAATCGGATCACAAGCTGGTCCGATTTGAAGGAGGTCTTCGTAGGTAACTTTCAAGAGACCTACGTGCGCCTAGGCAATCCCTGGGACCTCAAGAATTGTCGACAGAAACTAGGGGAGACCCTCCGGGAGTACGTCCGATGCTTCTCCCAGCAGTGCAACGAGCTGCCGGACATCGGCGATGCCGATATCATCGGGGCGTTCTTGTCCAGGACTACTTGACGCACCTTAGTCCATACACTAAGTCGCAAGAGTCCGCGAACGGTCAAGGAACTCTTGGATATCGCAACCAGCCACGCTTCCAGCGAGGAAGCCGTTGGCGTGATCTTCAACCGCCCCGAGACAAAGGGAAAACGGGACGAGGACGCCGACGAAGGCCCCTCCAACCGCTCCCACAAGAAGAAGAAGAAGAATCGGCCACAATCATCCGGAGGACAGACGGTTGCGGCCGCCGAGCGCAAGGGCGCCAAGGCGCCGACCACAGACACCTCGGACCACTTCGAGAAGAAGTGGAATGGTCCGTGCCCTAACCACGAATACCCCGTGAAGCACCTCTACAAGGACTGCTCGCTCATGAAGCAGTTCCTGACCCAGGGGTCTTCGAAGTGTAAGTCGAAAGGCAAGCCTCGACAAAGCCCCTGAGGGTGCAGACGGTGAGGGCGGCGCCAGCAACGGCAACGACGGCTTCTCCGAAACCGACGGCTACCTTATGATCTTCGCAGGTCCAGAGGCGCACGAAGAAAAGCGCCGTGTGAAGATCGAGCGTCGCGAGGTGTTCGCGGCCGAACCCGCGACACCAACCTTCCTCCGGTGGTCGAAGGCCCCGATCACGTTCGATCGATCCGACCACCCCAGCCACGTCCCACGACCGGGTTGATACCCTTTGGTAGTCGACTCCATCATCGGCAAGAAGCGTCTCACCAAGGTCCTCATGGACGGAGGCAGCGGCCTCAACATCCTCTACATAAAGACGCTCGACGCCATGGGCCTCGACCGGTCGCTCATCCGATCGACTGGAGCACCCTTCAACGGCGTCGTCCCCGGGAAGCAAGCCGTCCCGCTCGGCAGATCGACCTGCCCGTCACGTTTGGGACCCCGACCAACTTTTGGACTGAGACTCTTACGTTCGAAGTAGTCGGATTCCATGGGTCGTACCAAGGCATTCTGGGGAGGCCATGCTACGCGAAGTTCATGGCCATCCCCAACTACACCTATCTGAAGCTCAAGATGCCTAGACCGAAGGGGGTCATCACTGTGGGCGCTTCCTTCCAACGCGCCTATCAGTGCGAGACGGAGAGCGGCGAGCTCGCCTCCGCAACTATCGCGTCTACGGAGGAGCTTGCTGCCATCTGGCAGCAGATCACCGAAGACGCCCCCGACTCTAACCGCAGCGCTGGGTCCTTCAAGCCCGCCGAGGGCACCAAGAAGATCCAACTCGACCCGGTCAACGCCTCCGAGAAGGTGGCCAAGATCGGGACATTCCTCCCTGCCAAATAGGAAAACGTGCTCATCGACTTCCTTCGCGTGAACATCGACATCTTCGCATGGAAACCCTCGGACATGCCGGGCATTCCGAGGGAAGTCGCCGAGCACTCCTTGCATATCAAGCCGGGTTCCCGACCGGTGAAGCAACGACTGCGCCGCTTCGACGAGGAGAAGCGCAGGGCCATCAGAGAGGAGATAGCCAAGCTGCTGGCAGCCAGTTTCATCAAGGAAGTGTACCACCCCGAATGGTTAGCTAATCCCGTCCTTGTACGAAAAAAGAATGGGAAATGGAGAATGTGTGTCGACTATACCAGTCTCAACAAAGCGTGCCCAAAGGATCTGTTTCCTTTGCCGCGCATAGACCAGATAGTTAACTCAACCTCAGGGTGCGAAGCCCTCTGCTTCCTTGATGCGTATTCCGGATACCATCAGATCCTCATGAAGGAGTCCGACCAATTCGCGACTTCCTTCATCACGCCGTTCGGGTCGTACTGCTACGTTACGATGCCGTTCGGGCTGAAGAACACAAACGCAATCTACCAGCGCTGCATGATCAGATGCTTCGATGAGCTCATCAGAGATATCGTTGAAGCATACGTCGACGACATCATCGTCAAGACCAAGAAGACCAACCAGCTCGTCGCCGACCTAGAATGGACCTTCGCCAAGCTCCGAGCAAACGACATCAAACTCAACCCCGAGAAATACGTTTTCGGGGTCCCGAGGGGGATGTTGCTCGAATTTATCATCTTCGAGCATGGCATCGAAGCGAACCCGGAGAAGATCGAGGCCATCAATCAGATGGGCCCGATCCAAAACTTAAAGGGAGTGCAACGCGTGACCGGATGCTTAGCGGCGTTGAGCCGCTTCATCTCATGTCTCGGAGAACGCGTGCACCTTCTTTACCAGCTCCTGAAGAAATCCGAGCAATTTCAATGGACGCCTGAGGCACAGGACGCCCTCGACAGGATGAAGCTTATCCTGACAAAGCCCCCGATCCTGGTGCCTCCGACCCCTAAGGAGCCACTCCTCCTCTACATCACCATGACAACCCAGGTCGTCAGCGCCGCCCTGGTGGTAGAGCGGATGGAAGAAGGCCACGCCCTCAAGATCCAACGCCCGGTCTACTACGTGAGCGAAGTCTTGTCGGAGACAAAGACCCGATATCTCCAGATACTGAAGATCCTTTACGGCGTCATCCTTGCTAAAAGGAAGCTCCAACACTACTTCGAGTCTCACCCAGTGACCGTGGTCAGTTCCTTCCCACTACGCGAGGTCGTCGAGAACCACGACGCAACGGAGAAAGCCGCGAAGTGGACACTCGAGTTGATGGGCGAGGGGATCACATACGTTCCCCGAACGGTGGTCAAGTCTCTGACCTTGGCCGACTTCATAGCAGAGTGGACCGAGGTACTATTACCTGTAGCCCCTGTCGACCAGGAGTACTGGGTGTTGTATTTCGACGGTTCGCTGATGCGAAAGGGTGCAGGGGTCGGACTCGTCTTCGTCTCCCCTTTGGGGGTGCGTATGAGGTACACGATCCACCTTTCATTCCCCGCATCCAACAACGTCGCCGAGTACGAGGCAGTCGTTAACGGGATCAAGATTGCCAACGAATTGGGAATTCGACGACTCAAAATTCGGGGCGATTCCCAGCTCGTCGTTGGGCAGGTCATGAAGGAGTCCAGTTGCCACAGCGAGATCATGGACGCCTACTGCCAAGAGGTCCGCAAGCTGGAGCACAAGTTCTATGGCCTCGAGCTCAGGCACATCCCAAGACGGCAGAATGATAAGGCCGACTCCTTGGTGAAGATGGCGGCCGGACGCGAACAGATCCCACCTGGGGTCTTCGCCCATGACCAGAGCCAGCCTTCAATCCGACCCCAAAATAGGCCAGGGGTCGGCACCAAGCCGCCCTCTGGAGAAGGGGTCCGACCGGTCGCAAAATCCCCCGACCCTAGTGTAATGGAGATTGACGACGCGACTGCGACTGATACGGGCCCTCCAGCCGACTGGAGGACGCCTTATCTCGACCGCCTCCTCAAAGGAGAACTCCCCGCAGATAAAACGCAGGCTCGGCGCATCGCGCGGCACGCCAAGTCCTTCACCTTTATCAACAGAGAGCTCTACAAGAGGAGCCTCACTAGAGTCTTGCAGCGTTGCATCCCCGTCGAACAATGAAAGATGCTACTGCGAGATATTCATGGAGGGGTCTACGGTCACCACGCTACACACAAGACCCTTGTTGGAAACGCATTCCGACAGGGATTCTACTGGCCGACCGCCGTCAATGATGCCGCGCAGCTCGTTCGCGCGTGCGAAGGCTGGCAGTTCTATGCTCGGCAGACTCATCTGCCGGCACAAGCGCTGCAATCCATCCCATCACGTGGCCGTTCGCGGTCTGAGGATTGGACCTAGTCGGACTGTTTAAGAAAGCACCCGGGGGCTACACCCACCTCTTGTTGGCTGTCGACAAGTTCACCAAGTGGGTCGAAGCCCGACCAATCACAAGGATCCGACCAGAAGAAGCAGTCGAATTCTTCCTCGACATCATCCACCGCTTCGGGGTTCCAAACTCCATAATCACGGATAATAGTACGCAGTTCACCGGGAAGCGATTCCTTAAGTTCTGCGACGACTACCACATCCGAGTCGATTGGGCAGCCGTGGCGCACTCCCGCACGAACGGGCAGGTCGAGCGTACGAACAACATGATCCTCCAAGGGCTAAAGCCTCGGATCTACAATCAACTGAAGCAGTTCAGTGGGCGATAGGCGGCCGAGCTCCCCGCTGTACTATGGAGTTTGCGGACGACCCCGAATCGGGCGACGGGGTTCAACCCTTATACGGCTCTGGAGCCGTCTTACCGACCAACCTCGACTACGGAGCCCCGAGGGTCAGGGCGTACGACGAAGAAGGCAACCAGGCATCCCTCGAAGACGCCATGGATTAGCTCGACGAGGCACGAGACGTAGCGCTCCTGCGAGTCGGTGAAATATCAGCAGGCGCTGCGGCGCTACCACGCTCGCAACGTGCGTGAAAGGGCGTTCAACGTCGGCGACCTCGTCCTTCGGCGCATCCAGAGCAGCAAGGACCGCCACAAGCTGTCGCCTCCATGGGAAGGTCCCTTCATCGTCTCCAAGGTCCTCCAACCCGGCTCCTACAAGCTACAGACGGCAGACGGACAAGAGCTCAGCAACGCCTGGAACATCGAATAGCTACGTCGTTTCTACTCTTAGAACTCGTAGTAGTTTTATTGTTCCCAATCGCCGAAATAAGCGGCGCCCGATTCCCGTTACATGGGAGTCGGACCCCACTCGGGGGCTACACCATCAGGGTATGCGCACCACACGCGCAAATTGACACTTGTTAAAATTTTGCCATTTTGCTTGCAAAATCTCGAGGAAAGGGTAAACGAAAGGATAAGAAAAGTTCGGACTTAGACCGGTCGGAATGCGGAATGCTTATCGCCTCCGAAGGCTATAGCTACGATGCTTTTACCGGCATAGCCAACTACTTATCCTAATCACGACTTATCCTTTTCGAAGGCTTCGACCCTTCGTCCCGCGTTTGAAACTTAGAAGGGAAAGTTATGGGCAGAAGAAGATGTGAAGTTTAGCTGGTCGGACCGTGCAACGCCTACGACCCCAAAGGTTACGGCAACGACGCTCACCAGCTAGACGGAACGTTGGCACTAACCGCGGCCTAAGACTCCTGAGTTTCAGAAGCAAGGAAAAAGGGGTCGAACGCTTTCATGACTCTGTGAAGGAACGCCTTCACAAAAACTTAGGAACACCTTGAGTAATCAAAAGATGTCCGAGTTTACTCTTCTGATTTACAAAAGGACCGGGCACTTTTGGCCTCGGCCGTCCTAAGTACAAACTAAATTAACTAACTCCTATTCTACCAGGGCGGGAGGGGGGACAACCCCTTCCTCTTCTGCCGCCGTTCTTGTAGCAAGCGCCTGCGCGAAGGGGGCCACCTCCGCCTCGATGGCATCCAGCTCGACGTCGGTATAGCCAGAGGCAAAGCCCTCGCTCATATAGTCGAGACCGACGTTGATGTAGTGCGACCGAGCAACGGCGAATGCCTGATGCACCCCCCGGTAGAGACCATCCTCCGCCATGGCGCGCGCCCGGGTGACAAGTCTGGGGACTTGGAGAGCAAGCGAGCTCGACCCAACCTCCGCGGCGACTCCAAGGTCGATGAGGCCCGCGCGGATGGCGACTCGGAGGGTGCCGTGCTCCTCAGCTTCGCATTTCAACTCTTCTTGGAGCCACGACAACTCCACCACGCTCGTCTTCAGCTTCTCGGACATAACTGCAAAGCGACGGCGCAGCGGTTAGTTCGCGACCAAGCCAAAGGAAAGAAAGGGGAAGAGATCGGAGTCAGGACTTACACGACGCTTCGGTCCGGAGCTCCTTGAGCTCGGCACGTCCTTGGGCCACCTCCACGGCCAAGGAGGCAGTCACTTCTTCGCCCTCGAGCCTGGCCTCGGTCTCCTCCTCCAAGATGGCCCTCACCGCCTCCAACTAGCAGGCCTGCTCCACCGTAAGGGCGGTCACGGCATTGTAGGCCCGGCGCACGTCCGCCTACGCCTGCCGCGTCTCCTCCCGTTTAGCACGGAGCCGGTCCTCCGCCTCCAAAAGTCGCCCCGCCATGGCTTTCTCCCGGGCAAGGGCGTCCGTCGCCATGGGGCGAGCGGCGGCGAGCTGCTCCTCATCGACGAGCTGGCCCTGGAGCAAGGCCGCGACAGAGTCCAAGGCGGACAAGGCCTCCTCCAAGGCCCGCTGCATGCTCCCAGGCTCTGAGGCGCTCCCCTCCGCCGGCCCCGCAGCCGGCAGGGTCGCCGGTGTCATCATCGGCACTTCAGCGGCGCCCTTCCCCACAGGTACGTCCAACGTCGCCGCCTCCCCCGCCGTGGGAGGCTCAAAAACGGGCAACCCCGTGGGAGGCGCTGGAGCCTCCGCCTGCTCCGCCGGGGCCGCCGCCACCTCCTCCGACGGCACCTCCGAGGGGACGGCCACCACCACCGCCTTTGGCTCCAGATCAGCGGCCGCCGCCACCCCCGTTGGCTCTAGAGGGACGGTCGAAGGGGCCCCCGACCCTTCCGCCTCCACCGCCGGCGGGCGCGGGGGCTCCGAACCCCCGCCCAGGGCGCCCTTCGGGATGCCTTCGGCCCACTGCCTCGCCAGAGCTTTCCTCGACGCCGTCTGGAGTGACCCCACCTGCGCTGCGGACCTACAGAAAAAAGGATGTTGAGTACAAGTGGAAAGAGACTAAGGTTCACGTGGCGCACTTACCCTCGAGACGAGGAACGACGACGCTTTGGGGACGACCCCCCTTGCTCGTCCGTCAGCCGCTTCCCGCAGGCTCGGGGCGGGCAGGACTCCCTCTCGACGCTGGTGTCCTCTCTTCGGGGGCCGGCCGCGCGGCAGGGATCGTAGGAGTCGAGGCCGGCGCCGCCTCTGACCTCCGAGCCTCCGACCCCCGAGGTTCCGGCCTCGGACCCTGTGGGTGCCAGTGCACCAACTCCTGCTTTCAGGGGGGACGAGGGACCTCCACGACCTCGTCCTCCCTCCGCTTCCTCCTCCTCGTCCTCCTCCTTGTCGTCGTCGATCGTCCGACCCCCGCCGACGCTGATCCCGGGCTAGCTTGGCCCGGATCTTCAGCGCACGCTTAGCCTTACGGACATCCTTCTTCCGCTTGTGCTCCTCTGCAGCTAAGCGGTTGGCCGCCCGGACGACCGCGTCTTCAGGGAGAGGGGGACGAGAGGGTCGGACCACGAGCTCCCCCTTCTGTTGTCAATAAGAGGAGGAGGGTCAGGGTCGCAAGAGAAGAAAGAAGCTAAAATACGACAACATGGGGGCCTCACTTACCAAGAGGGCGCTCCCCTCAGCAGGGCGCATCGGAGGGTGGTCGTCCAGCGAATCCTCGATGTCCTCGGCGGCAAGAGACTCCCGGAGCCGCTGCTTCAGCTTCGACTCCAAGATGGGCTCGGCCGACATCGCCGACCCGAAGAGATCCGAGCGAGGGCCCATTTCCCAGAGCCGGAGCTGCCGCACCATCAGCGGCAGCACCTGCCGGGCATGGAACGCGGCGATGACTCCGGCACCACGCACCCCCCGAGCCTGTAGCTGCCGCGCGGCGTCGATGGCGTCGTCCAGCCGCCTCTGCTCCTTGGATGGTCGTCCCCACTTCCACGCCTCAGGCGCCGTATCGAACGTGCACCCGGTAAATTCTGGCAGGGGCCCGGCAGTGTAGTTCTTGAGGTAGAACCACTGCCTATGCCAGCCCTTGTGAGAGCTTCGTAGCCGCAGGGGGATGTAGGAGCCGGCGCGCTCCCTGCGGAGGTGGATGCTGGCGCAGCCGATGGGGAGTGGGGCACCTTCCTTCGTCTGGAGCGAGACGGCGAAGAAGTACCGCCACAAATCGAAGTGGAGGGCGATCCCCAAATAGCCTTCGCACAACACCACGAAGACGGCGATGTGCTGGATTCCGTTGGGGTTGAGGTGCTGGAGCTCGAGGCCGTAGTAGTGGAGGAGCCCCCGCAAGAAAGAATGCACGGGGACGCCCAGCCCGCGCTCGTGGAAATGGGTGAAGGACACCACATACCCATTCGCCGGCGCGGGCGCCTCCTCGTCGCTCAGGAGCAGCCACTCCCTCGCCTCCGTCCGGGCAACGAGAAGGCCACGTTTGACCAGACCATCAAGGCGCACCCCCCGGACGTCGGATTTCCACCAGGTGGCCATGAAAAGCGAGCGAGGAACGCGGGAAAAACGAGACGAAGGAAGAAAGGGAACGTGCGAGCACGGAAGAATGGAAGGCAAAGAACAAGAGAGCAAGATGACGCAGGAGGTAAAGGGACGCGAGTGACGAATGGCGACAAACGGGCATGCGAGGTGCGTACTTATACCCCTCATCCGCCTGGCGCCTTGCTCTCGCTGCGAGAAGGGCCTGCCTGGCCACCTCGCCCGGCGCGGACGCCACTCCGCCTTCCTGACATCCTCTCGCCCCGCTCGCTGCAAGCGGACCCGCATAACCGCCTCGCGCAACGCGGGAAATATCCCGCCCTCTTGGCATCATCCCCAACCGATGCAGGCAGGGCCCGCCTGACCACCTCGCTCCGCGCGGACGCGACTCCGTCCTCTCGACTCCCTCTTCCCCCGCGCGCTGCCAACGGGCCCGCATTTCCACCTCGCGCAGAGCAGCATTTACTCCCGCCCGCGTGGCGCCTACCTCCAATCGCTGTAGGTGGGACCCACGTGGACGCCCGCTCGGCGGGGTCGACCGCACGCGCGCGTGTGCTCATGAGCCCCGAAGACTAAAATCCCTGCCACACGTCCCGTCGCGGCAGGCGCCTCCGCTGCACCACTGTCACAAAATAAATTTTGGCAGGAGGGAGCTTGGGCTGAAATATGCCCCGACGGCCCAAAGAGTTCGATGGATGGCCCAGCGAACGGGTTCGACAGCCGCTCAGGGCGAAAACAGAGCGAGGGGTGGATAGAGATGGGCCCGCTAGCGGCCAATACCATGGCGCACGAGTGCTGAGGACATCTCGATCCACATTCGAGTCCCGATTCTCGTCGACCCATGGGTATTTCACCGTAGAAAGACAACGAGCCCTTGGAGCCTAGCGAACGGCATCCGGGTACTAGATTGGGACAGCAATCAGGAACATTGAGGTCGACCACCAGCTGGTCCATCGAGGCTCCCCCCGAAGGGATCCCGGGCCTCATTCGAACTCACCCGTTTGCAGCTCGACGAGCATCACGCTTCGGCCTCCGTGGTAAAGCGTGGCTCGGCTCAACCTCCTCGTCTGGTGAATGGACACGCTGGAGGAACGATATAAGTCGAACCGTGTCCACGATCGGACCACCGCAACGAGCGGGAGTCTCGAAAACGGAATCGCAAAAAGAGATCCATTACGGGATCGCAGAACACGGAAACTCGACAAGGTCTAAAGCGGGCCTGCCATCGCAAGTCTTTCACTCCCGATGTGAGTGACCCCAGACTCCCTTTCACATGGAGATCAGGCCTCACTCGGGGGCTACTGTTGCGGGTCAATACCAGAAGTGGTTAATCTCAATGACCCTCAGCCCTAACAAACGTGATCAAGGCATAAGCAATTCCAGCTTCAGCCGGCTCCCGTGTCGTACAGACACCCGACAGGCCGTGCCAACAGGCAATCTCCGCGTCGCCCGACCCCCTCAGGGAGGGGTCGGATCCTCCACGTACGGGAAGCACGCTCGACCCCGCCTTCGTTGGGGTCGAGCGGACGCGTCTCCGCCTCACCCGACCCTAGGGTCGGGCGAATCGCCCGCCGCACCACGGGTAGGCGGGACGGTGACGGTTGGGCAGTAAATGCCTGACACACCCACGCTCACTGACAGGTAGAGCCGTCGATCACTCAAGCAAGTGGGCGTTAAATGCACACGACGTGCACCGTCCAAAGGATGGGCGCCGCTGCTACAGCACCTTTCAGAGACTCATCGCCCTATTGCGACGGGACGTCCTCGAGCGACGGCCACGACTACGGCGTCATTCCGCCGATTCCGACAGGGGCGTTCCTCCATATGGGACGGGACTCCCGCGATTGACGATACGTGCCATTCCATCATACGGGAAAGGCACCGCCACGCCACGGGCGTCATACGTCATGGCGCAGCCTAACTTGGACGTACGGCCACGACCCGCCCGATGGACCTGGACCTCCTTTCTTCATGGTATATAAGGAGAAGGAAGCCAGGAGAAAAAAGGAGAGAGAGGGAGACGAACTCACTTAGAACGCTTACAAGGCGGACGAACTCACTCAAGTCTAAGTCAGGCACACACGCACGATCCACAATCCACACTTAGAGACTTGGGAAACTCTCCCTCTCTCGTCCGCTTGTAACCCCTACTACAAGCTTTGCCGTAAGTAACACGAGCAGTTCGGAAACTGAACGTAGGGCATCGTTGTCCGAACCAGTATAACCCTTGCGTCCTCTTACGAACCATCAAAATCCCAAAACGCGCATCCCACGATAAATTTACTAGTTTACAGTAACAAACACCGACATATAGCTTTTCCCTACTCCCACCTTTAGATGGGATCCTTAAATTAAGGAGGAGCTGTTTTACAAAACATTTCTACAACTTCTATTCTCCATTTGAAGAGTTGTTTTGTTTGAAAAGTGGGAGCTGGAGCTATTTTTTAGGAGCAGGAGCCAAAACAAACAGGCATATCATCAAGTCAAGCAGTCTAATTCATGCTATAGCATTTTCGTGGTCGGTCCTCCTGTGCTTCCTTAAGTTTTTCTCTTTTTTCATTTTCTTGTGCCGACGATGCCATTGTCATAAATGATAAATAGTAAATATGTTTTTAATAAACAAAAAGTCATAGCAGAGGAGAATTGTTTTAGGTCTTCTTCTGGATCCTTTGTTTGACAAGAAAGGCAATTAGGCCCACACCATTTCATCGTTTGTATTGTTAGCAATGCTACAAGTGCTAACTATTTCTCCATTTTTTGCTTGATCAAGACAAAACGTAACCGGAAAAAAGAAAATATAAAGCTCAGTTAATCCTCTAATCATTCTTTTTCAGATGCGTGTGAACATCCATGTTGTCACGAGCAGTTTCATGCATCATTGTGAGTCGAGTGAGAGACTCGAAGGGATTCCAGTTGGAGATCCAAGAAAACTTAACCTGAGAAAAATATATAAAGCTCAGTTAATGCTCTAATCATCTTTTTCAGATGGCATGCGACGATCCTTGTCACGAGCAGTTTCATCATTGCTTTGTTTAACTAAATTGTGATGCGGCAAGTGAGAGAGACTCGAACTCTAGAGCTCTAGAATAGTTGAGATCCATGTGGAAGCCAACTGCGCCACAACCCCTGTTGGTGGTATCTTGCTTATTCAACTGTAGTATATAACCTCATCAGTCCAGCTTGAACTTTCAATTAAAATTAAATTATTTGTGCGTGTCAAATTCACTTTCAATTAAAATTTGATTATTTCAAGACTTGATAATTGTTCAGACGATACAAAGCTGACAAAACAGTGCTATTTTTCATTCATGCCATTGGGATGCATGCCAACTAAATCAAAATAAAAGTTGAAGTTCATATTACCAAAAATAAAATAATGTGAAACGTTTAGGCTAATACCCATCAAGCCTTATTGATGTGAGTCGATCGAAGGGGATGATTATGAATTGAAGTATATTGAAATAAAAAAATAAACTTGTTTTTCCTTCGATCTCCTCTAAATATATGTATTGGAGAATTTTCTTAAATAGCTGAACATGATATTAGGGCCCTGTCTGGATATCCTAATAGAAAAGAGTTTCTTGCATCCTATAAGGGTCAAGGTATCATGTTTTTTAATGACATCATTGTCCAATTAGATTCAAAGAAATATTTAATCAAGCGCATTTATCACTTAAAAATTATATTGAGCAGGCATTTAGAATTCTAAAGATAAAGTGACATATTCTCTTAATCTTGCCTAACTATCTAAAAAACCGAGCAATCCAAAATTATATGTGTTTGTATCGCTCTTCACAATTTTATTAGGGAACATACTTAAATGACGTACATTTCTAAACAAATGTCAAATGCAATGGTCCTTATCCGTTGAAACCTGTGAAGTATAAATGATAGTATTTTAGGAGATGATACGGACATGAGTGTTTTACAAGATGCTATTGCCGCTGCAATGGTTTCATGAACAATTGTTATGGTAATTACTAGTGTATTAGATTATGAAATTAGGTTATTTTATGGACCTATTAATTTCATTACTATTGTAATAATAAGCGAAGTTTAGATAAGCATATTCAAACAATTCTATTTATTTAAAATCTTGCTTCTTTTAAAAGCAAATAATAAAAAAATAAGCTTTTTTAATAAGCGAAGTGCAGCTCCATTAAACCCACTACGCTGAAACAATTTGTTCTCTTTTGATCAGTGTTGGGCTGGCGCCGGGTTCGGCCTACTTACTACTGCACGTCACAATCCGCTCTGCCCAGTTCGCGAGTCAAACAAACGGCTGGTCTGGTCAGTTCCTGCTTCCAGTTCCAGCGGCATGCTTCCGACTCTCCTCCACTGTGCGCCGCCGGTTCACACCGCCGCGGGGACCCTCTCCGATCACCGACGCCACGCGATCACCCTCCGCAGGCCCTTCCAGGTCCACTCCTCCCCGCGGCCACTCACCTGCCCCAGCCTCTGTCCCGCGGTCCTGCTCCGCCCCTGCGGCACTCGCATTTCGTCCGGAAGATGCTGCGCGACCGACGATGCCGCGGCCTCCTCCGAGGTCCCGGACGGTGGGTGCGGTGACGGGACTGCGCGGGGGTTGATCGTTCGCCTTGGGGAGGCGCTGTCGCTAGGGTTCCCGGTGTGGGTGGCGTCGGCCTGTGCGCTCGCGCTGTGGCGGCCGCAGGCTTTCCTCTGGGTCAGCCCCATGACCCAGATGGTCGGCATCTCCTTTACTATGCTCGGTCCGTGCCTTCCTCACCCATGCTATTACATTGCCTACCTCGTATATTTTTTTGTTTTTGTTTTACTTCTTGAAATGGATTGGAAGTCTGAAACTTCACTTCAGTGGGTAGCTTTAATAATGTCCTCCAATGATGTTTGAGGCAGCTATCGACGAGACTAGATGTCATTCTGGCCTCTGAGATCCGCATTACCTAGGCACTGTGGGTGCCAAAATGCAAAGTACAGCCTGATTACAGTGAGGATATAAAAGCAGAACCTAAAAGAGGGCAGTATTAAAAAGAAATTATTTTTTTAAAAAGAGTAAGGGGAAAAATATTCAAACATTACCTATGCAAACTGAGTACCTAGCTGTATTCACACAGCTATGACTACCTGGAACTTCTTTGCTTCTGTTGCCAGTTGCCACAAGCTCATGTGTCAACTGAGTGATGCTTCTACCAATTTTTTTTCTTCCCCCTAGCCTCAGTGACCAGGGATTCATTTATTAGTTTGGTAATTGATATGGTTTAATCAACTTCTATAGGAATGGGCATGACATTGACACTGTCTGACCTCAAAAAAGCGTTGTTGATGCCTAAGGAGCTAGCTGCTGGGTTTTTACTGCAATACACGGTCAGTTCCTCATCTTGTTCACTTCTACATAGCCATTGGTCCTTGTAGCAGTATTTAAACCTTGCCTTACAGTTACTATTTTAACCACATGGTATGTTACTTACGCACAAATATGTCTCGAATAAGTACAAATAATTTCTCGATTAATCTACGACTGCACCAAGGGTCAGCTCTAAGCCCATATCGTTTTGATTTGGTGCAAGGGACAGACCATGGGATATCCCTTGCTGTATGCTCTTCATAGTTGATGTGGTGCTAGTGGATGAGAGCAGGACGAGCATTAGTTAGAATTTTGAATTGTGGAGGCAGACTTTGGAATTGAAAAGTTTTAGGCTATTACGTTAAAACAGAGTATATCAAGTGTGATATTAGTGCAATGGGCATAATGAGATGCCCCAATTATATGAAGAGAAGCAGAGGAAGACCAAACATAACAAGGGAGGAGTCTTTGAAGAGGGACATGAAGAATTGTAATACCGCTAATATAGGAGAGCTTGGAAACTAGCAATACACGTGCAACGGTGCAAGAACCTTTTTTTTTCCTTCCCTTTTTTTCTACCATAACCCATGTGATCCCTTTTTCTGTTCTCTCTTTTTAATTTCTTTTGTCTCTTCTGTTAGTCCTTATGGATTTCATGTCTAGCCTACTCCAACTCCCTTGGAAGTAAAGGCTTTGTTGTTGTTAAATTGAAACAGTTTTGCCAACTGAGAGAATTGTAAGAACCTAGACGATAATCCGTGACCAAGACCATCATATGATACATTTGCTATAAATTAACTACCGTTTTAGGCAGTGATCCACCCTCTTGGCTTGTTTGACATGTTATGCATCTTTGCGAGGCACATTGAGAAAAAAGAAGATATAAAGCTAGCCTCTCTTACAATAAACTATGTAACGTTTTCATAAATTTGCCCATAGTTAGAATCCACTGCCTCTTTGGGAGATAAATTTGTTCCAATTCACTTGTCATTGCAGGATTCAAAATTTGTTCCACAAGACTTGTCCTTCTTGTTTACCAATGCATCTCTATCTCTCTCCTCCACCTTTTCCACTCCATAATTCCTGTCCCTGGCAGAATGACAAGTAACTTGGAATAGAGGGAGTAGATTCAAACAAGACCCTTTCAGCTGATGATCGAGTAGATTTTGTAATTCTCTTTTAATGGTTAACCATACGTGCTCCAGAAATTCAGAGTAAGTGATTTATGTACAGGTGATGCCACTGTCCGGAGTTCTTGTGAGCAAACTACTGAAATTACCATCCCATTATGCTGCTGGACTGATATTAGTGTCATGTTGTCCTGGAGGTGCGTTTACACTTTAAGTTTTATGTTTCTTGATGCTCGTTGTTAAACAGAGGAGTAAAACTATCTGCAGGCACAGCAAGCAATATTGTGACCTATTTAGCGAGGTAATAACAAAAATCATTGAGTTTGTTAATACATTTTCATATATATTGAGAAGTACACTAGATTCCATACAGTTTCATATATCTTCTTATATATTTTTTGTTTCATTCATCTCACGTTATAGAAACTAAGACCATGAGTAAATTAATCTCCATATTGCAGGGCAAATGTTGCTCTCTCTGTGCTGATGACAGCAGCAAGCACTTTCGCTGCAGCGGTAATAAGCCGTTTTATCACATGAGTAATTATATTCGTGCTCAGCTAAATAATCTTTTTTTAATCAAGCTTCGTGATGCAGTTCATGACTCCTTTCCTGACATCTAAACTTGCTGGACAATATGTTGCAGTAGATCCAATGGGACTCTTCATATCCACATCTCAGGTGCCACAAACGTCAACTTTGTGTACATGTACATGAAGTACTTTTGACTAATGTTGATATACCTGAATGCAGGTTGTCCTTGCACCTGTCCTTTTGGGTGCTCTACTTAATCAGTATTTCAATGGTTTGGTTCAATTAGCTTCTCCCCTGATGCCATTCATTGCAGTGGCAACTGTAGCTGTTCTCTGTGGCAATGCTATAGCACAAAATGCTTCAGCTATCCTAGCATCTGGCACACAGGTGGTTTTATCTGTATGTTGTTTACATGCATCTGGGTTTTTCTTTGGTTATGTTCTTTCCAGAATACTTGGCATTGATACGTCTTCATCACGAACCATCTCCATTGAAGTCGGCATGCAGGTAATTTTTAAATTTTATGTACAATATAAATTAACCATCTGTTGTCATTCAGAATGAAGGAATGTATTTCTGTTGTGAGAACTATTTGGAGAGGGACAGCAATGGCAGCGAGACCATACGGCAAGCACGGCCAGTGGGGAAACAGGCAGCAGCGGCGCAGTTAGGGCTAGCACAAAGAGAGAGAAAGGTAGCGGCAGCTGGAGAGAGGGAGTTAGGGTTATACCCTGAACCTTCTTGTCTCTCTATTGATAGGTTATTTATTTAGAGAGGGTAACTTGACCCCAAAGTTACAATGACTTGATTTCTAAATAACCAGTAGGACCGCTTGGTCCCATTTAATCTAACACAAACCGATTTTTCTTAAGACTCCTATCCCACCACCTCATAGGTGTGACACCTCTGGTGGCTGTAGGTAATGCCGACCCGGCGACCATTACAATTTCAAATTAGTTGTGAGTTTGTGCACATGTGCACCTGACATTTCCGCAATGGAGCAACATAGCACATGCACAACACGCACCTCAGTGTATTCTGCTTAGTCATGTGCTACTATCTGGGCAAGGCGAAAACCACGCTGTGCAAGGCTGCAAGCTTAACATCATGGGCTTATTTCGGAGGTAGGATGCTTCCCTCTGCTGCAGCTTCAAACATTTGGCTAATCCCTCGTTGCTAGGCTGCTGGAGACGTTATGGCCATGGGAAGGGGAATATATCCACTCCAGCCGGTAACCTACGAGTATGGTAATTCCTGCAGGAGATCAACTCAGCGAGTATGGCTAGGACTGGCCAGGTTAGCATAAGGTGTTCATTAGAATCTGGATTTGGGCACCTGCCGGGCTGAACAAACTGAAAAGATTAAGCGTCGAGGCAAATCGGTTTATGATGGGTGGCAGCATCGGTATATAATGCACAGAGTAGGTATGGAGTGGGTGACAGACGACCACCAGCACGAGCCACAAACTAGCATTTTTATAAGTATAGTAAAGATACATATAACACGCTTAGATGAGTCTTCCTAACTTAGCAGCTGCATCAGCTTGATTTGTTATTGTAATCGATCTGCTAGGTCAGCTAGGATCGAGTCCTAATAACAAGTCTGTTTATGCTGGTATATATTTACAAGTAGATATGCCAAGGGAACTTGTATAGTATTATGCTTCTTTAGCAAACAAGCAAAACACTAGTTAAAGAACCACTAGGATTGACACTGTTCAAATTGTTCGGTCCCTAAAATTGATATAATATGAACTAAAGTGTTAGTTTTTTGCCATTTGAAGAATGGTTATTCACCAGTCATAATTGAGAATCTATTCTGTCCGCAGTGGAGGAGCTTCGGGTAAAAATGGCCCCCAAACCCAGTATGCAGCCTAGTATTTGCTACTGATTTTGTTCCAATTTTGACAATGCAATATTATTTGTTGTAAATAATATTGCATTATCAAAATTGGAACTAGTATGAGGACATTCGAGAGCGACTAGGAGTAGCACCAGTTGCGGAGAAGCTTACACAACATCGTTTTAGATGGTTTGGACATATCCGACGGAGACCTGAAGATACACCGGTCCGCAGTGGGATCATTAGACGACCGGTTAATCTAAGGAGAGGAAGAGGAAGACCGAACTTGACTTGGGAGGAGACTGTTAAGAGGGACATGAAGGATTGGAATATTGATAGGGAGATAGCCATAGATAGGAGTTTGTGGAGACTAGCAATTCATGTGCCAGGACCTTGATTTTTAGCTTTTTACCCTTCCCGGTCCTCTTTTTGCTTGGCATTTGTGTTTTTTATTTCACCGTCCCGTTCCCTTGTATGATTGATTGTTCTTTTCTCCGCTCTTTTTTCTCCTTTTTTTTTTACCACTTTGACTTTGTCTGGGTTTCAAGTTGAACCTTGGGTTTCATCTCTAACCCACCCCAGCTTGCTTGGGGATTAAAAGGCTGGTTGTTGTTGTTGTTGCTGTTGTTGTAATATTATTTATTGTAACAACTAATCAATTAAAAACTTGTACTATTTTTGTTTCTATTATGTTCCTTGACCTTAGTTGCTCGCTGCAGTACATACTTACATCTGTGATGTTACAAAGAATATCGCATGAAACCAATTATAAATTATAATATAGTTTACGGTGTATGTATTTCGTACGAAGTTAATAGATTACTGTCTTGAGTTTTATTCAATCCCAGAGTACTCTAATGCATAGATGTATTAAACTTAAAAAATGTGTGTTTAAATGTGACTCGATCAGTACTCAATTCATTTTCACCCTAAGTGAGCTTATGCTAAATAGGACATGGCTGTTTTAACAGGTGTCAGCGGTCCTTAAGCCTATGGATTGATAAGTACTCCCTTCGGTATCAAAAAAAAAGTAGTTTAGGACAATGACATGGTCTCCAAAACATGACTTTGACTTTAATTTTTGATAAAAAAATTTATTAAAAAGTGACATATATATACTTTTATGAAAGTTTTTTTCAAGACAAATCTACTTATATGATTTTTATATTTTCAAACATAATAACTTTGAAGTTATTCATGATTTATATTTTCAATGTTTGACTGAAATCTTTGCCCTAAACTGTATTCTTTTTGACACCGGAGGGAGTATTGCCTTCTACATTTTCTCAAAAACGATGTTTCATATCCTTTAACAAAATTCACTTCTACTGATGCTTAAATATACGTGTTTTATTGTTGTCTTATCCGGTTTCATGCTTGTTGCAAACTTTTGTCTAGGCTTCTTGCTAGCTAACCAAAGTTTGTGTCTGGGATTTTTTCTGGTGTGCAACCTATGAGATACGATAGTATTAAGGCTTCCCATTTCTTTTTCATTTCTCAGTTGAGTTATTTATGTCTAACCTTTTGTATTCATGCAGAATTCAGTATTGGGCGTAGTTCTTGCAAGCAAGCATTTTGGAAATCCCCTCACTGCAGTTCCATGTGCTGTTTCAAGCATCTGCCACTCAGTATTCGGCAGCATTTTAGCTGGGATCTGGAGGTCTATGCACCCTACAGACAAGGAAGACTAATGCTGGTCATGTTGGAAACTTGAATTTCTTCTTCTATTGGTGTTGAAGGATCTGCCCCATGAGCAGAACATTGGAGTACTGGCAGAATCAGAAACTGTCCTTTTCGCATGTGAACTGCTACAGTAAACATTTAAACATAGGGCCGTAATCCGTATTATGCACTATGAAACATCAATCCCCGATCAGATTCCTTCGGAAAAAAAAAAACCCCCGATCAGATAGGGGTTTCATTTGCTTCTGGAAAGGTGCTTTCGGTTCATCAGTTAGATTATGTTGGTAGTCCCGTGGATATATTTGAATATCATTTTACCCAAAATCTAGTTTGTTGTACAATGATTGCTATGGAGATTAAGCATTTTAGAATTCCAATTTAACCTTGACCACTGTTACTTGAAGTAACGTTAAGTTGCCGTGGGCTAGGTCAGCCTCCCACGCCGGTTTTCTAGATTTCCCGGGGGGGGGGGGGTTGGACGAACTCTCATAAGAAATTTCCTACTATCAAAACAAAATAAGGTAGGAAATTTTCTTACCAAGTGGTAGGAAAAGAATAGAAGAGTGCCAAGAATAGAGCAGCAAAATTTCTCAGAGACGATCAATAATAAAGTCAAATAATTTTCAATCAATACCGCACGTAAAATAATTTCTACGTATTTAGATGTCCTTACTAAGATCCTTTTTGTTTGTCCTTCAGATTGCAGAATTGATACAGTGGCTCAAATATTTTCTAAGAGATAATTTGACACATGCCATTAAAAATGCAATGTGATGTTTACCACTAACATAGGTGGGTTCCACCTATCACCTATCATCGATGGCACATATGACAATGCAAATTTTTACAATAGCATGTAGCAAATTGATTTTATTTTTAGATCCAGTTTTTTATGTGGTTCAAATAGATTTTAACTGCTCTTAAAATAATTTTTCGGTATTTAGATGCCCTAAATAAGACACTCTTTGTTTGTCCTCTCCGATTTATATAATCTGGATTGTGACGGTAGATTACACAACTTATATTATAAAAATTTGAATCATGTAATGTGGATGATCTTTTTATTGTCAAAATTTTACAACTCAGTTTTTGTCATTTACAGTGAATTATAATAACAATTATATATTAACATAATACAAAAAAATAGATTGAGATGAATTGTTGAATTGTGCATACAATCTGTATTTAGAATCAAACGGAGTCTTTCTTCATATTTGCAGAATCCGGCCAAACAAAGGGGGCCTAACCCTCTCGCAACATAAGAAAACCAAAACCGAGCAAGTGAAAGCAGCAGCAGCTTCCGTTCCCATTTCCCTACCCCCAAATACCAATGGACTTCTCCGCCGGCGCCGCCGGTAACGGCCGCGCGCAGGCGGAGCGGTGGCTCGAGATCGCGGAGAGGCTCCTCTCCGCACAGGACCTCGTCGGCTGCAAGCGCTTTGCGGAGCGCGCGCTCGAGGCTGACCCGCTCCTCCCGGGCGCCGATGAGCTCCTCGCCATCGCCGACGTCCTCCTCGCCTCCCAGACTACTCTCACCTCCGGCCAGCCCAATCCGCTCGCTATCCTCCAGCTTCCTACCGGTGTCAACCCTGACCAGGCCGCTGTCTCCCGCGCCTTCCGCCGCCTCGCGCTCCTCCTCGGCGACGGGAACACGCACCCGGGACGCGAGATGGCGCTCCGCCTCGTCAACGACGCCTACGCCTTCCTTTCCGATCCGTCTCGCCGCCCCCCACTTTCCGCTGGCTCCATCAATCCCGGTACCGGCAACTCCTTCCAATCTGCAGTTGCCGCTGCTGCTCCCCCCGCCGACACCGCTGAGTTCTGGACGGCGTGCCCGTTCTGCTGCTACGTGCACCAGTACCCTCGCGACCTGGTCGGGCGCGCACTCAAGTGCCCCAATGAAGGTTGTCGCCGTGGGTTCGTAGCTGTCGAGATTCCGACGGCGCCGACGGTCGTGCCGGGCACTGAGATGTACCAGTGCGTGTGGGGATTCTTCCCTCTGGGATTTCCCAATGCCGCTGACATAGGTAACAACTGGAAGCCTTTTTACAAGGTGTTTCCGTGGAACAATGTTCCCAGTGGGGAAGGTGCTGGTGGTAGGAGCCATGGGAATCGTGGTGCAGCAAGCTGTGGTGCTCGGCAACCAGTGAGTGGCAGCGCTCGTGGTGGCTCCTCTAGAGGTAGGGTCAAGAAAACAACCGCCCGCAAGAAGGTTGGGGCTGGGCTCAAGAGACGCTCTTTTGGAGGTGGCGTGGAGAGCGGCATTGATTCATCTATGCTTGGACAGGAAGGGTGGACCGGTGATGGCGATGGTGAAGATGGACGGGGGGAGGAGGTGAGGGGGATCAACATCAATGAGACCGCACAGGCTACAGATAGCACCGTCAGGGTGAATGTTAGTGGTGCTGGCAGGGTTGAAGATATGGGCAACTTTCATATTGATGTTGAGCCAACTGAGGATATATTAGGGAATCTTCATAACCTGCCCTTCTTGAGGGTGGACAATCTTGGGCGGATGCTCTAAGTGTTTCGATGGTTTGCTGGGGCTAGATGCTAGATTGGATTACTGTATAACTAGCCAGCTTAAAACAATTGTCCTTAGGGTAACCCTTGCTATTCAAGTGTTCATGTCATTGTAATTCCCAATCCATTATTACCTTTTGTAGTTGTAGCTTAGCTTGTGTGTGTAGTTACTTAGCTGGAGGTTAAGTCATACCAGGCACCTCCATTAGCTGGGGATATGTATCCTCTGGTGAACTGTGGGAGTTTTCTGGTGATGCGAACAATTCTTTGTGGTTCGACCAGCTTCGCTTATCATGCCACTTTGGTTTCTTCATGACACAGTGGTGGGAAAAGTTGCTGAAACCTGAAGGCAAGTTAAACACATTCTACTTTCTCAGTTCATGAAAATTGCCTAGCTATGAACAAATAGATCTTATACACCCCATGGTAATTCTTGATTTGGTTGTGGTCATTACGTAAGTCTGCATTTTTGAGTTGATATTGCTGATTATGTATAGCTTTGGATTCTGTTTATTAACTACATAGCTTTATTCAGTTAGCCATTAACTTACATACACATGATGGTAATTCTTGATTTGGTTGTGGTCATTACATAATTTTGCAATTTTGATTTTGCAGATTATGTAATGCTTTGCATTCTGTTTATTAATTATGTACCTTTATTCAGTTAGCTATTAACCACAATCACAATGCTGTTTGAGTACAATCATATAATTTGTGAATATACTTTGTTTATGTTTACATGCCAAGTAAATGACCTGTTAGCAGTCAAATATGAGCTCTTGGATTGTCATTTGATGTGTCACTGTAGATATGGACCTACATGATAAGTGGTACTTGAATTCACAAGTGACATTGACAGAAACAAACAAGAAGTTGCTTAAATATTTTTGTTAGATGTGGTATTGAAGCAAGAGAATTTTACATTATGGCCTTGAAAAAAATTGCAACCAGCCATCGTTTGTGTTAATGCCATATCTTCATTGTTTTGAGTCGAAAGAAATGGGGTTAATGTTATATCACTCTGTTTGCTAAATAAGAAAAAAAATGCTCACCTAAAGTAGTCTTAGACAAATGGATAAGAAAGCATTGATTTGGACGTTAGCATGGCAAGAGCTTAAAGTTCTTTTTACTCGTATGTGTTCATAGGGTCGCAGAAAAAGTATTCATGAGTGCCAGTTCATTATTATCGTTGTTTATTCCTTGTCACTATTTTCATTGACAAGAAAGAACATAACAGTAGTTTCATTTGAAAGGAACTTAATGATGTGATGTATGGTTCCTCTAATCTAGGTTTAGATTTCCCTGAATCTGTTCCTCAAAAGCATATTGTTTGGGCAAGAGTATATTTTGATTCATTCAGTACTCAGTCAGTTAGTAATGTGCTGCCTATTAATTATTCTATTGCAAGTTACTTACACAATATAAAGAATGGATATTGATTCTGAGATTGCACATATAGGGTTTTCTTCAAGTGAACATCTTTATTGCCAAGTAATAGTTAAGTTACCATTTACAATTCAAGAACCAAATGTTACTCAGTTCATGTTATGTGATTTTTATATGATGCATTATCTATTGCAATCTATTTGTGGTTTAATATATTTTTAATAACTTATTCTGTCAATAAACCTGTTTGAAAGTGGACTAAAATATTTTTTTATGGTTTTTTTTTCAGATCAAATTGCTTTGGTGCACACGCGGCAGCTGGTTATCCGGTACTTCTTGAAGGAAGCGTTGGGACTATGCCATCTGGTATCAGTAGATCTAGCCTGAAGACAAGTTCCTTTTCTCTCTATCAGTTCGTTAGGTTTTTCATCCTCCTGTCTACAAGAAAAAATACATGCAATACTGACAAGTTTGCCAATAAAATACTAAATGCAGTTGTGATGTTATGTTGCCGGCAATTTCAGCTTTCCAATGACAGTGATGATTATAATCGTCCTATCCTTAGTTTCACTTGAAATTTGTATTTGCCCAACTAAAGTATTCTTTGGGGGGGGGGGGGGGGGGGGGGGGTGTTCTCCTCACTACTACTTTTCATTGAAGCATATTTTGGAAGCGTGACATTCTGAAATTCAAATTCAGTAGTGCCACGACTTAGTAATTGCACTTGTTTTGTGATCAGCTGAAAATTTCGCATCCAGCATGACATCACCACTTATATTTTTAAATTTTTTTATGTGCTTATCATTCAACTTTCATTTCAACTGGGCTTCGTTGTCTTATTAAAACAGTTTTCTTTTCATTGATGATAATCCTAAATATCTCAAATTATTTTTGTTATTACCGCTGTGCAAGAAAGGAACTGTGCCTATTGCTGGCTCCATGGTGATTCGTAAAGGCTTCACTCCCAAGTAAGCAAAGGGACCTGAAATAACTGGCAACTCCGAAACAATGCACTGAAGTTAACAATCCATTCCTTCCACGATTCCTTCTTGGTTTCCACATTTACAAAAACATGACATCAGTGCATGGCTCTTTGATCCTCTATACTGATACTAACCTAATATGAAGAGCTGCCGTATAGACATGACTCCTCAAAGGATCTTTAAGTACAAACGGGGGGAAATAATACGTGCACTATACGACAGTCATTAGAACTTCGGATTGCAGGGGTCACCATGTCAAACGAACGCAAACAAATTTTGCAGTCCGCAGGACAGTCTGGAAGAAGAACCTTGCAAATATGAACCTGCACTGGCTGTAAAATATGCCTGGCATCAAAAGTTTTGCTCTTTAGCAAAATCATTCATGGCAGCTGCATCTGAACATTCTAAATCTGCCCGGCTACACCAGCACGAGCCCTTAGCGCCTCAGTGCGTTCACTTCCTTTCATTTCTTCTATCAGCCAGTCAATGCCGGATTTGATTCCCCTCCTGCCAGAAAAGCATCGACTTACACAAATATTACATACTTTCAAGACTATGCAGCAAGTAATTGATAAGCTAGGTCGAATGCTTCTCAGTTTCTATCCCAGTTTGCAGTATCATGCATCCATAATATCAAGCAACCTAAATATGAACAGAATGCAAGTTTGAGCACAGGCATGGTCTGCAAAGTAGTTGTCCATGGGAGAGATGTAAAAGTATTTTGTAAAACTAGATCTTATAACTCCTAGAACTCCCATGCTTGAGTTGAACTTTTGTGGGAACCAGAAGAGCTCACCCGTCATATGCTGATACAGCATGAAACATATATGGCCTGTCATCCAACTCTTGAAGATGCAAAAATCTAGCCAATTCTTCATTAGTGATGACCCCAGGTAAATCCTGATTAAAGAAATTCATAAGCACATTAAAACTTAAGAACATGAGACAAATAACATCTAAACAATTTTATAAAAAGAATGTGGAACAGGGTTATTGATTGTCGTCCAATATTTTTGGGCATTTTTAGTGGATTTAGATTGTGTTAATTATTATATATTCACTGATTACCTTAAGTCATTGTTCGAAAAATCCTTTCCTTAAATCTGTGGTTCTTTCATGCTAAAGTTCATAGGGACATATTTTTACATGGTAGATGAAAAATCACTCACCAGATTTGTTGTTATCAAAAGAATTCACACTTTCATTTAAAACAATGTTCCTATGAATTAAATGATTAAGGTTGCTCATGAGACCCTGGAATGTCTAAAGTTAAGAAATAAGACCCTGTTTGTCTAATCTTGATGAATATATCCCCTGGAACTGCTTTAGACTGCATGTCAATGTAATATATCTGTACTTAAATTGGGTGAATAATTCATTGATCCGGCTCGGCAATGAGGTCTAGAAATGCGGTCTAGACTCTATAGTATAGACATTGGATCTGTCTCACAGCATATGAACTTGATAAGAATGATATTTGTAATGTGATGCTTACTTGATTGTAAGAATTGCATATTTAATTATTAATAATACAGGACTTGTATAAAATACTACATACAGAAAATTTGTGTTTCAAGTACTGATAAAAGAGGAAAGTGGAAGACGCCCTTCACCTGTTTATTTGCAACTATCAGGATCGGTGCCGCTCTCAGATGCTCATGACGAATCACCTTCTCTGAAGTAAAAAAATTACGTTAGCTTCTCTACAAGGATTTTTCCCTATTTGCTGGAATAGCTACTGCAAATTACAGCAATACTTTATGGAAAATGTAATAACAGAAATACTCTAGCAATCTAAATTAGTTATAATTTACCCAGCGTGGATTTGGCATCTTCGAATGTTGATGCAGCGGCTGCATCAATAACATATATTATGCCATGAGTCTCTTCATAATATTTCTCCCAGATTGTGCGTAAGCCGGCCTGCCAGGTGGGTAAACTGTATCAGATATCTGAACTTGAAGCATAGAACGATCTAGTATTTGCTTTTGCTAACTGATATAAGAGGTGAATTTGGCATAAACTTAATTGCTGAAACAAGGAGAAGGTGATTCTACAAGAGAATTTCTAAAGACCACAATGGCCATGAGTACCAATATAACAAACAGGTCCAATATAGAGATCATATACCATGTTTATCTAAAAATTTCCTCCTTTCTCAGGAAAATTAACAAAACATATGTAGTACACCACAGAAGAATGTTGTTTTAAATTCACGCAGGATCTATGGTCGATGTTTTAATAACCGAGGAAAAAAAAGAAGTGTGAAGCATAACGAAAGAGCCATTGAAACAGAGGGTAAGAGGAAAATTCAGTCCATTATGCATACCTGACCACCCAGATCCCAGAAAACAAGCTTTGAATTTGCATCTTCGATGCGGCCAATGTTAAGTCCGAAGGTGGGAACAACGCGGTCAGGTGATAGTCCTTCTCCCTTAGGTATATGGATTTCAACTTCTCCAGCAAAGTCTATGGAACCAGTTGTAGAAGCATCTTGATTTCAACATGTAAGAAGTCTAGACATCTTAATTCAAACATAAATGTTTTTTTTTGCAGTAATGTAACTACATAAAAATATCATGAGATGCAGCATCGCGACAAATGGGAACCAGACTACATTTGTCCACATACATGTCACCGGTAGAGGGAAATCTGTACCGCGGTCTGAGTAAAAGGAAAGTGGCACCAGAGACCATAACAACATAAAAGAAGTACTTTGCAGGAGAAGAATATTAAAGGGTGAGAGCAAGAGCAATCACCGTCTTGCCAGCCTTGTCGACACCGAGAATAAGAACACGGAGCTCATCCTTGTTAAACATGTACTTCCATAGCCCGTAAAACAAGGAGAACATTGCTCCAGACCAGCCTGATCACCGCTCGCGTCACCAGCGATCCTCTACAGCAGTTGTGCTGTATCCTGAAAAAACAATCAGACCGTCAGGCTCACTCTGTTCAACCCGGTCTGCAGGAACCCAAACCGTCCCCAACCATCAGAACAGGGCCACCGTACCACCAAAATAGTTGCAGCGCCCTGTATCACAGACGCGGTTCCTTCCCCCCAACGATCACATTTCATTCCTTTCGTGTTCGCGGGGGACAAAACCGTCGAATTCGCGAATGAACGAAGAAACCGAATAAAGGTAGGAGGAACAACGGGGATGATAGAAAGGAAGGATGACTTGCGATTGGGGATGGGGAGAGGGCGGTGGGGATCTGGGTCGCTCACCGCAGAGCCGGTCGACGAGCTGATCTCGTCGCGATCGGGGTTGCTTTCCAGCGGCGTACGCACGACGTATTGACCAGAGCAGCCGAGCAGGGCGGGAAGGGAGGGGGTTTTTGAGGACCCGTCCCGTCCGTCCGGCGCCCGCCCACCGGAGGAGGAAGACGGGGGTGGGGGGGGGGGGGGGGGGGGGGAATTGCGCCACTCACCACCCCACACCGCTGGGTTTGGTTCGGTTGACTCACAACTCTTTCGCCGCTTGACAGGTGGGGCCTGCCGGACGGAAGTGCGCTTCGTCGCCCCGCCGTATGGTGGTGACGGCGGTGGGCCCGGGTTGCCGTGACGACTGACGATCGCCGCTCGCGCTGGTACGTTGCTTGTGGCTGACGAGTGGCACCCACGTCGGAACGGAAGAAGACCGGCGAGAACAACGACAACCAGATGCAGTGGGCCCGTTGGATGGAAAGGTCGATTGGCAGTCCCACCGATCAGCCGGTCGGTCACTGGCGGTGGTCGTTCGGTAGGCCTTGGCGTGGAGTGAGTGAGATGGGCCTACCGTTTATGCAGTTTGACCGGCCCGCCATCGTCGGGAAGCCGGAATAGTTTAGGCGGGCTCGCACGACCAGCAAGGAAAGGATTCGATTCGTGTCGTTCACTGCTCCGCACGGTGTCGCGTGGGACCGTGTATTTGAGCTGGTCAAAGTCAAACAGCCCCGCCATTCCGATGCATTGTGAGAGTAGTAAGAAAAAGTAGGACCAAACCAAAACCGAAGCAATTTTTTCACACATCTTAGAGCAAGCATAATGACTCCTATTCAGCAGGCTAAAAGATGGTCAATAGTGTGTATAGAAACAGTCCAGAATCGTGAAATTTTTTGTAAAATGCATTATACATTCTTGACGGTGTGATTTTGTGATAGTTTCTTCATGCACATATGGTTTAACAAAACCCTATTCTTTTTATTTAATCTGTTATCAAGGTTTTCATATTTAACTTTCTTGAGTTGCTTAGACTAAAATGGTTTCTTGTTGTTGAATATAACTGTATAAAGAAAAGCGATTGTAGACTAAAAGTGACTCTTAATAATCATCTACGACAAATTTTGAGAAGGATAACAGGTATTTCGCTGCTCAAACAATCAGATGGAGCAACCTTTTCAACTTCTCCGTCTTTAGTTTATTTTAGAAAACCATTTCATAAAGAATAAGTCAAAAGTCATTGTGACCATCTTTGGGTACAGATGCACCAAACGGATCCGTAGTTGTGCCTTTTGCTTCTTTTTTTCTGACCTTTCCTTTTTGGAGTCACAGAAATTTATGGCAGGCTTCATTTTGTAATACTCGACACTATAAAAAACCTTGGCCCAACTAGCTTCACAAAGGCGCCCACGAAATCCAATAGAAGCCCAGCATTTTGATATTACTGTCGAACGGACCCCCTCTCCACACTTGCCAGTTCACCCACATTGGTTAGTGACGCCGCAACTGACGGTGAGGGAGGCGAACGCCGACGAAATTCTTCCAAAGCACACAAGGGAAGGCAAGCATCTGGATATCAAGGTAGGGTAACCTCTCCTACCCTCTATATCAATCCATCTCCTTGGCGGGTCAAAGATCTGTCCTTTGTGTAGAAGGAAACTATTTCTTTCATTCTTAGATATCATTCTTCATTTTGCACTTCTCTCTACTAGTATTTGATTTCGTGATTGCCTGATTGTTTTGACAAATGGAGTAGCATTACGAGGGTGTGATTACTTGCGTCTTCAATTTGTTGGGCATGTTGTGTGTGGCTAGTGATGCATATGCTTTCGGAGTAGAGTTTATTAGCATTGTGGTGCGTATTGAAATAATTCTGGTTGATATGCTGGAGAGACACCGTACTATATAACTGTATTAGAAACGAAATAGTGAGAGTTGTGTTGACGCGAAGATCGCGCCGTTAGACACGAGCACGCCCTTGTGCGAAGTCCGCGCGACGAATCCGCGAAAACCGTAGCCGCCGGTTAGCTCGAATCCGTCGGAGTAGGACCAAGGATCGCCGCTCCGGGAGGGACCCCGTCGAGAGCGACGCGCCGTGGGTTGCCCTAGACGAGCTAGAGCGCCTCCTTGCGCAGCCGGTGCGCGTAGAGGACAGAATTAGGGTTTAGAGTGGGGATTAGGGCAAAAGGGATAAAAGAAAACCTAAACTTGATAAAAGTAATGTTTCGATTGGAGTTGGTTGCCCTCAATCGGCCGTGGACCCTTTATTTATATAAGGGGGGTGGTCTTATCCCTTTCCAAGCCAAAAAACGAACCGAATCGCGCTAGATCTGAAAATCCGAGTCGGTATCGAGACCCACCGGAACCTCCGATCAGTCACCGGAACCTCAGTCTACCGGACACTCCGGTCACTGACCGGACCCTCCGAAGAACCCGTCTCTGTGGACTTTGGAGAAGACGTCAATTTTGGCCACCGGAACCTCCGGTCAGTCACCGGAACCTCAGTCTGCTGGACACTCCGGTCACTGACCGGACCCTCCGGAGAACCCGTCTCTGTGGACTTTGGAGAATACGCCAATTTTGGCCATCGGAACCTCCGGTCAGTGACCGGAACCTCCGGAGCCGGACACCCCGGTCACTGACCGGACCCTCCGGAGAACCCGTCTCTGCGGACTTTGGAGAAGGCGCCAATTTTGGTCGTCAACATATGCCCCCCTGTTTTTTAGCAACGATGAAGTGCTGAAAAACATTCCTAATGACCAAAATTGTCTAAGGACGATGGTTTTTTGAAATAACTCATCGGCCGTACCAACTCTACGTCCAATATTTACTCTATCCTCTTCTATCATCTCACAAGTATCGTTCATATTCGAACGATATTGCTCTACTCTATCTTGCAACCATTTTACATTGGAATCCATCTAAATTACAATGTGGTTGAACCGATTTTCGATCGGTTTTGCTATGATGGGTACAAAGCCATCTTTAGACACACTAAGGAAGTCATAATCCGAGAGATCCGTGCCCGACAAACATTTAACCGTGTCTAATGGTAAAGCAAGTGGATCCGCTAAAGCAATACAAGCCGGTATTTCTCCATGAACCATCTCTACACTATCACCGACCCATTGTATCAAGAATTGGTGCAAGGAGGAAGGGACACATCTATTTGCATGAATCCAATCACGTCCCAAAATAACATTGTAGTTACCTTGCACATCCGCGACGAAGAAGGCTGTGGCAATCGTCTTGCTTCCAATAGTGAGCTCCATGGAAGCGACTCCCTTGGCACCGATGGGCTTGCCTCCCTCTACACCGGTTACCGTCATGTTGGTCTTGATTAGCTTATCATCACTCTCGCCAAGTTTCTTGTATAAGGAGTATGGCATCAAATTGACCGCGGCACCGCTATCAACAAGCATACGTGAAACCGGTGAACCATTGAGATGACCCCTCACGTATAAAGGCTTGATATGGTTCTCTGATTCTTTGGGCTTCTCAAACGTAGCTTTCTCTGGTCCGAAGTCGAATTGAGCTACCTCTTCCTCATCTTCACCAATAAGAGAATAATCATTAGTAGATAAATAAACAACATTAATATCCATACTCTCTCGTGGTGGCGAATCTTCGTAGTCCAACAAGTCGTCATATTCATCTTCTGGAGGCGACCCTTGGACCGTCGGGGAAGGCGCGGAAGGAGGAGTGGCGATCGCGCAGGAACTGTTTACCGGAGGGTCCGGTACCTGACCGGAACTTCCGATCGCCGGAGGTTCCGGTACCTCACCGGAGTGTCCGGTTACGGCGTTCTGCGGCGTCTCGGCGGGCGCCCTTGGCATGAGCGGTTCACGTCCAGATTTTTCCTTCTCTTTCCATTGCTGCTTCTGAGCTGGCCTTGGCTTGATTTTCTCAAATACCTCATCTCTTTGTTTTTCAAGCTCCCTAGCCTTAGCCTCCCGTTGGCGCAACCGTTGCAAGTTCCTCTTTTGAGTATGAGTCAACCCGGGAGGACACCATCTCGGTTTGTAGGTTGGCGGTACAGCTTCACTACCACTAGCTTCATGATCGTTGGCTCTAGGAGGTACCTGCATAGTGGTATTTGAAATTTTTGACGTTGTCGACCCATCGATGACAATTGGTCCATCAAATTTACCCTCAATGGTGACACTTGTTGACCCAATCCGAATCACCTCATCGGATGTTGTTCTATGTGTATCATTCTTCGTAACAATTCCCCGACCAGCTTGAACCTCACTCTTACGACGCCATTCTTGTTTGGGAGGAGATTGTGCTCTTCTTGGGAGAATTGAAACTTCCGGCTTGAGATTCCGGAATCCTGACCGATAATGGTTTGATCGGTCGTGTCCATCGTGTGTGAGCCTACCAAACACCGATTCTCGTGGTGAGATCCACCCTGGATGAAACGGTGAAAATTGCATTGGAGGAGGAGGTAACACCCATATGCCCTGGTATGGATCCCACATCGGAGGCGGAGGATAAAACATCGGCGGTCCCCAAGGCATTGGCATGTTGGGCGTCATCGAAGCTTGCATATGAGGACCATCGTCATGCCTAGCAACCCTCCGTGGTGGAGAATCATACCTTGCTTGTGGCGGAGGTAACCTTGGTCTTTTTATTGACCGATTAGTCGATTCGGTCGCTTTTTTGGTGTACTTCTCTAGAAGCTTGTCGAATGTGACCGCCGGTCTTGCTTTGACTTGAGCCTTCCCTTTGTTCACCTTCCACTGCTCCTCGGGACTCTTGGGCTTGATAAACTTTTGCTTATGAGTCGAAGTAGCACCCTCAGCCTGAAGACTGATCGGACCGTCCGGTCTCTGACCCGAACTTCCGGAGCCAGAACCTCCGGTCCCTGACCGGACACTCCGGTGTTCCTGTTCTAAGGACTCGTGGATTTTGGTCTCTTGAGGGGCAGGTTTAACCGACGATGATGCTTTTGCTTGCCCCCCGTGCTCGGATGCTTGAATGGTGATCTCAATAGTTTCTTCGCCATCCGGAAACTTCCTAATTGACACGGCCCTTGTTGGAATTTTTCTCTCTTTGGACTTGGGCCTCTCTTCTCCAACAAGCACCTTTTTACCCCTCGTTGCATCGGCTTGCTCTGGCCGAATCAACACGGTAGCGTTGGTGAAATCGATAGTGTTCACCGGGAAGGGATGCTTGTCAATTTGCATCTCTTTAAGACTCAACCGGCCTTCATTAATAGCCGATTGTACCTGTCGACGAAACACATTGCAATCATTAGTAGCATGAGAATATGAATTATGCCATTTGCAATATGCTCTCCGCTTGAGCTCTTCAAGCGGTGGTAAAGTGTGAGACATTTTAATGTAGCCACCCCTATGTAATTCATCAAAGATCCTATCACATTTAGCTACATCAAAAGTAAATCTCATCTCTACTTGCCGGTTTTATGGACCGGTTTAAGAGATTCACAAGCATAGGATTTAGCCTTAGATGGCCATGCGAACTCAGCAGCAAGCACATCATTTGATTCATCGGATGAGCTATCTGAATCATATTCAACGACGTGCACATTGTGATGATGGGTTCTATGGCTATCTTTTGCTTCTTTACTCCGGTTTTCTATAACCGAAGCCATTTGCTGTAGTTGGGCAAGCGTAAAAATATTATGATTTTCTAGCTTTTCCCTAATGTATGATCGTAAGCCATTAAAAGCTAAATCCACCATGTCTTTTTCAGAAAGTGTCAAATTAAAACATCGGTTTTTGGTGTCTCTAAATCTTCTAAAGAAATCATGCACCAATTCATCACGACCATGTTTAACCGACGCTAAATGTGACAATTTGAGTTCATTTTCCCCACTATAAAAATGATCATGAAATTTACGTTCTAATTGATCCCATGAGGAAATAGAATTAGGGGACAATGAAGAAAACCATGCAAAAGCAGTTCCGGTTAAAGATAAAGAAAACAATCTAACCTTTAAAGCATCCACGGAACTAGCTTCCCCTAATTGTGCTATGTATTGGCTAACGTGTTCCCAAGTGGTTTTATTATCCTCGCCATTGAATTTAACGAACTCGGGAACACGCCACCCCTGAGGGTATGTAACCATATCAAAGTGAGCGGGATACGGTTTTTGGTACACACGGTTTCTAGATTTCAAATCTATACCGAGTGCCTCCCTAAGCTTTTGATCAACTTCTTCCCTAACCGCGTTAGCATAATCTTGATAGGTCGGTTGGGGTGCATTGTGTTGCGACGGTTGGGGTGCATTGTGTTGCGGCAGTTGGGGTGCGGTTTGATTTTGTTGTCGGTAGTAGTAATCAAAAACAGCGTCACTTACCGGCCCATATGGTGCAACATTGCCGGTAGGTGGATATGGAGGCACATAATGAGTAACCGACCTGAATGGTGGTGTAAAATCCGTGAGCTCATTGGTTCGGTTATTACAAACCGAACCAGGCATGCTAGCGATGGGATTGGGTGTGGCATCATGTACAACCATGGCACTAGTAGCATAATCAGTGTGTAATTGCTTAGTTTTAGCCATTGGTGTTTGTCCAGAAAAATAATTTAACGGCATACCATATTGAGGGTGTTTTTCATGTGAACTAGACGGAGCCGTTTGATCAACCACATTATGAGCAGGGGGTGTAGCAGGTTTAGCATATGAAGGTGATGTAAGTCCTTGATTATGCGCAGCAAACTTAGCATCTATTGATCTATGTAAGTCAATTTTCATATCGCTAAACATTTTAGATAATAGATCTACGGAAACCGAGGGCGTGGTAGAAGTATTACTCACATTGGTTTTTACCTCGGTCGTGTCGTCGATCGAAGGCGGAGCGAATGGCTTGACCGACACGAGCTTGCCTTGTCGGTCCTTCTTGTAGCACGCCAAGAGTTCTTGGAGATCCTTCTCCTCCTGGGCCTTCCTCTTCGCCTCGAGCGCCTTCTTGCGCTCCTCGAAAACTTGACGAACATCGTCGGGAAGCTCCTCGTACGACGGCATGATGATGTTCTTGTTGCTTATGTCGGAGTTCATGATAGGTGGGGTAGATTAATCCGGTTGTGGAATAACCGAAGCCTCGTCCCCAGCGGAGTCGCCAAAAAGTGTGTTGACGCGAAGATCGCGCCGTTAGACACGAGCACGCCCTTGTGCGAAGTCCGCGCGACGAATCCGCGAAAACCGTAGCCGCCGGTTAGCTCGAATCCGTCGGAGTAGGACCAAGGATCGCCGCTCCGGGAGGGACCCCATCGGGAGCGACGCGCCGTGGGTTGCCCTAGACGAGCTAGAGCGCCTCCTTGCGCAGCCGGTGCGCGTAGAGGACAGAATTAGGGTTTAGAGTGGGGATTAGGGCAAAAGGGATAAAAGAAAACCTAAACTTGATAAAAGTAATGTTTCGATTGGAGTTGGTTGCCCTCAATCGGCCGTGGACCCTTTATTTATATAAGGGGGGTGGTCTTATCCCTTTCCAAGCCAAAAAACGAACCGAATCGCGCTAGATCTGAAAATCCGAGTCGGTATCGAGACCCACCGGAACCTCCGGTCAGTCACCGGAACCTCAGTCTACCGGACACTCCGGTCACTGACCGGACCCTCCGAAGAACCCGTCTCTGTGGACTTTGGAGAAGACGTCAATTTTGGCCACCGGAACCTCCGGTCAGTCACCGGAACCTCAGTCTGCTGGACACTCCGGTCACTGACCGGACCCTCCGGAGAACCCGTCTCTGTGGACTTTGGAGAATACGCCAATTTTGGCCATCGGAACCTCCGGTCAGTCACCGGAACCTCCGGAGCCGGACACCCCGGTCACTGACCGGACCCTCCGGAGAACCCGTCTCTGCGGACTTTGGAGAAGGCGCCAATTTTGGTCGTCAACAAGTTGTTTGTTTGCTTGCTGAATTTTGAGATATTTTGTTCATTTAGCAAAAAGTACCTACACCTGACAGACGAACAAATTCGTAAATAGCCAAGGAAAATAGTCTTGGTTGTCCTGTGAATAATAGTAGTGCTTGTTATAGTACTTATTTGTGTATATATGGTATAGCTTCTAGGTTACACGTCTCCCAGTGTGTAGACTGCAGACCTTGTATATATTTCATTGAGACAACAATCGAATTGTTTTACTACTATCAATGCATCGCTAATCTGAATGTATTCAGGACATATTGCTAACATTTCCCTGTTCTTTGACTTCCACACAATCATGGAGTAACTAGTGTTACTAACATGGCTTAGCTGCATGTGATCTGGTGTACAATTGCAAAAGGGCATAAATTAAGAAAGGGTTGAGATTTGGGAAGGAAGCCTGGCACTTGGTGGGGTTAGGTATGGTTATGGGCTATTTTGACAACTGAAAATAATTAAAAAGGCAAGAATAGAATGGCAATATGACATTTTACTGACCAACAAAATTCCTTACAACTTTGGTGATGGATCACAACAGCTCTATGCCTGATCTGTTGCATGGTTCAGCATGGCTCCCTTGCAATTCGTTCTTGTAGTGATGTAGAGCGTTAATCTATTTCTATCGAAATGAAATAATTTCATACGTGTTGTAGGGGTTTCCCCTACTGTAATTCCCTTAAAAAAAAAAGTAGTAGCAATCATGGACTCACAGTAGCATGTCACTAGAATGTGGCAACTGTGTTGCAGACAATGAATGAGCAAACTGTTCGCAATCGTTTCTTATTTGTTTTAGCTCACATTTTGTTTTTTGCATTTATGACTGGAAATGTCTAACATACGACAACGTTAGAAGCTTCATTTATATTGTTTAGCTGCACCGAATTATTCTGAGTTATTCCATGCATACTGTGGATGTTTTCAGAAAACATTAATGCCTAACTAATTTTTCACATGTTCAACTTGGCGGTAATATAAAGATAAGGCCATAATTTTTTTTGGGTGAAAGCAACAAAGCAATAAATCACATCCAGTTTCTTTTTTGAAAGATCCGGAATGTTCCAGCTTTGTATTATAAGAAGAAGATAGAGTTTACATGCACAAGCTGCTTATTACAATAGAAAACCATCCTAGGAGCATGAGCTAGGTTGGCTTAATAAAAATAAGAGGGATTACTCACTAGCCACATGAACGACTGTGTTAGTTAGGCATTTAGCACCTGCTGCACACCATTCAACCACTTCCTCTTTAGTACTTGCTATAATATCACTTGTGTTGTGCTCGATTTGCTCAAAAACTCTGGCGGTTTAGGTGCATGGGATTCTAATTTTCATTGCATGCTCCAATGTAAATATGCATTTTAGGTGCATGGGATTCTAATTCAAGTATTAGGGCTTGCATCAGTATGTTACTCGCTACTAATATTTATTCTGAGTAAGTGTTGTGTGTTGTGTTCATGGTGGAAATTTTGAATTTCCTACATTTCTAGTAAGGATGTTTCCAATCATTAGTAATCTAAGTAAAGGCATAATTATCCATTGTTTTGTAACTATGTTATTCTCACTTATAAAGGTACACCTTTCTTCTTGTGTACTTGAGATCCGTCATTGAATGATATAAATGCTAAGTTAGCTTCAGCAGACAAAATGTATAAAGTTCAATCAAAGCACGCCTATGATCGGTTTGAAAATGGGGTGTATTACCAAATTAGATAAGAAATCCAGCTTTACTTTTGTTACATTCTGTGTTATAAAGCTAGCAATTGAGTTCCATGTCCACTGGTTATTTCAACTTAGTTGTTCTAAATGTTTTCCTTGTATACTTCTAAAACCAGCTTTCAAGGTATTCTTCTTTTGTCTCATTCGCATTTCTCATCTGATAGTTCGGAATTTATCATTGCCTCTGGGAACTCAGAATTGGTTACGGAAAATAGTAGTTTCTGATTTTAAAGCTTGGAATCATTTTTTCCAAGCAAAATTATGCAAGAACTGTTAGATTAGTGCATTATCCCAAGAAAACTTTTTGCATCAACCACTGTGACAATTTCATTGTTAAATTGCATTTTCTTTTATCTTATTTACTTCTGTTCTTGCTGTTGCACTCTTGTCAAATCTGTTCTCTTTCCTGGCCGTGTTCATTTGTTCCTTGGACTCTTGAGACCTGAAATGAAATCTGTTTGTTGCTTTTCCTGCAGATGTTTGGCGACCAAGACTTGGGTTTCTTTGCCAACTTCCTGGGCGTCTTTATATTTGTTTTGGTCACCGCGTACCACTTCGTGATGGCAGATCAGAAGTTCGAAGGGAACTAACTAACCCACCCAATGCAAGGCATGTTAATGATCCATGGATCAAATAGGCACATAACCAATAAAATTATTCTCTGGACAATTGTGAAAATCTGGGTGCATGATAAATTTCTGCTGCGCTATGTATTGTGATCGATAGATAATGTCCCTAGAAATTTGACTTTTGTAATTTTTATCTTGTTTATTAAGAGGCAACTTAGGGTATTTCACTAAGTGATTCTGAAGAAGTCTACTGGGCTATATTTGTTTTTCACTACTTTAACCAATTTAAGATCGTGGTATGTTTTGCATGGGACGTGTCTATATGTAAGGTAGTAAGGTACAATGTGGCTCGCACAGCCTTCCAGTAAACATGGCGCAATGTGCAATGACGTCACGACCGAAACGGTCTGGCCAGTAGCGATGTGGCTAATGACTAGACGAGATGACGTCCATTTATCCAGCTCGCGGACGTTGAAGGCTGAACGAGAGGAATGATCAGTCAAGCGCGGTTGATCGAGCCTGACATAAGACAGCTAGGAACATATTTAGCGGTTGAGCATGCGTCCGGCCTGGACGCCTGGTGGCTCACAAGTGTCACTTCCAGGTCACCCAGAAAAAAAAAGGGCGGCACACAAGTGTCACAACTCACAACTTCAAGGTAATGAGCGAGAGATGCATGGCAATAACAACTTCCACACAACAGATCAACATTTCTATCCTTATTTTTTTGTTCTTAGGGTTAGAGAGGGAGAGAGACTGAGAGAGGCAATGGAGTAATTTTTTTCCCCCTCATGTTCCATGAAAGTATACCACTTATTGATCAGAACTGGCATGCGTTCATATCCCTTCAAATAATATCAGGTAGCATCAATACAATATCTCTGGTAATTAGTAAGTTACACAATAGGTAGCCAAGCCTTTTGTTAGGAAGGCAAATCATGAATGCAGAGTTAAAAGTATTCCAAATTTTCAAAGGGAAAATGTGAATGTGGAATAACGTTTCAAATTTCAAATATGTACCTATATAGTATGTTGTAAAGAAAGACGATAAATGCAGTCTACGTATAGCTTCAAAGAATGACGATATCAAATGTCTTTCATGTAAAGTTCGTCAAAGCCACCATTTCAAAAAAAAAAAAAAAAAGTTTATCAAATCCACGGTATCCAACAATCTTGGTAGATGCTATTTTTCTTTTAAAATAGAAACAACTGAAAGGGCAGCAAACCACCACAACGTCGTATCATTTCAATCAATTACTACCATTTCAACATGTATGAAAGCTAAGATATACCCAAAGCCAGCATCCTCTCAACCGCGGCTGGTTATGAATTCAATCCAATTTTTAAATTACAACATACTTTTCTGATGCAATTGCGGTAATTTTCTACCTCAAGCCACAGGGTGGACGACATGCATAGGGGCCCGGTTGTAATTACGCAATATACAGGACATGCCCCGAAATCTCCATAGACCCAAATCTTGACCTGATTTGTCATGCATCAATGCATACCCCCTTATAAAAGAGGCCCAAACCTTTCACAGCTCCTCCAACAGAACTCATCATACTCTCATGAGGGGGCAAGGTGAGAGATGTAGAGATAGATTCATGTCAGTATCCTTCTACTTGGCCACTGCATTTCTCCCCTCACCTCACCACAAATAAGCTGAAAAACCTTAGCATCTCCAGTTGTGACAATACCTGCCATGGGTTTCCTGTGCAGCCCTTACGTCTCTAACTCTTCCCTTCTATGTGAAGAGAGCAGTGAAGCCATCTTTGGGTTCGCTGACTCCGATGGGGAGGCGCAGGAAATGGACATGGATCTTGATTTATCCTTCTCCTTTGTGGACCTGTCATTGGAGTTGGAAAGCGATGAGCATGTTGTAGGGTCCCTGTTGGAGCAGGAAAAGGAGCAGCTCACCTGCATTGCGACGGGGGATTTCCTTGAGAGGTTGAACAATGGAGGGATGGAATCCTCTTGGAGGACTGCTGCCATTGAATGGTTTGGCCAGGTGAGAAAACGAACTTACAATTCTTTGAGAATTTTTCTTCTTCATTTTCTTTTAGAAGGCGCCAGTGTTTTCCTTTACGATTAAATTGTCATTAGCATTTTAGGATTGTCTATATATCTAGGATGCATGCTTTGATTGATTTACTTGTTCTGGTCTCTAGTCCTTAGAATAAACTATATATATATATATATATATATATATATATATATATATATATTACAATTTTCACCTTTTTGTCTATTTATTTACACTATGCTTAACTGCTGCCAAATAGCATTGACGCTACTGTGTACTCGTTAATCCTTATTACATGATCAAATCTGTTCTCGCTGCTAGCAACTGAATTGCCCTACTTGTATCTTTTCCATGTCTGCTTCATGCAGGTCCAGGCTCATTACAATTTTGGACCGCTGTGTTTGTGTCTTGCTGTCAACTATCTGGATAGGTTCCTCTCCTCAAACATCCCGGTAAACTCTTTAATTCTCTTAATAATTTTTCCCTATATCTAGAGCAGGTAACAGGTAGATATCTCTAATCAACACATGTAATTGCATTTTTGCCTCGCCATAGGTTTAATTCCCGGTACAGATCATAGTGTGTGTAATACTTCACTTCTTTCTGTAGGATGAAAAGGAGTGGGCGCGGCAGGCTCTGTCAGTTGCTTGCCTATCAATTGCTGCCAAGATGGATGAAACCGAGGTTCCATACTATGCTGACCTTCAGGTGGAGATCACTATGCCACGATGCTGACATATATGATGATAGCATAAAATACGATTGGTTAGTCTCTAATATTAAATCACCATGCCACGAATGCAGGAGGTTTCCAGCGTAAAGCATATGTTCGATGCAGATGCTATCGAGAGGATGGAGGTTTTTGTGCTGCGGTCCCTGAACTGGAGGATGAACGCTGTGACCCCCTTCTCATACATTAGCTATTTCGCAGACAAGTTTAATGAGGGAAACCCTCTAACTAGCAAATGTATTTCTCGCTGCACCGAGATCATACTTGGCACTTTGGAAGGTTATCTATATGGGATTTTACCTATTCTATCTCATTTATTTTTTAGAGGTCTTTGTCAGTTCCATAAACTAATAGAAAACAATTTGAATACCTTGATTCATTTGATACACAGAAACAAAGTTCCTGCAGTTCAAGCCTTCTGAGATTTCAGCAGCCGTGGTTCTGCACACAGTTGCGGAGATAAAAGCTTTCGATTTCGGAAGTGTCCTTCTAGCTTCTGAAATCCCTGTAGATAAGGTATATCGCCTAACCCTTCCTCTCTGAAGAAGGTTAGCTGTGTTATGATATTTTACACTGTATCTGATATATATATCCGAGATCCTATATAATTGCAGGAAAAAGTTAGGAGATGCCATGAAGCAATTCAAGAGTTGGTGGTATCAGTGAAGATGAGCACGAACAACGGTGTTAGTCCCTCAGTTCCACAAAGCCCATCTGATGTGCTGAATGCCTCATGCTTGAGCTTTGGAACTGATGATAGCCAAACTCCAGGCCCAGCAGCGTCGCCAGAAACAACCAATGACAACAATCCCAAGAGCTATCGGTCTTTCACTCCACCAGTTAGAAAAAGGACGAGGCTAAACCAGGCAAAAATGGAATAAGATCGTAAACACCGAGATTAAATTCAAAGACTGCATCTCAATTCCAAGATGAAGTCATCCCCAATACACCTGCAATTTGTTGTCCGCTACAATATGAAATGTCAATTTCTCCTGCAATTTTTTTGTCCGCTACCTACCTTTTTTTTGGACCTTTTTTCTTCTTCTGAACTTGGTGTTCGCAGAGAGACATCTTTGGGTATGTGAGATTAAGATATAGCATAATCATAGAAGATTGGAAATATGAAATTTGATATTTTTTTATTTTTACTTTTTTGTTTTTACGATGGATCATTTGTTTTTGGCTGTTAAAACGCGTTGATTCTCTTTTCTGGGAACCTATTTCAGTCCTTCTTCTTTCTGATGACAGCGTGTCCTTAATTTTGTATAGTGGACCCTATTAGGCGTTCTAATCCCATGTATTAGTCACTACTGTTGACTTTAGCCACTACTTTGACCCTATTTAGGCGTTCCATTATAAAATATTTGACAATGTTGATTTTTAGCATCATGTATGATCATTTGTGTAATTAAAAAAATAGATTAAATGTATACAGTTATAAGTTGTGTTTCAGTTTTTTGGTGACAAAGTAAATCATAAAAAATGTGTAAAGGTCAATGCTGGCTGAAGATAAAGGTAAAAGTCAATAATTAATATTAAATATTTCTGAATGTGTAAAGTCAATAATTTGTACCGCTAACAATAAAAAAAAAAGAAGGTAGTAAAAGACAAGCAAAGGTAGGTAGTGCTATAAATATTGACAAGCCTTGCACCGCCCTGGCCGCAACAGATGAGTCCATGCATTGTGGTTCCCTCTAACGTTTTCTCACACTTGTACTTAGCTTCCTGTTCATTTATAACAATAACCTAGCCTGACATGGTCCTTTGCTTGTTCATCGATCTCCTGACCTGGAAGAGTGATATATATATATATATATATATATATATATATATATATATATATATATATATATATATATATATATATGAACGCAGGCGCGTGAGAGATGTTGTAATGAAACAGAAGGGAAATGGTTTTTCACCCTAAGCTGTGAACTTTCGTGAGGTTCATTTTAATCAACTATAATAAACAGAATGATGCAATATATTTACATTCATTTTAATCATGTAGAAATTAAAATCAACTATGTAGTGACCATAATAAACATTAGCATATGATACTAAAAGAATTATGTCATATTTCAGAACGTTTATTACGTTTACCTTATTGTCACAGAAAGCATATAAACATTGAAAGATTCAAAGAAAGTGTCTATCCCTTCTTCCGCTCTAGTCACCATGGGTGTCCCCTGCCATATACAATGCATGCAATGTTTCCATGCAGGCCGCGGTCCACTCCTCAAATGAAGTCATGCATTCATTAACGATGCTCTGTTGAGGGGATTAACTCAAACTGCACGCATATTAAAGACTTCCCCAAGCTCCCTTCTAAACTCATCGGCCGGCAATGCCTAGATCGATATATCTAGATTCCACCAAATGCTACAATTAAGAGTAACATGCACACATGGATCCTCAATTGATCCACCTCTAATAAGCTAGCCACCTAGTCAAATGCACACACTATAGTCACTTTAAATTTGGGTGTTCTAGTATTGTGATGAATGCATGTGTTTGTGTTAGTAAATGAATGAGAGAGAGATTTAGTCCTGCTAATAAAATTGTTTGGTGTGATGAACTTCTCGGAACTACAATAGAGTTGCTATAATATGTTGCCTTTTTTACTGCAGCACTCAATTGTTATGTTCTGCATTCCTGCTAATAACCTATGCTTTGTGCTAAACTTTGTTACATATATCATACATATTGATCGAAAGCTCGTGGAATTCGGAGCCACTTGTTTTTAGGGCCATCTTCAAATTGGGGCTACAGCAAAGTTATGACTACCCGACGACAATAATGTCTACTCACAATGCCTCCCCTGCTGATTTGGGCAAAAAAAAAATGATTTTTCAGAACGTGTTTCTTCTTATTTTTTACTACCATAAGTTTTCCCTTCTAACTCCGATTTGGAGGAGATCTTAAACTTGTTTGAAAGCTTATGAAAAGTGCACTATATATAGACCACCACTGCAGCAATCTTGAGCTTACTACCACTAACCACTTGATCGATCTGTTTCATTAAGCTTCTCACAAGACAAGTTCAATTCATTGTGGTGGATGCCGTTGCGGCGTGGGGTGCGGGGTGCTAACAACTTGGGAGCTTCTGTACCGGAGCCCAGCGTATGGTCACCCTGTACTGCCGATGAATAGCCCAGCCCACTTTGGCTTCAAGGTCATATGGGTTCCGTATTTAAGTGGTCGCAAGCAATTTGTTTCCCAGTCGTTGAATTGATTATTGTATTATGAAAGCAAAAACGTGGGTAAATATTACCACCGCCCGAGGCCGAGAGAGAAGACATATCATTAGACGGCGCAGGACACGGCCAGGAGCTTATTATGAGTATAACAACTAGAGTAGAGTATGCTACAGCTACACTACTAAGGGTCTTTTTGTTTCAGCTTGTAATTGTGAAATTTAGATTGTAAATCGTAGATTGTAAAATTTAGGATTATAAAAATCTAGAGATCAAAATTTGAGGGTTGTTTCTTTGTTGAGATTGTGCAATCTAGCTTCAGTCATTTATAGTAGATCTAATTGATAAAGATGTAAATATTTGGGTTACAATCTGATAAAAGCTGGTCCAGACCAGCTGGACCAGCTTGTGAGATTGTGAAATCTGGAGGGGTTAGATTGTGCAATCCAAAAATAAAATCTAATCTTTTATTTCAGCTTCCATTTGTAAAATCTGAATTATGGAATTTAGGGAGGAAACAAAGAGACTCTAATTGGCTAGAAAGACTAGGCTCGCTACCAGTATAGTATAATTAACTAGTAGTACAATAATTGCCGTTTCGAGGGCTTAACTAGAGAAGTTAGAACGAACGAAAGGCACACACCCAGCTTTAAACAATCATCTAGCAGTAATTGACGATGTTTGATGTTGATGAGGTGAGAAGAAAGCAGCAACAGCAGAGAGGGCACACGGGCACAGCACGGGTGATCGATCGATCGATGGATGCATGGCTGAGGCCTGAATCCTGAGACGGACGGACGCACGCACACGTGTGTTCGCGCATGCGCTACTCCCGCGCGCGCGTGGATGTCTCATGTCTCGCCCCCCGTCCTTTACCTCTCGCCGGGGCTCGCGCATGCGTGCATGCATGCATGCCGTGCTTTTCGCTGGTCGCGAACTCGCGATCCGCACTGCACCCTGCCTCTGCCTAACCACTTTACTACTACTACTACCTGCTTCATGGCAGCCATTGCGTATAGTTTATTTTATTATTTTTATTGTTATTATTGTTATTATTATTACTACTACTACTACTATTACTATTACTATTATTATTATTAAGGTTGATTTGTAATTTTTACAAATTTGAAGTAGTAGTAGTAGTTTTTAATAAATGATGATCAGTATGTGCCAACAACTTAAATGTGGAAGGAGTAATTATAAGCAAACAATTCGGGCCAAATGCACTGCTAGTCGGCTCACGTAATAACACCAAACAAATTAAGGTGGTGATCTACTAGTACCATGCACAGCCACACGTGAAACGTTGCAGTACTGGTCGCTGCTGCTGCTGCCGCCTACTAGCTAGCTTGTCACCAAGCTTAAGCAAAGTATGTCGACGAACCGGGCATGATGGGAAACAAAAGCCAGGTAGTAATTAAGGGAGGAGAGGAGGGAAAAGTTTGGCCAGGCGCCCAGGCCAGGGCAGCACATTATGCATTCTTCTTCCTTCGCCCTTCCAAAAGTTAACGAAATAATCCAGCCAGCAGGTTTAGTTTAGCAGCGCCTTTATTTAGACCGTGGCCGTGCAGTGGTGGTGGGGTTCCCGCAATGCATTGCGCATGGGAGGGGGGGAAGCCGGCCTGGATTCCCTCTCTCTATGCCTTTAAATTGCCTTTTGTCACTTGTCAAAATAATCCTACCTTTTTTTCTGGAGTGTGCTTGTGTGTTGGGATGAGGGCTAGCCGGCTAGGCACGCACGCACGCACGCACGCACGCAAATCTCTTTTATCACCACCACCCACATAACATACTCGCTCCATCTTTTTTTTTAAGGAGAAACATTGTTAGTTCCTTTTTTTGGAAAGAAGAGAAAAATTGTTAGTTATACTATTCAACACGGTCTGAATTTTTTCCTTGTCTTCAGGACATCAAATGCAGTAACTTTAGAGGTAGTATTAGTAATTACCATTGCAAAATTATTTTTGCAATGCGCGTTTACCCTCAAACTTTCAACATTATTGAAGATCCTGACTGTAGTGAAATAAAGTGTAGTGTGTGATAGTCTGACCCTGCCTCTGACACAGGTACAGCGCGCCGCAACTTCAGCGGCGAATTGAAGAAAGCAGAGACGAAGATAGCGCTGAGTCCGACCGAGTGCGATCCAACCACTCTCAAACTCGAGTGCCGCCCTCAACCATCCAAACGAGTAAGTATATACTACTGTAGTATACTACTCACGTAGGAGTAGTATATACGCGTCTGAAATCCTGAACTCTGCTATTGATTCAAATCCACCATAAAAACAAGCTAGTGGTAGCAGTCAAAACTAGACACAGCTAGTAAATCGTAAGCGTAGTGCTGCTACCTCCCTTTTTTTTTTTAAGTCGTCGATGTTACTACAAATTCAAAATTCAACTAAACAAACATATATACTACATTAATAAAAATGATAGCCATAAATATCTTTCTTAAGATCGGATTGTCTTAAAATTCCTTGTAGGTTATATTTGGGGTTCTCAATTTACATATCTCCTGCCTTAAACTAGCAACAGCACGGTTGAACCGATCAATAATGTAAAATGACTAAGAACAAAAAAAAAACTCTTAAACTGGTCCATTATTGGGACCGTAAAAGGAGTCTTTGCTGGTCGGTGCATAGCCACAAATTAAGTTATATAGCTAGAAACTAGACACGCATGGTGCGCGTAAGATGATTCACGTCAACACTAACAAATAATTAAATCGTCATGATTAGTACGTAGCAATGTACTCTACTACTACCTCCATTTTTATTTTATTAATTTTTTAATATAAATTTAACTAAAATATATCAACAATAAAAAAAAGGTAGCACTACTTAACATACTGTGTATCGTTGATAAGTAGTAGTAGCAGCAGCAGCTCGCATCGTGATAAACGAAGCAGATCGAGGGCCGGCCGCGCCATTGCCTTGTGTCCACAACCAAATCCAAAAGCTAGCGGAGTACTATACTAGCAGCCTCCACCGATCATCCCCTGCTCCGCACGCGTGCTACGGGTCGGGTCACCTGGTACGACGACTACGTATAACGTGTTAGTGCTAGCATCTCCTTCTGCTTTTATATATTGTTATTATTATTGAATTCTAACATAACATTATTCGTCTTATTTTAAAAATAATAATTTAAATTTATATAATTATAAATTAGTGTTCAAACGTTTTTAATATTATAATAAAGTAAGTTATAACAACGACATACTTCCTCCGTTCTCATATAAGTGCAGACCTCTTGGCTTTCAAAATTTGTTCAAATAAGTGGCCTTCTAGATTCTGGAGCCCATGCTGTTCTCTTCTCATCTCCTTCCCTATCCGAGCAGCAGCACCGTAGCTATAGCAGAGACGCAGAGCGATTTTTCTGGTCACTTTCTTTCTTCCCCGCAGCTAGCCCAGCAGCACATGGGAAGGAGACGGGCAGCTCCGGTTTGACGAAGCAACACGGCGCGGCGTGGCACGGCAGCCATAGGAGCGCCTCGGTGCCTCCTTCCCCGACGTTGTAGAGGAGCGGCGCGGCCGTCGAGGAACACGGCGTCCTCGTCCCCGTTCCCGCCGCGCGGCTGCTGTGCACCTCGGCACGAGAGCGCCTCCTTCCTCGACGACGCGGCCGAGCACCTCGGCGCTTTCGTCGATTGTGTGGAGAAACACACAAATAGTAGATGGGATGAGTGACATTTAATGAGGACCATTTAATATTTTGTTTCTCATATTATCTGATCATTTTGAAAGCTATATGGCCAGTTTTTGGAGGACGGAGGGAGTATACGATATTTATCATATATTTTAATATAAATCGAACAATTAAAAAAGTTGATGTTACAAATCAATGACAATAATAATTTAAAAGTGAAGTAGTACTGTTATTATTAACCGGTTAAAGACAACAGCATGCAAGCTCCCCCACACGCTAACAGTACTGCTAGTAGTGTGCAATTATTTAGAGATAACCAAAGCAAGCTTTGATAAAGGTGCTAGGCAGCAGCTCCTCCAGTACTTACTCATACTTATGCTTTAATCTGTCCCCTAGGACTTACTGATTAAGTTAACTCGATCGTGCATGCTAGGAGAGAGAGACGGGAGGGAGGGTGCCACCAAAAGCGTAGACCTCAATCGGCTCCACACAGATTTGACTTACTCGATCGCCGGCCAGGCAGGCGCCGACGCCTTTGTTTCCCCGAGACCCGCCCACGCTCTCACCAAATCAATCCTTACATTAGCTAAAGCGTGCGGCCAACCACACGCTTGCTTTAGCCCTAGCTAGTACCTTTAACCCTTCATGGCTTCATGCTAATCATCTCTCTCTACACGCTTGAACTCTCTCTCTCGATCTCTCTTTGAGAGAGATCAGAGATAGTAGAGCGAAAGCCATATTACAATAATAATCAAGGGGGGAAAAAAGCAGGGGCAGGAGAGAGAGGACTAGTGCTGGTGCTGGTAGCGTAACGATGATGGGGGACTTAGTAATAAAGAATTAGTGGCCAAATCTTCCACTTTAGAGGTTCTTAAGATTCGGCTCATAGGCGTGCGTGGTCTACCGGCGGGCCCGGTGGGTCTCTTTCGAGTACATGTGTGTGCGACCTCTTTTTCTCGAACTTGGGACGAAGGCCGCGTTCTTTGCATTGTACAGTAGTATATGTAGAGAGAGAAAGAGAGAGAGCCCCTCTGCAATACAAAAAATTCCAGATCGTTTTCTATTTCCGGAAATGTCGTTTTGTCAAACGATAAATTGTGGATTTCAGTCCTAAAGATGTAGCTGTTTTGTCAAACTATAAAAGTCAAATACATACTTAAGTTAAAATAAACCAAATAAACTACTTTACCCTAGAAATCTAAAACTTTTTTTAAAAAAATACAAATCAAAACATAGAAACCGTGGCATATGTGGTGGGCTTTGCTCCATGGAGTACAGTCAGGTTGTAGGGACTATACGAACTTGAAAATACTATACTACTAGTACTACCACAATGACACTCTTGGGATACGCGTGCAAGTACCGCGCGGATCACGAGGTGTGTGCGTGGCGGCGCGGCCAAAGCGGACGGACGGCCTCACCTCCTCGTACAGATACCTGTCCTTACCATCGGGGTATGGGCAAGAAATTAAGCCCCCAGCTTTGACCAGACCCTGCTTGAGTCCGTCCTGCCTGTATTTCTTTCTTCAAAGTTCAAAAATTTTCTAATTTAATTTCGTAGCCTTAAAAAATATTTAATTTCGTAATACTATCGTTATTTTTTATTATTAATATTTTTATTATAAATTTATATTAAAAAATATCGATAATTAAAAATCAGAAGTAGTACTTTTTTTTGACAGGGCTTGGTGCCGCTCAACAAAAGCAGCCATACCACATCTCGGGTACGTACGTGTTCGCGGGAGCGGGACCAAAGAACGAATGGTCGTGGCTTTCTTTATTGCCCGGCAGGCAATGGAAGATGGGAGCCAACCTATCTCGCTCACTCGTCCTCTTTGCACTGCTCACTGCTCAGTCAGTGCTGGTGCTGGCTGGCTGTACCGGACAGAGAAAGTTACTGCTAGTAGCCTGTACTACATTGGAAGGCGTGCACGGCATGCATGGATGGATGGTGAGCTTGGGCTTCGGAGGAGCCGAGCCGAGCCGAGCCGATGACGGAGCCCTCCAGAGCAGCTTGTTGTTTTGTTGCAGGCAGGCCCGGCATCTCCGGAACAAGTGGATGTGGATGTGGATGGATCGTCGTCGGCGCGTGGTCCTCCCTAGACCTAGAGCCTGCGCGCCACAAATGCACGCGTGCTTCTTGCTAGACGCTAGCTGCTGGGTTTTTCTTTTTTCATAGCCGCAACTGGGACTGCCGCACGCTTCCCTCGTAGAGTACTGGTACAGTAGTACTACTAATACCTTTTGCTGCCATCTCAAAGCAATTAAAAAAAAAAAACTTGTATGACAGGTCCAATAGTCAAAACTTGTTCACTACCTTAAAAAAATACTTTTGGCTCCGTTCTAAAAAGTTTTTATACCGTTAACTTTTAGCATCATGTTTTACCATTAGTCTTATTCAAAATCGTAGTTCGAATATGTAAATTTCTAACAAAGTCATTTATCAAATAGCTTTGGTAGTAAGACAAATCATTGCTAAAAAGAATAATATAGATCATGACAAAATATATGATATTTATTTTTTATAACAATTTCTTAAAGATGATACTTAAAATCAACAATGTTAAATTGATTGCAAATAGACTTTCAAATTTGAAGATTCCATTCCCACTAATTAAGGTCGTCGTTCAGAAATTTCGATTCAATTGAATGTGCACGCAGGTTTGTTGTACGTGATGTTGGGTTGGGACTTGGGAGTATTGCAAAACTCGTCAACCTCTCTCTCACGTGGTTTGGTTGGTGCCGCCGAAGAAGAACTTGCCTCCGTCTCTGACTTTATTTGCATGCACCATTGCAGAGCGTGCGTATCACTAGTACTAGTACCTAGTACGTACTAGCATTACCAGACCTAGAAAGAAACTCGTTAATAAATCCACCTAGCTAGCTAGATAAACCTCCTCCGTCTAGTAGTCTAGAAAGAAAAAGCGGGTGATCAATTCCGTTGCTAAAATTTCCCAGCCGCACCTTTCGCACTACAGTTCCTTTTACTTTAAGAAAAAACAATCAATTAATGATGGTTATCCCCATAGTGCAACAACTTTGCCACCACCAATTCTTGTTACGCCATGGTAGTACTAGGCATACAATCTAGGAGTAATGTTTTTTTGCTATTGCATAGTACTAAGTATACCTTGTGAACCTCAAGTAAAAATTATCGATACGCTATTGCAGAACAAACAATCTCATACCGTAAAATGACGGTCTTCGTTAATCCATCATGTACTCCTTTTTTTTTGTATTCTTTGTTGTAAGCCTCACATTGGACATTCGTTGTGAAAGTATATGTGTGGCTTATATATCGATTTTATAGAAGATGCGTCAATTTGGTCATGCGATTCCAGCAAAGTCACTACTAAGATGGATTTCAATTGACTAGAATACCCAACTATCGTGAATTTATCTACGTTACCCCAAAAAAAAAAATACTAGTACATGAGGCTTAGCTTAACCATACAACTGCAACCTTGATTCAAGTCTCACGAATCATGAGTGTATTTTACAGTTTGATGAGATGATGAGCTTTAGCGGCTGAGCTGGAACAATGATGGTCACCGCACCGCACCGTCGTCGCCCCCTCCCAAAAAAAAAAAAAAAAGGGCAAGAAGAGCTGGGGGCAAGGGCAAGTCAGTGTCGCCGCGTGGGAGTGGGAGTGTGAATGGGACGGAGACGGGCAGTGCACGCGCGGAAATACGGGCACGCGGGAGGGGCATTTCCGTCAGAGGCCGCCCCATAAGAGTCCCGTCCACGCGCGTGCCCTCCCCAGCCTGAGCTGAGCAGCTTCTCCCTTTCCGTGGCCACACACACACACAGGCACAGAGCACGGCTCCGAGGCGCGTACGCTCCTCCTGGCAGTCCCATCTCCTGTCCTCTCGCGCGTGCTCTCCCCTCCGGCGTGCTGTCGAGCCGGGGCCGCGCGCCGCTTGCTCCCTTCCCTCTCCACGCTTGATCTGGTGAGTGCCTGCTTTGTGTGGGAATGGGAAGTGTGATTCGTCGGCGTGTCAATGTGTGATAGATAGATTTTCATTGTTAGAATGGTTCAGCGGTTGCTATTGTCCCCCGATTTCCGAGATGGGTTCTGGCGCGTCGTAGGATTATTAAGGCATTGGATTCTGTATTGTTCCTACAGGACTGTTTGGGTTCGCCCTAGTATGAATCGATTCCTCGTAGTGCTAGATGGTGGGTCTGCCTTTCTAGGCGTTAGTGAGTGATAACCTAGTATTAATGTAGAACAAGATGGATTCTTTTGGGGGCCTTCTGTTCTCGTATTTTTTTTTTCTGGTGCTCATTTGGGAGCTTATTGCGCCACCATTTCTTGCTAGATCCTGTTGTTGATACACGAACCGAGGTTCCCTTTTATGAATGTTGTGCAAAACTAGCGGGAGCCAGCGTGCTAACAAGGCCCAATGTGTCTCCCAAGTCCTGGTATAATTTTTTGCTCTGCTGATGATGAATTATTTCATCGTGCTACCTTGAAGGGAGTGCATGCTTAGGTAGGTGATCGCATTAGGGCTTGGATCTTTGAGCATCCCTCTCAATTTTTGGGGCTCAATTGATTAAGCAGTGGGACAAGCTGTCCAGTTAATTAGATTAGCCTTGGATGTAAATTGTTTTTGTGTAAATGCTTGACAAAATGTTATGCTACATTGGAGATCAGAAATGCGATCCCCACGCAATTTGCAGCTTCATATGTCTGAGTTATTGTGCCATTTAGTGACCTTTAATCCGAAGAAACTCACCAGGCATTGGATTTTCTTTCAGGTGCAGATAATTCTTGTGCAAACGAGTAAAAGAAGAGAGCCCTGGAAGAATGCGATGGCTGGGTCTTTCGGTTGACGTGTTCCGCCGAGGGATCTCATTGAATCTGTACTGCCGTGTGATTCTGTGAAGCCCACTTCGTTCTCATTCTGGTTGCTGGCTTTGCTGTTTGGGTGCTGTGGTTGTTCGCCCAAAGCTTCCAAGGAGAACGGCGAGGAGTACTAATGGTGTGGAAAGCAGCTGCTCAGACAAGATTCCGCGTGTTTAAGCATGAGAACGGAATCGCTGTGAGAGTTATAGCTTGCTTCCAGCCGTTGCAAAATTGTCAGGTAATGAGAAAAGAATTGCTTGTTTGTTTAAGAACCCCCTTTTGTACACTTGACGTTTCTGACAATTGATTTGGTATGTTTGCTTTGCTGTAGGCAGAGTACTTCCGTCATCTCCTCAAGCCCGTGACGTAGCTTCACTCTGTTCTGGTTTCCTGCTGAATAAGCTTCCTGTTTTAGGCTTTTCTCAGTTGCAATTCAACTGGGAGAGGTTCCCGTTGATCTGAACATTCTGCTGGTTAGAACTTTTCTTATACATTATATTCCTATTCATATTTATAATATATGGTTATACTTATTCATGATTTCTTTGTAACTTCAGGTTGGCTATACTGCTTGTTGGTTGGTTGTTCATGGGGGATAAGGTTAATCCCTGGTTGCACTGGCCCGATCCTTTGTGGAAATTCAATATCAACAGCTCTGCAGATGATCTCCATCCACCTGATACTGGACTTGATGACGATACTAAATCGGTGGCTTTGCCAATGTACCTGAACAATAACTCCTATATCTACCCTGAAGTTGTGGCACCTATGCCGTTTCTTACAGCATCTGTTGCCGACGGACCTCTATCAATGCCTTCAAGATTTGTCACAACATTGGAGCCTGATTTGGAATTGCCTGCAGTGTATCCACCACTTAAGAGACCTCTGGTTCTCTGCCAGAAGGAGAATCATATCCCTATTACGTATCCCTTGCTGTCCAAGGGGGTGTTGGATCCTGTGCCAGAGCTCCAAGGTAGCAACGAGACCAATGTAACTGATGTTGGAGGAGAAGATACTGAGGGTATTCATGAGAACACAGATGAGATCAATGCGCTCCTGGATTCTGACTCAGATGAAGGGTGTGAAAAAGTCCGTGAACTCGGCAAAGCTACACAACGCCCTGCCGAGAATGACACCATGAGCGTGGAGTCAGTGGCCAGCGCCGATGCAAGCGCAGGTGCTGCACGTCCATCCAAGAGGAGAAGACTCTGCTCTGGCACCGACAAGTCTGTGGTTGACACTGCCAGTTCGGCGAGGCCTGATCATTCCATCGAACAGAAGCTTCTTGCCAGCGACTGTGATGCACAGTCCTGCTGCATCGGTGAAGTGGAAAGTGACCACAAGTTTGCTCTGGGGGAAGGAGAAGCAGCTGAAGGTGATGATCAGGAGCGGCGAAGAGAGAGGATCCAAGAGACTGTCGCTGCGCTCAGAAAGATTGTCCCTGGAGGCATTGCCAAAGATGCGACAGCTGTTCTCGACGAAGCAATCTGCTACTTGCAGTATTTGAAACTCAAGGTCAAAACGCTGGGCGCTGTATCGCTATAGCTCCTGCCTCCTGGACAGGTGTGGTTTGGTTCTTGAAACTACTACTACTATTCTGGGCGTGCTGCATATATGAACTACTAGTAAATAATGGTAATAAGGTGAAGACGCCTAGATGGTTCATTTTGGTGCTGGAGAACCTACCGGAAGAAGAAAGGTCGAACGGTACGCTTGCTTCGTGTAGCCTGCACCCTCAAGGTGGAATGATCAAGTTGTTGCAGTAAGCAATGCAGCATTTGAAATACAACTATACTAGTTCCATTTTGAAGCAGGCACTCATGCTTTCGTTTGTCCACAATGGAAGTATGGGGCACTTCTGGAGGCCAGGAGATCTTCGAAGCTCGCCATGCTGCTTGATCTCCAGTGAGTTACCTTTCGGCCGCAGGGCTTTGCACTTTGCTCTTTGTGCCTGTTGGTGGTATACGAACTCAGTGGCAGTTGTATCAGCTTCCTCAAAAGGGTCCTCCCTCATGCCTTTAATGGAACAATATGTTACGCAAAGCTACAGCCATCTTTTGGCGAGCGTGATCCAAAGCAAAGGAGGAAAGGAGTCTCCATTCCCATATGTAAAGAGCAATGTTATTGTGCCGTATGCGTCCGTGGCTTTTGACCCCCAGGGCCCGGGTCTACTAGCAAAGTCGGACGGAGACGGCGCAAGGCTGGGTGAGGTTCCAGTCCTGGGGTCCGGTCTTGTATGATTCAATCCAACAAAGCGTTGGTTGGTTGTGTGCTTGATGTGGAGTTGTACGATACGACGCCCGCTGCTGCGCGTTTCATCATCTCCTGCCTAGTAGTAGTAGCAGTAGATCTTTCAGCACCGTACATTAGCACTACTACTTGTATATATTTTGGTTTGTTTTTGTAGTATTTTCTTTTGCTGCAACTTTATACGGCGCTGCAATGATACTCCGGTCCGGTTGGGTTCTTGGGACCCTCCACAAACAACCACAACAATGGCAATGGCTGCTGTGTAACTTTAGTTTCCTTGCATAGAACCATTGTATTTGTATGTATGCAACTGGAATGGTGATGTTGAAGAATCCTGGGTGGGAATGGGATCTTGCCTGCTGGAGCCTTTGCTCGAGTGCGCAGATACTCCTGGTCCGCGTGATGATTGTTTTGTGGTTGTGGAGCCTGCATCACGAATAATCACTCTCTCGCTCGTCCCTTGCTTGCCCTCGGAGGCGGAGAGGAGCCTTTCACATTTCCTCCATTTGGTACGTATTGCTACGTAGAAGCAAATCAAATCATCGTCCCTGCGCGCGTTTGATCCAAGAATCTCCTCTATCAGGAGTCCGATAGAGGGGCATGGCTCATGGCTGTGACAGCACGCGCGTGCATCGTACTAGCAGTAACAATGACAGTCGGTGGCATGCGATGCGATTCATCCATGACTCAGTCACTCAGAGAGAAGGCCAGCGAGCTCGGCGTCGGCGGCGCCAGATCGTTCGGTCGGCGGGCGGCGCCGTAGAAGATCCGCGAGAAAAAGCTGCGAGGGGGGAAGTTATTAGGCGTGCCCTGCCCCGCCCCCGCGTGGTCCTTTTTGCTGCGCCGCGGGCACTGTGCCCGACGTTCCGAGTGCGCGGCCGGCCTGCTGCTGCAGTGAGCAGCTTTCTTGCGTTCGGGCCCGGCCCAATGGTTCCTTCCTTCCTCTCTCTCTCTCTCTCTCTCTCTCTCTCTCTCTGTGATCGGGACGCAAGAAGCCATGTCTTCCTAGTTCTTGGCAGAAACTTTGTTGAGGATTCTTGGCAGAAACTCATTCATTCATTCCGCTTTTATTTTCGAAAGTAGTAGTACAGTACAATGCACGTCTTATTTACAGCAATTACCAGTCTTGACAACACACTTTTTTTTTTTTTCTGTTTTGAGACTCTTCACACACACTTTACAGTATACTACAATCTCCAGTTTCGCAGCTCGCTATGGATAGGATAAACGATAAAACAAACAAAGAAAGCTAGTTAGTGTGGCAGTGGATCAGGTCGTCAGGATGGCCGGGAGAACATCGGACTTGGCGCCGAGGACCCTGGC